>JAEIGQ010000162.1:0-733476 GCA_018904275.1 Lordiphosa clarofinis | reverse complement strand
TAGAGTAAAAGGGTATACTAAAGTCGTGCAAATGTATGTAACAGGCAGAAGGAATCATTTCCGACCATATAAAAGTATATATATTCTTGATCAGCATCAACAGCCGAGTCGATATAGCTATGTCCGTCTGTCCGTCCGTCCGTCTGTCCGTCTGTCCGTCTGTCTGTATGAACACCTAGATCTCAGAGATGGTAAGAGATAGAGGTTTGACATGTATGGGACAAATGCTTCTTTTATGTGCACGCAGATCAAGTTTCAAATTTAGGCCCCCTCCCGCAAAAAAACGTTATATCTCCTACAGTTTTTAAGATAGACGTTTTGTTCCTTCTAAAGATAGTTAGTAATTAGCAAAATCGATTTGCTGAAGAAATGATTAAGATCGGATGAACGGTTCTCAAGTTATGAGCAAAAAGCCCTACACCCAAAACCCCCAAAAACACCAAAAAAAAAAAAAAAATGTTGCATACTTTTTGATGATCATCCTAAACATGTTTTTCATGGCAAGTCCTTCTCGTTATAAATTTATCACAAAATGATTTTTTATAAAAAAAGTGTTGTTGCCCCTTAGCAAATTGTGCTTTTTTCACAAGCAAGGGTCAGCCGAGTTTCTTTCAACCTAATTTCAGCACAGAGGAAATGAACTTACAGTTTTATTTTAAATCCCAATTTTTTTTAAATTTTGAGAAGCTTTTCTTATTAATCTAATTTTAATTTAGGGAAAGCTATTTTTGATTTAATTTTATATGCTTGTAAATGAATTCTCAAATGAAGATAGGTGGGAAAATGGCTTTTAGTAAACTATGATACTTATTTTGGTAATTGTCTAGTATACCGACCTATGCTCAAACGATGTCGTTTGACGATGTCGTCAAATCCCATAATCGAATAAGATGGACTTGTGAACAATGCGACGTAGCAGTGTGCGTTAAAAAACAGTAACAGCATAAAAAAAATTATGGTTTTAAATGGTCTTGGCTCTTAATGGGTTAACCATCGATGATTTTGCTAATATAGCCCAAGGAGCGGCGGAATGTTGAGATTAGGTTCAATCACATCGTTTAATCCTAGGTCGTATGTCTGTCTCCAGCCATTTCCAACATATTTTATTTGGCTATCTAATGATACCTCCGTTTACTATCGTAAAGAATTGAGCTTTGTGTTGCAACAAGTAGGTTTAAGGGCATTTTGAGGGCTTTTTTGATGCATTGAAAGCAGGAATTCAACCCGAATCGTATTTCGGTTCAGGTTCTGTTTTGGTTCTAACCAGGGCTGCAAACCGGTTCGGAGTTTAACCGCTACGGAGGCGGAGACAATTTATCTGCCCGAATCGGAACCTGAACCGGAGCAGAAAAAGTCAAAAATAGATTCGGTTCAAAAACTTAACAATATTTTCTACATGGTTTAATTGTTTACTTGACCCTTTTCCAATATGTCTAAGTGTACACTTAATATGGCTTGAATTTAAGGAAATCGCCCTTTTTCAAATTTGCCCTGGTATTTGGAAAGAATTTCCAGTAAACAGAAAAAGATTTCTAAAATATCGAAAAATATTAAAAAAAAAAAATTTAAGAAATATCTTTCTAAAAATAAGAATATAACATATAAATAAAACAGAATTACAAAAAAGACAAACTTTTGCAGCAGGAAAAATAGCAAACTTTTCATAAATGTTTTTGTTCGCTAAATTGAAATCAATTGTTCGTTTCACCTAGCACGTCAGGATTACGATGTATTTGCATAAGCGTGTGTCGAGCTGCGTTTGTTTAAATTTTTGGCTTTTTAACGAAATTTGTTTTCATAGCTGCATTCAATGACGTTACAGAAATCCCAAGCATGAAGTTTTGATTTTGCTCATAAGATTGTTGTAGAATTTTAATAAGGAAAATGTAGTTAATGTAAATAAAAATCGTATTTTTTTCAAATTTTTATACCCCTTACTCGTAGAGTAAAAAGGGTATACTAAAGTCGTGCAAATGTATGTAACAGGCAGAAGGAATCATTTCCGACCCTATAAAGTATATATATTCTTGATCAGCATCAACAGCCGAGTTGATTTAGCCATGTCCGTCTGTCCGTCCGTCCGTCCGTCTGTATGAACACCTAGATCTCAGAGATGGTAAGAGATAGAGGTTTGACATGTATGGGACAAATGCTTCTTATACTTGCAGGCAGATCAAGTTTATTTCAAATTTTGGCCACGCCCCCTCCCGCCCTCGCAATTCAGAAAAAACGTTATATCTCCTACAGTCTTAAAGATACCCGATTCGTACCTTCTAGAGATAGTTAGTAATTAGCAAAACGAATAAATTTGCCGAAGAAATGATAGAGATCAGATGAGCGGTTCTCAAGTTATGAGCAAAAATTTGAAAAATAGCCGTGTTAAGAAAGTGTTGCATACTTTTCAGATGTTCACCCTAAGGAACGCAGGAACACTGTTAAACATGTTTTTTCATGAGTAACGGGTATATCGAAGTCGGTTAGAGCCGATTTTAACTTGCGCTCTCGTTTTGATTCGAATTCATTGACCAAATATTCATATGAAAAGTTTTCTATCTTTTATGTTGTATAATCTTGTAATTCTGTGTACACTCAAAAAAAAATATTTTCTACATTTTAGAAATTCGCCAAAAAATAATTTTTTTTCTAAATTGTAGAAAAATTTCTTGTTTATAGACATTTTTTTCTTAAATTTAGAAAACATAACCCTTAGATGAGATTTTCCAGAAAATAATTTCTTAAATTTAGAAAGTAATTTTTTTTTTCTTAAATTTAGGGTAATTTTTCTAGATATTTTCCTAAAATCATTCTTTAATTTAGGGCAGATTTGCCCTTGAATTAAGAAAAGAAATGCAAAGCAAAATGGAGCGACCGCCATTAAAGTTAGTAAAACGCCCTTATTTCGAGAAAATCAAGTTTCTTAAGTTTAGAAAAATTTGTTTAGAAATTCACTATATTATTTAGAAAGATTAATCTAGAAATTCGCCCTAAAATTTAAAAAATATAAAAAAGAGAGACGTGAGAACAGGAGAGGGACGCTGCTGTGTCGCAGTTTCTAGTTACTTCGTTTCTTTGGCACATACGCAAACGCCACACGTATGCTCTCAACTGTGTACATTATTAACTGTGGTTAAGTCGCTACGTTTTACTTAAGGCAAGTAGTCGAGTGGGCTAAGGCGTCGTCCGAGTGTTCAGTATTTGAGAGAGGTCCCGTGTTCAAGTCCCCAGTAAAGTAAGTAAAAAAAAACTGTTAATGCGCTTATTTCTAAATTAATTATATATCTATCTATATCTTAGAAGAAAGTGGTTTGGTGTGAGGAGGTGCTGGTGGCGATGGGGGAGGAGGATAGGACAAACCTTAAAAACCAAACGGTTGGGGCGGGGTGGATCCAAAAACACAACCACACTCGGGTTGGTTTGTGGTCGGTTCTACCCAACCTCCCCCTAAAATTTATTTTTAAGTGTTTACTGTCAACTGCTTCCTCCTTATGCCAGCGCTGCCATAACCGCTTGGGAATTTTAAATCGACCTAACACCTAAAATTGTCTAAGTGTTTTTTAGAAAAATTGCCCTGAAATCTGGAAAAGCATTTTCTTAAAAATAAGGCGAATCGCCTTTGACCCCTTTTTTAGGGCGAATTTCTAAATTTTAGGGCGATTTGGCCTGTTTTTTTCTTTGAGTGTAATTAGGTCGAACTCTTCCAGTCGCTTTCATAAAATTAGTTCAAAATGTACCTTTAATTTATATCCCTTAAAATAACTATTACTGTGCTCAAATATTATATTCTTAATATCCTGACTCTGAACCAAGTACACTCAAAGAAAAAAAATAAAAATCGTATTTTTTTCAAATTTTTATACCCCTTACTCGTAGAGTAAAAAGGGTATACTAAAGTCGTGCAAATGTATGTAACAGGCAGAAGGAATCATTTCCGACCCTATAAAGTATATATATTCTTGATCAGCATCAACAGCCGAGTTGATTTAGCCATGTCCGTCTGTCCGTCCGTCCGTCCGTCTGTATGAACACCTAGATCTCAGAGATGGTAAGAGATAGAGGTTTGACATGTATGGGACAAATGCTTCTTATACTTGCAGGCAGATCAAGTTTATTTCAAATTTTGGCCACGCCCCTCCCGCCCTCGCAATTCAGAAAAAACGTTATATCTCCTACAGTCTTAAAGATACCCGATTCGTACCTTCTAGAGATAGTTAGTAATTAGCAAAACGAATAAATTTGCCGAAGAAATGATAGAGATCAGATGAGCGGTTCTCAAGTTATGAGCAAAAATTTGAAAAATAGCCGTGTTAAGAAAGTGTTGCATACTTTTCAGATGTTCACCCTAAGGAACGCAGGAACACTGTTAAACATGTTTTTTCATGAGTAACGGGTATATCGAAGTCGGTTAGAGCCGATTTTAACTTGCGCTCTCGTTTTGATTCGAATTCATTGACCAAATATTCATATGAAAAGTTTGCTATCTTTTATGTTGTATAATCTTGTAATTCTGTGTACACTCAAAAAAATATTTTCTACATTTTAGAAATTCGCCAAAAATAATTTTTTTCTAAATTGTAGAAAAATTTCTTGTTTATAGACATTTTTTCTTAAATTTAGAAAACATAACCCTTAGATGAGATTTTCCAGAAAATAATTTCTTAAATTTAGAAAGTAATTTTTTTTTTCTTAAATTTAGGGTAATTTTTCTAGATATTTTCCTAAAATCATTCTTTAATTTAGGGCAGATTTGCCCTTGAATTAAGAAAAGAAATGCAAAGCAAAATGGAGCGACCGCCATTAAAGTTAGTAAAACGCCCTTATTTCGAGAAAATCAAGTTTCTTAAGTTTAGAAAAATTTGTTTAGAAATTCACTATATTATTTAGAAAGATTAATCTAGAAATTCGCCCTAAAATTTAAAAAATATAAAAAAGAGAGACGTGAGAACAGGAGAGGGACGCTGCTGTGTCGCAGTTTCTAGTTACTTCGTTTCTTTGGCACATACGCAAACGCCACACGTATGCTCTCAACTGTGTACATTATTAACTGTGGTTAAGTCGCTACGTTTTACTTAAGGCAAGTAGTCGAGTGGGCTAAGGCGTCGTCCGAGTGTTCAGTATTTGAGAGAGGTCCCGTGTTCAAGTCCCCAGTAAAGTAAGTAAAAAAAAACTGTTAATGCGCTTATTTCTAAATTAATTATATATCTATCTATAGCTTAGAAGAAAGTGGTTTGGTGTGAGGAGGTGCTGGTGGCGATGGGGGAGGAGGATAGGACAAACCTTAAAAACCAAACGGTTGGGGCGGGGTGGATCCAAAAAACACAACCACACTCGGGTTGGTTTGTGGTCGGTTCTACCCAACCTCCCCTAAAATTTATTTTTAAGTGTTTACTGTCAACTGCTTCCTCCTTATGCCAGCGCTGCCATAACCGCTTGGGAATTTTAAATCGACCTAACACCTAAAATTGTCTAAGTGTTTTTTAGAAAAATTGCCCTGAAATCTGGAAAAGCATTTTCTTAAAAATAAGGCGAATCGCCTTTGACCCCTTTTAGGGCGAATTTCTAAATTTTAGGGCGATTTGGCCTGTTTTTTTCTTTGAGTGTAATTAGGTCGAACTCTTCCAGTCGCTTTCATAAAATTAGTTCAAAATGTACCTTTAATTTATATCCCTTAAAATAACTATTACTGTGCTCAAATATTATATTCTTAATATCCTGACTCTGAACCAAGTACACTCAAAGAAAAAAATAAAAATCGTATTTTTTCAAATTTTTATACCCCTTACTCGTAGAGTAAAAGGGTATACTAAAGTCGTGCAAATGTATGTAACAGGCAGAAGGAATCATTTCCGACCCTATAAAGTATATATATTCTTGATCAGCATCAACAGCCGAGTTGATTTAGCCATGTCCGTCTGTCCGTCCGTCCGTCCGTCTGTATGAACACCTAGATCTCAGAGATGGTAAGAGATAGAGGTTTGACATGTATGGGACAAATGCTTCTTATACTTGCAGGCAGATCAAGTTTATTTCAAATTTTGGCCACGCCCCCTCCCGCCCTCGCAATTCAGAAAAAACGTTATATCTCCTACAGTCTTAAAGATACCCGATTCGTACCTTCTAGAGATAGTTAGTAATTAGCAAAACGAATAAATTTGCCGAAGAAATGATAGAGATCAGATGAGCGGTTCTCAAGTTATGAGCAAAAATTTGAAAAATAGCCGTGTTAAGAAAGTGTTGCATACTTTTCAGATGTTCACCCTAAGGAACGCAGGAACACTGTTAAACATGTTTTTTCATGAGTAACGGGTATATCGAAGTCGGTTAGAGCCGATTTTAACTTGCGCTCTCGTTTTGATTCGAATTCATTGACCAAATATTCATATGAAAAGTTTTCTATCTTTTATGTTGTATAATCTTGTAATTCTGTGTACACTCAAAAAAAAAATATTTTTCTACATTTTAGAAATTCCCCAAAAAATAATTTTTTTCTAAATTGTAGAAAAATTTCTTGTTTATAGACATTTTTTTCTTAAATTTAGAAAACATAACCCTTAGATGAGATTTTCAGAAAATAATTTCTTAAATTTAGAAAGTAATTTTTTTTTCTTAAATTTAGGTAATTTTCTAGATATTTTCCTAAAATCATTCTTTAATTTAGGGCAGATTTGCCCTTGAATTAAGAAAAGAAATGCAAAGCAAAAATGGAGCGACCGCCATTAAAGTTAGTAAAACGCCCTTATTTCGAGAAAATCAAGTTTCTTAAGTTTAGAAAAATTTGTTTAGAAATTCACTATATTATTTAGAAAGATTAATCTAGAAATTCGCCCTAAAATTTAAAAAAATATAAAAAAGAGAGACGTGAGAACAGGAGAGGGACGCTGCTGTGTCGCAGTTTCTAGTTACTTCGTTTCTTTGGCACATACGCAAACGCCACACGTATGCTCTCAACTGTGTACATTTTAACTGTGATTAAGTCGCTACGTTTTACTTAAGGCAAGTAGTCGAGTGGGCTAAGGCGTCGTCCGAGTGTTCAGTATTTGAGAGGTCCCGTGTTCAAGTCCCCAGTAAAGTAAGTAAAAAAAAACTGTTAATGCGCTTATTTCTAAATTAATTATATATCTATCTATAGCTTAGAAGAAAGTGGTTTGGTGTGAGGAGGTGCTGCTGGCGATGGGGGAGGAGGATAGGACAAACCTTAAAAACCAAACGGTTGGGGCGGGGTGGATCCAAAAACACAACCACACTCGGGTTGGTTTGTGGTCGGTTCTACCCAACCTCCCCCTAAAATTTATTTTTAAGTGTTTACTGTCAACTGCTTCCTCCTTATGCCAGCGCTGCCATAACCGCTTGGGAATTTTAAATCGACCTAACACCTAAAATTGTCTAAGTGTTTTTTAGAAAAATTGCCCTGAAATCTGGAAAAGCATTTTCTTAAAAATAAGGCGAATCGCCTTTGACCCCTTTTTTAGGGCGAATTTCTAAATTTAAGGGCCTGTTTTTTTCTTTGAGTGTACTTGGTTCAGAGTCAGGATATTAAGAATATAATATTTGAGCACAGTAATAGTTATTTTAAGGGATATAAATTAAAGGTACATTTTGAACTAATTTTATGAAAGCGACTGGAAGAGTTCGACCTAATTTACACTCAAAGAAAAAAAAAAGGCCAAATCGCCTTAAAATTTAGAAATTCGCCTAAAAAGGGGTCAAAGGCGATTCGCCTTATTTTTAAGAAAATGCTTTTCCAGATTTCAGGGCAATTTTTCTAAAAACACTTAGGACAATTTTAGGCGTTAGGTCGATTTAAAATTCCCAAGCGGTTATGGCAGCGCTGGCATAAGAGGAAGCAGTTGACAGTAAACACTTAAAATAAATTTTAGGGGAGGTTAGAACCGATCACAAACCAACCCGAGTGTGGTTGTGTTTTGGACCATCCTCCTCCCCCATCGCCAGCAGCACCTCCTCACACCAAACCACTTTCTTCTAAGCTATAGATAGATATATAATTAATTTAGAAATAGCGCATTAACAGTTTTTTTACTTACTTTACTGGGGACTTGAACACGGACCTCTCTCAAATACTGAACACTCGGACGACGCCTAGCCCACTCGACTACTTGCCTTAAGTAAAACGTAGCGACTTAATCACAGTTAATAATGTACACAGTTGAGAGCATACGTGGCGTTTGCGTATGTGCCAAAGAAAACGAAGTACAGAAAACCGCGACACAGCAGCGTCCCTCTCCTGTTCTCACGTCTCTCTTTTTTATATTTTTTAAATTTTAGGGCGAATTTCTAGATTAATCTTTCTAAATAATATAGTGAATTTCTAAACAAATTTTTCTAAACTTAAGAAACTTGATTTTCTCGAAATAAGGGCGTTTTACTAACTTTAATGGCGGTCGCTCCATTTTGCTTTGCATTTCTTTTCTTAATTCAAGGGCAAATCTGCCCTAAATTAAAGAATGATTTTAGGAAAATATCTAGAAAAATTACCCTAAATTTAAGAAAAAAAAAATTACTTTCTAAATTTAAGAAATTATTTTCTGGAAAATCTCATCTAAGGGTTATGTTTTCTAAATTTAAGAAAAAAATGTCTATAAACAAGAAATTTTTCTACAATTTAGAAAAAAAATTATTTTTTGGCGAATTTCTAAAATGTAGAAAATATTTTTTTTTGAGTGTATGTATGAAATGTTAATGGTTTTTCCAATTAACACACACATTTTTTTGAGTCAGCGAAATCAAAACAATCCTGAGCCACGATTCGAACCTGAACCTAGGTTCAGCGGCCTTCTGAACCCGCTCCGCAAACCCAAACCCAAAGAGTTTCAAGCGCTCGAACCCAGGAATAACCCCTCCCGATTTTAAGGAGGTTTGCAACCCTGGTTCTAACAGTATTTTTTTATTAAGTTCCCTTTTGGTACCTGGGTACGTACCGGTATGAACAGAATAAACAAGTCAGTGTGTTGCAGTCAACTGTCCCGACTGCAAAATACCCTGTACCAAGAAGTGTGGTTCCTGTGGCTTTGATTTCTTTAGTTAATGTTTTAGGAATTTAAAAATTTATTTGAGCAAATGGGGCGGAGCACTTGCATATCTGCGGTGTTTTGGCTCAAATCTTCTACAGAATAGATAGATATTGAGCCGAACATAATGTATATTATGTCACTAGACCAGTGGTGCCCATACACACACTATCAAGTTTTGCGATTGTGTGTGTAGCAGAGCAACACGAAGTAAATGTCGTTATGTCAAATATTATGTCACACATATGTGTGTGCGTGCATTTTATAGAGCACATGTATTCTCTTTCTCTATGCGTGTATCGGTTGCGACGCTGGTAGAATTATGACTTCGTATCCCACGGGATACGAAAAATGAAATTTGGGCAACACTGCACTAGACTCAAACTTAAAAATTGTGGATCTGACATTTTTTCGCGGTTAAAAGGAGAAGGAGGAGAAATTTGCCAAGTTCATACAGAGAGATACAGGGGTGTTCTAGAAATCACTAGAGATTTTCGTATAAACGATTGCACTTCGAACTAAACTAGGACTACTTTACTTGCGAAGTGTCAAGAATCAGACCGCCTACTAGATAATGTGGATGCCAAGCCGTACGCTTCAAATCTACTTGGCTTTGAGCAGGCGGTTTCAAATCGCTCAACTTTTGTCATCTAATCTAGTAGACGGGCATATTTGAGCCCTTAACATATACATTTAAACAGCTTTAATATGAAATGCTAACGTTTATACGAAAATCTCTAGAGATTTCTGGGACTCACCCGATAGAGACAGTTTTTTGCAGTTGAAAAAAAGAGGAGGGGGAATTTTCCAAATCTGATTTGATTTCACCTACATACATGCGAAAACTTATGGCTCAATTTATTATAGTCTCTGAGATCGACGCAGGATCGACGTAGGTGCTTCCTTCTGGGTGTTACATTCATTTGCTCAACTTCATAATCCGCTTTTTGACAGTTTTAAGAAAGTTTGTTAAACGCTAGTCAAAGATTCCGTACACTCTTTTATCCGCCCGAATCTTGATTAAGCATCGTGTGTTCGCAATATCTGACCCATTAAGAAAGAAATGAATCTGTGCAAAAAAAGTCCAACAATGCTAACTCCAGTGACCTTCCTTCCTAATTAACGAAAGAGTTATGCTTGGGGTAATCTTAATACTAGACTAATTAATGGTGAAATCGACCCATCCGATTGGTAAGGCCACAACAATTTTACTTTGTTCATTTGCTTTGTTACTTTGTTTATTTTGCACATTATTTTTGCTGTCTCTTGAGTGCTTCTATATAAGTGGAACGGAACCTGATATAAACTTAAACTAGGACAAACTTATAACAACATTCCCTTTTGTAAATAATTTAATATAAAATACTTAAATTCAATCAAATGGAAAACTTATTAAATTAAGTTGCTGTAGAAAAAAATTATAAATTTAATTTCCCATTGAAATAAGACGGAAAGGTAACACCGACAGGGATGCTGGGAAAGGCATCTAGGTGGGTTGTGTATGATGAGATTATTTGAATTACCTTTGCAATCGAATTGACACCACATAGACATGTCCTGCACAGACTCCCTACGACAGGTTCGGAGGAAGGCCCACACATACACACTCAGCTAGTCAGTCACACAGGAAAACTGACAGCAGAGAACGAAGGAAACGCTTGTGAGTGTATGTAAAATATTTGAGCCTCAGCAGGCTGATAATTAGAAGTAACAGGAATTCAAATCAGAATCAGAACTATCTACAGCAAAAACAACTAACAAAAATGTCGGACCTACAAATCAAATATAATTGGAATAACTTGAACGTGGGCGAAATGCATTCAATAGACTTTACAAAGTTTTATTCCATACACGAAGCTGACAAGGAAGAGATTTTTCTCAGTGATGCTGAAAAGGAGCGGGAGCTTACTTTAAGGAAGCAACAAGTAGAACTGGAGGCAATTCAAAGACGTGGCAGTCGTATCTTGAGTCAAGCTCAAGAGCACGCAGCCATTTTAAACAACAAGCTACTCAAATCGGTAAACGCCAGTTGGGCCAAACCTTTGCAGAGGAACCAGGATTACCCGCAGGCCTACAACTTTAAGGATATCTATGAGAAGCGGAAGCAGCTACTTTTGCGTCAGTGCCTGGAGAATGAACGCAAGCAACGTGAATTTCACAGTCGTCCCATGCCCAATTTTCATCTAGCTCATCAGCAATTGTTCCAAAGACAAAAAGTACATCACATTACCTGCCCGGTGACACCAAATGTGTTGAAAACTTCCCTGGAAGCTCAGCAGAAGCGTCATCAGAAACAACTTGAAAAGGATTCAAGACAATTACAAAAATTTCAAACCAAATCGAACTCCAGTTATGTACAACCACTTAAGACATCCAATCGTCATTCCGAGGTGAAGGTACAACCATTCAACCTGAGTACCGAGCTACGAGCTGAGCAACGTAAACGCTTCAATGCTCAAACTATGCAAATGCAGGACCAGAAACGTCGCGAATTGGCAGAGCTGCGTCAGCAGCGCGAGAAGGAGGCTTACCAGAAGCTGCGCCAGTTGGCCACGTTCAAAGCCCGTCCCAGTCCCTTTACACCAGTTTAAAGAAGTTTGTTTTTATTTTGTTAAATTTTCTTAAATTTGTCGTTCATTGATAAATAAGTTTAATCCACATTATCAACATGTAAGCTCCTCCCGATTCAATTTGTTCATTTAAAATGGCTTTGGGGTCGAGTAGGCTTCATCAATCAATTGGGTTCGTGCAAACAATTTGTTGTAAGTGTATCAATTGATGCGCCCCTCCTGTATACATATGTGTGTGGGTGTGTACGTCACATAATCAAAAGCACAAATACTAAAACAAGCACTCAAACTGTCAAAGCTATGATTGATAGTGTTGACATTCGCTTTTTGACTTCAGTCCATGTACCATCCTTCTGGCTTTTTGTGCATTGAATTTCTGTTAATGGGACGTTTGGCGGGTTCGCACCTACCTACACCTACCAGTCCTTGCCAAATGTGTGTGCGAGTCTGTCTGTGTGAATGATGAATTGCATTGCCAGTGGTTTATCGATAGAGCACACGGAGTAAAATTTGTGTTTATTGCAAATTTGTTAAGCGAGTTTAAAGGTGAACATCCATCACCTCGATTTGGCATTGTTATTTAATACTGTTAAGCTGACTTTAAACTGCAGAGAAGTTTATTAGGCAAACAATTTAATTGGTTCAAGCTTTCTCTTTCAAAGCAAAATGTTACCGGAAGCAAGAAACATCCATTTGTTGAAACGAGCTAACATCTATACCGCTGCGCAGTGGGAGATTTTTTGATACATTAATAGTCAATATATTCCTGAGTCAAATGGTACTTAAGCTTTTAAGTGCTATCGATATATGATCAGACATGTCGTTTTAGAAAGCTCGCGTTCTATAACATTTTTTTATAGGCTTTTATTAATTTGTAGTGAAGTCAAAAAAAAACGAAAAACATAAAAGCAGCTAAAATTGTTGTTTTTTATTAATGTTTAAAGTTATGTATGCATTAAAAAAGTAATTGTTGATTTTGTTTTTAGTTTAAAAAGTAATGTAGTTGTCTATGCATAGAGTTAAGAAAAATAATTTAGTTTTCAATTTAGTTCAATTTACTAAAAAGGTGAAGTACTCAGCACAGCTGCTCTGTATCGAGGGGTCCTTATTAATTACTATCTCTTTCTAGCGAGCAGGATGTACAATGAAGTACGTCACCTTTATAGTGAATGTACCTTGCTCCAAACTACATTAAGAAAATGGTTTAGTGTTGTGCCTTAACGACCTTTATAAATATTATCAAACCTTAAATACGCACATAACTTCAAAAACGGGAACACAACACTCTACAAAGGAGTCTAGTTGATCGTACAGCTGTTTCATTGGTATCCTTACCAAATCATCAGAAATCTTTCCCCGTTTGTACTGCCGCCAGCATAATCATTAGGGAATTGACAGCAAAAACCGTCACCATTAGAACAGCCCTAGATAATAGTACCCTTTGTATGTGTGTTTTTTAGTCGAAATACATTTCGTTTTTTCCGAGTTAAGTTTTTTCTATTTAAGTTTGTTTAGAACTTTTTAATCGGTTGAAGAACAAAAATGTTATGGAAGTTTAAGTATATTTATGTTTTGTCTCTGTAGATGTTCTTTAAGTTTAATTTTAAAATGCTTAGCGCTTCTTATGGATTTTATAGAATTTGGTAGTAAGTTCCAGTGGGGAGCAGCATATAAACTCTGTTCGCGTAGAAAGAACTTTGCGATTACCGTTTGAAAGAGCGTTAAAAATGAGAGAAAATAAATGACAGACATCAACACTCTCAGTGCAAAAATGAACCGTTATGTTTCATTTTCCTTTTATGAGAGGTGCACTACTATAGCCGCACAATCTAATTTCTCAGTCTGTGCTTGCTGGTTGGTGTTGCTGGTGTTTGCACTTGGTTGAGTTACTTTTTGTAATAAATTTGTTAATATGCCAAGTGGGCCAGTGCTGTCAGATGTGCCAAATTCTAGCGCTCAAAAGTGAAAATTGCCCATTTTGTGAAATTGTCGGAAAAATTGTTTGCTCCGACAGAGTGAAAGCGAAATTTTTGTAAAAGCCGAAATAAATATGGAAAATAAAACATGGAGGACGTAAGCCGAAGATAAATCAGCGTGAACAGCGCCGATTAGTGTGCGCTGCAGGTAATTCATTAAATGAATTAACGGCTGAATCTGGCCTAAAAGTGTCTCGCTGGACCATTGCACGGGCTTTATAGGAATCTGGAAACATAGTGCGACAAAAATTGAAGGTGACGGAAATGTTGCCAGACCGTCAAAAAGAACCCCGCATGAAATTCGATAGAGATAACATGGAAACTGACTGGGCAAAACTCAAAAAGTTTTTACAGAGCAATGCAAATATTAATTTATCTTTCAAGATCATTTTCTCGGATAAGAAAAAGTTTAATTTGGACAGTCCTCATGGGTTTTCGCACTATTGCAGGGATTTGAGGCAGGATCCCCGGTACTCTTCTAAGACAAATTTTGGACTGCGTTCTGCGAGTGTGGATGCTTGGAGCTGGCGTTTCCAAGCACTTATATGACCTCCAAAGAGTACGTGGACACTCCGGCATTGAATTTATGGGCTTTTCTTCACGGTTTAACAAAACAATAATGTTCGATTTTTGGAGTGGCCCGCGTGCTCCCCGGACATGAATCCGATGGAGAACTTTTAATCGTTGCTGGTCCAAAGGATTTATGCACAAAACCTGAGGAACAATAGTACTAAGGAGCTCAAATTGGCAATAATTAAGGCATGGAAAGAACTGTCTCTTAGTGATTTAAAAAACCTCGTAGACAGTAGGCCGAATAGGATCTATGAGTTAGTTAGTGCTAAAGGAGGTTACACTCATTATTTAAGTAAATAAAATTATATTAACTAGTTAAAATTTTTCTATAATTTATTTAATTTAGTGAAGTGCGGCTATAGTAGTGCACCTCACACAAAACGAAAATGAAACATAACGGGTAATTTTTTCACTGAGAGTTTTGATGTTTGTCATTTATTTTCTCTCATTTTATGGCATATTAGATTTTTTTCTTCAGTGAGTTCGATTAGGTTCACCTCACTGACGAGTTTTGAGACATTAAACCCTTCCAACAATGATGCTCTGTAATTTTTAGAATTTTTATCGACTCCGACTAAAGTTTTGAATTAATGAATTGATGCTGGATCGAAGAATTTTAAAACATTTAACACCGCACATCTCCTGCGATTGCCTTTAAATACAGGGATTCTCCGAAAAGTATTTTCAGTCCTATTACTTTCCGGATAAACCCTGTATAGCTTTCATCAAACTGCATTCTTTTTTGGATACTTCTTCTTCCAAATTGCCTTACTATATTTAAGCATCAAATTTGCTCTACGTGCTTCTTTACTTAAGCCAGGAGACGATTTTTCATTATGGTTGCCTCTCGAGCCCTGTAAAAAATTCGAGGTAAAATTCTTTTGGACTAAGAATATATATCCGACTTCCAGTATTTGGGGCATTTATATGAGTATTTTTAAGCTAGTCAAATGTCTTCTAGAAATTAAATTTCGCAGGTGTGCGAGTAGGTAGTAAAATTGTGTAAGCCACTGAACTGAACCAATCCTTATATCCAAACGGGTTGCTACTCTGATATAAGGTGAACCTAACACCAAATAGGATGTAATGTCCACTAATGTTTGCTCTAAGAGTCACTGGCTTATCAAGCTTTCCTTGTACTCCAATAGATACATAGACGACGTAGAATTTGCATATTGAGGTTGATTAGTTTAGGTGTGTATTTATATAAACCGTTTTATATCTAATGTACTTGTATTCCTAAACAATTATTTTATTTGCCATTTCCTTTAGTCAATTTATTAGTAAAGTCTAATATTAAACCAAATGAAAAGTGTATTTTTCTAAGCGTCAAAAAGCTGTTATTTGTCTTCAATGTTATTGTACATTACAGCTGTATCTTGTCAGACTCCACCAAAGTTAACAGAATGTAATAGGAGAAGCCTGTATACAAAACTGTGCTAACGGTTAACATGCCAAAGGAGGGGTGCGCCATAACATAGCCTGGAAATGTAGACATGCTGTTGTCGCTGCAAGTGTAGGGCTTTACAGACATTTTACATGTTGTTAACATTCAGTGAATTGATTGTATTTTCAAACGCATCTGTACAAATAAGCAAAATAATAAATTTTGTTTGTCTAAATGTGGGCTGGACTTTCCTACATATATTCAAATTACAAAAACTAAGCTTCAATAAAATCTTAATCCCACTTGAATTTGTAATTAATTGTTAAGCCATGATTTTCTCCAAGTACTTTGCAAAGAGTTGTAAATATAATCCTCTGCTTAGTCCAGATTAAACTGAAAATTAAAAAAGGCTAAGGTTAGGCAATAAAAAACTGTTGCCCAAATGACTTATTACTCAGCTACTTTTTTTACAGTCATTATAAGAGTAGCTGCTGTAATCCTTAGTTCATAACGTAAAGTATTCCTTTCGGCTTTGACTTTTATGCGGAGCAGCTTGTGGTTAAATGAGACAACGCTTGCCGGATGCGGATGCTGCGCTCGCTTTGCGCTCTTGGTGTTTGTGTTGCGAACAGAGCGTGGAATTTAATAACGCGCTGATGCATGCAAAATAAAAGTATAAAAAACGTTAAAATGCACACGCACAAAAAAAATGTAAACAAAACATATTACACACACAAAACTGAGGCAAAAATGATGAAGAATGCGGAGTGGAAGTTGCGAGTTGGTTGGTTGGTTGGTTCGTTGCCGGGAACGTCAGTAAAACAATTTTCGCAGTCAATTTTCTTTTATGAGCGGAAAATATTTCACTGTGAAAATATTATATGAATATTGGCAGTCAACGGCTACGGCCTCTGCTTGAAGAGCAAATGGCGGACGGAACACAAAAAAAAAATGAAAAGAGTCACTTCAAAACAGGAGATGATGCAGCTTTAATGTTACTTTAACTGCGGCGCCAACCTATATGCATGGGTATATAGGTGCATTCAGCACCCATTTGATTTATTTCGAATGTGACTTTTTTCCAAAAGAATTAATTAAGTCGAACTGTATAAATTTGGACTGAATTTTTGGATTACAATGACGCGTATAGCCTTCACGCAAAGCGTCTGGTTAAGCGTACAGCAACAACAACTTTAAATGCGTTAACTCTTCTCTTTCACTTCGAGCGAAGGTTTGGTCGTTGGTTGCGAATAATTTCGTGTGCATCAGACAGCCACGAGCAAGCATACACAAACGAAAATCGGGTTGACCTTTCTATTTCCCGTGGTTCTTGTTGTTTCCCTGCAATCATTTTGTCGGGTTTCTTTTCTCGCTCGTCAAAAAGCGAGTTTGGCGATAGCTTGAGGTGAAAGTCTGCCGATAGTTTGGCGACGGACAGACAGACAGACGGACAGACAGACGGACGGATAAAGCTCAATCGACTCAGCTCGACGCCCGGATCAAGAATATACATAGTTTATAGGGTCGGAAATGAATATTTCTATGCGTTGCAAACTTCTGGGCAATATTATAATACACTTTTCAATTGTATAAAAATAAATTAATTTGATTAATATTCAAAGCAATATTCAGAATTTCTTTGCCTTTGATGGGTCAAAAGATGTTACAAAGCCCTTTAAACTAAGGCTTAAGTCAATGTTAATGACAAGAAATATTGCGCAAAAGCCTTAAGTTAATCCGCTTTATAAGCCATTAATGTATACACATCCCATCAATTTTAAAATCAATTGTAACAAATTTTAAGTGCACCCTTCAAATGTTAATAAAAATTAAATCCCATAAAAAAGCAACTTCTTATCAGCCTCTGCCAGGCATTCCGCACAGTGTAAAAGCGCCAATCATGCCGCTTCAGTTTCAGTTTCAGGTTTACCCAGCCACCCCCGTTCCGCCCATTCTTAACCAGAAGGTAATGTTTCTTCATATTTCAACGTCACTGGCATCGTCATCATTTTTCTGCGGCCACAAGAACGCAATGGCGATGACATCAACAGTTCTGCATAAATTTGCACCCGATAAAAATTTCAAATGTTTTCATCAAATCATTTTCGGTGAGCAGTAGCAGCAGCAGCAGCCAGGCGAGTCCTAGTCCTCATCCATCATTAATGGAGCGCATGAGGGCTGAAGGAGTTGAATTGCCAACTAAGCGCCACAGGCTACCACGGCTGAAGGTGGGGAGCAAGGGGGACCGCATTCGTTGACGATGACATTACTTTTTAATGACTTTGACTTTCTGCAGCAATTGCTGTGCGTCGTCTGGCGGCCCCCTTAGCCTTCTAAGCACTTGTCCTTGCTTCAGTCTTTGTTTCGTTTTATGAGCCTCATTGAATGTGCTGGAAATTTTATTAGATCAACGCCTGTTTTTCCAAAAGATTTGGGTTTAAATTCGTAATACCGCTTTAATAAGGAAATTTCCTTATTTGAAATGTTTAATTTCCCCTAATCATACTTGGAGCATCACCACAGCCATAACTTCTGATAAAATTGTAGCCTACGGCGGCTCTTAGCTCCCCAGTGCAGATGAGAAGCAATGTCTTTTGCATTAAAACGCATTCTCAGCCATAAATAACATGACATTTCATTAGCTTAGGGAAGGAAAATGAAAAGCTATGATCACCTAGCCAGCACTAGCAGGAGCAGCAACAGCTGCCAGAGACAATCACACGCAGTTGGCCAGCAACTAATGCTCCGGCAGCTGTCGGCGCAGGTGTTTTAATCACACGAACGCGCCGTTCTGCTGGCCCCCAAACGTATAAATTTTCATTTCCATTTTCATGGCTCAACGCACGAAACGCAGTTAGGACCAAAACAAGGACGGTTTGCCATTTGCCTTTGTCGCTTTTTATTGCCTGCACTTCATTTGTTGCGCAATTCGGACTCATAAACCCAGCGTAAGGCAGACCGAGGCCTCCGACTCGGCCTGCTTGGTGTTTTTGGGTTAGGTTACCGCAAAAAGTTAATTAGAATTAATGCGTTTTGTGTGGGGTCGCGTCCGTGTCGTTTGTGTCGCCGAAACGCATTTGGCCCATGCAGCCGCAGCAGCAGCTGTAGTTGTTTCTATATATTTAAATGCTGATGGGTTCCTGCAAAGGGAGAGCACCCAACACCATTTGCTGCCAAACTGGCGGGCAATAATCATTTCTATATGCGAAAAACTGGCTCACGTAGTCGTCGTCATGCTTTAGAGCAAAACAAAATATAAAAAAAGGAACACTGAAATATCAAAATGTAACATCACACCAGCAGCCGCCACACACAAAGTCACGAAATGACAGCAGCAGCAGCAGCCGCCGCAGCAACAACAGCAACCACAGCTACAATAACAAACAAATAGACAAAGTAATGAAAAAAATGCTCGAGCAGCACACAGAGACCATAACTGGAAGACTGTGTTGGTCAAAGATAGAACCAGAGATATCCTATAAAAACAGCCCTAATAAGTATGCTACAATTTTGAATTTAAAACAAATTAAGTAAAGAAAATAGAAAAAATGTATGTACAAATGGAGAGTGATTTGGTTGGGCTATGTTTGGGATTTTGGGAGATCTAAGGAATGTTACTTTTTTTGTTGAGAGTCTATTAGGGCTTGTGGAATTTTTTAAAATTAGATGGAGAGATGGAAAAGAAAGGGAACTAACACAAAAAACGACGAGTAAAAAAAAACAAAGTAATTCAATTTTTTTTTAAACTTTAAGAAAATGAAATGTCCTGAAGCTCTGTGGCACCGACGGACTTAAAGCAAAAGTAAAGCAAACCAAAAACATAACTGTTCATAATTTTACAACATAAAGGAAATAAAGATAAGAGTGAAAAATGAAGATGCATTGTGAAATAATAAAGTAAAAAGTGTGTAAACAAAGAAGTATATGAAAAAAGTAGGATGAAACCAAAGATTTATAGATATTATAGATGAGGCATGTGAAACAAAAACCAACTTTTTTTGGAAGCTGACATTGGATCCCAATTTTTGGTTTTCGCCGCCTTTACGAGGATACATTTATTGAAATTTAGCAATACGTTTTCTAAATTAGCTATACGGCTGAGAGCAAAAATTTATAGATGGTATAGATGTCACATGTGACGCCAAAAACGTATTGACTTGGGATCTGACATTGAGATGCGGTATCTATATATGTAGTGTCTTTGATAAAACGCAGACGCAAAAATAAACCATTCTTTATGTCGATGCTGTTTTTAGAACGTTTTTTTTTAAAACAATCTTATTTGAAAATGCAAAAATTTTTTCAATTCTGATTTTTTTATTGAGTTACTGTTTGTAAATAAAAATAAACCAAAAAACTTTTCTGCTTCGAAATGAGGGCTGTTAAACAAGTAATCGGCCGTCAAAGTGGAGGTATAGTGCTGGCGGCCACGATTTCTTGTCTCCAGGTTGTCTGAAATGTAAAAATGGAGTTATAATCAGTATAAATGGCTTTTTTGTCTGAGCCTCGAAACGAATTTTGTGATTTTTTTAGACAAAATGACGGACATTCAACTCTTCTTTGTTGTTTAGTGTAAAAAAACAACAGTAAAGACTTTTTAGAAATTATGATTCAGACTTAGACCGTCCTTGGACGGGTTGACATACACCTCCTCTGCATCGTCCAGCACCAGATTCACGTACTTCTCGAAACCCACAATGTGGTCCTCGATGCGCAGCGAGATGCTCTCATACAACCAGAATTGGATGCAGGAGCGATTCTGTAGGTAACGAAAGATCAGGTTGATGGACTGCACCATCACCTTTTGCACCTTGGGATTGCTTTTAAAGGACATTGTGGCGGATTTTTATTGAAAATTTGGTAGATCAAAACATATTTGCCTTTTGCCGGCGTCTCTTTGAGAAGGAGGAAGGAAGTTAGGATCAAGGCTGCAAACCACTAAAATTTTGCAGAAGGTTTGGTCCGGGGGTTCGAACCCGTTGTAAAGACAAAGGTTCGGTTCGCGGACCGGTTCCTGAAACCCCTGAAAACACAATTTTGTGGTTAACACCTCTTTTCCTAAAAAATAAAAGATAACAAATCATATTTTTATTTCGATTGTATAAAATTATGTCAGCTAAAGAATTTAATAACTAAAATAGTAATTGAATTCCTAATCTGTCATTTAGAACTTATGAGAGCTGCTTAGCTTAAGTTAATTAGTACTATAACTTTTAAGCGCTGTTCATCAATATTAACTTCTTTTCACACACAGCACAACAAGTATAAGTAGTTAAGTCTATAATTTTTAAGTCCTTGGTTTTTGGATCATTTTGAAATCTCAGGTTTAAGAACACTGAGAATTTCAATATCCCTGATTTAGCTCCCGTAATGCTCCTAAGGGTTTTCGCCTGGACCACTGTAATCTTTGTCAGGCGATACTTCGCCATCGATACCATAAATTTGGCCATATCACCATATCGGAGCCAGAATAGCCGTGAAGTTAGGACTTTATTCCTGAGTGACAGCTTGTTCTTGGAGTTCCGGAGCCATCCCATGCGCCGTGCTTTAGCAGCCACTGCCTGAGCTATTGCCTTGATCCGGTGTCCAAAAGTCAGTCTTCTGTCGAGTGTCACCCCAAGGTATTTATGGGTTGCTTTATGCTCTATAAGCAGACCATGGAAGAATAATCCCGGGCAGGTCCGTGTTTATGGCAATGTTCCATCTAGCCGCCCAGTTGCCAAACATATTCTAGTAATTTTGAAGGGCATCTGTGGCTGAGTATATGCATTTAGGAACACGAAGAACACATTGTAATAAACAATGCTTTGTGAAAGATTTTAAAAGAATTACTCGACATGAAAAGCAAGCGATATGAAAGTCACCTGATTGTGAATCGTTCAGCATTAAAGAAGTTTTATAAATTGGCTACAGCAAGTTATATACATTTTGAATTACTTTTCCAAACATATGTTTTTAGGCGAAGTCTTTTCTAGGGAACTCTAAAAGCAAAAATCTTTAAGATTTAGTTATCATTTGTACATTTTGTAGATTGAGTTCACCGCGTCACACAGTCTAGCACTAGTTTTTTAGACTTTTCTATATGCAATAGATTTCGTATTGTGTGAGTAGAGAGTTTTCTACAAAGTGTGCGACCTTTAGAGTGTGTACAGCATATAAATAGTGATCGTATAAATCTGACATAGGATTGAAGAACTTCTTGAATGATACCAGATAGATTACAAAAAATCTCTGTTTGTCTCTGCATGTGTCGTTAAAAAAAACTACTTTATTTTGTGAACCGAACCTAGTTTTTCGAAAAAGTGGTCCGGTTCGGGTTCAGGTTCGAGGGGGCAAAATTATGGGGGGTTCGGTTCATGGTCCGGTTCGGGGAACCCAAAAAACCGGTTTGCAGCCTTGGTTAGGATATGTTAAAATGAAATTCGAGACAGGTGACAATTCTGCGTCGTTTGCATTTTGTTTCATCAAAACCGGTTAAGGTAACCAAAAACAATACAGATATTATATACTTACGGATATTAGTCGGCGATGCCAGCTTCATACAGCGGCCCTTCTCTGCTCTGCGAGACATTCTACCTTTCTTCAGATGCGGCTGCAGCCCTAGTTTCTGAGCGCCTTAATCGGCTATCGTTTCGCGATAAGGCGTAATTGTACACTTGGTTACCAATCGGAATGCCCATCAAAGTTATTATTCTTAGGATTGGTATTAGGTATTAAGTGTACGGAATTCGGTGGTTGCTTCATGCCGTTGCGTATATTTACGATATCTTTTAAAATATTTTCAATCCTTTTTGGGCGATATTTTCAAATCTCCAAGATATAAAAAAATGCACAAAAAAAAAAAAAAAATTTTCGCACATAAAGAATCCCCCCTCGTATGTAGAAGGAACAGCTTGCTAAATTAAGTGAAGGAGTGCTATGGCCAAAAAATAGACGTATACAAAAAATAAGAATTATATTAAAGAAGAACAAAAAAATTATCCGAATATAACTAAACTAAAAGACAGAAATAAATGGAAAAAGTAGAGCATAGACAGGGGGAATAATCCAAGATCATTGGATTCGACAGTGCATGACCGTTTATTTTCGTTTTTGATACAATGTTCTCACTTCATAATCGAATTTTCTCCGATAGAATTGAAATCTCTTCATATCAGGAAAATTTAGATCATTTGTCCCTAAAAATTTATAGGACTTCCTTTGCTTTTTGAGCTGAAAAAGAAAAAAACAAAGAAAAAGAAAGTTGACTGCCGGACAGGCGTTAATGGAATAAAAACCAGAGCTCGTAAAAAGTGTTTTTCCGACTTTTTGATAAAAAAAGGAAAAGAAATGTCATTTCATCCCTGTCTTTTCTCTGCATGATCTTAGCCCATTCAACAAGAGTTTTTTTTCGCTCTCTACGAGCAGTTTTTTCCATAAGACATGCAGGAAAAAATATGCACAAGTGTCTTTTTCACATGTATGTGTGTTGCCAGTTCGCCTTAGAAAACGGCAAGTGTGTATGCGTACTTTTTCGCAAGATTGTGCTTCTCGCTCCTTAACGCTTTGCTCGCGGAGAAATGTCCACTTTGGGCTGACACTTGACTCGATATGTTCTCTTCCTCAGGCTTAGCTGCTGAGAGCCGAACGAAATTATTAACGTCAAGCTGATATGGTAAGAGAGCTTCATGTGTTTCTCCTATGGAACCTAAGAGAAACCGAATCAATGTGCTTTTGAGGTAGTGAGTTAGACTTAAGAATTTGTCCTTGTTATTTAAGTAAGTAGACAGAATTATTAAAATGGGAGGGCCATATTCTGCGAGCTCTGATAAAAACAGACAACAATAATTTGGGAGAAACTAGACTTAAATATTGAGATAGGAAGTTATATGCAGATAGGAAAATATATGCAGCAAACAGGGCAGGCAAAAGCATGGAGGGAGCTCCATATCATGGTTTCTGATCAATGACAAAAAGAACCTTTATTTATATTTATTACTGGTAAGATTTCTGAATGTAATTTTCTACACGACATTGGCCCAATGGTCATCGCAGTGCAGCCTTCTATTCTCTATTAATACCCTGCGTACATCAAAAAGCAAACACAAACAGAAAAGTTTTACTTTGCAGGATGAGCCACAACAGCAACAGCGCTGGCAGAAAAAGACAAAAAGAAAAAAAAAACTCATCAACCAAAATGGAGGTCGCCACGGGTGCAGTAAACGTGGCTAATGAATGCTTTTGGCCCAGCGCTGATGGCAGCTCTGTGTTTAATTTAATAACACGCACACAAACAGAAGGGACACCTACACACAAACACAGAGACATATGTACATCCCCGACCATACACATGTACAGAAGCATGCGTTTGTATATTGAACAAATAAATTTGAAATGTTGACAACATTTTGCTGTTTGTTCATAAACGAGGCCATCGTCACCTGTGGGAGTGCACGTGCTACCCTATAACCTTCTCCTCCTCCCACCCCCAACCCCCGGGGCAATAAAAACTTGAAGCCACACACCCACAAATATACAGCAAGATGAGATGCCCTCCAGAGGGGCTGCAGACACATAAAAAAGAAAACTTTCATATGCGAGTACATAACATCAGTACGCGCATTGCTTTTTCAACCAACACCCACCCACCCGAACCATTTCCATTCCATTGCTATAAACTGTCATGTAAAATCCCAGAAACTTTCATTTGCAATTTGCTTAAAGTTTATGAAATAGATGGAAGGGGAGTGCAATAAAAGAACCAAAGTAAAAAAAAAGAAAAATAAATCTAAATAAAAGTCCATAGAGGTGAGTTGTTTGTAAAATCAGAAATCTATCTACATTTTGTGAACGCTGGAGAAATAGTGATAACAGAGAATCAAACTTCAATTTGGCAACGCTGCTAAACGCAGGCGTTCAGCATGTAATGTGTTCGGGCTCTGCGGGCCAGGAGTGGCCATCGCTGCTTTAAGATTTTAAAAATTTCCTCCTTTTCTTACTTAACTTCAGACTACTTCACTGTTTGATATTCAAAATACTAACCCTATCGCATTTACTGCGGCTCTCTTACTTATATACGTATCTATCTGTAGCCCATGGAAATTAATTCTAATTTGTAGTTTACCCAAAGTAAACTATCTCCACAACTGAACGTGAAACTCATCAAGGCTTTCGTTGCCATCGTCGCACCATGACAGCCGCCTGAGAGACTTTTGCCCACTTTGCAGCTAATTATTCAGATGAAAAGACCCGGAGGAGCAACAAAACCGAAACAGAAACTCGGGAAAAAAGGAAGAAATGAAAGGAGAAAATTTCAGTGGGAAAAATCAAACAACGAAATTGCCACTTGCAATTTCTTGTCACGTTCAAAACTTAATTAGTACATCAGCCCATCAGACCATCAGCGTGGCGCTGGGCGTAGAATGGGCATGGGGCTGTCATAAGGACGTCATGTTTCTTAATTAGTTCTTTGTTATCATAACTTTTAGCCATTCGACCAGACAAAGTATGAGAATGGGGCTGGCGCTGGGTAATTTGCGTCTTTTAAAAACCTAGATCAAATCCAAACATTTCACCTTCATCATGGTCTTGGCTTGGATTTTGGCATGCCGCACACGTAGAAGATTTCCGCACGAATTCGCAAAGCAACTCTTGATCCCTTTGACTCCGGCGACATGTTTTCTCATTCCTTAGTTCTCTCTTTGATGTTTACAAATTACAACCCAAAATAAAGAAAAAAGTTGGCAAACAAATTTTCTTATTCACTTTTGTGAAGTGCACACACAATACATGTCGTACAAATCGGACAAAACGTTGGGAATTGTTTGTAAATGTGCCAAGAGACAAACAAAATCAGACACAACGAAAAACAAGAAAAAATTAAAGATGTTGTGCAAATCGAATTGAAAGCTAAAGCAAACTACAAAACACACACACAAATAACTTTTTTTGAAAAATTCTCCAATTAAATTTTTACGCTGCACAAAAGTTTTGCCTTTTTACAAAGCCCTCCTCAACTTAGTTCCGTTCTCGTATGCTGATGATCTGCACAGAGCCCAAAAAACAAACACACACATCAACTTTCCCTATATATAAGTGTGTTTGTGTGTGCAAACAACAACGATAAAAACATCTTCAAGTCTGAGGATGAGCAAACTTTTTTTGTTCACTCATTCATAAGTTTTTAATTAAATTGACGTCACATATTTTTGAGCACAAACAGAGAGACGACGACCCTTTTTGTAAATGATAGGGTGATTCATTTTATAGAATGAATAACGAAAGGTACAGTCAATGCTTTGAGCGCACTTTTGGGCTTTAACTACTAAAGTTTCTGTGCAAAAATGCAGATTTCACATACTTTCGTTTGTATGTGAAGAGAAAATCCAGTTGTTTTATATATTTATGTCAGGCTTTAGTCTATAAGATGGAACCTCTCACTACCAACACCCAGGATAACACAACTTTAAAATCATAGACGATATTTGTTGTGAAGCGAATCTTTAACACAACCACATGTGAAAACTATTTGAACCTAAATCAGTTTCGAACCCATGACGTCGGTTTTGTGCAAAAGAAAAATGTAGATATTTAGAAATCGCCCAAATAGTTTCAAAACCTTCAGGCAATTACATCGCCTTTTTATTAAGTTTTCTGGAACGGGGTATAAATTGAGCTATAAAACCTCCACTTCAAAAATAAATATTCAAAATGTAAACGACTGATTTATCTCGAATTTTCTGACTTTTATTTACAGACTATTTTAAGGTGGTTTAATTTACATAAGGTTTTCTATTTACATTGTTAATGCGTGTTTGTTTTGTCCATTTTATTAACTTGTTAACAGTGTCGTCTTTTTCTTATAATACGTTAAAGCGATATATTTCTACATATTGTCGGTTATTTTCCAATAATTACAAAGTCTTGAAATGCTTATTAACTTTAACTAAGTAGCTTTGAATTATTGTAAATGCTTGCCAACGAATTTTAAAACTATAATTACTTTATTAAAGTATAGAATACTAGCAAATAACCCGTCGCGCTTCGCTGCGCCTTCAACAGTATAGAACTAACGCTCACCCACTTCCCGCCCACTTCCCACCCTCATTCCACCCACTTCTCGCCCACATCCCACCCGCATATCACCCACCTCCCACCCACTTCCCACCAGAGAAGAAGAATTTTCCGGGAATTTTCACACCTGGGGGCGGATTTTCCGACATGAAAAAATCACATTTTAAACTAAATCGTATTCTGTCCTTACAGACCAAGTTTCAAGCCAATCGGATGAAAAATATTTTATTTCATGCAGAATTTTCCGGAAATTTTCCGACTGTTGTGTCAAGTATTCCGACATTGAAAAATCATATTTCAAATTATTTCGTATTCCGTCCTTACAAACCGAATTTCAAGCCAATCGGATAAAAAATAGTATTTTTCATGCCGAATTTTTCGGAAATTTTCCGACCGGTGGGTCAAATTATCCTTTCAACCCGAGTTTTAAGCCAATCGAATGAAAAGTAGTTTTTTGCATGCAGAATTTTTCGGCCAACCGGGAAAATAGGTGTCCAATTATTTCGCGAACTATGCTTACAAACCAAGTTTCAAGTCAATCGGATGAAAAATAACATTATTTTCCATACAAACTATTCCTACGCTTTTCCGACTTTTCCGGGTGTAATTTTCCAAATTTTCTTTCTTAGTGCGTGCCTGCATAACTAAACGAAGGTCTATGCCAAATCTCAAACCTGTGGTATAAGCCGTTTAGGCTATGCGTTGATAATATGTCAGTCTGTCACCATATCAGTCGGGCGTACACATTTATATATAAAGAAGATATTCTTTTATACTCCAGCGAACCAAGGCTCTAACCAAAGCTTTGGGTTCAGGAGTTCCGAGCCCTAGACTTTACAAAGGGTTTGATCCTCCGGACCGAACCTTTAGCAATATTTAAGAGGCTTGCAGCCTTGCTAAGAAGACATCAGAAGCGACATCCTCCTGTCTTCTGGCACTATGCGTTAAAAACAGCTTAAAACATCGGAGTGGATCCTTCAGTCATCGATTGCACATAAAAATTTCATAAGAAAGCTGATAAATATTTTGTTATTAAACTATTTATATTGTTCAGCTCCAGTGTTTTAGATTATTTAAATATTTATTTACATAAAAATAACTATAATTTATTTTCAAACCGCAGTGCATATACAATATGAAGAAAACACTTTTGCTGTTTGGGATGGACGAGAGCTTTCACACAAATTTCCAAATAACACCGGAGTAAAGCAAGGATGCCTCTTTAGCCCACTTCTGTTTTCCCTGTATGTCGACGACGTTACCAGCTATCTTCCAGGAGGCGTTAACATAAATGGCTCCACTACCAAGGCATTAATGTACGCAGATGATATGGCGCTACTAGCAGAGTCCCCCGAGATGTTGCAGGCCATGATTGATAAGCTCTCTGAATATTGCATACAATGGAGTCTGCAGATAAATGTGGAAAATACGAAAGTCTTAATTGTGAGAGATGGAAGAGGGCGTAGTGCAAGGGTCGACAGATGGGTCTTAAATGGCAAGGAGCTGGAAACGGTAAAAATTTTTAAATATCTTGGCGTGACCATTACTGGAAATTTTAGCTTCAAATCTCACGTGCAGGAAAAACTGCAAGACTCTTAAAAAGCAATAAATAGCACGTGGAAAAACTTTTTTGGAAAAAGACACATTTTGCCGAGCACTAAATTTAGAATGTTTGAAGCTACTGCTAGATCAATAATGTGGTCTGCATCTCAAATCTGGGGACACTGTCAATATGAGGAGGTGGAGCGTCTGCAGAGATTATTTATTAAACGCATTTTTAAACTACCCCGAACTATGCACTCCACCTAGAAACTGGCCTGCCCTCCCTATTCTCGTACTGTTTGCAAAACCACTTCACATACATTCGGAAAGTCATGGATATGCCAAACTGTAGATTGGTCAAAATAGTCACTGCTAAGATGCTGGCAGAAAAGTCCCAAGTTTTTGACAATTGGCTGTCCTTATATGAGGATCATGATGTACCCATTGACCTTCAATGCATCGGATCATGGAAAAAATCTCACCAATTGTTGTTGGAGAAAGTTGTAAGCAGAGAAAGAGACATATTTCTAAGCCAAGCCAGGCAAAGTGTGGTACGAAACACCTACAAAAAACTGGAGCTAAATCTGAACACTTTGAACTATTTTCATGACCGGTATGACACTCACGCCATCTCTCTGATCTGTAGGGCTCGCTGTGAGATGCTTAGCCTCAACTACAGGCCACACTGGAGCACTGATAACACAGATTGTAGTCTCTGTAATCTGCACGCAACGGAAGACGTCATGCATCTGCTTGGGGTATGCCCAATTTTAACGGAAACACGAAGTGCCCATCTGGGAAGCCGTTTCCTATCGGAAGCAGACGTAATAAACTGGCTAAATGGCAAGAACTGGACAGCGCTATCCTCCTTTTTACAACAGGCTCTAAAATATAGGACCGCAATTATAAATGAATATCTGTAACTTTTCCAAAATCGAATTATGTATCTTTTCTTTATCTTGTCTTGGTCAATGCTAAAATCGAATACTGTGTTCTTTGTTTAAAACTATTGTTTGTTATTTACCTAAAAAAATGTAAAAAAACCTCAAATGTTATGGCTGACGGTTTAAAACCAAGCCACAATTTATATAAATAAATACCATACTACTACTACTACTACTATACAATATGTTCGAAATTTTGTTTCTTACACAGAGGAAAAAACGTGTTCAGAAAATAAGTTGCCTTCAACTTTAAATGAGAACAGAACGTAACGTAAAGTTGTTTTCAATCGAGTAATATTTGCTTTAAGCAACAACGAAACCGGTTTTCAGCAGGAAGATTTACAAGAGAGAACGCGAGAGAGAGCAAGCTGGCTCTTTTTTTGATCTCTCTCTCTCTCTTGTCTGCTTAACGAAGCATTAGTACCCCACAATAGACGAGCATCTGCAAAACTGTTCAACGGCTGAATTGTCTAGCGCGTCATTCCATACGTCGAGTGCATAAAGTACCGGGCTCAAATTTCTGTCAAGACCGAACCAATTTTTCTGTGTGTTTTCTTGTGTTTTCTGTAAAACTTAAAGGAAACTAGTCAGTGGGTCGTCGAAGCGATGTTTCTGATTCCAATGGAATATATGGGTGGAGGGAGAAGCAGCAGCCACGCATATCTAAGAGCCTTGCCCCCTTCACTTCTAATCAAAAGAGGTATGTCACCGTTTCCTATTCCACCCAAATGTGATTCCTCACACACCAGGTCCAAGTGCAATCAAATTTTTTTTCTAGGTGAGTTTTAAATGTTCATGAAAGCGGAACAACATTAACTCAAATCATGTTCTCAAAAATGGAACAATATCAACTCAATTTGAGTGTTTGCGTTTTCAAATAACACTAGTTTACAAAATAATAAAATTTCGTTGGGTTGGTGTTGCCAGATCTTTTGTTTTGCCATATGTGTGCTGGTCATTTTGTGAATTTACAAAAGCTGCATAAACAGGAACAAATATGAATTTGCGAATTAAAGAAATCATGAATTTCCTAGCATAAACGTAGTATATAAATCCTTCCGCACATCACAAAATAACTTAACCAGGTACAAAATAAATTTTGCAGGTCATAGTAGCCCTTAAATAGAATAGTTTGAATGTTACCTATGCCTCCTGTGACGAACAAAAAAACAATCAAACTGAGTCAATTTGCATGAACTTGAAACCTTCCATTTTTTACTAAAATGCCAATAACTTCTTTATTCTTGATCGGATTTTAATGAGTTATGTGGCGTTGTATTTTTAATAAATGAATCTTTAACGACAAGCAATAAAATAAATTTTAAACAATTTTTTTCGTGGTTGAAAACGCGCTTAAAATCTAGCTTTTTAAAAAAAAAGTGATCAATTTAATGCAAAGTTGCCGATAAAAGCCTTTATAACGCCGAAGTCCAGCACCGGACTTAGAAGTGGTGTATCAACGAATGATAGGGCGTTCAATTACCTTCCAAGTAAGCATTTCCTGTTCATAATGAAAGAACCGGAACCAAAGATATGCGCATTTTTCTAAAGGTACTTTTTTTACAAATCGAAAAAATAGCTATTTCGGATTGAATTTTTGGACGCAGCAAATGGCTTTACATACGAAATGACTGCCAGATGGTCGGGATCGGAAATGCTGTAAACTAGTGTAATTGATCTTGAAGTGAGAACATTGTACTACAAATGAGAAAACCCGTTCATGCATACATTTTGGTAATAATTGTGCTCGTTTTGAGTCCAATGTTCTCGGTGTTTTCCCTCTGTGTAGTTATTTAGTTTTAAAACTTGCTAGTTAGTTGTAATAAGTCAGCCCATTGTTTCTCAAGAACAAACTGACAAGGTACAGGTTTCACGACGATTTTAAGTATTTCGAACTTAGAGATTAAAATTAATATTTGTAACTGACAGCTCAAAACATTTAATTTGAAAGCCGAATTTGATTTGAATAAGATGAAATCGAATACTTCTCTATAAGCTTACGTATTGCACAGTATAACACTCAAACAAGTGAGAAAGCCGTTCAAGCTCGAGCATAACATACTCTGTCCCTTTTGGAGGTACCCTAACCGATTGCACTATTGCCTTTTTTATACGGCGTTCCCTATGACCCTATCCACATGGTTTTTAAAACATTAAAAACTAAGTTAAAATTGTTGTCGTTGTGTGCACAAAAGTTCCCATTAAACGCGAACGAAGGCTTCATTTGAAAAACTGGGTATGAGGTAATGCTTACAGAAGTCCCTACTTTTTAAGAAATAGTGAGTACACAAATGCTTGTGCTGAGATCAATTGGACAAGTTTCAGAGCAATCTATTAATAATAAGTGAGTTAGCAACTTCTAAACGATAGTTGAGTATGCAGCTACTTTCTGTTCATTTTGTACAATTTCATTTACCCACCCAAATATGTAAATTACTTTAGTATTTGCAAATTATTAAGTACATAATTCATTCAACTATTCGTAAAACTAAACCATTTGACAAGCTGTGCAATTTGTCTTTGAAATCAGTGCCAGACCCAGACTGAACCCACAGACCTCCCCGAGACCCACAATAAAGTGTGGTCCAGACATATTGCTCACTTGTCAGTTCATTTTGGGTGATTTTTCTTCTTCTGTGCAGTACCCAAACGTGTCCGGCATTGATAAATATCGAGGCGTGACGAAGACAGCGAACGACTTCCAGCGGTCAGGCCATTAAGAATGCTAATGTGTCTATTCAATGCGATTTTTATGCAAATGGCAAGGTTAAAAGCAAAATAAGAGCCGGGCTCTGGGTAATGCGATAAAAAATTTGACACATCATCACTTTTCAATAAAATCAACAAATTTTATTTAAGTCAGTCCCCAGTGAGACGTAGGAGATGGAGGATGCGCCTCGCTGGCCAGCCAGACGAAACTTTTCTCTTGTGTGTGTGTGTGTGTGCGGAAAAGGGGGCAAGCTAAAAAGTAATGCCATTTTCCATGGGAAGCTTATCCATTTTGGCCATACGGTTTTATTTTTTTTGTTCATTGTCGTTGCTTCTTTTCTTTCCGCTTTTCGCTTTTGTCAAATGCCTTTTATTGTGTGGCCAGTGAGCAGGCTTTTCATGGAAATACTTTGCATTTGGAAAATTTGAAATCCAAATCCGTATCCAGTTATGTTACTAATTTTCTCTCTCTCTCTGTCCGTCTCTTGTGAAATGTGCCTTTCAGGATTACTGAGGCATTCAACATCAATTACAGCATCAACCATAAAATTCATTTTTGTGCCTCGTCCTCTCAAATGTCAGTCTCTACGGGTGATTGATGGAATTGACAATTGTGCCGCCAATACCACAATGACTGCTGTGTTCAGGGTATGGGTATGGCTTAGACGCAGACTTCAATGCACTCGGTTAGCAGGTTCTATTTGGCTGCTGCTGCTGCTGTGTCATGTCAATCGATGCGTTTTTCGCTGTCAAACTGAAACCACATTTATGTGGCAGCTCAATTAGATTTTGCTATTAACTGAAATGATGCCTTATTACTATAGCTGGTGAAGGTGACGGTTGTTTGGACTCAGAATTCTAAAGTTATTTTAAAAACTGAACTTTCAATGAGACAATTTACTATGTTTACTCGTGCTGTGACAAGTCACGACAAGCTTTCACTGGGTTTGGTACATAAACTCCAAAAGTTTCTCTAACAACAACTAAAAGGTGGGTACTTAAATATTGTTTCTCCCCACTCGCCCTCTCCTAAACAATCTTAATTGTTTTTGTTGTCGTTTGTTTATGTTTTTTGATAAGCGTTCGTTTTGCTCAATTGAATGGGAAATTTTTGTTTTGTTTTTGGAGAGAAGCTAAGTTAGAAACTAGTAAAATAATTGCACGCGATGTTTACACGAAACATTTTTCAATTGGCCAAGTCAAGGATGACGGTTGACGACCACGAAGGACACACCGAGCAGGCAATTAAAACAGGAAAGGAAAACAGAAAATGTTTTGACAAAAATGAGGCGTTAATTGTGTTTACACAGCAATTATGATGGGAATTCGATTAGAACAAAATATTTTAATTTTCCCTTTTCTTTTTGTGCCCAGCACTTGAATTCTTAAAAAATTATTTTCTTTTGTAATTCCTTGTTGATGTTTCATTTCGAAAAATGTAATTATAACCACATCCCGTTTTGTTCTTCTTTACCTTGGTTGCTTTCCCTTCCTCTATGCATTTTCACGATTTCTGCTTTGTCTCTGCCATTATTATAATTTTTTTGTAAGTGAGAAGAGCGTGGTATAAATATTACCGTTGCGGGGATTAAGAAGTTTCGCTATTATCATTCAAATTATAATTACTTGCAATTGTTTTTATAATGTTCATTAACATTTAGCGCCTTCTGAAATTGCAAGCTTTCTCTCTTGCTTTTTTATTGCAGACATTTTCGTAATTATTTTTTAAATTGTAATTTTCTGTGCCTTCGGGGAAGGATTAGCCCGGAAATATGGCAGCATGTGTTAATTAGATTTTTGGCATGTACATAAAATTAAAAGTTCAGCACATTGTGTGTGCTGTTATTCAGTCGAAAAACTTATGGGTTAAAAGTTGGTGTTTCAACTACCAAAGGGCAAACATTTTGAGATGTGCGTGTGGCAACTGATAAGTAATCGGCTTAAGTAAGAAATCGCTACGTTTTAAAACTAAAATAAATAGAAGAGAGAAAGGGCATTTTCAATCAGTTTTTTGCCTTAGAGTCGGGTTGATAATTCAAATCTTGCAGATATCAACAAAGATTGAAAAATTCAGACCGAAAATCTGCGTCAACTGATTCTTCAAACCGGGAGACCTGCAAGTATTGCTTAGAATACTTTTAGCCAGATGTGTCCATTGAGTTCAGTATTGCCAACTATTGTCTGTCTTAACTGTTTTACAAATTTAAGTAGAACTAATTCGGAACAGAGCTGTACAGACCCAAAATCTATTTAATATAATAGGGGTGCAATAGGTATTATAGAGAAAATTTGCGCTGCATCTTAATTTTGCTGGTGCCAATAGGAAATCACTGTGGTTAGAGCGAGAAAACTATATTCGCAAAGATATCCAGAGAGCGGAAGTGAGACTGAACAGCTGACTAATTGCTTACAGAAGCGGTGCCTACTGAGTAAATTTTCAATCTAATAATTATTATTCCATAAAATATCATATCTGTCTGATAAATTTCATAAAACTCGGTAATTGTGAAGTAAAAAATAGTTATTTTAAAAACAGTTGAACTAAATATTTTTCAAAAACTGTTCAAATCATATATTAAATACAATGCATTATTTCATTAAGGTTATTAAACTATTTTGTTTGACTCATATAGATCCCAATTCCTCAATGCACTGAGTTTATCGTTATAATTTCGTTCATATAGTATATCTGTTCCTCGTTTCTTGATAACTCAGCTATGCATTGAGGTATTGGCCGTATTCACCAGCACAATTCGATGACAAAAATCGATGGATCTAGTAGGATATATATGCTAAAAAGAAAATGAGTATGTTCCCACAAAATATTCTAAAAAGCAAGGCTGCAAACCGGTCCGGAACCGAACCCTTTAGAACCGGTTCGGGTTTATTGGAACCGTCGAACCGAACCTTAGATTTCGGACTCCTTGAACTTGAACCCGAACCGGACTACATTTTCCAAAAATTAGGTTCGGTTCACAAAACTAAGTTATTTTTCCAACGTCTCATAAGGGAAAATATTGCAAATCTGTAGAAATTTTAGTATAAATGATTGTGTTTTTAACATTATTTGGATGAATTTTTATGTATATTGACGAACTAATGTATGGCTAATGAGCATTGGTAACTATAACATATAGAAAGACACCATCTGAATGAAATCTACACTGAACAATCGGTTTCAATTCGCTTAGCGTGAACCACCTGATCTGGTAACCGAGCAATCAATTTTATTTCGACTTGAAAACTTTTATACATAAATCTCTGAAAATTTCTGGGCAGCACTGTTAAAAGTTGTCGTTTTATATATTTTACTCCCACATTTCTTATGCTTGTAAATACGCAAGCTCGCTTGAAAGAAGTTGACACTGCTTATCACTATCTAAGTGCCTCGATAAACGGTCTTCTATTTTGAGCTCAGTAACAATATTGGTGGTTCTTAGACCCGAGAATTTAAGCTATTGCTTAGCTTCAAGCGAAAAAAAACCTGCAAAACAGCTTAAAAAGAAATTCTTAATGCGAGTTCATAAAATTTAACTTTAAATGACTAAACATCTGATTGGGAAGAAGAGAAGTAAGTGAAAGCAATAAACAAATATCAAATATAAAATCTGTGAATAAGCTGACAAATGTTTTAAACTTTTGGAAATTTTGCCTCAACTATACTTACTGTTTCAGCAACTCAGGAATCAATAGAACGAGCCTTTTCAGCACTGAAGTTTGTTCTTTCTGATCTAAGAGCTAGTATGTATGTAGAAACAGCTCCTAGAAGAAGCCTTATTAAATTAAACAAAGAAGTTTTGAAAAGTTGATAATGTCAGCTAGTGAATTTGATAGTTTCCATAATAAAACAAAAGAATATTATTTTTAAAAATAACTCGAAACTATTGTTTTGTGTTTAAGCAAACCAAAGTTCGAACCAAAACCTTGGGTTCAGGGGTTTCAAGAACCGGTCCGCGAACGGGTTCTAACCCACTGGACTGAACCTTCTGCGAAATTTTAGAGGTTTGTAGCCTTGCTAAAAAGCATAAAAGGTGCCTTGGCGTAGATGTGAGGTGTTTGGAGTCTCGGTACCTATCTAGGTTGGAGTCCCAGTAATTTTTTTTTTAATTCTCTTAATACATTTTAGTTATGCATAGAGAAATGTCATGAAATGAAAAGAACAAAAAAATGGACTTAAAAATTCTCCAATTGAATAGCAAAGTGAAGAGGAAGCAGTGGCATACGAGTGGTAACGTGGGCCCTACAGGTTAGTGGTGGGTTTGGTGTAAATAAAGGCAACCTCGGATACGGACCCCTGTGAGACTGAAAGTTTTAAGGACCACGATTTGAGAATAGCCCTGTGTCGCCCTCACGGAGGTGTGATTTTGGTGATGTCCTCAGGAATATTCACGGACGTTACCGCACTCCAGGAAATACGATGGATTGGATATGGAAGCAGATTATAGCGCTAAAGGAGAGACCGGAAATCAAACACCCCCTGGAGATCTACAGCGGTCAGCTAAACCGGTTGGGTGCGGCTTGCTTTTTTTTTTCTTTGGCCCGATGTTCACAACCGTTTGACGGTCGCGCTATAAGTCGTCGCTTCGCCGTGCGAGCTGGAGTTTCACGCAAGCTTAGAATGTTCCGATGGTCGTCACTAGAGGTGGTCGTCGTCGCTTCTCTTGTAGACCATTCTGCTTGATCACAACGGGTACGTAAGTGTTGCTACGCTTGCCAGTAGTTCCCCATGGCTCAGCGTCACCTGTGGGTCTCGCCAACTTCAGGTCATAAATCCTGGAAGATCTCGCTGAAAACGCAATCGCCGCCTCTCGGATGTTGCCCTGCGCCGTATTGCAGGACTGGGATGATAAGCGACTTATATAGTATTTTGTCGTTGGTTTCTGCTCTTGGCCTAACGTGGGCGGCGTGTCTCTTCGAATTTAGGTGGTTGTTGTCGCCGGTTTCTCGTCCGGTAGAAAGTCCTCTACAACTTAAGTTGTACTCTCCATTACAACGATTGCCCAATTTGTGTGTATTTGCGGACATGTCTTCGTTTGTCCTCGTTTACCGCTAAACCCATTAGCTCAGACTGCTCTCAATCTCTGAAACGCTTGCTTACTGGTTCGGTTTTGCCGATATGTAATCTCGGACGGTAGCTTACATCTTTATTAAGTGGTGCCCGATCTGTTGGCATTTGGGCACCGCAGTATATACTCCATCAGCGATTAAAGGTCGATGTGTCCCTGCCTAAAACCTTTTGGTATCAAAAGGCTCGGAGAGGTTCGTTCCTATTTTGACGGAGATTTGAGTGCTTCTCAACGTCATCTGCAAAGTCGACGTACTTTGCTGGAATACCTAAAGTAGACAGGGCTTCGAAAAACCTTGACCTTATCGGCGTGCGAAGCGGCTTTGTAATCGATAAAAGTGGTGATTTTCGATGTTTCTCCTAGGTCTTCTCCAGAATTTGGCGCAATGGATATCTGGTCTGGGTGGACTTACCAGGTCTAAAGCCACACTGTAGGTCCAATCAGTGTATCAACACGGTTTAGACGTCCAAATATCGGGACGACCTTTCGTGGGGGGGACGTCCCCGGTAGTTGGCGCAAACTGGGTCCCCTTTTTTAAAGTTGGACAGAGAACACTTAGTTAACGTAGCTGCCGTAACCCTACGGCACAGTTGGTGCATGCACCACAATTCGCTCAGCTGACACGGGGCACCGTTTGCTTTAGCCTTCGTTGGCTAAACGCTTCTGTTGGGTCGGGGGTCTATCTCATGTTGTCGATTGGGGCATCGTTACTTCTTAGGGCGGCATCTGTTCGTCTGCTCAGTAGGTTGGAAGTACCATTGTTAGCGCCACTGGATCTGGCCAAACCCTGTTCGTTTTGCTTGTGCGACTCTGGGCTGAAACCTTTGTTAATTGCTTATTTTTGGTAAATCGGTCACTCTCCGAATAACATCTCGACTTCCTCGCGCTTCGCCTTTCCTGTCAACTTTTTCTTCAAGGGTTTCTCCTCTTTCTTTTTCTCCAGGTATCGCTCTTTAGCGCCCGCGTTACTCTGACTGCGAGTTCTCTGTAGGCGCATTTTTAGGTGGCTCTCGTGTACAAGCCGTTTGGGGGCTGGGTAACCTATCTCTGGCAGCCGTACTCAGTGCGATATTCGATTCCATTGTTCATATGGGGGATGGGGGGTTTGAGAGTTGGAGTATGGTGGCCAGGGTCCCTGTGATTGCAGCTCACGTAGCTTCGACGTGTGCCAGAGCGTGAGGCAGTGCCAGAGCGCGTGCGGCAACGTGTCGAGTCTATGTTCGGTGCGCCGTGACTGTCCGTCGATAAACTTCATCGGTCGGAGGCTTGCCGGAATCGTGTTAAATGTATTGGTTATTCTCTCGTAGGGTTGTTTCTGGGTGATCGTGTGGACAAAAACTCTTTTCGTAAAACGGATCTTGTGTGTGGGCGCGCTTTTGGCGCCGATTTTGGCCGTTGAGGGTGATAACGCGCCACCTGTATCAGCTTTACAAGTTGCGGCGGTCGCGCTCAGACGAAATATTTTTTGTTTTCTGTGCTCAGGCCAACAGGACGAAGACCCGATAAAAGACGAATTCTATGAGCGCAAACTATGTCGAAGGTTGGGGAGAGAGGAGTTGGTCGAGTCGGACGCAGCGTTCGAAACACCGGTAGGGTAACGGGCTCAGATACGACCAAGATGTGTAGTTATGGGGCTATTGTAAGTCGCGGAGGGTGTGTGTGGTTATTATGGAATAAGGGTGTAGAGTCCCAAAGCGGTTTTCGAATGGTGTAAAGAATGCGGGCGGTGCTGTATTGTTTACCAGAAGAAAGGAAAGAGGAGAAGCGCCTAAGAAGAAAAAGAAGAGCAGGAAAGGCGCCGCGCGAGAAAGTCGGTGTTTCCGTGAGACTCGAATTTACCAAAAGTAAGCAATTAACAGAAGGTTTCCAGTGAAGAATGTAGAGTATGGGAAGGAAGTGGTGGGGATAGGAAGGGAAGAGAAAGAAAAGGGTTGAAAAGTTAATCTAAAAAAGAAATAGTTAGGAGCTCACAGCGTCAAGTGACGTCACCGTTATGATCTGAAGACAGTGGCTGTCAAAGATCAGAAGGGAAAACCAGAAGGAGGCGTCAAACAACATCTTTTGTTGTAAAAGCCTTTGACAGTAAGATAGCAAAGCCTGTTTACTTGGTATAGTAGTTGACCAGATGTGGCAGCCTAAATGAAGATGAACTTACAAAAGAGTTTTACAACGATACCGGACTTCTTCAGGGAAAAAACACCCGGTTATTTATAAAATCTCCGATTATTATACGCAACAACCTACCGTCAGAGGGAAGGGTCTAGTTGGTTTAGCGGTAGGAAGCGAAGTACAAAGACAAAAGTCATGCGACTTGATGTTTTTTTTTGTTCATCATCGCCGTCTTCTTCTCCTGAGTCAACCTCGATGGAATTTAAAAACTCATTTAGGTCGCTCATCGTTACTAATTTGGTTCCGTTTTGGTATATTTTTAAACTGTTTGCATCTCCGTAAAATTAGTAAAATTAAGGTATGCGGAATGAAAAACGAACATTTTTCTATAGGCACGCACAAAATTTTAAATAAAATCAATCAGAAAACATATTATTGAAACAGAATCGGTACTATTCCAGTCTAGATAACGTCTAGTCCTGTCTAGATAACGCACAGCAGCGATAATTTCAATGAATGCAACAGAGAGTTAAAAGTTATTTTGGCCATAAGGGCGATCCATTAGTGTTTTTATACCCTTGGAGAGGGTATATTGAAATTGTTCAGATGTTTGTAACGCATAGAAGGAAGCACATCCGACCACATAGATTATATATATTCTTGATCAGCATGACGAGCTGAGTTGATATAGCCATGTCCGTCTGTCGTCTGTTTCTATGCTATCTCCTCCGTCAGTTTAAAAGCTATCGTAACCACACATCTATTCTCTTAACCATTGGTCATCCATGGTATTTTTTTGCGGTTCAGTAACATCACAATCATAGTACAGTTATTTGAAAGCAATTGCTTAAGTAATTATTAATTTAACTACCATGGGGGTCACTTAGCTAAAATGTGCGCTAATGCACTAGATCTGAAATAATTATAATCTTAATTGGCATTTAAGTTTGGTGCAATACTGCTACTAATCCTCATAGATTTTAATATAATGATTCGTAAATCACGGTAAAATGGTTTGAACTTGATTAATATACAAATAACGAAAGTGAATAATACAATTTAAGTATATACATTTTATTGTTTTTATTAATTTTAACCACCTTATTCAACTTTTAAAATTCCGAAAAAATTTGCAGAAATTGTATTTAGGAACGACAATTGGACATGTAAAACATGAAAGTGAAACCCTTTCTGGATGCCTTAAATAAATGGTGTTAAAAATTTCGCGTAATTTTGTAGGTAACGGATTGCATTTTAAAAAACTGGAAAACTGTTCCGGGGAGTGTATACATGCCATCTTTGACCAGAAAAAATTTAGAATTATTTATGGATAGAAAGCTCGAAAAAGGATTGTGATTGATATGATAAAAATCGCTGTTAAAAATCAGGGTTGCTCCTAGAAGTGTAAAAAAATCGTAAACTACTTTCGGTTGGTGTACTTTGAAACTGCATACTCAAAAAATTAAAAGCGTCGGAGGCCGGTTCCCCCACAAATCCGGCTATGCCCTTGTTATACCCTTGGAGAAGGTATATTAAATTGTCCGGATGTTTGTAACGCACAGAAGGAAGCATCTCTGACCACATAAAGTATTATTTGTCAGCTGACAAGCTGAGTTGATATAGCCATGTCCGTCTGTCCGTCTGTCCGTCCGTCCGTCTGTCCGTCCGTCTGTTTCTATGCTATCTCCTTCGTCAGTTTTAAAGCTATCGTAACCAAACTTTGCACGAAGTCTTTTGGTATAAATACGCTGCACATTTGTCGGAACCGGCCGGATCGGATGACTATAGCATATAGCTGCCATAGGAACGATCAGTTGAAAAACTAGTTTTAGTGAGAAAAACTTTTTTGTTTTCAATGTTATCGCTCCCAACGCTCGTATTTATAAGTTTTTAATGATTTCACATAATTTCACCTAGCCTTGTCAAAATCGGTCAACTATATAGTATAGCTGCCATACAAAAGTTAGGTCTGAAAAAAGTCTTAGTGAGAAAAACTTTTTTGTTTTCAATGTTATCGCTCCCAACGCTTGTATTTATAAGTTTTTAATGATTTCACATAATTTTACCTAGCCTTGTCAAAATCGGTCAACCATATAGTTTAGCTGCCATACAAAAATTAGGTCTGAAAAAAAGTCTTAATGAGAAAAACTTTTTTGTTTTTAATGTTATCGCTCCCAACGCCCGTATTAATAAGTTTTCAATGATTTTACATCATTTCACCAAAATTTTTCGAAATCGGACCACTATATAGTATAGCTGCCATACAAACTGTCAGGCACATATCAAGCTCCAAGGGTATATAAACTTCGGTCGAGCCGAAGTTAGCTTGCCTCTATTTTTTTTTTTGTAAGTTTTTATGTGAAATTTTATACATTTGTGGGCGGATATCTTGAAAACTATGCAAAAATTGGAAAGCTTGGTCTAATTATTTTCGTCTTATCTCGCCGACATCTATTAAAATCCGGTGTCAGATCGCCAGTGCCACATTGACCACCAAAATCGCGCCTAAAGGAAGAGTTTTTTTTAATCAAAATTTAGCTTCAAAGTTTCGCCTTGGTTCACATCCTAAGAATATATAGTTATTTTGTTTCAGTTCCTTTTCGTATGGTCGTAATAGCACCGTGAGCGATATTTTTGAGCGAAAAAATAAAAATCACAAAATAATCATTATTTTGTAAGTATTATTTTTTCACTCAGACAATAATCATTAAAATCAGAGTTTTTTAGTAAAACTCAAAAATAATCATTATGAAATGAGCAAAATAGTAAAAATTAATAAATAATCATTAAGTTGGGATTTTAAAAATATCACTTATAATGATTACGGTCCCTGATTCTTACTAAAACTTGAGCGCTAGATAAATGTCCAGAGTGCTAACCATCAAAGATAAATTAAGGATAAATTGGAGACTATTAAATTACGCGTTTCCATTAAAACTTAAAATTTCTAATTTTTGATTCTCTCTAAAAAATATTACGAAATTTTATGATTTTCGAATTTTAATTAATAACTCTTGCAGAAAAGTGCGGTTTAATCTACCGTACATGCTCATTTTGGCGTTGCATGTGTGTGTTTAGCCACGCGAGAGCGCAACTTTAGCTTTTCTTTGTTTTTGCAAAAGAAAGGCGTCTACGCTCGTATACCATCGGAGTGTCAACGAAGCTGCCGAAGAGCGCTGTTTTATATTCATTCGATAGGGACGCTTCGGACTCTGGTACAGAGTTATTCTGTACGATAAATGTTCTCAGTATAGAAAAAATTTTACTGTTTTGTGATAATAAAAGAATATACTTATGTGCTTTTTACAAATAGTGATATTCTTTTAACTCTAAATGTGTTAAGTATGCTTTATTCGGGCTATAGTGATGCGCAATTACAATGTCATCAAAGCGTTCAGCATAAGCCAAAACAACTATGATGGATGATATTTGATGATGATTTTTCTTGTTTGAAGTGTGCTGGTGAATACGGCCATTGCCTACTGCTGATATTAAGCAACGGCCGACAGAGTCCCCTTGAGTTCAGTCCGAACCTGCACTCACGATTCAGGTATGGACCGGTGTGCAGCCATAAAGTAAAGTCTGAACTACAAAAAATGTCCCTTAAGGATTAACCCAAAAAGCCTCTTATCTTAAGTGCCATCGCAGTGCATTAGAATATTATAAAATATACATATATATATCACTTCCTTATCACATTTGCCACATTCACATTAAATATTCTCTCCACATACTCTACACATCAAAGTTGATACGACCTTTTAATTTCGTTCTCATATCCTATTCGAATTTCCCCCCTTGGCAAGTCTAAAACTTCTTTCAAGCGAGTGTGGGGGTGGGTAGGTGTTAAATTTGCGTCGTTTTCTTTGTTTAACGACAACAAATTGCACGCAAACACGCAAATGTCTTGGGAGGTTCTGTGAAACGAAACGAAAATGTTGACTGGGCAAGTGAAATTAATTTTTCATAGACACGAACAGTGCACTCGGTCTGCCTGCCTGTCCATCTGCATTTAATCTGATGATAGTTTAATTAAATAATTTGCATTTCCCCACTCATTGTCATGGTGAATGGAATAAGAATATTCAATCTGACAATATGCATAATTTTTTTTTGTTTGATTGTTATATATTATTGTGCGATCAGACATTGTCCAATTTATGCTTCTTTTTTTGCAGTTCAACGCCCACAATTAGTTCCACTTAAATAAATCAAAAAGAAATTGTTGTTAATATTTATGCACTCAACACACACGCATGTGTTTTTATGGGATAAACCAAAATGGCAGTTATTGTTTTAGTCGAGTGGGCATTTTTAATGAAATTGTTTTATTACGGAAAATCCCAACAATGCAGATAAATTTTCCTTTGAAGTCTACACTTGAATAAGAGATCTCCTGATTGTAAATTCCTTTTCTTAAGCAAATGACATTTCAATGTAATTAAATAGCCATGCTTAAATAGAAAACACATCTAAGAATTCTATGCCTGACGTCTGGCTGCGAGTTTAATTACGTCTGGAATACCATCGTCAGGGCTGAAAGCCTGGCAACCATTTGCCATTAATTTTAGTTAACAAAAGCCTATTTGTGATTTGTCAAAATTGAATTTGCTCCTTATCAAGATTTGATTGATAGACGTGCTCTTGCTACTAATTGTGTCCGTCCAGTGCTGCACTGGCTGCACTTTGGCAAAGCCAACAACTTTTCCCAAATGACCCAGCCCCACTTTGTTCCAGACATTTTGATTGAGAGCTCTGCGAAATGCAAATGCAATGCGGTTGTCATTCTGGGCACAGAGACCCACACCCAAAACGGCACTCAAATGCAAAAGGCTGCGGCCTCGTCTGTGGTACTCCAACATTGACATCCCCAACAGTACATCAGTTGGCATTCGATGGCTACATGGAACACTTGCATACGCCAGTCCTAGGTATCTACTTATATAACTTAGGGCAACGAGCCCTGGGTCAAAGGAATTTTAAATGGGCGCAAATATCGCTAGGAGTCTTTCTTTCTTATATTTAATGTGAAAGGGTTGTTATAAATGAACCAAAAAAATTGGTATGTAGTATTTTACCACTTAGTGCATATTTCAGCTTCGCGTAGAAGAGCAAATAACACTCTGCGCATTTCGTATGGCATTCTTTTATACTGGTAAAAGCAAAGAGCGGATGTTGATCGAAACCGGCCAGTCATGGCTGCTAGGAGCCGAAGTCAGTCGCGTTTTTATGCAAACACGTTCCGAACTTTTGATTGTGTGAAGCGGAGAACCCTGATATGCAAGTAAATTGGCTAAAGTCTAGAGAGAGCTCTCTTGTTCACCAACACAAGCACACCTTTCTGTCCTCTGTATATGGCCGGGACTGGTGTTGATGGGTCTTTCTATTTCTCTCCCTCTCAGTTGTCTTTCTCTCTTAAGATATAAAGAACAACTAAACGGCGTTTGACGTTCCTTTTTCGCAGAGAAGAGAGTCAGAGCAATGCAAGCTGTGCATATGCATACTATATGAATTAATTCGCAGACGAAATCGACTAGCGGTGCCTTTCAAATTAGAAACAACCACTTTGACAGACAATCAACTAAAACACTCAGTCGCAAAAATATCAATAAGACAACTAGTGCGTTTTTGACTGGACTACCAAGTTTTGAAGAAAACAGACAATGTATCTGACAACTAAACAGATAAGAAATCGGTATTTACACTATCAGAAGACAGCAAAATACTGAGTATGAAAGGTCTTCCTGGGTCTCTTGAGAAAAAATACAATTAAAACCTAAATTTGGTTTTAAAAGACCTTCTAACAGAATTTTAACCCCAACAGTCTGAAAAGGTTTTAATGCAAACTTACTTTATGGTGAAGGTATAGTGTTTGCTGTTAATTCAACATGACTTATTTTACAGCTGATACAAGTGTCTGTAAAGATGTCGAATGCGAAATTGCTCAATCTTACAGTTCGCTAACTCGCTTATTACTAGATGACTCTAAAATAGATGTGAACTTATGTGGAGTCATAGTGCCCTTTGCTCAAACCTGGCTATCATTTATAGCAGGGGCCGAGACAGTTAGGCGGTTGAGATATTTATTTCGGGACAAAGAAGAAGAAAGATGATACAATGCTTTACTTTATGCAATGGTTTCAACATGAAACCATTTTACAATTAATTAATCTGTTGTCTGACTATTTTGTCACAAGTTTTCAGATCTCGATAGAGGTAGCACGTTCCTCATCCGAAAATGTTAATAGTTCTCCTGGTTAGTTGCCACTTTTGCATTTTCAAAGTAGTTTTCTAATGTGGGCAAAAATACCGAGAAATTTGAGTCCCCCGTAGATAGCCGATCAATCAGGTGAATACCGTGCCAAATGTGAGCCGAGACCGAAAAATCAACGTCAAAGCAAGTCAGAAATTAACGTAATGTTGACAGTTTTTATACTCTGTACCAAAGGTACATAGAGTATAATGAGTTTGTGCAAAAGTATGTAACAGGTAGAAGGAATCATTTCCGACTTTATAAAGTATATATATTCTAGATGAGCATCAACAGACGAGTCGATATAGTCATGTCCGTCTGTCCGTCCGTCTGTCTGTCCGTCCGTCCGTCGGTATGAACAAACAGATCTCAGAGATGGTAAGAGATAGAGGTTTGACATGTATGAGACAAATGCTTCTTATACTTGCAGGCAGATCAAGTTTATTTTCAATTTTTTTTTTTGGAAAAAACGTTATATCTCCTACAGTTTTGAAGATAGACGTTTCGTGTCTTTTAAAGATAGTTAATTATTAGCAAAATGTATTGATTTGCCAAAGAAATGATAAAGATCGGATAAGCGGTTCTCAAGTTATGAGCAAAAAAATAAATCACCCTCCCCCCACCTCCTCCCATCCTTTTACAGCTAACACCACACAATCTTAGAGAGAGAAAGAGAGAGAGAGAGAGAGAGAGTGAGAGAGAGAGACACTTAGAGATACTCAGAGATACTCCAGGTACAGAGTATGTTATAGTCGGGCTTGACCGACTTTCTCACTTGTTTTTATTATCGTCGTGTGGTGCATGAATTCCTTCCACCCGGCCAAACTTTGTTTGCGTCAAAAAAGACCTGATTTTTTGAAAGACAATTGTTGGTTTTTTGCATCGACCCATATCGTTTCGAAACCACAGTATTCGCTTGACTTCAGCACCATGTGACTTCTGGCTATTCACTAAACTCAAGCACCGCTCCGTGGAGATAAAAACCGAATCGAAGAAGGAATTAAAGGCTATACCGGAATAGGTCTTTGCCTGCTGGTGTCGGCGAGGTGGTTTCTATCTTGCCTCATGACATCTAATAACTAGTTTAAAATCTTTTAAACAACCGGTCACCTTCACCTGCTATTGACGTCAGACGTTCGGATTTTCTTCTGCGAAAATTTCAAGCACATAAGCCAAAAGGTTGAGAGAAGCTCAAGAAGCAAAGAATTTATTGGAAGTGTGAATTTTTTTTATTTATAAATTAATTCCCAGCGTTTTTTATAATTAAAAAATTTTATTATACACAAGTTGTGTAACACAGCAAGAATCTACCAGTCTATGGTTTCTTTGTCATGATGTCTTTGTCAAGTGGCGGCTTATTACATTTCCTGTATGACAAATCCTTGTAAAACATTGATGGTGCACGCATCTATTGCTAAGCTATATCAAACTTGACTATAAACTGCGACATTAAACTAACATTTCTCTACTTCCGAATCTGCAAATCGATTAAAAATGGCAATTATTTCGGTCTATTTTATTGCAATTTTAGATACCATGTGAGCGAACCATGTGAGCTATTTGAGTTCATCATGATTGATCTAGATGCTTTTTGGGCTGATCTAAGCTGGATCATTTTAAACATATCATAGAGATCATGCCTCTTCTCGTGAGCAAAGTTAATTGGAACTTTGATACAACTCATGCTGGGCTTTTAAATATGCCGTAACAAAATCACTTTGAAGTTTATTTGGTAAAAAGACTCCACAAACTATTTTGAGTACAGATAGACAAATAAAATTAAAAAGTATAAAAAAAGTATATTCAATTTGAATAGGCCCGATGTGACCGTAAAGTTTTGGTAAAAATTACTCATACGACACTCTCAACTGATCAAAATTTTTTGTTTATATCAATTGTTGAAAATTAAACCATCAAGTACAAAATTTTGATCAGATTTAAGATTTAAGTCAACTCTCTTTATAAATGAATTGGAAACACAAATTTTTAAAAAGCAACACTGCGTATGAGCGATGAAGAAATGGTTTAGAGCAGTGTCCGGCACCGTTCAATGTTCTGTGTATACAAGTAGCGACGTCCATCCTCTGTAGCAACGCGTCGATACACAGACACTATACGAGCGTACACTGCTCTCTTTTGCACTAACAAACATGTGCTAACTGAGAGCGCTCTCGCGTGTCTAAACGCACACATTCAAAGGCAAAATAAGCATGTGTGTTTTGCCGGACGCTGGTTTAGAGCAACGATTTAAAGCCTGGTCGACACGCCAGGACACGAGCCGAACGCAAACAGCTTGAGTGGCTTTATGATCACTCATCAATATTCTCTCTGTTTTTGACCGGGCACATCTGGACTTAGCTCCTTCGATTTTTATTTTTTTTCACATTCCGAAGGCTCAGAACTAGTTTGCAAAGAAATGTTCTATACAAATTCTTCGAATATCGGGTATCATAAAGTCCATTCTTTGCCCCATTGAATTGCTGGCTTCTATAAATTTCTTTTTTTGCCAACAAATCTCAAATGGAGTCACAATTTCAATGGCGTAGCGCAAACTTTTGTCAACCGGGCAGAAAAAAAAAGTGGCCGCCGGATGTTGGAGTGCTGTTGGGAATAGCAAAAATTTGTTGCCCTGCCTCTATTGTCATTTTTGTTTTCGCGACGCATTCGTGCGTTTTATTCCCAGCCAAAAACTGTAAATTCAAAACCAGCGGCGCAAAAATTGAACGGGCTACGAGTCCTTTTACCAGCCATTGTCAGACCTCTTTTTTTTTTGTCGATAATCCTCGAAACAGTCAACGTGAAGAGCCCGTCAAAATTATGCTTTGAATTGATTCTTAAATTCAACTGAACAATTCAAAGATGCTTTCAATGGGCAAACATTGAAGCGAATGTGTTTAAAAACTCTCGCACAATGTCCACTTAATGCCATTAATGGACTTTTAAGTGCCCAGGCAACCAGCCAGCGAGCCAACCAGCCAACAATGTGCCGAGTATGTTTGACTTTAGTGTTGAAAATTGAAAAGTTCTTTTGATTTTGTTGTGTATGAAGTGGGTGGATGGGTACATGAGCTCATAATCCTTTCTTTTCATGCTGCAACACGTGCAAAAAGTTGCATCAAGTGCAGAAATCATTTAATTTTAGTGGAAATTGAAATTGAACTTAGCTTGAATGCTTCTCACCTTGCCGCATGTGTCCAATCAAGCATATCAAGTTGTCTCCCCCCAACTCCTCCTCCTCCTTCTCCTGCTCTTGCTCTTATTTCAATATGTGCTTAACATTAATAGACCTCAAGTTCAAAACCCGCATAAAATACTCGTAAGTTGGAAATGAGCCTCTTATAAATTCATCTCTCACATTTCCTTTCTCCGGGCATAATTTGCTACATCTACTCAGCTCCAAGGGTCTCTTTTGCTGCTCCGATGATTTTGCCTTTTTGCCAAAAGATATTTAAAATCAAATTTGTTTAATTTACAAGCATAAACGCGTCAAATTTGCTTTAGAGTTGTGTAAGTGGAGGCGCCCCATGTGTGCTTCAAAAGGCAACCAACAACTGTTTCCGTTAATATAAAATGCAAATTTGGAACATTTTTCGAGCAGCAGCGTCCGAAATTGGTCAGACCCGCCCTGCGGTCACTTTGGTTAGGCCAGCGGCAGCAGCAGCACAAGATATGAGTTTGTAATAACCAAATCGGTTGGTTGGCTGGGGTGGAGCAGATGGAGGGGTATCTGGATGGTTGGCTTGTTTGGTCAAATGCAATGAGTAGTAAAATGTTACTAGAAATTATGGGTCGCAGCCGCCGCCGCCGCCTCCACACCCCCAAAAAACGCCGGATGTTGTTCATATCCCTTCTGTAAACGTCAGGAAATAGTATGTAACCCAGCAAAATGGAAAATTTTCCAAGCAAAATGATGTTGGAAAAACAATTTCATGATGTTTTGATTTTCGGGCAGCATATGTCCGTAAATACATACACACAAAACAAAACATTACTAGAGAGAGCAGTGTGATTCGGAAATAAGGTCACTCACGATGTCAAAAGAAAAGAAGAACTCTCAATTCCACGAAGCGAAGGTCAAAACTATAATAAGTCTTTAGATTGGATGGTTTTTTGGTACTAAAGATATCTTTTGATATTTAAATATTTAATTTATATTTAAAAATATTCTTTTACACACTGAATGGTATAAAAAAGCCACTTCAACTGATACAAATTTTAAGTCCCTTGGGGAAAGGATTTTACTTGATTTAAGACAGTTTCAGGATATATTTTAAATATACTTTGAACAGTCTTAGGAGTTTTTTAGAATGAGGCCTCTTCCGAGTTCCGACAAAATTTGTTTCGTGAATAACTTTGGTGGTTTTTGCTCAGATCTCATTGTGTGTTTCAGAAAAGATAGTTTAAGGGCCTAATTTTATTAATTTTAAATTTGTTGCTCTGACAGTTTTTTGCGGTTTAAGGGAGGGGGGAAATTTTGCAAATCTGAAACAAACTTGATCTGCGTACGGTATACACCTATGTACTTGCAAAAATTTGTATCTCTATCTCTTATAGTCTCTGAGATCGACACGTTCATACAGACAGACGAACGGACGGACAGACGGACGGACGGACATGGCTAAACCGACTCGGCTGTTGATGCTGATCAAGAATATATAAACTTTATAGGGTCGGAAATGCTTCTTGGTTCTTGGTTCACTTTTTTGCTCATAACTGGAGAACCGCTCATCCGATCCTTATCATTTCTTCGGCAAATTGATTCATTTTGATTGATTGATTCCAAATTGCGGGGGCGGGAAGGGGCGTGGCCAAAATTTAAAATAATCTTGATCTGCGTGCAGATTAAAGAAGCATTTGTTTCATACATGTCAAACCTCTATCTCTTACCATCTCTGATATCTAGGTGTTCATACAGACGGACGGACGGACGGACATGTCTATATCGACTCGGCTGTTGATGCTGATCAAGAATATATATACTTTATATGGTCGGAAATGATTCCTTCTGCCTGTTACATACATTTGCACAACTTTAGTATACCCTTTTTACTCTACGAGTAACGGGTATAAAAAGTGCAGCTATTTCAGGTTAAAATAAAAAAAAATGGTAATTCAGAATAGCTCGGTTTGGTAGTGGTTTTTATGCAACTGTTTTTTGATGTTTAAATAAAAATTCTTTGAAAATATATATCAATATCAAAAAAATGAACAAAAGACGCAAATAGGTTAAAAAAATATCTAATACTAATATAGTATTGAGCTCAAATTTTTAATCTTTGGTTTTTTAAACTTCAATTATTTTTAATTTTGCCGACCCAGGAGCTCTACTTTTCAGATCAGAATTCTATTCGTTTTCGGAATTCGGGAACAGTTCTGTATAATATAAGGTTTTAATAGTCATAAGTCAACCCCAAAATATTCTTGAAACCATCAGGCCTGTTCCGAATTTCAAATCCATTTTCATATAAAAGTTAGTATTTTGCAGTCGCATTTAATTATGTTGTGTAGAAGGGAATAATTATAGCTACTGTTTCTTGATTAGGTATAACAAATCAGCACACCGAAAAATTATGTTGAGCAATCGCTAAGTCTCGGCATAGCTATTAACAACACTCTATCATGGAGTGATCATGTGATTAAAGCCACTGGAATGACATTTGGACTTCTAAGACAGTCAATGAGATGACCCAGCAGTTTTTACCTATCGATCTAAGGCTATTGATAGCCAGAACGCATCAATAACCCACGCTCTGCTATGGAATTGAAATATTTGGCATCTGTAATATAGCTTCTCAGTGTAGGCTTAATGTAACTTTCAATAGCATTGCAGGATACGTCTACACTGTCAAGCTAAGAAAACACATTACGGGGTTTGCTACACAAATCTATAAACTTAATTTTAAGTCTTTTAAACTATACAATTCTCCATTTTATAAAAACACCATAATTAAAGATAAGTTTCGGGCAATAAAATGTATATCCTAGAAGACCATGGTGGATAACACTGAAAAAAAATGATATGTAAAATTTAACAACAAGTACTTAATATTATTTAATTATTAAAAATATATAAAATTATATTTTGAGTAGATACAGTAAAATACTTTTCTACAATATCAATTTGAGACCTCTTCGATAAACCAAACCAGAGAAATCCCGTGCTTTAGGATCTAATTCTAATGGGGTTTCAAAAAAATAGTTCCGTCCGTTTGTCCTCATATAGCCTATCAGAATGTTAGGGGTCTGTTATCCAAACTTTCTACCTTATTCCTAAATAGTGCTTCATTTGAGTTTGACATTATTGCATTCTCAGAGACTTGGTTAAATCAAACAGTCTCTGATTCTGAAATATTGTCAAATGATTTTTTTATCTACCGGCATGATCGACCAGTTCGCAGAGGTGGAGGTGTACTGATTGCAGTTAAATCCAGCCTGCGATCAGAACTGATCAATGTTAATGTGCCTAGGGATGTGGAATTTGTTGCCGTAAAGGTAACTTTTCTAACATTCGCTTTATTTATTACCTGCTCGTACATCCCTCCATCTTCTGATAATCAAGTTTATATGCAACATATAGCTTGTATTAATGATGTTTTTACCCAATTAAGAGACATTGACTTAATGGTTGTTGTTGGTGATTTTAACCTACCAAACATCACTTGGTCAAATTTTAATGGGTCTGCTTATCTTGTACCATCAGCACATCATGACTTTTTAGATAGTCTGTTGGACATGTCGTTTTTTCAAATTAACGCAGTACCAAACAATTTAAATAAATTGTTGGATCTCGTTTTTGTCTCTGACAGCGCGAATGTTGTTGTCTCTAGGTCTGCCCCTCTTTCACTGCCCGAAGATATTTATCATCCTACTCTTGAAATCTCCATTTCAGTTATCGGACCTACCTCTTCGACTGTTATGATTTCAAATAAGCCTCGTCGTTGTTTTCGTAAAGGAAACTTTACGTTATTAAATCAACTTATTTGTGCAACAGACTGGACTCCTTTGTACGATGCGGTTGATTTAGACTTAGCTTCTACCTTTTTCTATGAATCTATTAATTCTCTCTTAGATATTTGTATTCCTAATAGCGTTGCTTCTCCCGCGTCAGTTAATCCTCCTTGGTTCTGTCCTAGACTTTCTAATTTGAAAAATATTAAGTCTAGATGCTTTAAAAAGTATAAAAGAACTGGTTCTGCGGTTGACTTTTCTAAATACTCAATTGCAAAATCGAACTTTACACTTTTTAATTCTGAGTGCTAAAGGAAATATCTTGTGCGATGCAAAATTCAATTCGCAGAGGACCCTAAGCAATTCTACAGCTTTGTAAATTCTAAGCGTAGGTCTTCTTCTTTACCTTCTTCTTTTTTTCTGGGCGACCAAAAGGCTAACGATGACTCCACAGCCGTTGACCTGTTCGCCGACTTCTTTCAATCTACTTACTCCTCTACGCGCTTTACTAATACTTCTTATCCTTATAGCATTTCTTCTTCTAACTCGATAACTGCCCCCTCGATTTCCGAAAGCTCCTTACTTTCTCATTTAAAATCACTAAAATCTTCATACTCCCCTGGGCCTGACAACATTCCTAGTTGTGTGCTCAAAGAGTGTTGTATTTCTTTGTGCAATCCATTGCTTAAACTTTTTAATCTATCGTTAGAGTCTGGTATTTTTCCAAATCTTTGGAAGGAATCCTATATTATTCCTCTTCATAAAAAAGGTGGGAAGTCTGATATATCCAATTATAGGGGCATAGCTAAACTATCCGCTATTCCAAAATTATTTGAACAGATTATAACCTCTTCCCTACAGCATTATTGTAAATCGATTTTATCACCTTTCCAGCATGCATTTACAAAGCGTCGGTCATCTGCGACCAATTTACTTGAATTTACCTCAATGGTACACGATGGTTTCCTTTTACAAAAACAAACTGATGTCATCTACACCGACTTCAGTAAAGCATTTGATTCTGTAAACCATGATCTTCTTCTCGTTAAACTTGATCGATTAGGATTTCCATCCCCTTTTCTACTTTGGATTTCGTCGTATTTAAAAGATAGAACTCAAAAAGTTCTGCTACGCTCTAATACGTCAAAGCCTGTCTTTGTCACTTCTGGTGTGCCACAAGGCAGTCACCTCGGTCCATTGTTTTTTACTCTATTTATTAATGATCTCCCTACAATAATTTCGAATTCTCGGATACTTATGTACGCCGATGATGTAAAACTTATTTTATCTTTCAACGACCCGATGCACTCCATCAGATTGCAAGATGACTTAAACTCCTTGCAGTCCTGGTGTCTGATTAATCAATTACACCTTAATTGCTCCAAGTGCATGTTCATGACTTTCCATCGTTGCAAGCCTTCGTTGGCTACCTATACGATTGGAAATGAACCCTTGGAACGAATTTCTACATTCATTGATCTTGGAATTCTTTTTGACCCAAAATTGAGTTTCAATCCTCATATCTCCTCTATTGTTAATAGAGCAAATGGTGTACTCGGATTCATTAAACGTTGGTCGAAAGAGTTTAATGATCCATATACCACAAAGCTTTTATACACTGCTCTAGTCCGTCCTGTACTTGAATACTGCTCGTCCGTCTGGTCTCCGCAGTATAAAAAGCATATAGATCGTATTGAATCAGTTCAGAAGCAATTCTTGCTTTGCGCCCTACGTGGCTTAAATTGGGACCCTAACCTTCGTCTGCCATCGTACTCTAACAGACTCTTGCTTATTGACCTTCCTTCGTTAGCTAACCGTAGAACAGTATTAGGTGTTTCTTTTCTTTATAAACTAATTATCGGTGATGTAGATTCATCTGAACTTTTAGGTTGCCTTAACTTCTCCGTTCCTTCTAGGCCAACCAGAAACTATTTTCCATTAGTATTGCCTAGATGCACAACTGATTATGCAAAGCACAATCGATTTCGGGTCTTATGTCAAAATTATAACGATCTCTATCACCTGCTCTCAACAGATCTCTCTCTCTTCTCTCTAAAAACATATCTCTATAATTATCTTAGGGGAAATCTCTGACCACTCCTGGCTGTGAGTAGGGGCATAGCTTGCCGGACTGGCTAAAAAATCTTCCCCCACCGGGTCAGAGATTTCTAGTTATTTTATTTTAAGTATAGCTTATAAATTAGGTATTTTTAATTAGTCTTAAATTTCACTTTTAGTTAGTATTTTTTTTTTTTTATTGTTTTCTCCTAAATTTTTTTCTCTTTAAATCTGATTTATTTTAGTTTTATTATTATTTTTTTCCTTCGCCTCTATTCTGGTTTCGTTTTTTTCCTCTTCTCTATCTCTACATCATTAAAGTTTTTGGTAGCTCTAATAACATCTCTGACTACAGTTGGCTGTGAATCGGGGCATAGCTGGCCGGACGGGCAAATAAAACTCCCCCATCGAGTCGGAGTCGTTATTAGTTATTTTGTAATTTTGTTAGTTTTTCTTTGTTAGGCTTTCTTAGTCAATAAGGCTTTTTTATAACGTATGTGAAATTGAGTTGACAGCCTTTTTTTGTCGACTAAATAAATAAATAAATAAATAAATAAATTTTTAAAAAGCATTTTTCCCATTTGTTCGTCTTTGACGATTTTTGAAATCGTTTATAAATTATAAATTCAACAAACTAAATTTTTACCAAACTAATATGTTCTTAAATGTGAGAAGCTTGGCTTGGCCCCGTCTGAGGAGCTGTATAGCCAACATTTTCATTACAATATGTTCTTAAAACTGCATTTAATCAAAAAGGGTTGTGAAAAACTCCAAGCAACTGAAATTAACAAAGACCAAGATGGTATTACTGTAGATCATAAATCTATCCTTTCTACATCAGCAAATTATTAGAACCAGGAGGAAACTGATTATTGTACTTGAGTTAAGAACGCGTTGTCTTCTACGACAAGTCCAGTCCTTAAGTTAAGCAAATTTGTTTTTAATGTAATAACATTATCAGTCGTTTTTCGATTCGAGAACGTTTCATACTTAATTCAATTACTGTTTAAAACGAAACAAATAGTGAACATTTTAAGTAGAAATCGGTATAAACGGTAATCAACCTAAGACTCTCAGTGTCGTTCATTAAGCAGCGCTTTTGAATTATGAATTTCAAAATTTACCGGCGGATCGAGTTTAAGAATCCAAAGCTATCAAAGCAAGGGATCTATAGTATGCGTGAGCGGTGCACTCCAAGCTATAGTTCGTTAGCAGGCGTTTTATTTGTGAACTATCCAAGCGTAGTTGCTCATTCTCCTTGTACTTTTGGGCAGGGTGAAAAAAAATTGTAGAATTTACACAGCGGGAATGAAGCCTATAGTACGGTCTGCTATGTTTTGAGATTTTTCTTTGGCTGGGTAGAGGTGCGTAGGCCAGAATCCGAGTGATGGAGGTTTCTGAGTAGAGGTGCGATGGCTATGATTCGACTGACTCTGATTCGACATCATAACACCACGCTTACTCGTTTTACTCCAAGCCCCTCATCATTAAAAACGAATTTACAAATCTGTATGTAAAGAATGTGACCTACAGACAGCAGTCCACCCTAAATATTCTGCTGTGGTATCACACTACCATGTGCGTGACTCACGCCCTCATCGCCATTAACCACATAACCAATGGCTTAGCCTGGTTTCCCTATTGTCGATTCGATTGACAGTTGTAATTTAAAGCAGCCTGCGAACAATTTACAGTTTGGCTTGCTGTCATTTCATTTCCATACGAATCGCCATTGGCGTTTGCCTTCGATTTTTACCATATTTTTCCAGTCATTTATTTACATTTTCTCACTCAGCCTCCGACAACGGGAGGGGGGGAGTTTATTTATTTAGTGCTTATCTTTGAGGCGCATAAATGAATATCAAATCGAGACGCATCACTTGGAATTTATTTCGTATTGAATGACGAGCCGAACAAACACTGGGGATGTTGTCCATTTCCTTGCGGTTGCCTGCCTTGTTTACAGTAACCAAAGGAGATGAGTGTCCTCGACCCTTAAGAGTGCGGGTGAGTGTGTGTGAGCCAAGCCCACTTTTGGCCAGCGCCGCCTTTTCTCTGCACCCATTCAAGGATATTTGGGATTGTGGTTTGTGATACTCTCTCCTCACTGACTCATTTTCAAATCCGATTAGCATCATTTAGTTAGGACGAAGTTGTTGTCGAAGGGTCTATTATTTCCATTTGATTGATTTTTCCCTGCATTAGTGCGTCTCAGAGGGGTTACCAAAGCGTTCGCTGAGTTGAATTTCATGATGATTGAACATGAACCTTATTCTAATAAAAAACGAGGGCAATCCCTGCTGTCTTCCTACTAAGCAATACTCCTTGTGGTTTTCGCATCTATAATTTAGCAAAGAGTTTAAAAAAAAAATTAAGTTATAAATCAGACTAAAATTTCTGCCCGAAATTATCATTTAACAACATTTATTGCCATATTCAAAGTTACCCCTCTAGGCTTTGTCCTGAAACTTTGCAAATTAGTTGATCATAAAGGGGGGTAAAAAAAAAAACTGAATAAAAATTAACAAAACTTTTGTAAGAAGACAACCAAAAAACTTGAAAGAAAACACAAAACTTTCCGACAAAGTGTTTTCAATTTTTAATTTTTTTTTTCGCTCTAATAAAAATTTACAAAACTTGCCAGCGATTTCTTTGAACGTCACTTCAGGTGTAAAAAGTTATGACACCAACTTTGGTGCCATCCTCTCCCCCTCCCCCTGATTTTCAATTAAAAAGTACAAAGGAAAAGCCCCATATGAATCTTGTCTCTTTGAGGCCTACAAAACAGATTACAAAAATCTAATAAAGCAGCTATCCCAGTCAACATCTGCAGATGGCACAAGGGTCGAGTCGAGTCCGAGAGTCAAGAGCTGGAAATCACAACAGAGTGAAATTGTTTTGGAACCCAGCCAATGGCAGTCGCCAAAGAACAGACCATATTCTGTGAGATAATTTCCTGTCATTATTTTGTGGTCTTCCGCAGTCGAACGTAAAAATGGCGACTCAAAGGTTTAGTTCTGGCACAGATTGGAAGCCAAGTACTCTGTGCATGAACTTCGCAGTCAGTCAGCGGTCGGAGGAAAATTGACTGCATTGCCCACGGGTCAACAAATAAATTGGTTGGCCAAGCGACGGCCTGCCATGTTGATTTTGAGGTCATCGCTGATATTGCGGATACGAATCGAATGATTGCATTGGCCGTAGCTGAAATTGCAATGCAGTTGGCTGACAGATGGACACACAGACCCGAGCACAAACCCGAACTCCAGCCCGGACACCGCCACGACGGCGTATTAATTGTGGTTTTGGTTGGCGAAAATTGCCATTTTAAGTGCGGCTTGGCAACGTTTCCACTGCAGTGAAGGGCCGTAAAAAAGTTGGTGCGTCAAATATTTATTACAAATGCCCACATTCACTTCGGGGCAGATGGACAGCCAGCGATTTGTGCTTTTTTTTGGCATGGATAGCGCACCTGCAGAATGTTAAATAAATCAAGTAGCAAGTGTGTGCAACATATTCAAGACTACGGCAATACCCTGCATTTAGGAATATCCGTCCTGTTGAAACCACATGCCTAGACCAATTCTTCCGTTTTCGGCCAAAAAATTAGTAAAAAGTTATCGCCGATTTTTTTACACTGCATTACTATATAGAGCTGAGCCGATACTTACATCTAATTAATTCTAAAGTATGAGTTCTCTTTGTACAACAAACAGTCTAATCAGGGATTTGATGGATCCCTGTAACAGACCACCGCGGACCCTTTTATCGTTAATTAAATCAATTGCACGTATTCTTTTTTTTTGATCCACATGTAAAAGCTAATCTTGAGAGAGTAATCTGAGAAAGTTAATTAATCAAATTAATGTCAAAGTAGGTTAATGATAATAATTCTTATCTACATCAGAGAGATTATAATCAAATTTGAACCGGTTGGAAGTCGATGGTCTGTGAATTATAATTAATTGTTATACAACAAAGTAGAGGCAGTCACCCATTGTTTCTTGATTCGGGCTATTTCAACTTTAATAAAGGAATTCCAGAAGGAACAAAAACTGGGAACTTAACTCTCTAACAAAATTTATCGCCTGGGCAGAGTAGGAGGGCACGCCAGAAGAGCTGTCACCCTAGTGGACCGATATTTCCTAATCTACGAATTATGTCAACAGACAAACAGACTTCGGCAAGCAAGGCTATCGGTGGGGAACTCTGTAGTATACCTTGCCTGGGTTCACCAAACTTGTAAATCTATAGTTTTTTCTATTTGCTTATGTACTACCATCATCTGATAGTTTATTCATTACCCCAATAAATAAATAAAAAACTGATATAATTTCTGAATTATGGTTCCAAACCGGTTTTAGTACAACTAATTATGGAACTCCTTATTTTCGAGTTTATTATGAGTTATGGCTCTGAACCAATTTCAAAAATAGAGTTTAAAAATTTATATAAATACATGTAAGAAAATTAAAAAGAAAAATGTTTTATTATAATGAATGTTTATTATAATAAACAAACATTTAAGATTAATTTTCTAAACTAACCTTCCTTTGGCCAGTTACGATACACCCGAGAACGCTCATACATCATTCAGCAGTCGAATAAACTGGCTTTGCCCTCTATGCATCAAATAACATATTCGCCGTTGAGATTTATTCAATCATATTGTTGGCACTCTGATTATAAATCGTGGTCGTCTTCATTCCAATCAGTTCGGTTGACTTGTTCGTTTGACTTAACGACGATTAATTAGAGTGAGCGAGAATCACCTCGCAATCGGCGCTGCTGACTGATATGAAAAGAGAGAGAGAGAGAGAGAGTGGCCGGTCCACTCTGAGTTTTGTTCGATCGAACACATAAGCGATCGATCAACCGCTCGATGCGTTAGCAGGTGTGATCTAAGTATATTCATCGCTGAGTTTTGATGATTGGTTAAACAAGGGTAACCATTTTTGTGTATGAGACAATTAAGAAAAAGTGTTTTGGGCAGTTCTCTGCTCTATTCTCGTGCTCACCAGCAGAACATTTTAGTGTTCAACTAACGTCCAATATACCTTGTATACCTGCTAAAACCAAAAACAGTTGCAATGTAAAAGTGAGAAATCAAAAATTTTTTGTTCTCCCCGTCTAACTCACAGCCCACACACACGCGGGCACATTTAGATCCAGCGAATATTTCACGAATTGAGCTGTCATGCAAATGTGGCATTTCTGTTTTTGAAGTTGACAGCCCTCGAAAATTGTGCTGCAAACATCGCATCGAGATTGAGGCATTGACATGGGGCTTGGCTTGGGGTTTTCGGTTTTCCATGTGTGCTGCATTGTCGGTTCCATCAATCATGGTCCTATGTGACAGACACTTGAGCGAGCAACAAAAGAAAATAGAAAACAATTTCCACTCTATAAGTGTCAGCAGTGAAATACACCAATTTTCACACTTAATACGCTAATAACTCAACGCCCAGTCCAAATGGCACCGAGGCACAAGAAATGGCAAAAGTTTTATTGAAAGTGCCACACAATTTGTTTGTATATTTAAATTATCATACAATTTCCAAAAGTTTTCGCTGAAAATGAGTGCTGGCCTTTCGCCCTACCTCAGCACGGTCGCCACTCACTGCCTGCCTGCCTGCCTGCCATAATGGGTGCTGGGGCTTTTGACTTTTACCATTTGGATGCGCGCGCTGGGGAGGCTGGAGGGCTGGCTCGTGGCATTTGAATTACATTTGTGTAATTTTGCGGAAAAACTTTTTTTATTTGCTAATTTTGTTAAATTAGAAAAGAAAATGAAAGAGAATTGTAAATGGCATTATAATACGAGAGCAGAAGAAGAAATTCTTTCGACAGTCACGTCCCTTAACGAGTCTAGAACGTTCAGCCAACAATAATTACACATGCAATTTGCAATTCCTTTTAGTGGTATACCAAATAAAAGAGACAACAAATTCGGTTTTGAACTACTTTTTAATTATGCAAAAGATGCTAAGCTTATGACAGTTCTTGGTGGACATTGGTTGGCTCCAAACCCAATCTAAGTGCCTTGAGCACATCAAAAACTGGCAAAGAGACTTTGAACCCCTCGATATCCGTTTTGTTTGCTCAATAAATTGAACATACAGTTGAATGTAGTAATTTTCATTTGGGATTTCTTAGCTGGCTCGAGGTCAATGTTTTTTACGTGCTTATTAAAAATAAACAAACACGAGTTTTGATTTTCCAATATATTTCAAACCCCTTCGGGATTCGTCTTCAGGGCTGTAAACCATATAACACAAAAAACAACAATTTATAACACATAATTTCAGACAAAATCTTATAAGTGTACGTACAAAAAAGCACAGCGTCCGCTCAGTCAGCTGTGGAGTTGAAAACTAATTTGATTTTTTGTTTTGGTCAAGTAGATGTCTGTATAAATGCGCGCAATTTTCTGTGTCTTGCTTTGCGTTCATCCTTCTATGTAATGGTGTGGATATGATATGGAGCATTTCCAAAGTAAACCGTTTATTGTAATGTTGTTCTTGTTGTAAGATGCTTACAGCTGTTAAGTCAGGAGAGTGTCCGTTCTCAGTACAATGGGCCGCAAGTGCTGTTTTTGGATTGTTGTCTCATTCCTTCTTTTTATGTCCGACTTATGACCGGCTATTCTAGTTTTTTAGTTTTGTTTTAGTCGTACCAATGTATACTTTCTCGCTACATTTGTCCCGTCACCAGCGCAAGGTATTTTGTAAATTACATTATTTTTGTCAAGGTTTCCTATTTTGCTCTTCGTGTTGCTAAAAAAACATTCTCGTTGTGTATATTGGTGTGTGCGCAATTATGATGTTGTCTTTGTTGTAGCAATCAGATTTGGCAAGTCTGTCGGACAATTTTGGTATGTATACTAATGATTTGTATACTTTAGGTGAAGTTTCTTTCTGATTTGTATTATTGAAATTATATGCTTTCATTAGAGAGTATATCGTGTGGTTTTGAAAAGTCATTATTTTTGAGGATTGTGAATATTTTCTTTTTGTTGTCGCGGTGAAAAATTGGGTCGCTAGTGTCTAAGACTCGTCTTATAAAATTCCTGGCCGTGTTCAGTATCATATGTTTGGGATGACTAGAATAATAATTAATCATCCTCCCGGATGCCATCGGTTTCTGGTACCAATCCAGTTTAAGGGTGTCATCTACTCTGTGAACGATGGAGTCAAGAAATGGTAACTGGCTATCCTTTTCCAATTCAAGGGTAAACTTAATGTCCTTATGATATGAGTTTAATATTGTCATGGTATTTTCTATTTGGTCCTCCTTTACTATGGCAAATAGGTCGTCAACATATTTGCTTAATAATCTAGTGTCAGGTACTCTGTCTAAAATTGCCTCCATAACTATGTCTGCTATTATCGGTGATGCGGGGGAACCCATTGGTAGACCTTTAAGTTGCACATATAGTTTGTCATCATATTTAAAATATCTGTTTTCCGTGATACAAAATGTTAACATCTCCATAAATAACTTCCTCCGGGATGCTGGTATGGTTCTCGATATCTTTCCATCTTTTTTTGAATTACTTCTAGCGCCAAGTCCGTTGGAACACTAGGAAACAATGACACCACATCAAATGAAACTAATCTTTCGTCGTCATATATGTGAGAATTATTAATGCGCGTCTTGAATTCAAGCGTGTTTTTAACATTATATCTGGAGTCTAATGTCAAGTTCTTCAAAATGTTGACCAAATATTTGCATAGGTGATAAGACGGCGAGTTTATCATCGAGCAAATTGGTCGTAGAGGCGTGTTCTCCTTGTGGATCTTGGGAAGTCCATAAATCCTGGGTGGTAAGGCTGTATTTGTCGATAGTCTATACTTTTCTTTCCTTGTGATTATTCCATCTGTGTAAAGTTTTTCAACATATGTGTTATTTTTGGTCTGTAACCGTGATGTGGGATCCTTTCGTAAGATCCTGTATGTGCTCAAATCGTCAAGTATTTGTTCCATTTTCTGGTTGTATTCCTCTTTTTCCATTGCCACTGTCACATTACCTTTGTCCGAATTTAAAATTAAGATTTCGTCATTTTTATGTAGAAAAGTTTTGGTCTGCTCCACTGTGTCTGTTAATGCGCGATCTAATGCACTCTCCCGTTTCTTGTTCCTACAGTCTTTGATTAGTAGTGAGAGTTTCGTTCTCGCCGTTTCCTGCTCCTCCTCATTTGTTATTGTCTGTACCAATTCCTCTCCGTCTGCAATACACAACACGACACAATAGCATTTTCAACAGTAATACGGACATCCCTATAGACATACAGAAATCAATCAATAGACATACTGAACTTTACCATACAAAGCTATTAAACTTGCTTATTACAATTAAACATCAGGCAATCAAAAAGGAAACAAAACAAATAAACATAACAAAAACAAAACTCCAACGACTGATGAGCGAGAGTGACGCTGCGGCATTTTTTGAGAGTGAGCATTGTCTAGCACAACGGAGAACCGAACAGCTGAGAGAGAAACAGATGGCCAAGCATGAAAAACTACGGTTAGAACGGACCAAAGCTCTCGCCAGAAACAAAAACAAAAGCAATTGGTTCGTCAACAAAACAAAAACGGAGTTCCCGGAGAGTGTGAAACAACTGTTGGAAAAGGGAGCAAAGTTCGCTCTCCCAATACCAACAAACAAATTCCCGCTTTTCAAATGTATTGCAGACGGAGAAGAATTGGTACAGACAATAACAAATAAGGAGGAACAGGAAACGGCGAGAACGAAACTCTCACTACTAATCAAAGACTGTAGGAACAAGAAACGGGAGAGTGCATTAGATCGCGCATTAACAGACACAGTGGAGCAGACCAAAACTTTTCTACATAAAAATGACGAAATCTTAATTTTAAATTCGGACAAAGGTAATGTGACAGTGGCAATGGAAAAAGAGGAATACAACCAGAAAATGGAACAAATACTTGACGATTTGAGCACATACAGGATCTTACGAAAGGATCCCACATCACGGTTACAGACCAAAAATAACACATATGTTGAAAAACTTTACACAGATGGAATAATCACAAGGAAAGAAAAGTATAGACTATCGACAAATACAGCCTTACCACCCAGGATTTATGGACTTCCCAAGATCCACAAGGAGAACACGCCTCTACGACCAATTTGCTCGATGATAAACTCGCCGTCTTATCACCTATGCAAATATTTGGTCAACATTTTGAAGAACTTGACATTAGACTCCAGATATAATGTTAAAAACACGCTTGAATTCAAGACGCGCATTAATAATTCTCACATATATGACGACGAAAGATTAGTTTCATTTGATGTGGTGTCATTGTTTCCTAGTGTTCCAACGGACTTGGCGCTAGAAGTAATTCAAAAAAGATGGAAAGATATCGAGAACCATACCAGCATCCCGAGGAAGTTATTTATGGAGATGTTAACATTTTGTATCACGGAAAACAGATATTTTAAATATGATGACAAACTATATGTGCAACTTAAAGGTCTACCAATGGGTTCCCCCGCATCACCGATAATAGCAGACATAGTTATGGAGGCAATTTTAGACAGAGTACCTGACACTAGATTATTAAGCAAATATGTTGACGACCTATTTGCCATAGTAAAAGGAGGACCAAATAGAAAATACCATGACAATATTAAACTCATATCATAAGGACATTAAGTTTACCCTTGAATTGGAAAAGGATAGCCAGTTACCATTTCTTGACTCCATCGTTCACAGAGTAGATGACACCCTTAAACTGGATTGGTACCAGAAACCGATGGCATCCGGGAGGATGATTAATTATTATTCTAGTCATCCCAAACATATGATACTGAACACGGCCAGGAATTTTATAAGACGAGTCTTAGACACTAGCGACCCAATTTTTCACCGCGACAACAAAAAGAAAATATTCACAATCCTCAAAAATAATGACTTTTCAAACCACACGATATACTCTCTAATGAAAGCATATAATTTCAATAATACAAATCAGAAAGAAACTTCACCTAAAGTATACAAATCATTAGTATACATACCAAAATTGTCCGACAGACTTGCCAAATCTGATTGCTACAACAAAGACAACATCATAATTGCGCACACACCAATATACACAACGAGAATGTTTTTTAGCAACACGAAGAGCAAAATAGGAAACCTTGACAAAAATAATGTAATTTACAAAATACCTTGCGCTGGTGACGGGACAAATGTATGCGAGAAAGTATACATTGGTACGACTAAAACAAAACTAAAAACTAGAATAGCCGGTCATAAGTCGGACATAAAAAGAAGGAATGAGACAACAATCCAAAAAACAGCACTTGCGGCCCATTGTACTGAGAACGGACACTCTCCTGACTTAACAGCTGTAAGCATCTTACAACAAGAACAACATTACAATAAACGGTTTACTTTGGAAATGCTCCATATCATATCCACACCATTACATAGAAGGATGAACGCAAAGCAAGACACAGAAAATTGCGCGCATTTATACAGACATCTACTTGACCAAAACAAAAAATCAAATTAGTTTTCAACTCCACAGCTGACTGAGCGGACGCTGTGCTTTTTTGTACGTACACTTATAAGATTTTGTCTGAAATTATGTGTTATAAATTGTTGTTTTTTGTGTTATATGGTTTACAGCCCTGAAGACGAATCCCGAAGGGGTTTGAAATATATTGGAAAATCAAAACTCGTGTTTGTTTATTTTTAATAAGCACGTAAAAAACATTGACCTCGAGCCAGCTAAGAAATCCCAAATAAAAAACAAAGGTCGCTATCCACAACAACATGTAGTAATTTTCTAAATCTAAAATAAACATTACTCCATCTCCGTCCGGCCAGCACAGTCGCCAAAGCCAAATCAAATGTGGACTGCTGCTAATATTAAATGTACACAAACGGAAGAGTTAATCCTTATCGACAATTTGACATCAGCAATTTTCGATGCTTTTGCTTTCAAATAACGGAAACCATTAAGTTGTCACATGCAAGCGACATACAAAAAAAAACACTTTAGATATATATATATAATATCGGAAGGGGAATTGGGACTGCAGTCTGCACACTGAGTGGAGTTTCAAATGGTGGACCAAAAGCAAGCCACAAGTGGTCATTCAGACAAATGGCCAAAATGGCGCGGGGGCCTCATGAATAATTCAGATTTTAAATTGCATTTATGCAAATGCCTGGCGGATGCTCTCGCAGATTTTCACTTCCCCTCCTAACCCCCCCGGGCGCTGCCTTTGCAACTTAATGCGCCGAAAGCAGCGAAGTTTTTCACTAATGCACAATTTGTATGCGTCAACACTTTTGCCTGTGTCCCAGGAATCAGTCGTCCTATTCCTTATTGATAATGGAGGCCAAGTGAATCAGTGACCTGCAAGACATAAAATCCCACTCGGTCCACCTGTTTTGTCCGCACCAACTCAACTCTTTGGCAATTTGTGTGCATCGCCAAACTGCAGATGTTTTACCCATCGCCAGTTCTCGAGTCTCGCTCCAGAAACTTGCAGATTTATTGCTCAGAAACTTTTATTGCCTGAAAGAATATGTACGGGCCTGGGGCCAAGGCAAAAGATTAAGATGCAATCTGGAACTTGTTTGGCGAGAAAACACTTTGCCAGCCATCTGTACGAGTATCTCGCGTGCAAGTATGTCGTGGTAATTGTAGCCATCTGTTTAGGCTTCCATTTTTGTAGTTGTAACTATTTGTCAAGGGGCTGTTGGTGTAGTAATTACAGAACTATAAATGGTTCCAGAAATGTGGGTAAATTTAATTAATTTTCCTTTTTTCATAGACTTTGAAAAGCAAGATGTAAATAAATTGCAAAGGCCTTCCGTCTTTGTACATACTTTGTACTTGAATCGGTAAGTAAGAAAAAACTTAACTCAAATACGAAATTCTTCTTTCAAATACGATTTGTTCGATCCCGAAATACTTGTTTTAAGGTTGTTTCGGGATATTTTAAATACATTTCGATCTACTATTATATCTTTTCGTTCTTACTATTAGTTTGTAATGGTCTTAAGCACAGACCGATTTACTCTCAAAATAATGTTCTTCATCTTATAATTTCTAAACTCAACCCCAAAGCATTTCTGAAAGAAAATAATACTTCAGAAAATAAGAACAGTAATTTTACGACTTTATTTTGAGCTTAATTACCTTTCGATTCACATCTTGCTAGACTCTATTTGGCAATTATGAAGTGAGATATGGATTAAAATATAAGAGCACCTACCGAAAAAATTTAAAAATTCATATTTCGAAAACCGAGGAATGGAATAAATTTTTGAGTCGATTTTTGAATAACCATTCCAAACTATACTAAAAATAAATAGAAATTTCTCCATAGTTTTTTTTTTTTCTTTATGGTCATGGTTCCACCTTTTTTTCTTGTGAAATGATATCCATACTTTTTGAAGTCCTTGTCGGGATCTTCTTGAGCTTCGATCGAAAAATGGCCAATCGGTAACAGATCATTTTCAATGGTCCCAGCCTATTTTTTAAAATGTGTGCATCGTGGGAGGCATGTTATACCACGGATACCACACGGCAATAGTGAAAACTGCTGTTTTTTTTTTTTAATAAATTAATTTATTCGTTATTTAGATACCCTAATTCTAAATATTTTCAACTTTTTTATTATAATAATATCTTTAATAACACACAATGCAAACAATCATACGTTTTTTATACTTTTAGGAAAAAAAAACATTCAGCCAGTAAAAAGTTTTTTCTTTAAGCACGGTACGAAGCACTCAAAAAAACGTTAACGTTGTAAAACCACTCGCAAAAGGTTTGACGTCAAACGATTTACGGTGTGTATGGGGACAAACGGAAAGTCAATCCATACGAACATCGAACTCGAACGTCAAACATTGAATTTGTGGATGGTATAAACAGCTCTCCGAGAATTATTTGGGCGCCCAAAGTAATTAAACTTATTTATTTTAACGGACAGATGCAAAAAAAGAAGTCCGATAACAAAGATGAGCGTAAAAATTATTTGAGGAGCTTTCATGAGGAACAATGAATTGCACTGATTATTACCGTTGAGGCAAAGATAAGATAAGGAGACGGGGAAAGCCTCCAGCAGCAGTCCAGCACGATCTGCAACAAGCATGTCCGGGCCAAAAGCAACAACAGTTATATTAAGTTTTTTGATATAAACGCAACTAAATAAAATTATTTTTATAAGACAATTTATTACATTTTTGATTGGTATTGGACGGTACCAGATTCGTATTGCGTCTGAAAAGGGTATTTCGTTTTGCGACAAGTACTGTTCTTACAATTCAAAGAGGCAAATACTGTTGGCGCTTATATGGAAGTTGGAAAAGTTTTGTTTCGAATTATTGTGACATCATGACTGGCCTGACGACCTTGCAGACCCCTGTCGTTACTCCCTCAACCAATCCAGGAGCTTGAATCGAAACCACGGGATGGGCAGTACTCCTTGTCTGCTCACACGGTTACTTGCGGGTTGCCCCCTTGTTGGATATCCTAGTAGATGTGCTTAGATAGAGTTTTAAAACTTTTCACATAACATCTGAATCAACGAGGTGCTGTGACCCAAAGATCAGCAGAATTTTTAGATGGAAGACGGACCTCACCATGGGGGAATTGTCACGCCCGACAGTGTGCTTTTTAAAAAGGGCAACAGAGACGCTGGTATCTGCTTCTTGCATTTTCGACTTTCAGCACGATTTGTGCGGTACGAATGACAACTTGAATTTCCAGGCCCAAAATCTGTGACTTATGGAAAGATTTGCCCACTTGTTTCGCCCTTGGGCATAATAGATCCGCATATTATCTTCTGAATTATTTTTTTTATTATACTCTGTACCAAAGGAGCATAGAGTATAATAAGTTTGTGCAAAAGTATGTAACTGGGGAAAGGAATCATTTCCGAATATATAAAGTATATATATTCTTGATCAGCATCAACAGCCGAGTCGATATAACCATGTCCGTCCTCTGTCCGTCCGTCCGTATGAACAAACAGATCGCAGAGATGGTAAGAGATAGAGGTTTGACATGTATGGGACAAATGCTTTTTATACTTGCAGGCAGATCAAGTTTATTTTCAATTTTTGCCACGCCCCCTCCCGCCCCTGGAATGTGGAAAAAACGTTATATCTCCTACAGTTTTGAAGATAGACTTTTCGTACCTTCTAGAGAAAGTTAGTAATTAGCAAAATTTATCGATATATCAATTATATCAATAAAGATCGGATGAGCGGTTCTTAAGTTATGAGCAAAAAAGTAAATAACCTTTCCTACACCACCTCCCACCCTTTTACAATTAACACCGCACAATCTTATACTACGTTTATGCTATGCTCATTTTGCAAAATCATTTCATGAAATGGGTCCGAAAGTGCGTGCATAAACACCATTTCATGAATTCGATTACACGAAAGTTGCTAGAATTCGCTGTCAATTCATGAAATGCCGCGTCCAAAAAGCTTTCGTTGCGTTGGTGTTGTCGATCTGTTGTTTTGCCATATGTGTAATGGTCATTTTGTGAATTTACAAAAGCTGCATAAACAGGAACGAATTTGATTTTGCAAATTGAAGAAATCATGAATTTCGTAGCATAACGTAGTATTAGAGAGAGAGAGAGAGAGAGAGAAAAAGAGAGAGTGAGAGTGAGAGAGAGAAAAAGAGAGAGAGAGACTTAGAGATGAGCGCAGCACCAGCATTGCATTCAGCTTCTACTCCAGGTACAGAGTATGTTATAGTCGGGCTTGACCGACTTTCTCACTTGTTGTTGCTTTGAAATCCTCAAAAAAAATTTCAGTGATTTCACAGCTGGTATAGAGTTTGAGGTTACCTTAAAAATACCAAATTTGGCTTTTTTTTTGCGTTTTCTTCGTATTTTGGCTATATCTGCAAACTATTTTGTTTTTAGGATACAATCGCGCAGTAAATGACTTTTTTGAGGTCAAATACCCCACAATGCATGTGTCGAAGCCAAATGGGTCAAAAATCAGTCAACACTTTTGGGTTTATTGCGAAACACAAAGAGAATAGAGAGAGAAAGAGAGAAAGAAATCACTTTCAGTTCTGAACAGAGATATCCCACTATTTTACTTTTATATTGTGTTTTGCTGAACTTCTTTAAGAGTGTAACAAATGATCTCAAAATGATTGATAAAGGCTCTTTTGCTCCGCTCATGCCACACCGCAACACACATTATTTGATTACTGTTGGACAGGTCAGTGCCACTTAAGAATGTTCTCCAATTTGGGTTCTGCTTCAGTTTAATCTGTCTTTGTGGTGTGCAGTTTATCTTGAAAATATGTGTTAAAAACTGGTTGGAGCACCTTAATCTCAGAAATCATAAGATCATAACCGAGAACTGACATTTATCCGCCCTTGAATTTATTTTCTTTGATTGATTAAGTTTAATATGACTTCCAAGACTTCTGCAAAACCAATTATTTTCATTGTGTTTCTCTTTCTCTCTCTCTTTCCTCTTGGCAATGCCATTTCAATTTGGCAACTGCAGGCAACGACTTACTCAACCCCGTCTATCCTCTCCCTAACCCAGCCAGCATTGGCTGTTGCCTGTATGACATTGAAATATTACAATAACACACACATACGCACACACACACGAGGTCATATGTATCGATTTTTTTTTGCCAGCCAAAAAGTCAAATTTTCTGTGAATGCTTTTGTCACAAATGACTTTGCCGTTTTAATTGATTGCCGGCAATAAACCGAATGGGCGCCTATACCAAAGCATGCGTGTGTGTGACTTCCTTCCCTGCCCCTGCAATCCACAGCTGTCGCAGAAAGTTTAAATGGAAAGCGTCAACGTCATGCAAGAAGTACGTACTTGCGGGGTGGAATATGGAGCATGGAAAATTCCTTGTTTTATGCTTAGAATTTTCTTCAACAATTTGAACTTTTTATTTGCAGCAGGGCAGCTCCCCCAGAGCTGCCTACTTCACCCCATAAAATTTTCTCAATTACATTTATGATTTCTTGCCAAGATTTGCCGGCGAATACAATTTGGCGATATGTTGTTTTTATTTTTATGCCATTTTTATTGCATTATTTTCAGCAAACGTTTCATGCATGTATTTATTTTGGATTGTTAGAAATGGAGTCATTTTTTGTTGTTGTCGTTGGGGAAAACGTGACTGAAACGCAATTTCCGTAGCTTAGTTTAATATTTCTCAATATTTGATGTAACAGTTTTTTCCATTTTTATTATTTGGTTTGGTAATGTCATTGGACAGTTCTTGTATTGACATAGGCTTTTTCCTGTTCTCCCCCGCTCTCTCTTTCTCTCTCTCTCTCTCTGTGTGTCTTAATCCCTTTAATGGACTATTAAGCGTTTTTACGGCCAGGACAGGCCTGCTTTATGGTTGTGTTCTGCCCCAAGTTTATGGTAATCTCATCATTTGATGTTGCAGCACGTTCCTCAAAGTTCCATTTTATGCTCTCGCCTATTTGCATTGTGCTTGTATGTGTGTGTGTGTGTGTGTGTAGAAAGAGAGAAAGGATGTAAATTTGTTCGGTTCTAGTTCCCAATAAGAGCAGCTTCTCACACATCTCCCTTTTCGCTTCATTTTTATGGCCAGCCTGTCCCTGGCATTTCTCGAACTTGTCAGCAACGGTGTGTAATAAATTGATTGTGCCAGCAGGGGACCCCTCCCGAATGGCAAACTTGCCACTCTTTTCTGTTTGAAATTGATACCCCTAATGGCTGAGCCTTGCTCTCCCTGCGCCACGCTTTGATTGACATGTGAATAGGGAAAAGCCGCAGCCACTTTCAGTTAGCCGCCCAATTAGGAGCACTTTTTGCCTTTTGTACCGCACCAAACAAAGCCAAGCACAAAGCCCCAGACATGAACAGTGGACACTGGACACGGGATACGGAAGTGGGATATGGCGTGTCAGTCAGTCTGTTTTTTAGACTCTCTGCACAGACAGCGGACACTCTCTTTCTCTCTGGTGGGCGTGGCCTCGTCGTTGGCTTTTGGTATGGGCTGGGCGTTTTGTGACTTTGTTGCGTGATTACCTTAATTGATGGGCATTTCCGCTGAACAAATGAAGCCACTCAATTAACACCTCTCAGCCGGATAAAAGCCACACGTCAGCCGGAGCACAAATTGCACACCTCCAAGCTCATCCGCAAATTTATTTGGATTCTTTTTTTTGTGTAGGTAATGTAGGAAGGCGGTGATATCTGAGATTTAATTAGCATTTTTTATTTCAATTACTTCAAACGAAATTTGAGCAGAAAAGTAGGCAACAGTTTTGGAATATTGCGTTTCTATTGCGTTCGAATCTGCCAAAACGTAAATTCTCAATCAGCATTACCAGCCGAGTCGATATAGCCATGTTGTTTAGTAACGGTCTCTTTCTAAGCTGTATTTTTCATCAGCCTTATGGGTTTTTCTTATGTAAAATAATATGTTCCATGATCATTCACCATTGGTAATCCGTGGTATATTATCGCGGGCTAGTGTGTCACAGTCATACAACTATGAGTTTACATTTTTTGTCTGGAGAAATTAATTTCTATAGTATTTAGCGGTTCTTTGAACATGGACAAACTTTATCTTAGACTCGTGCTCTTCCATTGTATCTAGGCTGATTTGGTTTGATTTTCATTATTTTTTACCCTTCAGTGACGGTGTCCTAATCAGGGCTGCAAACCGGTTCGGTGAAGCTGGGCGGAAGGATTGGAAAGTCCGCACGATGAAGGAGGAAAATTTGAACCGGAGCACTAGGGAATTCCCAAAAATCAGGCTTAATAAAACTTAAAAATAAAGATATTGGGTTTTTGCTATGTTAGGTATCGTTGCTCTATACGTGCTAAAAAGGGGCGTGGTAGCATCAACCGCCTTTAAAAAATAAATAAAAATAATATTTTTTTACAAGATAAAATGGTTTTTCTGCAATTTTACATAAGAAGAATGTACCATCATGACGCGTAATAGGAAACATATTTCGGCCGCAAACTACGGAATATCGGGATTCCTGAAAAAAGCGTCTCTTTATTTTTCGATTCGTCTGTTCTACTGTCTTTAACTGCAAATACTACACAAAAATCGGATCATTTTGCCTTATAGAAACTATCTTAGAACTGAGGTCTAGTCGTTTACTTTACGAGGTGTGCGTCTTAAAATGCACGATTTAAACCTTAGCGTTAGACACGGGACGACGGTTCAACGCAAGGCTTAAATGAACTCGTTCAAGCTTACGGTTTCCGTTCCAGTCAAAAATATTTTTTTTTAAATATCTTTATATGCGATGAAAGACTTGGCCACCCTTCTAAAGCAATCAAAAATAACATCCGATGTATTTCATTTGGCACAAGTAGGCATGGGAAAAGGGTGTGTCCTAAAAAGAATTTTAAAGAAAGCCATAAATCGGTTGAGCAAAAGTGAATCAGAAGCGGAATTGATAGCTCTAAAAGGGGTAAAGTCCACCTAAAAATCTAAACAAATTGGTGGACCGCAAGTGATTTCTTCAATTTTTTTGTGAGATGAATCACGAATACCGTCAAATACAGGGACGAGATTATCAATCAAAGGCACTAAAACAAACAACCACAACGATAGATTAACAAAATCGAAAACTTTCAAAATGGAATTACAATGAGAAAACACAAAACATTGAACGAGTTACATCTCCAGTATAAACAGAGCGAAAATCGGGTATGTAACAGAAGACTGATGGGTTAAAAGAAAAAATATTGAGCACTTTGGAAAAGGGGTTTACCTATATGGCAAAATTCCCCAAGTGCGGAGCCAAAAAGTTAGGGTCGGTTCAAAAAAGTTACATTTTCAAGCTGCTTTTGTTATTTAACAATTTTAAAGCATTGGATAAAAAGCTGGCAAAGAAAAATTTTAAAATTAAAAAGAACTAAAAGTAAAAGCTAAAAAAGTAAAAAAACTTTAAGGTAAGTATCATTGTTAGTATTTCATGAATAGAAACACTTTCAACACAATGCCATCAAAGCAAAGCCAAGGTGTTTCTTATTATGAATTACTGTGACGAAAGAATTTTTCGTTCAGTACGAGGCTTAAGAATTAAGTGGTATAAACCGCAGAACATAGTGCATTTAATCTATTTTATCGAGCGATCAGTAATAATGAAAGATTGCTGGAAGACAATAAGAAAAATTAAGTCGTTACTAGGGGAGCATATTCAGAAAGGCGAAGTGGGCAAACGCCTGTCAATTTGGAGCTGTTGTGTTCAGTAGTCTTTAGAATTCCAAACAGTCAACCTGGAGGCCCCTGAAACCAAGAGATGGGAAGGCTGTGTAACGTTTGAAAGCTGTCAGTGGATTCGTCTGTTTAAAAGTTATGAAGAAAAAATAGAAAAGAGTGGGTTCGTCTTAGAAATATTGTAACTCAGAGTCAGGGAAAGCCGCTACTTCACGGACTTAAAGTAAATTAACAGAGTAATTATGGAAGAATTAGTTTCTAAAAAATCGAATCGGAAGTACACGCGCCGTTCAGTCGGAGCTTTTTGAGTTACAAACTTTGTTAATAGAGGCCCTCACACGAACTTTTCCCTTAGATGTACGGCGAATTCCTCACCTGCTAGACAATACCAGATTGTTACCTATCATCACCAGCTACCTAGAATACATGAAATTTGGCCCTTACAATATTAGGATAAAGCTTGGTATGAAGATACCTGCGAAAGTGTGCGAAATCTCTACTCATTATTTCGTCGATATCAAGCGTGAAATAGGAACTTGTCTAGTTTCATATATATATGTGGTATATGCCAACTTGCGGTAAGTTGATTAGTTTACAAATTTCATTTGAAGTAAAAATTTTAAATATTAATCACCAAAAAGTTAGGTTTGCCTTCAATGCTGCAATATTTGCTACAAAAGCTTCATGCCCACACCAAATTGGTTCTTCGGGCTCGATTCAGGACCGGTTGAAAGTGTATTTGTATGAAAATAAACAGGACAATTCAAATAGATCGGTATTTTCCCTAAACAGTTTAATGGCATCAAACATAATAATTTTTAGTGAAAACGTTTCTAAAATATAGAAGATGAAAGCTCGACAAAGTTTTCACATTTTCCTTTGAGAATGGCAAGTGAGCGTAAACCGTTTGGTTTTAGGAGTGTAATTATTATGTCATCGCTAAAATATTGAATGGATATTGAATGGAAACCAGTGAACGATCTTTCTTTATATTTTAAGGGTACATACCGGACGTACCGGTATACCGAAATACAAACCTATGTCAAATCAAAAATCTACTAAAACCTAAACAGAACCTTTTACCGAATCAAAAGATTCGATACGTACCAGTACCGGATCCAAAATACTATTCGGTTTGATTGCCTGAAATAAACCAATATATCTTTCAAGCAAAATATCTTATAATTTTAAAATTGTTCTTGGAAAAGTATCCGATTAAGGTAATAAGGTAATAAAACATAAGTAATACACAATCAGCTGGTTGGATTAGAAAATTTAAATCAAATTGTCCAACTGAAAGTTTTTTTTAACACAACAATTAAACAAATTGGCCCACCACAATACGCACGAAAGTTGGCATTATTACTTTGACAAAATTTTAAAATTGATTTATTCTGAGCACGGGATTTGTTATACAAGCTAATTCCGAATCTAGCTCTGGAAACTCCACAACTCTAATGAATAATCTGTAACAATGGACGTATTTGCACTATGATCCTTATATGCTAGAAAACATGTTATTTTGATTTGTTCATGGTGATGTATTAATTTTTATCTGTTCAATGAAATATATATAGTGTAATGTAATATGTACTGAATAATGTATACCTAGATGGTTCATCCAGCATTCTAAGGATGCAGAGCTTTAATTTGTATCCAAATATGGATAGGAGGCTAATTGGCTGGTACATATAAAAGCAGGAGGGTGGATGAGATAATATGAAAATATTATTAATAGTCACACAAATTATTTATCATTATTCTTAACTTAGACTTAAAATTAACAATTTAAATATTAAATAGTAAACTTTTAAATATATTTTGGATTGTTTTTATTTTTAATACTAAATTTCTCTTTTTTACTTAATTATTTATCTATTAGTTTTTCAAGATAAGGTAAATATCTTAGCCTCAAAACCGCATTGAAAATAAGCACCAGGACTATTATGGCTTTGTCTGGGAAGAGCCTTAACGCCTAATCGGAGATAAGATAAGTGTTATTTGGAGAAAATGTCTTATTGGCTATATAATATAGGAATAAAAGAGCTTACCCTTCTTCTAAATTAAGAATTCTCATCTGCTCTATGGGAAATATTTAAGCATTTCTTTCCCGAAATAAATAGACAATCTTCTGGTGTATAAAAAAAATCAGTTCAGATTTCGGATTTAAAAATTTTAATATTTAATAAAAATTTAATAATAACGAAAAACTCATCGGGCCCATCTAAAAAATTTCATCGTTCCCAGTACTAAGTGAAGCCCCAAAAATATCAAAAAATTTCCCATTAAATTAGCCAAATTCTCAATACGAAATGAAACATGGAATAAAAGTATCAGTCGATTAACTGCCAGCTTTTAGACACAAGAAAAAAGAAACTCATATAGGCTTAATATTTTTCGCATAAACATTTTCTGTTCAGCAAATAAGCGGATTTACGAGAGAAAATTGGTACCCAGAAAATGGCCAAAACCAAACAAATTCATTGAAAACGCTGCCTTTGTGCTCTCTGTGTGTGTGTGTGAGTTTAATTGCAATTAACTAAATACCCACACAAACTGTTTTTGGCATTGCCTAATGAATGTGCATTCCATTAAATCAACATTAATTTATTTAATGTATTGTTTTTTCGTTCCGGGAGTTCGGGAGTTTTTCTCTGCCCCTCACCTCCACTCAAATGTTCTTCTTTTGGGCATAAATTCTAATGAACACATGTACCGCAAACTAATACAGCGAAATGCGTGAGTGCGTGTGTGTGCGGGGAGGTGGTGCTCAAATAATTGATATTGATGGTTGTAATCTTACTTAATCCCTAATTACAAACAAATGAATACAATTCGAATGCCAATGTGATGTGAGGAAATTCCCGAATACATAAAACAAACATCATCCATAAATTATTTTCCACAGACAACACTCACACAAGTAAATAACTAAATACATATGTGCATACACTTGGAAAAAAGCTTGCTTCTATAGTTGATTTAAGTACCATACTCTATTCAATGAATTTTGAGATATTAAAGGTAATTTTCGAACTTCTTTATAGATCTTTGAAAAGATAATTTTGAGAATTTGCATACCTAAAACTTATTAACAATCTGTCAACATAATAAAAAAATAGTCAATGCGAATCCAGCCTGCTCTCGAATTAGGAGAACATTTTTGTGCTCAAATCAAAAAATCAAAAACAATAAATGGCTATAAAGAATAGCGTGGATTCGTTAAAAGAAAAATGATTTGAAAACATCGAGTAGCTAAAACAATCCCGATTTCATCTGAGCTGCGAATGAAAAATGCCTTAAATAAACCAAGAACCATTATTCCAAAAACAAAGTGAAACAAGTAATAATAACTAAATCGATTTCGTTGGGTAATCCTGGGTCAGTGCTCAGACAAACTAAAATGTTTGCTGACACCCATCGAAATGCTTACAGATGATTAAACTCCGATGGGTATGAGCGAAGAACAAGTTTGTAATTATTTCAATGCTACCGCTCGGAATGACAGCGATTGTCGTTATTTAAAAGAAAGAATTGGCATTTCCCATGCTTTGCATATGTCGTCCAAATATCCCTGATTATTTAAAAAATCAATTAACTAAATTAAACTCTACAAAGTTGACATTGCAGTGTGACCGTTTTACATTTTGTGTTGAAGGGCAGTATTTTGAGTTTAAACAGGCACAATTGAAACTTCGCTGACCCCCATCCCGCTGTCGGAAAATTTAGTATATCTGAGTACTAAGCTGTAACTTTTGTTTCAAGCTGCCTTAGGGCAATTTTTATGGACAACCGTTCTTAATTTTTCTCTTTATATACTATACTAATACTACGATTTTTTAACAAATTGGTTTAAATTAAAAAATTTTATATTTAATATTGCTGCCGTGCTATTGGATCCAAGCTGTCCAAGTTTTCTATTGCAGACTCCATCCGTTTGCTCTTAGTGTATATATTTATATATGTTCCACTATGTTCTTTACCCCCACTTTAGACACACAACACCAAAATAATTTACTAATTGGACTTGAACTTAAAGAGGGAACGTTGCTTCTATACATTGTAATTACCGTTGACCAGTGTTTGGCTTTAATTGCTCAAACATTAGGCATGGAAAAAACAAATTAAGATCATATTCATTTAATAACAAATTCATTTTTAACACCATACATTATTTGGTTTATTAAATATCAATCACGTATTGACTTTTTTGCATTTAAATTTGATTGAAATTTTATTGAAATGCGACATAATTGTATTTTGTGAAACATAAACGTATTAAGTTAATAACCACAGACCTTGTCATACACCATAGTTTCAGCACAAACTATATATCTCTCCATCAAGCCCAGCAACTTGTTCAAGATTCGGACCAGCAATCCCATCAATAAAACAATCAATACACAATGACAGCTGAAAGTCCCTCGGCATTTTGCTGGAGGGTCAAATAGACAAGCGCTCGCCATTCATAAATTGACACATTATCAAAATTTATGGCGTGATATGAGCAAGTGGGGATGCAACCAAATAACAGTACAAAATTAATGATGCGACACATTCGGGAGGAGACAAAAAAAAAATAAAACAAAAGAAGAGCCCTGTAAGAGATAAAGCACAGAAGCAACAGTTGCAAAGCTGAAAACAAGTCTAAAATCAAGGCTAGAAAAGCCAATATACGGGCACAGGAAGTGGGCAGTGGGAGGACAACAGGGTGGCAAACGGAAGTCACCCCATGTTGCACAACTGGAATTAAGACCGTGAAAGGGAAGAGTTGGGGGAGGTTGGTCAAACGTATGCGGCGGCAAATGCTTGAAAAAATAAAACGCCCGCACGGATTTCCGTTGCGTCAAGGCGCCATGGTTCCTGCCACGGGGGTGGTCTTGGGTTTGTACTCGGGCCAAAGGGGGATTTTTGACTGCAATTATTAGTGGAGATGGGAGATGAGTAGAAAAAAGCGAATGACAACACGAAATGTCTACTGAAATGTAATCGAGTTGAGCTGAGTGAATCTTTATTTGAAATTGGGTTTCTTATTATACAACTTTGGTTTACTTTTTTCCCCTTTATTCTGTTGTGTTGGATCGGTTATTCTGTTGTGTTGGATCGGTTCTCACCCCAATATGCAAATTCAATGAGGAATTATTATATCATTGCAGAGAAATCAGCTAGACGCTAATCCAATGATCGATCTTTCTTTATATTTTAACGGAACATACCGGTACGTTTACGGTACCACTACGCAACCGAATCTGAAATAATGTTAGAACCAAAACAGAACCTTTTACCTAAACCTTAGTTTCGGTTTGTACCAGAACCGGAACCATAATACGAATCAATCATGGTAGAGCAATAATATTTCAGAGTACAGCAAAAGCGTTCGATTTCTATTTCAACCTCTATGTTTTGGGATCCGTGATTCCTTATTTTTCCTGATAGGCAAATCAATCTTCATTTAAGGAGTTAAAATATATTGATAATTATTTTATCAGTGAACGACCTAAAAGACATTAGAGCTTAATGGCGAAAACTTGGCTCTCAGGGTTAAAAAATTATTCGTGTAGCTTTCTCATATAGAACAGTATTTCTATCACGACCCTTGACCCATCTCTAAATCGGTTTCGCATGCGTCAAGTGTTGTGATTTCTTGCCCTCTGGCTGTGTCTGGACGTTCTGACGTTTTTATTAAATTCTGAAATCCCAGCAGTTGGGCTCGTGCATTAAGTTCACAAATTTTTTAATAAACTGCCATCAAGTAATGAAACACAATGAAACTTCCCTTTTCGGGCTGGGGGTGTGTAGAAGTAGTTGTAGAAGGGGAGGGTTGACAACCGCCCCTGCAATTACTTGTTGTGCCTTTTCCATGACGCAGTTCGGGGCCACAGGCTGTGTGCCCCGCCTGACTCTGCTATTTGATGTATTAATTTTTTGTGTGGGCCAGAGTTTTGTTTTCTTTTGCGGGGTATAAATTTCAACTTGCTGCAAATAATTGTGACGTGAGCAAACTGCAAAAGTCAGTTCGGCAGACAGATGACACTTCAATTGCCGGAGTCGCAGTCGGAGTCTACAAATGTTGTTCACCTTTTTAACACGTAGAGAGCATCAACGTCAACAACTTTTTTAACAAAGGAGACAGGAGGAGCCGGCGGAGCCAGGATGTGCAGGCCCAGACAATGGCTTACTTATTCATGCTGCAAAGTTGTGCACACAGACGACATCGAGGATGGCAAAGGACTTCCGCAGAAATCATCCTGAGACGACGCTGTTTGACATTTCGGCCTGAATTATTTATGCGTTGCACTTTCTCGTCCTTGCTCCTTTTTTTATTTTCGTTGTTCCGAGCTCTCCTGGGCATCGATGGAAAAATGTTAACTTTTTCTAGTTTAGTTTTCTACCCTCTCTTGCTGTTGGCTGCACAATTCTTTTATTTAATCAACAACTGACAGGGCGGTGGTTTGTCTGACCATGTGTCATTTCCCCTTGCCCTTTTCCGCCCCAGTTCCCCGTTTGTTGAGCACATAATCCCTGTTGGCCGAAACGTAAAAGCTCCGTAGCCTTCACATCCATATTATTCCGTGGATTTGTTGCATTTATATGCATTTGGCTGGGACATATGGAATCAGTGTGCACTGGTTGAAAGTGATTTGGGAACAGGGGGAATCCCCAAGGTAGCCTCTTTCTCTCTTACGCTGACAAGCGGAAATCCTTTTGTTGAAGTACTTAGGTAATTATTTTACTCAGATGGAACTATACAATGGACAATAATAAATTTTCAAAAATGTTATTATAAAGCTCAGTTCACAAGCGCAAATAAATTTCCTCAAATGTCATGGCGGAGTTTTTCTGATTTCTGTCCGACTTTGTCTAGGAATCCACACACATGCCAAGTATGTCAATTATTCGCCAAAAAAAATTGATTTAAATTACTTGCTATGATAATTCAAAGTGAAGCATCAAAAAAACCAAAAGGTAAAAACTTTTTTGCGGCTGAGGAACATTTGCTTGTTGACCTTGACATACTTATAAAAAGGCCGAAACTGGGCAGAGTCTTGGAGATCAGTTTGCCGTCATGCCGCAGTTCATCGCCCTTGGAAAGATCTACAGCATAAGAACGAGAAAAACGATCGCGAAAAGAATTCGCAATTATGAATTTAAATTACGTAGATGTACAAAAAATCGATCATTCACAAGCATCTGATTCAGCAATTTAAAAAAATAAATAAAGAAAGGTTTAGGAATCAGCTGTTCATCTATCGATGAAAATATCGATAGCTCTATCTATACTTTAAACGTTAATCCGATCATGAGACTGCCTTTTATTATTTGGTTCTTGACAAACTCAGAATGAAACATTTGAATTCGTCCAAACTTAGGTCAGTTCAACTAACCGTACATTGAGAAATTGAACCTTAAAGACATACAGAGAGGGTAATGCAATGTCTGAAATCTACCATCATAGGCAAACTGATAGATTCAGTTGAGAATTGAATAAGCTAATTTGGATACAAAAAATGCTTCGTACTACTGGGTTTTACAAGCGCCAGCTTATTACCTTTAAAGGCTGCGGAGTCTGACATAATCCGGCAACTGAATCTCATTCCATAAATAAATCTTCCTTCTGTTGTACAACCATCGCATGTGTTATACATGGTATGTACTAAAACATTTACAATAATTCATGAGCGGTGCCCCTCGGGCGCGGTCAGGGCGTTTATGTGAAAAGTTTAATCAACAAACTAAATCGCTTACAAAACGCGAAATGTAACTAATTTACTTTGCGGCCGGCGGAAAAAGTTTACACCATTTGCGCATCATAATGATAAAAGTTGAATGTCCCTGCAGCCAGGAGAAAGTTGAAAAAAGGCTTTTGGGAGGGGGTGTGTATAAAGAGGGCTGAATGGGTTATATGAAACCATAAATAATTAACAATCGCATTTTGCAATTGATTGTGGCAGTTAAATTGATGAGCCAAATGTGAAGACTAATTAAAAACAGGATTTTAGCATAAAGGAAATGACTCTTACGGGATTGAAAAAATAAAGAAATTCAAATGAACAGAAATTAAACACTCGTGCAGTTGAATGGCAACATTTGAATACGCATACGCTCGAGGAAATCGCATGTTAATTAAACAGAGAGCCAGGGCATTAGAGAAGGGCGCGTGTGTTGATTCGATGAATTGAAGCCTACTATTCAACTTTATATGAGAAGAACCCACTTCGAGTTTCGCTTCACGCTCCCACCTCTAACCCCTCAACAGTCTCTACTCGGATGCATTTTCCACTCGAAACTTGAGCTGATGTTGCGAGACTCAGCCCATTCATATCAATTTGTTTTGGCCTACGCATTGAATTTGCGGTTTGTGGATAAGCACCGAACGATGCTATTCCATCCCATCCATCGGAGATAGCTCTGGCAATATGTTTGAGCCGACTGCTCCTTGGCCCTCTTAGCTAACTTCAAGTGCTACTCAAAATTTGCAGAATTCATTTATGCAAATGAAGTGCCTTTTATGGCGCCATGCCACCAGGGGGGAGAGGAGCGGCGGGAGGAGCAGAGCAGACCGCAAGTAGGGAATGCGAATGCGTATAGAACAAAAAGACTCAAAGCCAAAGACAAGCAATGAATGAAATTTGAGCAGATTATTCAGATCCTTTGGCGCAACAATTAAACAATTTACGTAAATTTCCAAGTGCTCTAGCATTTTGCCAACTAATTACGCAAACTGATGGGGGAAACAGGTAACAGGAACCGGTGGCTTAACAGTTCATTTGCACTGATGAACCCGAAAACATAAAATGTCTTTCAGAAATGATGGGTTAATGTGGGATTAGAAAGAAAATTGAAACTCTTTGGCCACAAGCGATAACAAGAAGATCAAATTCTATGAAGTGGCAAAGATATTTTAGAAATACGAGAAGGATTTTAGTTGAAGAAGGAGCTGAATGCCTTAACCTCCGGGCGAATTTTAATTGGAAACAAATTGAAACTTCTTAAGAATTATATTAATTATATTATATCTATATATATAAATCTGTACGCCCGACTGACAGACTGACATATTATCAAGCCACAGCGAAAACGGCTTATCGTACAGGTCTGATTTTTGGCATAGACCTTCGTTTAGTTATGCAGGCGCTCACTAAGAAAGGAAATTGGAAAATTTTTCTCCAATCTATTGAAAAAGCCAATGAAAAGTTTGTATGAAACATTTTTCACAACAACACTATTCACTCACTCTATTTTCTCTGTAACTGTTGTCTATTGTCTCCGCACATAAATGAAACCAACAACAGCAAAGAGATAACAGTTGCGCTTTCAATTGATCTCACATTTCTGCTCTCATTACACTGTGGAACACTCAAAATTGCCTGGGACTGGGACCAATAAATTGTGAAACTAGAGGCATAAGGTAGCAACACCTCATACCCAGTTTTTCTGGAGCACGTCAAGTTCGCGTTTAATGGGCACATTTATACTAGCAACACTGAGCTACAACCTCTGGTGCTGGTTAATAAAATATGAGAGCTAAAATTTTGGAAAATTCACCAAAGTTAGAGGGAGTCACCACCATTGTTATACCAAATTCCCGCCTCCAATGGACAAGCGGTTAGTACCCCGCCCATAGAGGTCTAACTTAGAAAGTGGAATTAATGGAAAACCACTCGATAGAATTGTATAAGATTTTAACTATATTGAGATACGGACTAATAAAATGTGTACGTAAGAGATGGTAACATGCATCGAAAAACCGCGATGGTGGGTACCACATTTGACAGCACCCATCATCGAGGCAATATAGGCCATAAACTAGAGATCAAAATAGACTGAATCGCGTTTTCAGTTTTACCAATAAAGGCTTGCTTCGCGGTTCTTAGGCATTTATATACTAGCAATTGCCTTCGAACAACATTGACCATTTAGGTGAAACCAGTTTCACCAAAATTATGGAATTAATCCTATGAGTAAAGTGCTTCAATACCAGCAGAAAAACAGATCGGATCATTTAAATACATCAGTTCAATGCATCTAAGCGTATCGCGGTTTGTCCACCAAAGACATTTTGAAACTAAATTTTTGTTTTTCTTAGTGGAAATGACGAATTTTATTCATAGGATTTATTTCATAATTTTGGAGACGCTCTTGATACCTATATGGTCAATGTTGTTCTGAGGCAATTGCTTGTACAAAGATAGCCATAGCCCGTGACTTAAGGGTCCGATGGTGAATCTAAAAACGTAGTTCGGTCTATTTTTTATCTCTTTTTAATGGCCTACATAGCCTCGATGGAGGGTACTGTCAAATATGGTACCCACCATCGCGGTTTTTCGATGCATGTTACCATCTCTTAAGGACACATTTAACTGGCCAGTGTCTCAATATGTTTAAAATCTTAAAAAATTCTATCGAGTGGTTTTCCATTAATTCCACTTTCTAAGTTAGACCTCTATGGGCGGGGTACTAACCGCTTGTCCATTGGAGGCGGGAATTTTATATTAGAATACTGGTAATTCCTTTCATCTTTGGTGAATTTTTCAAAATTTTAGCTTTCATCTTCTTTTAACCAGCAACAGAGGTTGTAGCTTTGTGTTGCTAGTATAAAAGTGCCCATTAAACGCGAACTTGACGTGCTCCAGAAAAACTGGGTATGAGGTGTTGCTACCTAATGCCTCTAGTTTCACAATTTATTGGTCCCAGTCCCAGGCAAAAAAAAAGGTGAAATTTGTTCCACTGTGTTATCAAAGCGCATGCAAGTAGTACCAACAACAACAAGTACATTTGTAGTTGTGGGTGGGTGTGCGGCTGGGTGACGGTGCGTGGTTGGACACTCCCTATCGTTTGACTTAAGCTAAGTTCACACAGGCAAATAATTTGACAAATTTTTAGGAAATTTTGATAAATATTTGGCTAAATAGCCATGATTGCAGATTTTGCAGGACTCAAATCATCTTATATATATATATAAATCAAGCCACAGCTTAAACGGCTTATCGTACAGGAGAGTGAGAGCGCGCTGAGTGCGTGTATATGTATGTGTGTGTGTTTTTTTCACATAAACAAGCAATAAATCCAATTAATAATGGCCTCATCCAATTGCATTAAATCTAATGGCAAATACAAAACACATCGATAGTTTTAACAATATCTTGACCGTATATATCACAATAAAGGTTAAACTTTCACAAAGGTAGAAGCCAAAAATTGTGTTGTGTGTTTTACAACAGACACCGTGCACTCTGTTGTTGTTAGAGGTGAGATCGGAAAAGTGATGGCACGCATGACGTGAGCAGTCTGCTAAAAACTTAGTTGTCTCCTTATCTCATTTCCGAGTCTTTGTTAATAAACTAGGCTGTGAGTTGATAATCTAAGAGATTTATATCGATTGAATCGCCTAAAAATTCATAGCAACTTTTCGCAATGAAAAGTGTGTTTGAAGGAGAAAAACAGTGTTGTCAAAACAGCTTTTTTTTCAATTTAGCTTTTTGCAGATAAAAAATAAGAGGGCAGCGGGAATTGTGACCTTTATTGAAAATATTATATATTTATTTTTTCCCATTTTAAATAAAAAATGTTAAATTTGCATCTAATATTTTCTATTTTTATAAATGAATTTTCCCTGTTTTGGTTGCCGCATAATAAAAACACATAAGTTGACATGTTTAAATAGTTATATATCCCACTGCGTTGATTTACATAAATTGATCAGAAAAGAATATCCTGGAGATCGAATATTAAACAAATGTATATTGGCGCGCACTTATAAATATAATGTCCCTTGACCCTAAATTCACTACATAGCTTTTCTGAAGAAGAATATGCTATAGTTTTTTCAGCATTCACAAGACAGGAAGGGAATAATTTGTAATTCTGGAATTTCCGCGCGACTTGAAAATTTGGTTGAGTCTAAGGGACGGGACGGGATAAAATTTATTATGTGTACAGGCAACTGGATTATCCACGCCTTACAGATTGATTTAATTTAATCAACCGTAAATTCGAAACTGTCTTAAAATTAAGCTAATGAAGCCAATGATACTAAAAAAGAAATTTCTTTTTAACAAATAGATTACATAAAAACACAATGTTCAGAGAGTTTTACCTTTTTTTTTTACTTACTACGATTTTTTTAAAACTTGGACGCGGACGAAGTCGCGGCGGGTTCAGCTAGTATATTATATATATAATTTGGTGTATGGAGCAGTGAAATTTTTACAACAATCCATGAAGTAATGAACTAAATTTCCTCATAAAAGTTTGAAAGCCAACTCACAAGATATACTGAGGTAATTTTAAGAAATATCATATGAGAACTCAGACCAGTGAAAGTAAAGTTTTTACTTATATATGATACCTGACGATATACTATTTAAAGTTTTGAAGAATCGAAGACAATGGTTTGGTGGCATTCAGACTGAACATTTAGCGGTGGAGGTCGATCAAGAAGATGGACCCAGGTTGTCACAGTGTTTTAAGCAAAAACAACTACAAGAAATTGGAGTGCTGCCATGAATAGCGAAAAGCCTTCAGGTAACTGAGAGTGAGGTGAGCACTGACCACGCTAAGTAACTCTGTTGTTCCGTTCGATTAGCTTGCGGAATGGGCATGATTAGATTGTACTTGATCCATAGACATACTTAAGAAAATCGAAACAGATTATCTATAATCTATAAAATTATAATTTGAGTAGATACAGTAAAATGCTTTCCATCAATATCATTTTGAGATCTGTCCGATAAACCAATCCTGAAATATCACGTTTTTAAAAAACCCTTTTTTCCATTTTTTCGTTTTTGACCATTTTTTAAATTGTTTATAAATTTAACAAATATTTTTTGCAAAACCGCAGATCACGTTTCGGTGGGAGTGTCGAGAACTAATTTTGGTTTTTTTGTTAATTGAAACAAAAAATGTTGAGTTTTGAGACTGTTTGATTTGTTAAAGAATGACCCATATATGAGAAGTAGCAAATCGAAGTTGTTCATTTGAACCAAAGGTCCGGAATAACTCTCAACACATATTTTCAAAGTGTTTCTCACTTAGAGATACACAAAAATAATAAGCAACTTCGGTTTCTCACCGTGAATTAATTTTTGTTTTGTGATATTTTTGCTTTCGGTCAACCGAAAACCGTTGGTAGAAAAATGCATCTGTCTTTCAACAACTCTTTGAAAATAATAAACGTTCTAATAGTTTTTTGATAACACTTATAGCTATAGCAGAACAACGAAAATTAATAAAGATAATTAATAAAAATAAGTGGAATTTCTCTATTAGTTATGTATTTATGATTTCCGTTGTGGATTTCATGGAATACAATGTTTTATACCAACGGTAGGCACGAAATTTAATTTTGGGAGCAGTCCAACTACAAAAATAGAAAAAAACCAACGTTATTATATAAAATCGAGTCGACAAACGAGCTACACACTGTTGTGTTTTGTTTTGTCAGAAATCTGCTTCAGTGCCAAGCGGGTGTCGATCGCGCTCACTGTACCTGCTGCTCCGTGCGTTGATAGGCATAAATTAGGTTGTTTTAACTTAATTTTTTCTATGAGACAATTACAATTGTTGCAGACTCAGTGAATGGGGTACGCATTAAGGTAATGCATCTAGGGTACTTGCATCTGTGGCGATAACTTGTGTGCCTTAGTAAACTGCAAGTGTGTATGAGTACTTGCGTGATACTTCGTTCCACTTCCTTTTTTACGCTTCGCCTGCCAAAAAATGTATTAGGCAAAAACAAACAGCTTCTTTGCAGTGACACTTCTTTTGTTTTGCTCAGTTGCTTATGACACAGAAAACCTGTGAAAAACTAAATCAAGTGTTTTGTTGAGAGAGTGAGCGTGTCTGTTAAATGTGTCCATATTATTTCATTGCCAGCTCTGCTTTTCTTCAAAGCTTTTTTGCAGTGCAAACCGACCGATTGAAAATAAGTATATAGTCAAATTCAGAGCTAATACAAACCAGTCTGAAACACTTTAGAAGTTAAGTTAAAATTCAAAATGATTACCTAGTGAAATTGAAAAGCAACAGAAGTAAAATTTTCGTCACTGATTTGTCTTGATACCGCTCTGATTTCTACTAGTTCAAGCCTATTGTTTGTTCCTTGCTATATTAAGGGGTTCTGGCTTTCATTGTGTGTTAAATTGTTACTAAGTATGTCAGAAAATTGAACGATAACTAAAAAAATATATTAAAAGCTTGAGCTCCAGAACAATTAATATAATATAATAATCATCTTAAATGCTCATGCTGGTTTATTCAATTTCTTATGAATCATTCTTAAGTCCACTTTAAACAAAAACAAAAAATTTAGACTAAATTATTTCTATCAAATAATCGATTATGACTTACGTGAAAGCAAATGCCAGAGCTTAGTAAGTAATTTATAAATATGCTTACCTTCGGGAAATATATTATTGTAAGTACACGCCCCAACATTTTCAAGTTGGAAAAGTGCAATTTGGTAAATTACATTTAAATAATTGAAATAACAAATGTTTTTGGCCTGTGTGGAAAATTGTTTGTTGTACATTTTAGAGAGACTAACGAGGTCGCTCAATTTGATGAGACAAAGCCGAAATGAATAATTCATGCAAAAGTACCAAAAAAAAATAACCTAAACTAACTGCGGGCATCCATTCAGAACACACACATGACATGTGTAAGTGCTATGTGTACTTGTTTTTCGGGACAGGATAAGTAAGGAGGCAAGGACTTCAAACATATGTACATTTAATACAGCACCCACACATACACAGACAATGCTCGCCAGCTGTGGGTAATTTGTAAACGTCAAAAGGCAAACATTCGTGTCCTGCCTGCTGCTCCTCGCCCCCTCCTCCTGCTCCTGACATGTCAAAGATCAGAGCGAATTTGCACGTGTCCGGAATGAAGAAGTTGTGTCTGACTGTATTTCATTTTAAATACAATTTATTGTTGATGCTAGCTAAAACTTAACTGAGCCCAAAGCGAGCCTCATAATCCACACATTTGTCCTGATGGCTTTTAATATTTAATGTGAAACAAAAAGTTGGAAAAATAAGTATGATTAATAAAATAAGCCAAGCCCACAGCAAAATATGTGTCATACCAGATGCGGTAAGGAATTTCAAAACTATGCCCATTCTGCGCATGAAACTGTGGTCTGGTTGGTAGAGACAGATGTCAATTGTGGTTGGCATCACGTTGCCCACGTACGTGTTCAATTCTGAATATTACGGCAAGAGTGCTTTTAAGGCAACTATTCCTAATTCCTGGTCTTTTCACGTGCCACATCATCAGAAGCTTAGAAAATTGATAAGTGAAGCCAACCGAGTCGAAATTGGCATTTATTGAAACTTCCTTTGCGGGAGTGAGTGTGTGTAAATAAAAACATTTTATGGTGGAAATATTCCCAAATTTCTAATGATGACGAATGCTTTCGGTCTTTCCTGATTGTTAGCACTTGTCTGTACCTATAGCTCATTACAACTCATTAGTCGGACAGTCTACTGTCCCACTCCAATCAAAGTCGAAAGTCACCGCCCCGCACAAAAACCAAACCCCAAATTTGACGATGACTGACAACTTAATTGTGCGTCCTGGACAAACAAATTTCTATTTTTCTGCCTTAAATGAGCAGGTAAAGTTCGCGGCAAACTTTTAACGCCTTTTCCCCATTTCCTAACCCACTGACAACAGCATTAATAATTCAATTTTGTGCTCCAGGAACAGGAACTAGGCGGGTGACCTCCTCCTTTATGTTGTTGTCTCAATATTTGGCAATTACTTTGAGTTTCGTTCGCTCGTTGGCGTGTTGTGTGGGGAAAGGGGGACAGGTGTGCTGCATAACCCCGGCACTTAGTGGAAAGCGATATCCTTAATCTATTTAACCTCTATGTCAACTAGGTCTTGGATCTGGGGCTGACAATCTAAATTACCTTTTTGCTTGTGCACCCGCCTTAGGATGTGTCGTTGTCGTCGCATCCGGCCAAAGTGTCGTTTTAATAAACGTCTCGTGAAGAAGAAGCCTTGTTTTCATTTTTCGATAATGGCCCACAAGTCGACCATTGTGCGAATATGAAAAGCCGACATTATACTAACTGCTTCCTCTTCCCAGGCTCAGATTATGATGATGATATTTTGGGTGCAAAAACCATTTTGACAAGGAAATGACCGTTTGGGGTCGTTTTTCTTCCCTTTAAGGGTAATGGTTTTTATAACTAAGTATGGAAAGTATTTTTGAATATATACGCCGAGTTTAATAAGCAGAGGAGAACTGCAGGCGAAGCTTCTGAAAATTGGAATCATCACTCCTTCAAATAAAGCGAAAACTATAACAATTTGAGCGCGATCTATGCGATTGTTCCATTCACCGCATTTCAGTATGAACAACACCGCATTTAAATATGATTTTCACACACTCACTGACTGATGCGTTTACAAACGCGTTTATACACAAAATAAATTTGTTCTTCCTTTCGGTTTCTATCTCTTCAGCGAATTGCCAGAAGTCATGTGATGATAGATCAGTAGAGCGGTCCCCAAACCGGCAAAATGGAAAAAAAGAGGTCTCAGCATTCCCAAAGCTAATATTCGTTGTATAATTAATAATTGTGAAAATCAAAAAATTTTATTTTAATTTTTAATGCGTAAGGGTCCCAAAATTTTAGAAAATATTAATCATATGACACGTTCACCAAATACGAATTTTTTCAAACGAAGTTATTAGTTCATTTCAATTGCTGTCATTGTTTGAAATTCAAAAAGGGATCTACATTTGTGGAAATAAAATATTTTTCAAATTTGAATAGTTTATAAATAAAATCTTCGCCGATAAATTAAAAAACTATGTGATAATAGGCAACACTGCGTATGAGTTTTTTACAAAAATTTTAGTTTTTCTAATTTTGTTTTTTCTAATTTTAACTTTCCATTTACTTTTACTCATAGCTTACAAAATTATTGACTTATTTAATTAAAGATTAACAAAAAAAACTAGATCAAAGAATTTTAGCTCAAATAACTCATTGGGTTCTTAGCTCAGACGAAGATAGCTTAGTCTTTTCGTTTTTAATATAACTTCAGCCCATTATGTGGCAAAATGAAAAAAAAATTTACCGATTTTAAAGACTGTCAATTTTTATAATTTTTACAATATTTAGAAGATTTGATAAATATTAATTTTAGGCGGGTAAATGGAAAATAAGTGTCAATCGGTCTAAAGAAAATCGCGATAATTTGCAAAATTTCATAATGAGTTTAGATTAGCGTGAAGATTTAATTGTTGGCAATTGCCCACGGTAATTGGGAGGTGTAGACCAATTGACCCCAAAAAAAAGTTCGAAAAATTTCACAATTTTGCTGACTCGGCAAACGTTGTTCTTCCATATAAATTGCCTATTCCCCATTAAGACTTTGCTGTTTGGTTTTCCCTTCTATTCCCATCTCATTCCCACCCACATCCCATCCATATCTCACCCACTTCCTACCCACATTCCACCCACTTTGCACCCTCTTTTCACCCACATCCCATCCATTAACAACCAAATTTCTACCAACTTTCCAACCAGTTCCCACCCACTTCCCGCCCACATCCCACCCACTTACCACTCACTTGCTATCAACATCTCCCACCCACTTCTCAACCACTTCCTGCCCTTATTCCATCCACTTCCCACATCCATGCCCTAACATTTCGCATGCGTGTTGGTGCATTAGATCGACGGCCCAAAGAGCCACCCGTATGTATATGTAGGAATTTGCTAACTAACATATGACTCCAAATTTTTTTTATTCATGGACAGATAGTAAAGATCAGCAGGTTAAATTTGGTAAATCAAAAAGATTTGCTAGATGGCTGCACTACATAGCTTTGTGTTTAAAATACTAATGGCGACATAGCAATGCATGCCGGGTACCTGCTATTTTGTGATAAAATAGTCCGAATATTGATTATTTAAAGCAAATTTGTGGAATATACGATCTGTTAAAGAAAAACCAATAAAGACCCATTTCATCTTCTGTATAAACATTGATCTTCTTTGCCCCAAAAAAAATATCTGAAACGCTATAAATAGCAGCAAATTGAGGAAGCTTCAGTTTTTTATACCATATTTCCTCCTTTCTTAAAGTCTTCCGAATTCGATATTTTACTGAAGATTTTTAAGTTTAACTCATTTTCTGACTTTTCTTGATCTAATGAACAACATGAGCTTGATTTGTTTGGATCAGGATCTACTTGTAGCTTGATCAGTTTGAAGCCATTGGGCGTATTCAGTAGAAAATTCTGATCAATCAAATGAAGATTTATGCATGCTTAAATTTAAATGTGTTTAACCCAAGACACTTTCTGAAAAGTACTTTAGTTGAAAAATCATAAGAATGTATGCTTTAAACAATGACAAAGTTAAATTTAGTTGGTTTTTGTCTTGTTGGCTCTTAAGTTAATATTCAGATGCCTTCAGCTGGCATTCGCTTAGAATAGTCGCAGTATAAAACTACTAAATTGAATTGTCTTACTTTTTCTTTGCTTCATCTTCGTTGAAATTGTCTTTTCCCTGGAGTTCAGCTGCATTTGCATTGCTTTCGGTGTACATCAAAGCTCAATATTGCAAATATAGTGTACACAAATTGAACTTATAAATAAATCAAATCAAAATATCTTGTTTTTATGGAATAGAAGAGGAAGGACAACACACACACACATACATTGGATGTCCCAGAATGGGCGCATATTGCGTTTTAAATTGAGTTACTTTTAAATATTTTTATTTCATTTGCATGTCCCAGTTGTGCAACGATAATGCAATTTTGTTTTGATTTTTGCGTCCAACTCTTAATTGGCTTAATTTATTTAGAAAGAATTTCAATTTCCCTTAGCCAACAAGGCGTATAATTGATTTCACTTCCGAGAATATCCCTCAAATAATTTGTGGCTTAACTTTAAATTATACGATAAAGATCATGAAATGAATTTGCATAACATTGCAGAAACCCCAAAACTCAAACGGAATTCAAAGTCGAAGTCGGTGTCCGTGTCAGTAACCATTCGCTGAATGCTTTCAGTGATTAATTATCAACATGAAAGCGTGCAATTTACAGTTTACCTTTAAACTCCTTCTTCCTCCCCACCAGCTCCACTGCCGCCTCGTGGTATTTATGGAGTGTTTAGTTTTGTGTGCCCGATTTGAGCGTGGATAAACTTGCGAAAAGTTACAGCTCTGATTTCCATAGCGCAGTTTATCTAAATTAAAATCGAAAACTCCAACCGAGTTGGGCATTTCATTCAACAAGCTACTCGACTACAGTTTGTGTTTGCGTGTACAGGGTATAGGGAGTGGTTGGAAAGGTTACAAGGACAACCAATGAATAATGTGAGCCTCCATGTGTAGCATAAGCAACAGTTCAATAGCCATACATATCAGGGCTGCAAGACCCAATCAACTTTCTCGGAGCTCCGATTCGCGGGTTCGACCCAAACTTTACCAATCAAAATTATAAGGTTCCTAATTCCTTTACATAATTTTTACATAGACCTAAGTCGATGATGATTTAAAAAATCCGAAGGCTATAATAATATAAATAATCCTATGTTTTTATTTTTATGACATTGGCAAGCGTCAACAATTCGGAGTTACTTTCTAAGCCGTCATCATTTGATTCTGCGAAACTTGAATTGAGCATCTTAAAACTTGGGCCATAATGGGTCCGACTTTAACACTAATGTTATATCTCTATCTAAAACTTACACAAAGACGGTATTTTACTGTCGGACTATATCGACCAGATAAATAAATATCGCTTGGCAGTAGTTCAGATTTTTTAAGGTATAATTCTTGTTAAACAGAACCGACAACTTGTGTTTGGAACCGATTCAGGTTCAAATAGTATATTTTGTCACATTTGGCTTAACTTAGGGTTCGGTTGGATGTGAAAAATATGTCAGAGTTCCCGTTTCAAACCAAGTTTCTTTTAAATCGTATTACTGCCCTGATAACATACATTTATTATGGATTAACTCTAAGCCATCGAGATTGTTCTCACTTTATATTATTAAGCTGTCTATCCTGTTGCCGAAAGCCATAACAGTTTCGAAAACAGCAAAAGCGGCACAAAAGTATAATACACTTAACTATGGGTTATGTTTTTTTTCTTTTTCGTTTGAGAAAATGTGTAACTGCAAATGATTTTGAAATTAGTGGGTTTTTGTAAGAGCATCTGGTCTAGATATTTTTTTTGAGATTTTTTTTTTGCTTAACGTGTTATTTCTGTCCTAAAATCATCCCGTTAAACTTTCAAGCAGATCCGACAATATGATTTACAACAATAAACAAAATTAATTATATTTCGATCCTCTTATATAAAAAAAAGGTTCTGGAACCTCGTATTTTTAAAAATTTCATGTTTATACACTTGAAAAGTGTATTATAATTTTGCCCAGAAGTTTGCAACTCATAGAAGGAATCATCTCCGACCACATAAAGTATATATATTCTTGATCAGCATGACGAGCTGAGTTGATTAAGCTTTGTCCGTCTGTCTGCACGTCTGTCCGTCTGTCTGTTTCTACGCGAACTAGTCCCTCAGTTTTGAAGCTAGAGAGCTGAAATTTTGCACAGAGTCTTCTTTTGTCAGCACGCAGCTAATATGTCGGAACCGACCGGATCGGATGACTACTTCTTGTAGCTGCTATGCAAATGATCGTTTGAAAAATGGGTTTTAGTGGGAAAAAATGTTTTGTTTTCAATATTTCCGCTCTCAAACATGTCATGGGTAATATTAAATGTTTTTAAACTGATCTGAAAAGTTAGGTCGAAGTCGCTAACCGTTGAGACAATTATTTTCAAGTGTATCAAAACTTCGGCACAGACGAAGTTAGCCTTGCCTTTCTCGATTTTATTGAATTGTGCAACCAAACACAAAAAAAATGGAATTGCAAAATCTTTCCCGATTTTGTTCCACAATTTTGATAGGATAATGTTTCACATATCGAAAGAATTTCGATCCACCCTAATAGTGAATTAAATTAAATTGGATGCATCTTCTGTCAAGAGTCGAACATCACTTCCAGCATGTCAAAGCTTATGACATTTACCACCGAAATGACTCTTGGGCAAAAATGATGTCACAGTTGTATAAGTTGCCCTCAAATCCCCTTTGCTGTGCTTTGTGTGTATCACTGGAGTCAGCGACAAATGTCGCCGGGTTTCATCTGGCGTTGCTTTGCCATTGTCTGCAGGTAAATGGTGTGTATTTCAATTTAGCTGCGAATAAATTGCCAACAATAAAGCAAAGCGAAAAAATAAGACAAAGACGGAGAAAAGTGTAATTTGTTTGGGTCGTTTGTTCTTAGCGTCATATCTGGCGGAATGTATCTGCGAATGTCTGCGGCTGAGCGATGAGATTCTTATTTTAATTTTGATTATGCGATTCTCTCTTTCTCTCTGTGTCTCTGTTGGTTACAAATTGCTGAACGCAACTGTATTTCAAAATAGAGTTGTATGTGGCAGAAGTGGTAAGCAGTATTCCCACTGCCACTTGACAAACATTTTGTTGGCGCTAAGTCGAAGCTTTTAACATTTGATTGACACATGGAATGCCTTGATTCAAGTCCAAATTGCTGGCCACTTAGCAATGTATTAACACCAGAAACATTTTCGTACAGGATCAGCACTAAATTGAGAACATGTCACAACCATAGGAGGCAAAGCAAATACTAGAAAATGCTACACTTGAGCGAGTGTGGAGACTTTGAAATTATTTAAAAATAGCTGCGAATACGTACAGATATATGTTTATTTTAGCGTTATGGTATTTTTAAGACAGAGAGTATGGTCACACTGTATAGAAAAAGCAATATTGACACATATCGACGGGGAGACGCTGTAAATATAATGGACACAACAAACGCGTATTGATATTGGAAATAGTGTATAAAGTAAAGCCCGAAAGCCCGAATGAATTCTCCTTTACATATTTTTGCTTCTGAGTCCAGGAATGAAAATTGGTTCTATACCGTAGCGAAGCAAAAGGTTTACGGTTCAGTTCGGTCCATTTTTTAAAGAGTGTTGAGACAAGTACTAAATTGTGCCCCAAAGTAAATTACTAAAGTTAAAGGCATCCAATTTTCTCATTAAAAATTGTTATCCATCTAAAGAGTTGCTCTGCATTTTAAATGTGGCAAGATTTCATAGGGCATTCAATATGTGGGCTAACAAAGTGTTTGGACAAACGCTTAAGAAATATTAATGCGGACACCTTATCAAAAAATGGCAGCAATCAGCACGCTCAGTTAACACCTCATTACGTGTGCCACATACCCCATACATTAATCGTGCGAAAACATTTCGTCTTTTTTTTTTTGTTGGGTGGAGCAGCTAAAAGCCTCCCGCATCAAAGCCAAGTGGCGTGTCAATTGGCCATTAACATGGAAACTGGACTTGGAACTTGGACACTCACTTCTGTTCGACACCAATAAATTAGAGTGTGCTTACCAATGGCTGGCTGGTGATTCCTCTGGTCAGCTTAAATAAAATGCTTCAGCCCAAGGGTTGTTTCACTGAGGGATTGGCAAAGAAAAAAATGTTAATTAAAAAATTAAATGCGGCAACACTTGGAAAATTTGTAAGAAAATTGCTCATTAAAAGTTTTCACCTGAAGAGTCGACGTCGAGGACGACTACGACGACGACGCTCAAAGTAAATCTCGACACTAATTTTCTTTTCATGTAATTATGTGCAGCAAACAGCAGAAACCGGGAAAAAATCGTATTCTTGTGTTTCAAGCAATTGTTTTTGGCTTTACTTCTCCTTTTTTTGGCTTGGCGGGCGGTTGTTAAGTGGAAGTTTTTGTATACAAAAAAGCAAAAGGGAAAGTGGAATAACCAAAAAGAAAAGTGGCAAAAACTTTAGAAAAATGGCAAAGTCAGAATTTTCAACTGTAAACCCACAGCCCCCTAGTTTCCTTATTTTTGAGGCGGGAGCTCTGAGTTGATATAAATGACAATGTTGGATATATAAAAATCCTCGAGACTTCGCAGGATAGTTGCATTATTTCACAATTTTCCGTGCTTGCCATAAAGCATTCCAAAAAATTTACAATTTTAAATCTATTTTTACACCAAAATTGGACTTAGAACCACGGGTGTCAGCTTACGGCCGCGTAGACACCAAAACAAACGAAGAAAGTATTTATGAAGCAACAAAAACCAAAAGCAATTAAAATTTATTTAAATTAAAAGCGTTTATTTACATTATTTACATTAGAGTTTTGGTACCCTTTTCTGGCTCCTTAACCTAATTTTGCGCTTTATACATTTGTCCCTGCTTGAGCTATCTCCTATTAGATATTCGAGTTACAGAATTTTGTGATTTGAGCTTTTTAGAATTTTTTTACAGTTTAGTCTTGTTAGTGAGTATGCGTTTCTTGATTTAAATTTCCCTTGTAGGAAGATCCTTAGGGTGAAATCTTTTCAGCCTTCTTTTCTTTTTTCGCCCTTGCTTCCTTCGTGGTCGCACCTTGCAAGGTGGTTTGGGTGAGCAGTCAGTCTTTTTGTATAGACTCTGTCCTGCTTATTAATGACATCGCCCACCTTATCAACTTTGAGGTTTTCCTCAATAATTCTCGTCCAAATGTACCAATGAGCCCCGGTTATGCGTCTTAGGATTTTTGCCTGTAGAATCCTTATGCGATCTAGGTGCGACTTTGCTGCTATGCCGTACACCTGTGGTCAGTAGCTCTAAGCAGGTGCGAGTATGGTTTTGTAAATGAGTACCTTGTTTCCTAGTGACAGTTTGCTCCTGGAGTTCAGCAGCCAGCTCATCTTTTGAGTCTTGAGCTATATTGATTAGACCAGACCGCTAATGTGCGATTTGAAGGTGAGCCTTCGATCAAGGTATACTTCTAGGTATCGGTAACCTGCAAAGTGGTCCAACAGCTCTTCTTGGAGAAAAACTCCTGGGCAATCGTCTTTTCTCAGAGTATAGGTAACACTAGCACATGTGCACTTTGAGTGATTTAGTCCTATATTCCAATTTGAGCATTCCGATTCTTCTTCTTGTATACTCTTGCATCATGTCAGAAGCGGTATATATGCAGGGATCCCTTGCCAACAGTGCAGTGTCGTCTGCAAAGGTAGCGATCATAAAATCGGTTCTGTCGACGATTTGGTAATTTCGATTAGATGGCATATCGTGAGTGAAGAGGGTGTAGAGCGTCAGGCCTAGGACACTTCCTTGTGGGACACCAGCGCTGATTAGCTTTGTCTCTGATGTTTCTCCCTCTTGGACTACCGTGAAGGTCCTTCCAGTCAGAAAGCTCTTAACAAGCAGGTACATTTGAGGTGAGAGCAGTAATTTTATTTTGTACAGCAGGCCATCATGCCAGACTGTGTCGAATGCCTGTTTTACATCAAGGAACACAGCTACTGTATACTCCTTTGATACAAATCCTTCTAGTATGAAGTTTACAACTCTATTGAGCTGCTCCGGGGTTCCATCGCTCCTTCGAAAACCGAACTGGAAGGGTGGGATTGCTATTATAATCCTATTGTCCAGCAAGATTCTGCGCAACATGCATCTTTCAAAAATTTTGGACAATGAGGGAAGCAGGCTCATCGGTCTGTAAGAGTCTGGATTAGTTTGGGACTTTCCAGGCTTGTGAAAAATAAATTTAAAAGGATGCCCCATCGACTTTTTGTTCAAACCAAATACCAAAAATAGCGCATACACATCTTTATTGTAGTGTTCGAATTTGCAAGAGGCATGGGAGAGAAAAAGAAGAGAGCAATATACTTTGACTGGGGGTATGCTTGAGTACCTATACGCATGGCTATCTGTATGTGCGTATAGTCATCAGAAAAAGTGAACAATTAGAAATACGTTGTTGAAGGAATAATATTCTGATAGATGTATATAATATAAACTCTTTTGATAAGCTTGGCTAATTTAAGAATCATTATTTAAAATAGTTGACGAAACAGTTGTTAAATAGGAAATATCTAAATGATTTGAGTGACTGTATAGGCAGAAGAATATTGTTTCTTTTACCCATTAATAAAAAAGAGAGCACAGAATGCGAATAAGGTGAACCCAAACGAACACCAGGATTAGAGCCATTTTGACGGTTTGTAGGCCACTGTTTCATTTCTGTTCTTATAATAATTTGAAAATAATAGAGGTAAGCTAACTTCGGCTCGACCGAAGTTTATATACCCTTGGAGCATGATAAATGCCTGCCGGTTTGTTATATGGCATCTATACAATATATTCATTCAATTTTGAGAAAATTTTGAAAACAAAAAAGTTTTTCTCACTAGAACTACATTTTCGACCGACCGTTTATGGAGCTATGTGCTATAGTCGTCCGACTTCAATTAAACTTGGCAGAATTGTGTTGTAGCATATAATATAGTTTGGGAGCGATAGCATTGAAAACAAAAAAGTTTTTCCTCCTTAGACGTTTTTTCAGAACTATCTTTTGTAAGGCTGCTATACTATATAGTTGTCTGATTTTTATAAAACTTGGTACAATCATGTGAAAGCATAGAAAACTTATCAATATAAGGTTGGGGGACTTTTGCGTTGAAGACAAAAATGTTTTTATCACTAAAACTAGTTTTTCGACCGATCGTTCGTGCAAAATTTGGTCAAGATAGCTTTAAATCTGACGGAGAAGATAGCATAGAAACAGACTGACATGTTAATATCGATTCAGGTCGTCATGCTGATCAAGAATATATACTCTTTATGTAGTCGGAGATGCTTCCTTCTATGCGTTACAAACGTCCAAACAATTTATATATAGGGAAGGAATTATTTCCAAGGAATTAATGATCGCTTATCGTCACCAAGCCTTGGGCTAAGAACAATTATTTTGCAAATGTTATATTAGATTTGTTTTGTTACTTATAAATATTAAACAAGAATACAAAAATTCGAAATTTATTTTGAATACGTTGATTCACTCAAAAATTGCGCTTAGGCTAGCTTTAGGAGAGTCGTTTTTTCTAACTGTAGGTAGGATGTTGTACCTGCCTAAAAAATAAAAAATAGATCTTTAAACTGACTTAAATTGTTCCTAAACATTTTGTTAGAACTTAACATCTTATCTTAGTTCTTATGTTTATTTTTTGTTCATTTCTTTAATTAGTTCTATATTTATGGAAAATCCCCGGGGACCATGGCCCATTGGCTATTGGCCCATTTAATGATTGGCATTTTTATGTGGCTTGACACTTAAGCTTATTAATATTTTTCATGTCCTTCTGCCTGCTAGGGGTTATAAAATTGCCATTTTCATTAGGAAATTGGGCAAATGGAGCTGCTGTTTTTCTCCCCACAAATTTTAATGCAGACATAAAATACGAAATTAATTAATTTCTATTCTTATAAATTGTATTTTCTTGTCATGTGTCTTTGACATTAAAAATGCAAATTTCAAGCCTCAACTAAGGGCACACTTGAAGCATACTAGAAGGGCGCGCGATTACAAAGTTCAAGTGGGTGGGGGGAGGAGACGAAGGAGGCGTCTTTTGTTATTGTTGAGTTAAGGTGACTCAAAATGCCTAAGGGAGATGAAGGCGGCAACAAAGTTGTCTTCAAGTGGCCACTCCACTTGGATGTTGCCAAACAGGCGTCGGTGAACGTGCCAAGTGCCACAGCTACAGGAGCAGGACCTGCACCTAGGGCAAACAATGGTGGGCAAATGTGTGTGCGTGTGGGCTATGTGTGAATCCAAAACCTCTTCTGCCCTAGGGGTAGGGCGGAGCTGGGAAGTAAATGCACTTAGTTGATGTGGATGATGTGTCATCTGGCGGTATGCATGGCGTCTTAGGACTTAGGGTTGATTGTGTATGCTCAGCACTCGGTTTCATCTTTAGGGAGAGGAAATGAGATGTGGATGTGGGCTTATTATGTGACAGGAATTGCTATTAACTAAATGTTAAAGATCATGTCATTTGCGGTGTAAGGGAAGTCAGGTACGAACTATAAGTGTAATGCAGAAGAAAAAATAAAAATAAGGAAATTCTCTCTAACGATCTAAATAAATAAAATCTGCTAAAAAAAATTTTTTATATTAAGAAATACAAAATAATTGCACGATTTTTCTAATGTACAAAAAGAGCGCAGCTTAGCTAGCAATTTTCTTCTGTTTCTAGTTTAACTAAATTTATAATTACCCACAACTCCACTTGACAGCCTTTTGGTCAGTGGAAGCTCATTTTCCGTTTGAAATATTTTAATTGCAAGTCAACTCATTTTGATTTCTTTTTGAGTGTCAAAGAAACCTGCCTCAAGGAGCAGGTGGCAAGTGGCAATTATGTGCTCACCCAGCCGCTGAGTGTGCACTCAAATTGGCAAAAGGATGTCGTTGAGGCGGCATGTTGCATGTTGACAAGGCCAAAATGCATTTAATTTCTTAAAGAGGCGCGTAATTAGTTTGGCTTGGAGTGTCTTGTGCTGTGCTCTGCTCCTTGGCGCTGTACATATACTTATTCAGCGAGTCCTACCTGTTCGCTCGTTATATTGCATGAAATTATGTGAAGCAGCTACGCAGTTGCTTCACATTGTGAGCTTGTAGGGAAAATAGTAGCAAAGACCACTAATGTGCCTTTTAGAGGTTTCTTAATTGTTGTTTTATTACCTGAGGTAAGTCTCTAGTATTTCAAGCATCTCTCTAAGATTCGAGGACAATGCACAACAACAAATGCAACAATACCTTAACAACTATTTATGGTTCGTTAAAAGAGGGACGACAGTCTGAGTTGAAAATGATTCTTCTCTTTCAAACGTTGCAAAAATTATTGATCTCAATCTAACGCTGACGCTTAGCTACCAGAAGAAACGCCATTGTATTTTATGCTGGCTGGGTTAGTATGGTCTGCTTGCTAATTGTTCTTCTTCTTTATTGGTGCGATGTTTGCATCACAACCGCTTGACGGTCTCCAGTCGCTTCTCCTCCGTGCGAGCTGGCACCAGCTGTTCACACCAAGATTGGAAATGTCTTCCCACACAACTTCCTGACTGACTTGCCACTGAGAGGTGAGAGTTTCCTCCACGACTTCCAGAAGATGATAATAAAACCTGGAGGTTCCTGAAATAGCAATACAGTTTACCATCCTTCTATGTGAAGTTTTTATGTCTTGTTTTAAAACTTATAACAAAACATAAATTGAGAATAAGTAGACTGAAAGGTTGCGCAGTTCACTCCGTTTCTGTCAGAAATTACACAGCTCTTTGCACTCACTTACACTCTCTGAGTACATTCAAGAATATGTCCGGCTCGCTCTAACCACTGTGATTTCCTATGCAAACTATAAGAATCTTAATACGGACTTTCGCTTAACATCGCTTAAATCTAAATAAAATTAAATTGTAAAACTGAATTGTTAAATTTCTGTTGACCTGGATGCTGCTTCGACGTTCGATGATCAAGCCTCTAAACTTTTGTTTGGTTTCATTGACGTACATTTTTTCTGAACAAAATTATTCCTGAACCCCGGTTCGATGTCGATTCATCTAATACTGCCCCATCAGTGACGACGGTAGAATCCACATTTTCACATTGTTTTAGGAATTCACTGGATGGAAAATTCAACAGTTGATAGCAAACAGTCTATCAATTAAAGTTGCCTATTTCAAAAAAAATTTTGGACTAATACTGTATCAATTTTGTATACTTAAGAATAAACTAGCTGAAAATTGTCCAACTTATTTGGAGCCAGTTTTAAGTTGGGGAAAGTACAAAGCAACAAATTTTCATCCTACACTCCGAATATTCCATTCAAAGCATTTAAAGTTTAAACTGGTACTGGAACCGGACCTGATCCAAAAATATATCCAACTCCTTTTAGGTTTATGGATTAATTAATATCTGAGTTATGGCTTTGAACCACTTTAAAACCGTTTTGCGAAATGATAATGAGAGCATGTTTCTATGAATAATTCATGAAAATATTTATTTATACGCTGATGTGTTGAAATTTGATTTTTTTTTTTTTTTTTTTTTTTTTTTTTTTTCCTTTTCCTTCTTTTATTATTTTTTATTTTTTTTTTTTTTTTTTTTTCCTTTTTTCTACAACTTTTATCCCCCAATTTTCTCTTCCTCCTCCCCTCATATTTATATATCTTTATATCTCTACCTTCTAAAAACCCACCAAAAATAATTAAAAACACCACAATCATACTTCATAAAAAAAAAAATAAAACCCTTTTAAAAAAAAAACAAAAAACAAAAAAAATGTTTTCACTCCCCTTTTTGGGTTAAAAAAGAAAATTGTTTGAACACCAACAAAAAAACGAAAAAGAAAGAAAAAATAAAGAATAGAGTGTAAAATAAAAAAAATAAATAAAAAAATTTTTATTTGTATTGTGGTGGGTTTGGTTGCTCTCGGCCCACCCCACAAAAATTGTTGGTTGTGTTTTTTTTTTCTCCCCTCTTCTTCTTCCAAAAATTTTCCCCCCCCCTCCAATAATAAAAAATCATTATCTTTTTTTCATTCCCTTCTAAAATCTTTTTTGTTTACCTCCCACAACAAGAGATTGGATTTATTAGCAGTTGGCGACAGCAAGCAAATCGTCAACACACACACACAGTTGAGTAACAACCGTTACAGCATCCACCGGAAAGAAGTTATTCAGGAGCGTAAGCGTACGAGAGAATATTCACAGCAATCCACATCTCTTCTCTCATTCGACCTCAAAGTCACCTTGCTTGTTGCTGTGGAGTATAATTAGCCGACATCAACTCCGTTTTGCTTATCCCTTTTGATTTTCATTCTCGCTGAAACCGCTAGTCTGCATTACACTTCAGCGAGTGAGCTTCGATCAGCGAGCTTTCAATCAGTCTCATAGACGGAGCTTTCAATCCACTACTCGCCTGCATATCGACGTTTGCTTCACTTTTTCGTTTTTCATATTCCTGTGTATACACATTTTTGCTGCGGTAAAGATTTAAATTATTTTCACTGCAAAATGACGAAACCCGAGGAGCAGCTAGCATCACTTCAACAGAAAAAGCAAATGCTTGTTCTAGCCATGAAAAATATGAAGGCAAAGGTGGATTCCTTACAAAAAATGGACGCAGCAAACGTGGAGTGCAGATCGCAGTTGTTGGAGTCTCACTTCAGGCAAGCATCTACCATACAAGGGAGAATCGAACTATTGGATTTGGACAACAAGGAAAGAGAGTCACTCGACGAGTTGTTCATAGCTACCAAGGCAGCCATCATCAATAAAATTGTAACCCCCAAAGGTGAAAAACTACATGACGTAAGTGTTTTCAATTCTTCTTGCACAAATTCGCATAATACGCGCCTACCAGCGTTGAAACTACCGAAATTTGATGGGAAATATAGCGAGTATAAGCGGTTTATCACAGCGTTCGAACACATGGTGGATGATGACGACAGCATTCACGCAGTGGACAAGTTCACTTATCTCTTAAGTTGCCTGTCAGATGCTGCTCTCAGCGTTGTGTCGTCATTCCAAATATCGGCAGAAAATTACCCTAAGGCTTTGAGTCAACTCAAGGAACGCTATGATAAAAGGTGCTCATATTCAACGAACACATATCCAGTTTGTTCAACCTTCCAAGTATGAAAGGGTCGGATTCACACTCATTACGTGCCATTTTGGACTCTGTCTCTGCTCTGCGCGGCTCATTACTTACTTTGGGCGAGGAAGCAGATGTCATGAATGCAATCCTAATCCATATTGTTTTATTAAAGGTTGACCCAGATGCTAAACAGGCCTATGATCGAGCACAGAACTACGAAAAGCTGCCATCATGGGACGAGTGTTTCCAAACGCTAAGCCGGTACTGCCAGTTCTTGGAGTGCAGTGCGCCAACCAACAATAAGGTGGCAAGCAAACGTCAAGAAAAACAGATCAACATTAAGAAGGCTTTCGTAACCGCACAAACTACTTGCCTCAAGTGTAAGGGAACGGATCACAGTCTGGGTAAATGTCCTTCATTTGCAGCGCTTACTGTAGATGAACGTTACAACTTTGCTAAGCAACTATCACTATGTCTAAATTGTTTACATAAAGGGCACATTGTAGCAAAATGCACTTCAAAATTCAAATGTCGTGCATGTCAGGGATCACATCACACAAGTTTGCATCGGTTTGTTCAAAGTGGACAGCAAACCAGTAGCTCATCATCGACTTTGGGAGCATCATCCGTCGAACAAGGTCCAACACGCGCATTGTCATTGCTAGCCAGACAATCCAGACGTGCACTCATTCCCACAGCAGTTATCCTCATCAAGGACAAATACGGCTCATATCAACACGCACGAGCTCTTTTAGACTCAGGATCTGAGATCAATTTCATCACCGAGGAACTTCAGCTTCATTTCAATCGACAAGAACATGAGATTTCAGGCATCGCTGATGTTCGTGCAAAGATGAAGTTTTCCGTAACTACAGTCATCAGATCAAGACTCGGACCTGACGAGTGGGCGCTGCAATTTGCAGTCACCAAGTCAATATCGCTGAGCCAACCCGAGCGAACAGTTGACACATCAGGATGGGCAATTCCAGAGGGCATCGATCTGGCGGATCCGTTGTTCTTCAAACCGAGCAAAATAGATATTCTCATCAGTACGCAGGAGTTCTTCAATCTACTTAAAGATGGCAAAATCTCTTTAGGCCCTAACCTGCCATGTTTGCTCAACTCATCACTCGGATGGATAGTCGGCGGAAAAATAGACGAACCCGTGAGTACAAGGGCGCAGGTTTTCACCTGCCACATCGCAAACGTTGGCCTAGATGAAACATTAAGAAAATTCTGGGAAATTGAAGAGTTTCCTGCTAATTCTCAAGTTCAAGAAGAAGAAGAAGAAGTATGTGAGGAACACTTTCGATCAAATACAACATTTCTCGAATCTGGAAGAGTACAAGTTCGCTTGCCATTCAAGCACTCTCCGGAAACTCTTGGTAATTCAATGGAGAATGCCAAGTCTCGCTTTCTGCAACTAGAACGGCGATTACAACGCCAACCACAAATCAAACAAAAATATATCGATTTTATGAACGAGTATTTGGCACTCAATCATATGCAGCTAGCACATCACGTTGATGCCTCTCAACCACACTACATAATTCCCCACCATTGCGTGCAGCGCCCAGAGAGCTCAACAACCCAGCTTCGCGTGGTCTTTGACGCGTCAGCAAAAACAACATCAAATCGTTCTCTCAACGATATTGTCATGGTTGGACCAACTGTTCAACAAACACTCACACTAACGCTACTTTCGTTTCGACTTCACAGGCATGCACTCACGGCCGACATCTCCAAGATGTACCGGCAATTCGTCGTTGACCCCAAGGATCGGCATCTTCAGTTAATCCTGTGGAGATCATCGCCTGACGAACCATTGGAATTGTATGAGCTAAACACAGTCACATACGGGATGGCCTGCGCACCATACCTAGCCATACGAAGCCTACATTTTATCGCTGAGCAGCACCAACAACAATGTCCTATTGGCGCAATGGCTCTGCAACAAGAGATGTATGTCGACGATATCCTAACGGGTGCAGACAGCATTAAAGAGTTGCAACACAAGGTGAGTGAAGTCACACAAATCCTTTCCAAAGCAGGAATGGAACTCGCAAAGTGGAATGCAAGCCATCTAATGGAGCATACGGACGAATTTCGTATCAAAACAGAAGGCAAAGATATAACTAAGGCCCTTGGTATGTCCTGGAAGCCAGAACACGATACATTATGTTTTCGCTATGACTTGCCAACGGGCGGAGAGACAACCAAACGTCGGGTTGTGTCCATTGTAGCTCATCTGTACGATCTACTGGGCTTGCTTAGTCCTGTTATCATACGTTGCAAGATCTTTACTCAGGAAATTTGGCTACAAGGATTAGATTGGGACGAGCCTCTGCCTGCTGAGCTAAACATTCGCTGGCAACAAATCGAAGCTGACTTGGACCACGTCAATCAAGTCCAAGTACCCAGATTCGTAAACACATCATCACAAAACGTTGGCCAAATCCATGGATTTGCAGATGCCTCGCAACGTGCCTACGGCTGCTGCATCTACCTTCGAGCACTGGTCAACGGAACATATACATCGTTATTGGTCATCTCCAAATCCAAGGTTGCTCCAATAAAGACAATTTCACTGCCCAGATTGGAACGAAGTGCAGCCGTTCTGTTGTGCAAGCTTTGGCACAAAATAAAGCACAAATTTGAATCATATACTAATTCTACATTTTTTGGACAGATTCAAAAATAGTGCTGCACTGGCTTAAGATGCACTCCTCACAGCTCAATTGTTTTGTCGCTAATCGAGTGGCAGAAATTCAGGAAAAGTCGACTGATGTCATATGGCGACATGTACCCGGAAAAAGTAATCCGGCGGATATCGTTTCGCGCGAATGCGCAGCTGCGGAACTGTCTAAAACAATTTGGTTCACTGGCCCGGAGTTTTTGGCACTCGACTCATCAGAGTGGCCGCAAACTTCACTAAACATCAAGGTTGAAGAAACTGAATTGGAAAAACGAAAGGCAGTGGCATTCAAGTGCAGCGGTAGTGGCAACGAGGGAAATCTTAATGGCAGCATCTTTCAAGATATTGTCAACAAATTTGAATCTTATCGTCGTATTCTTCGAGTCACCGCTTATGTACTCCGAGTATTCAACAAGATCCCAGCCAACAAAACTTTGACAGTGGAAAGGGCATTGCACATCTCATCACAGGAATTGCAGCACGCATTTATACACATCGTTGCATCAATTCAGCACACATCGTTCGCTAAGGAAATCAGGCAACTACAGTCCAATCAAACACTCAGGCCAGAGTTTCAGAATATGACCCCATTTTTGTCCATGACTGAAGGCGGAAATCTATCTCTCACAGTTCTTCGAGTGGGTGGTCGCTTAACTCACGCACCTATTCCGTTTGATGCAAGATGTCCTTTACTCCTTCCAAGGGATCATGAATTCACTTGGAAATTTGTCAATAACTTGCATCGCATCAACATGCACGCTGGCGCCAAGGCTCTAATTGGCCTTCTTCGACTGCAAGTGTGGATTCTTAACGCAAGGAAACTGGTCAAATCGGTAGTACGGCAATGTATTCACTGCTACCATTACAAACCTCGCCTAATGAACCAGATTATGGGATCGCTTCCTTCAGATCGGTTGCTAACGATCAAGCCTTTCACCGTTTCCGGAGTGGATCTATGTGGGCCGTTTCTTACATCATATCGCATTCGCAGCAAGGTTCCATATAAGACGTATTTGGCTATCTTTGTTTGCTTTTCGTCAAAAGCAGTACACGTTGAACTTCTTTCAGATTTGTCAACTAACACTTTCATTCTCTCATTAAAGCGTTTCGTTTCTCGCAGAGGCACTCCACATCGTATATACTGCGATAATGCTACAAACTTTACCGGAGCATGCGCACAACTCAACCGCTTCAAACAGGAGCTCTTCAGTCAACAAACCGAACGTGATTTGGAAACGTTCAGCAACGACAGTGGTGTTGAGTTTCACTTCATCCCGCCTCGAGCACCACACTTTGGTGGGCTTTGGGAGGCAGCAGTGAAGTCTATGAAGAGTCTCCTAACCAAGAGTATGTCAGACACTGGAATGACATACGAAGAACTTCAGACCATAGCAATTGAGGCCGAGGCCATTCTGAATTCTCGTCCTATTGCAGCCCAGTCTGAGGACCCTAACGATGGGGAAGCCCTTACCCCTGGGCATCTCCTGACAGGAGCATTATTAAAGGCGCTTCCAGAGCCAGCAATCGATGACAGTAAAATGTCATATATCTCTCGCTATCAACGCATCACCTACGCAAAGCAGCGATTCTGGGACTTATGGCGTCGTGATTATCTGCACACGCTTCAATTGAGGTCCAAGTGGCGTACTCCAGAGGCTAACATATCAACAGGTCAGCTGGTTTTCATCCATGAAGACAACAGCCCACCCCAGCAGTGGCCTCTCGGACGCATCTCTAAAACATGTACCGGAAGGGATGGAAAGATTCGAGTGGTCGATATTCAGACCGCTAAAGGTGTCATACGGCGACCCATCTGCAAAGTAGCACCGCTCCCTATCCAACATAATTCTTGAAAGCTCCTACGTCCTTTCAACGGGCGGAGAATGTTTGAGCCTCATATTGTATATTAAATATTTGTTAATTTGAATTCTTTTGTATCCCATTGTACACCTACATTATCACTCACATTTGTATTCTCTACACAATGTATCTAAACATATCTGTTGATCTCTCTCTTCAAGAGGACAACGCAACATTGTTATATGCACCATAATCGAACTTATATGAAAACATTAAAACGACTTGAAATCAGACCAGCAAACAGTACACACGCGTTTTGGTTTCACTCTGCAATTGGGCAGAGAACGTACAAATAATTTATAAAAAAAATAAAGCTGACATACTTAAAATTCTTCATAAAATTTGTGGGTGCATAAACAGGGTAATAGATATTAAGGTTTATAACAAATTTTTTGAATCTAGTAAACTTTTTAAAAATAATAAAAAAAAAAATCCCAAATTTTCTGTCTACAATCAGTAGCTTTTTCTTAATATGGCGGACTACACCAACATCTTTAAGTGCCGCAAGGTGGTGGTCATATTCCAGGAAACTATGCCCCCCTTCTGAGCTGAGAAAAATATACTTAATACCTTATTTGCCTGCACACAAACATCTGAGTGTTCGACTTTTCGCTTAAAATATAAATTTTGTTTCTCTCACTTGCCGTCACATGTGGGTGGGAGGGGGCGCATGCAATGCAACTGCAGGGCTAAATCAAAAGTGTCTGTTCGGTGTCAGTTTAATTGCAAAACGTAAATTGGATGCTGTCATTTCATACGTTTCCATTTGTTCGAAACGCTTCTCCCTGGACGGAGCTGAGCAGAACTGGGCAGCAGGACTCTTGTTGCCTGACTCCGACAGACATTTCTGGCAGTTGCAGCCAAAATGCAAACGTTGCACAAAATCTGAGAGTTTTTGTTAATTGGACTCATTTTAGGAAAACGTTGCAACTTGTGTATTTCAAATTGGCATTTCTGACAGGACTATTGGGATACATTGATTTAGGAACTGAAAAATGGCAGTAACTTGGGGAATTGAGAAGCGTGTCACGGACGAGCTCATGTAGTCTAAATTGCAGCAGGGTCGAAAGTTAACATCAACTGTGTGCACTAGGGGCAACATATCGAATTGTACGTCAAAAAAGTTGGACATTTAAGGTCACAAAATTAGAAGCTATTCACCAAATGGGAAATACAAACTTCTGCACTCAAACCGCTCCAGAACCGATTCGATTCGGTCTTTTCAGGTCTACTGGAACTCCATAACTACTGAAGTCGAATTTTTTTTGCAATGCTACATCAAGTTGTCTTTTTAAACTGCCGTATAAATTTGGAATGGGAATCTAGTGTTCCTCCCAATAATTTTAATCTTGATTTTCGGATTTAAAAAGACGTAACTTTGCCTGCGGTCCAGACAAAAATGCCACAAATTTTCCATAATTAGTGGTTATGTTTAACTATATGATGAGATGGCACCAATAAATTTTGGAAATTTTGTTTTTTGCGAATATCTTGGAAACGGAAACTAAGAACGGAAGTAATCAGCATGAGTAGGCACGCAGTAATTAGTTAAAGATGCTCGAGATACTCACAAAAGTTATCAATTTGTAGAGCTGTGTAACCGGTAATGTTAAAAAAGGTTTTACGGTTACGGTTATATGGAATATATTTTTTCGGCTACGGTTTCGGATACAAATTTAAAAGTGTTTTAAGCGGCTCAGAATTTCCTTTGTGGTCTCTATTTCTCATACACTTTTGTGACTTTTGAGACTTTATTAAAGAAAATTTCCTGAGAAAACCTTTGAATTTATTAATGTATGAATTTGTACACATATTAAAGTATTTCAACAGTATGTTAACATTTTATGTACATATATGTAAGCATTATTATTTTGAGAGCTGCTACAGCTGATCTCCAGAAGCTTCACTCCAAGAAAGCGCTTTGCGGCGTTAACGATTTCTCTGGACTTGAACATCCACATGGCTATATCCACTCGACCTTTGATGCTGATCCAGAATATATATACCTTTTTACGGTCGGAAATGATTCTTTCTCCCTGTTACATACTTTTGCACAAACTTAATATTCTCTGTGTGTACCTTTGGTACCGAGTATACAAATATTCAGCTTTGCGAATAAACCTTTGATTAAAAACCAACACTATTTTTTTTAACAAAACCAAAAGCTTTATTTAACAAAAAGATATTGAAAAATAAAGAAAATAGAACTCAACACCATTTTCATATCAATGTCCACCCCTTTGACTATCGCTAAGCGCTGATTTAAGAGGTACACTTATGGTCAGTGTACCACAGGGTGTTAATCGAGCGCTCAGTTTAGACTTCTCCACATGTTCCGGCATCAAAATCTCACGATTAACTTCTAATGATTGTCCCTTATCCTTGTGGTAGGCATGCAAGTGCACGTGATCGTTCTTAAGCTGTATAACGATATTTTCTACTGGGAATTCGCTCATATTAAATTGCCAGGACAGAAAGCGATTATTTTCGGTGTAGTTTGTCAATTGTTTCGATTGTTTTTTCTCTTCTTTTCTCTGCTGGCGCTGTAAAAGTCGACAACACTTATGGACGTCATGTTCCAGTTGATTGACACGTGATTCGTAGTCGGAGCGCATATTTTCAAATTCCTGCGTCACAGAGAGACTGGATCTGGATGAGGCGGCCATTGTTATAGATTTATAACAAAAGAAAGCGAGATGTTGTATATCCAATTGTAAGTTTTCTACTCTAAAAATTTTTTTCTGAACTGGCAAAATGAAGTAAAACACAATAGGGCCCAAAAATTTAATTTCAGTTTGTCAACTCTTTAAGCAAATCGCAATTTGAAATATTGTGAAATATCTTGGATCCTGATCTAGCGGCAAAATAGCTAAATGGGCAACGCTGATAACAATTTGTTCCTCTTAGTGTCGCCGTTAGCTTAACACTTAACACTCTGGCCACACTGAAGCAAAAAAGCGACAAAAATTGTCAAACTGCAACATTATTGGCTTGTCCTTACCTCATTGGATGCTATGGATGCCCCAGCGGAAAGCAGCAAACAAGCCCATTCGGTTATTGTTGGAGACTATCGTGTCCTCAGCCAGATTGGCTCTGGCTCCTTTGGAGACATCTTCATGGGTGAACATATGGGGACTTCACAGCGCGTGGCCATTAAATTGGAAACAAGAAAATGCAGTCATCACCAACTGTTCTTCGAGTACAAACTTTATCTGGCACTTGGTCAAGGACAGGGCATTCCACGCATTTATCGCTACTTTTCAGTTGACACCTTTAACGTTTTGGTCATGGAACTGTTGGGTCCGTCGCTGGAGGAGCTTTTCAACTTTTGCTCCCGCCGCTTCTCACTGAAGACGGTGCTCATGCTGGCCAGTCAGATGTTCGAACGCGTAGAGTTTGTGCATTCCAATCTGTTTGTACATCGCGACATCAAACCGGATAACTTTCTAATGGGCGGCAGTGATCATAGCCATCTGCTCTACATCATTGATTTTGGCCTGGGCAAGAAGTACTGGGATCTCAAGAACAACACGCACATTCGCTTCAAGGAGTGTTCACATCTGACGGGTACGGCTCGCTATGCCTCGATCAGTGCTTTGCGTGGAGGCGAACATTCCCGTCGTGATGATATGGAGTCTTTGGGCTATGTCTTCATGTACTTCCTAAGAGGTAGTTTGCCCTGGCAGGGCATAAAGTCCTGTCCGAAGAAACAAAAGTATGAAATGATTGCCGAGAAGAAACAATCCACCAAACTGGACGAACTCTGTTACGGCTTTCCAGATGAGTTTGCCTCCTATTTGAGTTATTGCCGTTCGTTGGGCTTTGAGGAGGAACCACATTATCAGTACATACGTCGCAGTTTCAGCGATTTGTATAATCTCTTGAATTATGCCAGGGATGATGTTTTTGACTGGGTCACCCTGAAGCAGCTAAACGAAAAACCTGGTCAAGATAAACAAGATCAAGAGGACAAGGATAAGGATAAAAGTGGCACAGTGGCAGAGATGAACAAACTGACTTTGTAAGAGACACCAAGAAGAATTTGATAAATAAAGCCTCAAGTGTCCTTATATTTTTAAAACTTCTTTAATAACTTCTGGCAAACAAATGATCGAGATTCATCCAAGAGCGCAGAAACATGTAAGTATTAGTCAAATAACACAAAATAGACAAAAGACACACTACGTTAGGTTTTTTATCTCTCCCATTTAAAAGTGGCAATATCTCTGCAAATGCATCAACTCTGACAACAAATAATTCCTGAATAGATTATTACGTGAGGATCAGTGCACAAAATATTTAATCCATTATGTGACTCATAGTTATTAAACAGAAATGTTTTTGTTAAAAAAAGTAGATTAATTTAAATCCTTTTTCGTTTCGCATATATGACATATTTACATATCTTGGACCTATTAGCATTTTTTTTATTTTAAATTATTTCGACCTATTTTAGGATATTTCAATTGCTCTTACATATTAAGAAAGAAAGCATGTGCACGCATAAGGCTGCGCATATAAAAATGCCTTTAAATTCAGGGTTTAAATCGAAAGTAACTAACGCTGCTTGTTCCGTACATAGGCCATAACGGTAGTTGCTTCGTAGCGTACCGACCAAAAGAAAGAAAGCTCCCAATTGTTTGTGTTCAACACGCGGACGAACAAAATCTGTTTCGGTTAGTTACACCGAGTAAAATTATTTTTAGTTTGGACCTTGAAGTGTGTTACACTCTGAAAGAACGTTCCTAGAGTTTAGAAAAAGGAAAATTAAGGACGTATAAGCAGAATGTTATTTATCGTGATTGGCAAATAAAAAAAATATTGGATGGGCGCACTTTTTAGCTTAGCGTCTCCATGGTAGTTGAGCAATGATTGTGATCTTACTATGGATGACCAATGGTGAAGAGAATAGGTCACAGCAAACAGAATGATAAATTTTTGTTATTTTATTACCGAAAAATAATTAAACTTCATTAAAATCCAAAACGTTTACAAATCATTAAAAATGCAAACATATAATCAGGTCCATTATTTGCGCTTGCAACAAAGTACAGAATCCTTCCAGAATCTATGCATATTCAACTGTACACATTCACAAAATTTGGTACTAGAAAATGGAAGTACAATACGATTCAAACCTATTACCGTAATGGGGCTTTGAACAGTTCGCTTTGATCAACTTACAGAATTCGCCCAAGTTCGCGTTCTAATCATGGGTACGGAATTTTAAGTAGAGCATATTTTGACATATTTTTACCTGTTTAAGCTTTTGCTTATTACCTAAAAAAACATATATGTTTTAAGGGTACTGTATACCTTCAGAAAAATTTTTTTTTTTTTTTATTTGCTTAAACGTTCTATTAGGATCTTATAAACATCCTGCAAAACTATCAAGCTGATCCGAAACTCAGTTTTAAAGATATAAACAAAAACAATTATTTTTTCCGACCCTTTTATATGAAAATTGTTTTTATCGATCCTCGTATTTTTAAAAATTCGTATTTTTTCCCCTATTTTGGTCAAAAACTTTATAAATATTTATAAAATGTTCGATATTATGGAAAAAAAATTTTTGAAAAAAAAAAATTTTACTTGGAAATTTTTGGAGATTTTATTTTTTACCATGTCTTGACGCACTTTGACTCAAATTTCTGGAGAACTGCTTAACCGATTTTGATAATCTTTTTTTTCGGTGAAAGTTAAAACCCAAATGCACCAAATCCGATTTATACATTTATTAAAAACGATTTTTATTTCATCGAAAACAGATGTCGAATCTTTAAATGCGATTATCTCGGAACCACTTTTTCCAAAATGGTTGCAAAGATTTAAAGAGTACCTGTTGACCGATTTTCAAATTCTTTCCCTTAAATTACTCCTAATACCCACCATTCTGGTGTGAACTAGGATAATTTTGATCGGTCAACAAATAACGGAGCTAGGACCAACACAGTGGGAAAAAATAGTCGATTTTCGAAATTTTGACTTTGAAACCCCATAACTACGTCATTTATTGACCGATCCAAAATATCCTAGTTCACACCAGAATTACATTAATTCTTAACAAAACCCTGTCTTCAGTTTTGAATTCAGATCATCCGTTCTCAAAAAATTTTTGCAACCATGGGCCTATGTTTTAAATTTTTGGTTAACTTTGAACAAAAATACAACAACAACCGTAGGTACAACAACAACAACAAAAATTACTAAATTTAGTTTAACCGATTACCTATCCAATTGAGTAATCTAATTTTTTGTAAACCTTTAAAAAATGACACCTGAAGGTATACTGTACCCTTAAGTCAAATGCCAAAGTTTTGAATTGCATAGATTAAAAAAAAAAATAGAGGCAAGCTAACTTCGGCTCGACAAAACAAAAAAGCTTTTCTCACTAGAACTACTTTTTCGACCGATCGTTTCTATGGCAGCTATACAATATAGTCATCCGATCCGGCCGATTCCGACAAATGTAAAGACTTCGTGCAAAGTTTGGTTAAGATAGCTTTTAAACTGACGGAGTAGATAGCTTAGAAACAGACGGACAGACGGACATGGCTATATCAACTCAGCTCGTCATGCTGATCAAGAATATATATACTTTATGTGGCCGGAGATGCTTCCTTCTATGCGTTACAAAGTCCGATGTCTTGTAATAAGTTCTTCAGGTTTTCCAACATTTGTAGCAAAATCTTAGTACAATTTTACTTAATTGCAGTAAATAATGATTCGGACTTGTAAACTTTCAGCATACGTGTTCCATTAAATATATATCAGGAGAAAAAAGTCACTTTCGTATAGGAAAAGTTATCTAGCCCATCGAGTCTTATTTTTCTTCCGTCTGCAAAAACAAAGTTCTTGCACTCTATCTATCTTTTAGGTTTGTTAGTATTTTATCAAAACATCGATGTTTTCTGTTGGACGATAAGGACGACCGAATTGATATTTTTTCTGCCGATATAGGCAGAAAAAATTGATATGGTGATTGCGGGAGGACACTGATATTGTCCTAGAACCCACGAAAATCCTGACTTTCGTATAGAAAATAGGGCTGCTAGCCTAGCAGTGCTAGGGGAGTTAAAACTAAGTAAAGGGCCACAATAGGCCACGATCGGTCGCGGAGTCCCAACAACAATTAATAAAGTGCAGGAGCAAATTTTCATAACACGACTGTCGATTTATTTTCTAACAAAGGTATAGAAAAAATCCAAGCCACGGAAAATTCTTAGAAAATTTCATCCAGAATCAATTAAATGAATTCCTGAATAAAAAAAAGACAAAAATATATTTGGGGTTTCTAGTAGCGAGATATTTCTCAAAATATCGATAATACCAAAAATTAAATGTTTCAATATCAATATTCGATACTATATACCTATAATATATTTATAATATCGATAATATCTGTGGGAATGGTCTGGTAACGCTGAATGGCCAAGCCCTCCCAAAACAGCTGAGCAAGACGGAGTAGCGACGAAGTGGCAAGCCTGCCACAAACGACGAAGCGATCAGTTTAAAAAGTTACACAAACGACGAAAGACGAGACGACGCTCTCAGCAAAGTGCAGAAAAGACGTGACGACGCGAGTACAGATTTCTTTTAAACTCACCAATTATCTTATTCAAACTATCTATCAATAAACATAATCATTAACTATAAACATTCAGGGGCTGTTATTATTTGATTGGATATACAATTAAAACCCCAGTCCCACATATTTTGGGGGCTCAACCTATAAAAACAAAAAGTGAAGTGCGATAAAATATCAAAATCAGTTCAAGTGTATGTCAAGTGTAATGTGAACTAAAGAAAATTGTTAAGTCAATTGTTTAAAGTCGATCAGTGTTAATCAAAAGAAAATACAGACAAAAATTGAATTTCACCATTTGATTTAAAAGGAATTGCATGCAAAAACGAAGCGTCACTCATACAGCCATGCGAAAGTGAACGAAACATCACACGTACATTAAGAACGGTAGACAAAAAACTCAACGAAGAATGGCGCAGTTAAAAGACTTTGACGGCCTTAGGGAAACGCTGCGCGTGGAAAAGAGACAAAACATTCTTCTCTTGCATAGATTCGTGTTCGAGAGAGATGGCGACAGAAATAACCGCAAACGGTTGCGCGAGTTTCAAGGTTATGAATTTAGCGAATTTGACAAGCTGTACAACGATAAAATGAATTACGTGGCCGAACACCTTTCCGATAATGATCTGGCGGTAATTTGTAATATCTTACATCTGCCTCACAATGAGAAGGATTTGGCAAAGCACATTTTTTCAAATTTAAAGAAAGGAAATTTGTTGCCAGATGCTGATTTTAATGCAGAAAGCGAGGTAGAGGAAAGTGAAGACGAAAACTCGGAGGAAGAACAGAGTGAAATCGATAATGATTACCGTAGTGTTGAAAGTGACAGAAGTAGCAGTAACAATGCAAGTAGTGTTCCATCCGTGGACGTTCCAAGATTTGCCTTAAATTTCCGTGACATAGAGGACTCAGTGCGATCATTCAGTGGCGACGATACACTCTCGATTGAAGTGTGGGTGAAAGAATTTGAGGACATGGCATCGATTATGTACTGGAATGAGTTGCAAAAATTTATTTTCGCTAAGCGATCGCTAAAGGGACTAGCAAAAATGTTTGCTATGAGTGAACGTGACATAAACAGCTGGAAAAAATTAAAAAACCCCTTTGTGTGAATTTAAAACGACGACAAATAGTGCTCAATTACATAAGCTAATGGCTGACCGCAAAATTGCCAAAAATGAAAGTTTGCAGGAATATTTTTTGCAAATGAAAGAGCTTGCCTCACGTGGCAATGTTGAAAACAGTGCCTTAATTCAATACGTTATTGACGGAATCAACGATTCGAGTGCAAATAAGTCAATATTGTATAATTCTAAAAATTTAAAAGAGTTCAAAGAAAAGCTTAAGTGCTACGAAACAATTCTGGAAAAGTCTACTAATGAAAAACAAAGCCAGGTATTGTTCAACAAGAAGAATTACAAAGGTGAAAATCAGAGTCATATGGTCCAAAACAAAAGTGTAAACAAAGATTTAAAATGTTATAATTGTGGTGCTAAAGGACATACGTCAAATGATTGTGAAAATAAAAGTAAAGGCAGAAAATGTTTTGAGTGCAACGAGTATGGACACATTGCCAAAGAATGCCCTAATAAAGTTGGGAAAAATGAGAGAAATACACATAAAGTTACATCAGCGCACACGTTCATGTGCAAAGAAGTGAAAATTAACAACAACAAATACACTGCGCTAATCGACACCGGAAGTAAATATAACATAGTGCCCGAATCGACGTATAAAATGTTAAGTAAGCCAAGTTTAAGTGAGTGCAACGTTCTTCTTTATGGTTTTGGGAAAAAAGATCAAAGTAAAGTAAAACCATCGGGATTGTTTGAACAAAATTTTGTAATTGACGGTGAAGAATTTACATCAAAATTTTTAGTAGTGGATTCGCAATTCTTAGACGAAGAGATGATTCTTGGTGAAGAGTTTTGTAAACAAGCTCAAGTGTCAATAAACAATGAAGGTGTAAAAATATCAAAGCCACAAGATTCGGAAAGCGATGTAAGTTCCATATTGAAAATTGACATTGAAGATTGTGAGAAATTAAACACAGACATTGAAGTAAACGCAAGTTCGAAAGCAAAAGAAAAAATCATAAACTGCATCAAAAACTACAATCCAGTAGGCACTAAGTCAACGAACATTAAGATGCGTTTAGTATTAAAGGATGACACACCAATACATGCTCGACCACGCAGGTATTCATACGCTGAACGTTGTATAATTGACAATCTAACCGACCAATGGCTAAAAGACGGTATTATAGAAGAATCTGAATCTGAGTACAGTAGTCAAATTGTATTAGTACAAAAACGAGACGATACACACCGCATGTGTGTGGACTACAGACCTATCAACAAAGTTTTGGTTCGAGATCACTTCCCGTTACCTTTAATTGAAGACCAACTTGACAGACTCCAAAACGCACGAATATTTAGCTCAATCGACCTAAAAAATGGATTTTTTCACGTAGGCATTGAGGAAGATAGCCGCAAGTTTACATCCTTTGTCACTCACAACGGACAGTTTCAGTTTTTAAGAGTTCCATTTGGTCTGTCCAACTCTCCAAGTGTGTTCCAACGCCATATAAACGCTATATTTAGAGATCTAACGCGTAGAAGTATAGCCATTCCATATGTCGACGACATTATCATCCCTGCAGAGACGGAAGACGAAGCCGTGGCCAACATAGTAGAAGTTTTAAAGCGCTGCGAAGAATATGGACTCATTATAAACTTCAAAAAATGTAATTTTCTGAAAATCAGAATCGAGTACTTGGGTCACATAATCGAGAATCAACGTATAAGTCCATCTCCATCTAAGACGCGGGCAGTTACAAATTTTCCGATCCCCTGTAACTTAAAGCAGCTCCAAAGTTTCCTTGGCTTAGTTGGGTATTTTCGAAAATTTATTGCCAATTTTTCGCAAATCGCTAAACCACTCTCTGACATGACAAAGAAAGACGCAAAAATACAGTTTGGTGAGAAAGAATTAGCTACTTTCAACAAGTTAAAGATGCTCATCACGCAGAAGCCAATTCTGAAGATATTTCACCAACAACACGAGACAGAACTGCATACGGACGCATCTATGGATGGGTTTGGTGCTGTTCTTCTGCAAAAATCGCCTGACGATAACCAGTGGCACCCAGTCTATTATATGAGCAAGAAGACATCCGAAGCCGAAAGAAAGTTTACAAGCTACGAACTCGAAATCTTAGCAGTCATAGAAGCCTTGAGGAAATTTCGTGTTTACTTGCTTGGGTTGCATTTTAAACTCATAACAGACTGTAACGCTCTTGCTAAGACACTCGCAAAGAAAGATTTGTGCACACGAGTTGCTCGCTGGATCCTTCTTTTACAGGAATTCCACTATGATGTAGAGCACCGGGCTGGTACCCGTATCCGCCACGCCGACGCACTCAGCCGTTACCCCATAATGATGATCAACGAAGACAGCACACACAGCAAGCTCAAATACGTGCAGACACAAGATGAAGAGTTAAAAGCAATTATAGACATTCTATCGGAGAAGACAATGCACAATAGTTTTTTCATGAAGTCTGGTCTATTGCACAAGCTAGTGGATGACAACGAACTTATTGTAGTTCCTGCAGGTTTGCAAAGAGAAATCATTCAAAAAACACACGAACGCGGTCATTTCTCCACTAAGAAGACGAAGGACGTCATAGCCAAAGAATTTTACATACCGAAACTGGAAGAAAAGATACAAAAACACATCAGTTGCTGCATACCATGCATTGTGTCCAACCGGAAACAAGGCAAAAAGGAAGGTGAACTTCATCCGTTGCCCAAGGACGAGCTACCTCTGCAGACGTACCATATCGATTTTCTAGGACCTCTGGAGTCAACGCATAAACAATATAAGCACATATTGGCAGTAATAGACAGCTTTACCAAATTTTGCTGGCTATATCCGACTAAAACGACGTCCGCCAAAGATGTAATATCAAGACTTGAAGAACAGAGCAAAGTGTTTGGAAATCCGGTACAAATTATTTCGGACAAAGGGTCTGCTTTCACATCTGAAGAATTCAAGCAGTACTGCAGCAGCGAACACGTCAAACATCACGCAATTACGACAGGATTACCACGTGCCAATGGCCAAGTCGAAAGGTTGAATTCGACTATCATTTCAGTTTTGGCCAAACTTTCAATCGACGACCCGAGTAAATGGTATAAGTTTGTTAGCAGTGTCCAGCAAACTATAAATTCAACGTTCTGCAGAAGCACGAAATCAACACCGTTCGAGTTACTGACTGGTACAAAGATGCGTTTAAATTCTGACATAAAGCTACGAGAAATGGTTCAAGACGAAATGGTTACACTCTTCAACGACGGCCGAGACGAACTACGAAAGCAAGCAAAGCTAAATATCTTAAAAATGCAAAACGAAAACCGAAAGAGCTACAATCTGCGACGACGACCAGCATCGAAGTATAAAGTAGGCGAGTTAGTTGCCATTAAAAGGACGCAACTAGGTGGTGGACTGAAGCTAAAACCAAAGTACCTCGGTCCATACCAAGTAACTAGAGTAAAACTCAACGATACCTACGACGTAGTCAAAGATGCTATATTCAGTGAAGGTCCGAAGCAAACCAGTACTTGCGCTGAATATATGAAGCCATGGATGCCTTACAACGACGAAGATGACGACGACGCATTCGGGGCGAATGCGATGTAGGATGGCCGAGTTGTGGGAATGGTCTGGTAACGCTGAATGGCCAAGCCCTCCCAAAACAGCTGAGCAAGACGGAGTAGCGACGAAGTGGCAAGCCTGCCACAAACGACGAAGCGATCAGTTTAAAAAGTTACACAAACGACGAAAGACGTGCGGAGAGACGACGCTCTCAGCAAAGTGCAGAAAAGACGTGACGACGCGAGTACAGATTTCTTTTAAACTCACCAATTATCTTATTCAAACTATCTATCAATAAACATAATCATTAACTATAAAGATTCAGGGGCTGTTATTATTTGATTGGATATACAATTAAAACCCCAGTCCCACATATCGTTTGTTTTTAAAGCTTAAACTACAATGAAAAGTTATTTACGATCGTCCACTTATCAAGTAATATATTGGCCGTGTAAATTTGCAATAATCTTCCTACTGAACTTGAGTGATGAGGCAAAAACCGAAAAAAAGCTTAATATGATATTGCTCCCTCCAACAGCAGAAAATATTTGATGCCTAATTTATTTTATTTGTTCTCAGATAAGTTGATTGTATTACCAAATGTTTTTACAGACTTTCCACATAATGTGCACGTGGAACAGTTAGTGTTTTTTTTTTTTTCAAAGTGCTCCTTGAACTACATTTTCTTTCTTTAGAAACGACACACATTAACAGAACGGCCAATTTCAACATTTCTATGTGTTTGCAATTTGGGTTTGATTTATCGCTTACAAAAATATCGATAATCGCCAAAATCGGCCCAAAAATATCGCATCAGAATAGCCCTTATCGTTTAATTCATTTTAGATATATGGTTTCTTGGTGAAATTGGTGAAGCTTTTTCCTTAGATTTTAATTTATACATTTACATTCGGAAAACAAAGACATTGAAATATTAAAGTTATCCTATTGGAAAGATAAGAAAAACGGGCACTTAGAATGGTCATTAGTAGTCTTAAGGTGAAGACGTTCCTTATATTATCTTTTTAGTTTTCTTAAGCCTTAGAAAAATATTAAATATCGAACTTAAAATGCTATTCATTTCCAAAAGATCTAAAGAGCATTCACACTTTGCATATTTATTGAATTAATTACTCTTGAGCGATAAACCTAAAACTGCTACAAATACTGGCTAAAAATTGTTTTCAAAAATATATGCAAAAAGATTTAAAAATAACTTCCATATGCTCAACGTGAACAAAAAAGAAATAAAATGGTTCTCGTATAGTACTAATCCTCAAGTGCTCATAAATATTTATACAAGAGACTGGTTTACTTGTTCCATGTTAATTTCAGCCTAGAAGTGCCGGCATAGTTTTTCCATCTTGAGCATCTGCCAGTGTGGTAAACAATATTTACATGTCTTTCAACATTTGCATAGCTAACGACAAAAACTGTTCTCCCTTAGTGGTCGGGCAGAGGGGGCTGGTCTCCCCCTTTCCCCCCTCTCCGCCCCAACACAAATTAATGCCAACTCGCACGTGTTAATTCAAGGGTGTGTGCTTCTACAGCCGCTTCTTCATCCGTTCTATGGCATTCGGCATGAATTTGCATATTAGAAAAAGTTTGCTCAGCTTGTGAAATGTCAGTTTAATATGCGTGAAGTAGTTTTGCCAGCTTGTAAAATGCGCTTAAGAAAAACGAAGATGGAAACTTTTATGCAATCTAACTTTTCGGATTCCTCCGAATCCTCCCTATTTTGAGCCATGCCAACCCAGGGTTGTGGGTGGCATAAATAATTAGGAGCAGAGCAGCTATGACAAAGGAAAGGCAAAAGGCAGAGCCTAAATGTGGATTTGACAGTTGACATATGAAGATGAGCGCGTGACTGCATTTTACACTTACTTTTTCTATCGCACACTCCTTGATTGTGTGTCCATTTTTGCATTTGAAAGTTCTTGTGGTGTTAAGACTAATTGCTTTTTAGAGAATTATTAGCCAATCCAACTTTTTTGGGACTAATAACAACTTGCATGCATGAATATTTTATCCACTTTACAAACTGTTCAACTTTTTTGATGAATTTTCAATTTGAAGGCTTTTGTCTTCTCAACGAGTCGAACCGCCCGAAAGTTTTTAAATATTCATAAAATTTTTAACAGACAACTTTCCCAAAATTTAATTAGTCAAATGAACAAAAAATATTTGAATAGAGACCGAGAGAGAGTTTGCCTAACCCATTGTCTATGCGATGGGCAAAGTTAGCATAAATTAGTAATTAATGCAAAAGTATCATGTGTGAAGCCGGAGCCATTGCAGTCAACGCCATATATGCAAGTCCCACATTGGTTTATGGCTGGCAATCTATTGCCGTTTTTTGTTTTTGTGCCTTTTGTTTCGCCTCCCAGCCTGTATGCCATGTGTGTGTGTGGAAAGCGAAATCGAAGTTTTATGCTAATTTCTGTTTTCATTTCTCCTTTCGGCTCTTGGCCCACTTTAGGGTTGGGGCTGTGGAGCCTTATCTGTTTGTCGGACGCCTGTCAACACAAGGCATTACATGGCAATTACGAATTTGTTTATGGCACGGAAATCTGTTCGTCGAGTTTAGTGTCTGCCATTCGATCTGTCACTCTTTCACTCTGGAAATAGATGAAATGCTGAAAACCAATTATAGAACGACGTAAAAAACTTTTTTAAATCGTGTTAAGCTCTGGCAAATAGATTATGCAATTTACTAAATGAGCTAAAAAAATGTTTGTAACAGGCAAGAGGAAGAATCTAGATCAGTGGTTTGCAGCTTCATACCCCTTCTATAGTGTAGTTTTCAAGAAAACGTTGAATAACAGTACAAAAAAATAGAGGCAAGCTAACTTCGTCTCGACCGAAGTTTATATACCCTTGGAGCTTGATATATGCCACACAGTTGGTACAGCAGCTATACTATATAGTGGTCCGATTTCGACAAATCTTATTGAAACTGTGTTTAGTCATTGAAAACATAAATACGAGCGTTGGGAGCGATAACATTGAAAACAAAAAAGTTTTGTTTTCACCAAGATTTTTTTTCAGACCTAACTTTTGTATGGCAGCTATACTATATAGTTGTCCGATTTCGACAAGTTTTAGTGAAATTATGTGAAATCATTAAAAACTTATAAATACGAGCGTTGGGAGCGATAGCACAAAAAACAAAAAAGTATTTATACCAAAAGACTTCGTGCAAAGTTTGGTTAAGATAGCTTTAAAACTGACGGAGGAGATAGCATAGAAACAGACGGACGGACCGACGGACAGACGGACATGGCTATATCAACTCATCTCGTCATGCTGATCCAGAATATATATACTTTATGTGGTCGGAGATGCTTCCTTCAATGCGTTACAAACATCCGGACAATTTTAATTTACCCTCTCCAAGGGTATAATGAGGGGAAAACAAGATGATTATACGACATTTTTGTAATTGTGAGTTCAATTTTTATTAATTTTTTTTTCGTTTAACACTAAATTGTGTTTACACCTTTAACTATTCTGACAATTTGGGTGAATATTCCGTGTGGATTATGTAAGACGCTGCCATATCTGACTACAATGTCAACGATTAAATTGATACTTATAAAAGGATATAAGGTTTGGATACTTTGAAAGGCATTACTCACAATAAATTATGTGGGTATAAACGTAGTAAATATCATTTAAGAAAGAAAGTAGTTTAAAATTGTTTGCTTTGCGCCAATTCACACCGAATGCTTGGCGAAGTCATGGTTTACTGTGTGTTAGAAAGAGACACGTTCTCTTCTGGGGGAACCCTGTACTAAGTGTTCGATCGAAAACCAACCGGCCTCTCTTGCTCTCTCTTTTCATCTTTTTTTCCTATCTTTTAACAGCTTTAATCAATCGTCGTTAAGCCAAACAAACCAACAGCCGAATGGAATTGAATGGATTGAAAACGAACATGATTATAATTAGAGTGATTGAATAAAACTTATCAGCGAACATGTTGTGTATGCAAGTCTGATGTGGAGAGCGCAAAGCCGGTTTATGCGGGTGTAAACGTTTGCTGTCGAACGAAGTCGTTCTCTTGATACACATATAATTTATTCCCTGAGACAGATCACCGAGCTTTGTGGTGGAGTTTTTCAAAATTTGAGGGTTTGTTTTATACACTTGAGATATGAATTAGAATCATCTCCGACCAGCATATTTGCGAATTTTCGTCGAAATCGCTAACAGTAGAAGCGAGCTTTTTCAAGCGTATTTTAATTTTGGCACAGACGAAGTTAGCTTTGCTTTCTCTCTTAATAGCTTTTTATACCCGTTACTCGTAGAGTAAAAAGGGTATACTAAAGTCGTGCAAATGTATGTAACAGGCAGAAGGAATCATTTCCGACCATATAAAGTATATATATTCTTGATCAGCATAAACAGCCGAGTCGATATAGACATGTCCGTCTGTCCGTCTGTCTGTATGAACACCTAGACCTCAGAGATGGTAAGAGATAGAGGTTTGACATGTATGGGACAAATGCTTCTTATACTTGCAGGCAGATCAAGTTTATTTTCAATTTTTGCCGTTATATCTCCTACAGTTTTGATTCGTATTCGTACCTCCTACAGATAGTTAGTAATTAGCAAAATTAATCGATTTGCCGCAGAAATGATAAAGATCGGATGAACGGTTCTCAAGTTATGAGCAAAATTAAAAAATATTGCATACTTTTCGGTTGGTCACCCTAAGGAACGCAGGAACACTGTTAAACATGTTCTTTCATGAGTAACGGGTATATCGAAGTCGGTTAGAGCCGACTTTAACTTACGCTCTCGTTTATATTGTTCCTAGTTTTTTTCACTAAACGATTCGCTTCGCTTAAACTTTGACCTCTCTAACAGTAAAACTAATGTAAGCAATTCACAGCAATTTTCTCTGTTTCTCTGTGTTTTTATACTCTGTACCAAAGACACAGAGAACATTAAGTTTGTGCAAATGTAGATACCAGTCCAAAGGAAGCATCTCCGACCTTATAAAGCGTAGATATTCTTGATAAGCATCCGTATATAAGATCAGAAGAGAGCTCGAGAGGAATATGGGAGTATGAGCTCATACTTGCAGGCTGATCAAGCTTTTCAACTTATGCCACACCCCCTGTCTAACCTACAACTTGGAAAACAACTTTATTTCTCCCACTGTTTGGTAGATATATGTTTACTTACCTTCTAGACGTATTTACTAATCAGTAAAGTTCGGATGAACAATAGTCAAAAATGGTAGAAAAATACATTCCGTGAATTTACTTTCGCTGGAACAGAGTATTTTCAAGTCGGGCTTGGCCAATTTTCTTGTATATATTTTTTGTATGTTCGTGTCCTCTCACCTAATTGCCAATTTGGTGCCAAAACCCAAAACGAAATTGGCATTAATTTTGATTGAAAGAGCAAGAGATAACTGCAAGCACCACAATTATTTTGGGTTATGTTTTTATTATTTTTGGTTTTACAGTTTAATTTTCATTTGTGCCATTGCTTCACCTCAGAAATGGATGTCCATTAAGTTTTGGGTTGCTCTGTGGTCCTGTGAAGAGGTTCTGCATCTACACACTTGCGGTTAAACCCGCTGACAGCTGGCAGTTAACGAACCGACTGACAGTTGCCATTTGGAGTAGTTATTAAAATTGCAAAAGTCCATTTGCGACACCTTTTTGGCCTCGTGTAAAATCTTTTGTGGCAAACCCAAGAAAAGGAAGGAAGAACTGAAGAGAGAGAGAGAGAGAAAAAGAGCACAGTGTTTATTTAAATTTTAAATCCTAATGCAAGGGTAAGTGCGACACGGCATACTCGTCAGAAAAATTTCACAACACATCTAAGAGTCATACATATATAAGTGTTAGAGAATTATGCAATTTATATGCCACCCAACCAAAGTTGTCTAATCTTCTCCAGCCCACCCCACAAACCCTTTTAAGTCAAAATGAAAAAAAAATAAGCTGGATAATTTTTAGCTTTGAACGCAAAATGTCCTCCGGCTCGAATGCATAATTCATAAAATGGAAGCCTCCTGCACTATAACTGCTCTACGACTTCATCTACTCTTAAACTTCGATGGCTCAACTTTTTTAATCGGATTCTCTTGGAACCCCTTGGCCCCCTCCCAATTGCCATCGACAAACCATTACTTCTTGGTGGTTTTACTAGCAACATTTTTGGCATAAAACGCCGCTGGCCAATAAAGTTTTGCCTATCTCAAGTTTTGGAATAGATAAATTTTGTATTTATTGCAGTTTGTTTAACCCTTTAACACATAAGTGTGAGTGCTTGTGTGTGTGTTGGATTATGAAAGCAATTTGCAAACCAAAAAAAAAAATAATCATATTCTTGAGAAGGAGTGTGTGAGTGTCTTTGATTAAGGAAAAGAAAAATCATTTACTGCATAACTTAAATATTTATACGATCAACAGGGATGCAAGCCTGCTACGATCCAAACCAAACCATTACTAGATTTTTCCATCTATCACATTTAGTAACAAACTATGTACAAAACAGGATATCCAACCGAAACAACAACCGTTATTTGTATACGGCACAACCGAATCAAACCGAGGCTGTATCCGAAATTAGTCTAGTTAACCATAACCGATACAAAAACACCCAATCCCTGTCGGTTTTTAAAATATTGCGAGACAGAAAATAAGTGAAATATTTTGTTATTGTCTGTGAAAGACACAAATAATAATTTGCTCTTATCGTGACTATCCATCGCTAAGTCACAGTCTCATCACTAAGGAAAGTGTCCAGCAATAGCAAAACACATAAACATGCAAACATCTACTAGCTGAACCCGCCGTGACTTTGTCCACGTTCAAAATTTTAAGAAATTGTGATGTTTTATCTTGTAGACAGTTTCGAGGAGCTAATTTCTAGGCGCTAGCAGCATCAGAACTCTTCAATTATAATTCAATTAAAATTGGCATTCCCATTTTTTCTTCACCCGCTCACCACTTTTTCCCCACCTTCCTTTCCATCTTCCACCGCTCTCTACTCTTTCCCCTCCCCCCTTATTCTAAAACATGTAGCAGCTGCCATCTGTATCAGAGAGCCAAGACAAAAATCGCATATTTGTAATACACACACTTGATTTGTGAGATAGTGATCCCTCTTAAGCTCGCACTCTTAGAAAAACAGTTAATTCCAAAATACTGTCTGAGCGCCATAGTTTCGTTTCTTTTCTTTCAGATAACCGTAACCGAAACAATTTGATTTTTATGACCGTAACCGGTTTAAATTCCTGCTACAAAGTTTTAATACCTAAAACCCCATAAGTCCATCTGCGCTTAACAAACAGTAACTGTCCTGTTCCTCCCCTGTCCTGTTTGTTGCACTGTGGCTTCAGCCGTGTGTTAATCAATTTTCTAACAAATTACAAAGCCATGAGTCGCCGCACAAAACGATTACATGACCCCAACCCAAACCGAATCCGAACCCCCCAAAGCCAGATCCCTATCCTTAGTGCCAGGTCCCCAAGTGGCAAAGCAATTGTAATTATTCGAAATGTTGCTCGTCGCTTTGTGCCTTAATGACTATTAGGTAAATGTAAATGAAAACATTGCGTGCCGGCGACATTTTATTTGGAGTGCAGGTTGGTCGAGCCACAGCTTTATTTGCTATATTTCATGCCTGCCTGCACTTATCTCCAATTGTTCATCATCCTCCCGCACAGCAAATGTAATTTGAGTTTCGCTTCGATTCCACTTTACGTTCTAATTACTTGCACAACACACAAAAACGCCACTTCAATTTGAATTAAAATGAGTGGCAACCACCACCGCCCACTCTCTTATCCCTTGGCCCACGCCCATATCCTCTGGTCACAGTTGGCGCCACAACTTTTAATTACAGCACAACACAAAATTGCAGATGCAGTTCCGGGAGTCACCCGAAAAGCATATTAATTGCGGACTACGGACTACTACGTCGGCAACGGCGGCATCGGCGTCTCCTGTTATGTTCTATAATCGATTTAAGCAGGGAATTATGTGTGCAGAGAGTGAGTGGAAAGTCTAAATTGCAATTTCGTGTATGACAAATGGTTTTAGGGTTTTTATGAAAGTTCTAAAATTGATTTTCAGACAAGGCAGCGCAGAGGGCAGTGAAGGGGAATTAATATGGTAGAAATAGGGTGATTTTTAACAATTCTTTTGCCAACTGTGTCGATTTAATAAAGAACATATTAGGGGTGCTTACAGCCTACGCGCATAGCGCCCATTTATTGTCTTGAGCATAGCTGTAGCACACAGATAACAACAAATAATTTTAAGTGCATCAACGATTTCTATTTCTTAAGGTTGACTGCGCTTCAAAAATATGTGTTTTATTTCAATTGTCTGTGAACTGAAGTTTCATCATCGCTTCTTATTTACTGTACTATTGGTGTAGTATGGTGGTATATCAGAGATCAAGCTCTCTCATAAAAAGCCCACTTATTTACCCTTATTTTGTCTTAGATTCTAAAAGAGAGTAGTGAATTCTTGCCTTTACTACTGGGTCCTTCATTAGTTTCGTCTTTCCAGTGCCATTTAAACGCAACTTTTTAATTGATTAAAATATTAATTGAAATTATATTTTCTCCATTTTGATCCAATACCTTTTACCAGCTTTCGGGCAAGAGATTGATTTCATCAAAAAAATGTTTCAGAAACCGGAACAAGTAATAGTCCGAAGGTGCCAAGTCTGGAGAATATGGTGGGTGCGGTAGCCCGTCCCATTTAAGCTACAAAAGCTTTGGGAGTGTCATCAAACATGTATGAGGTCCGAAATATCGCTCTTTAAGAACATGAGAAACCCATGTGTCAAGCTTCGAAGTTAGACAAATTTAATCTTTCAGCAATCTTTCGAGTTTTTCCTCGACGATTTTCATCGACCAACGACTTTATTTTATCCACATCGGATTCAAGAGGCCTTCCTGGACGTGGTGTCTCCTAAAGCTCAAAATTGCCGGAACGCAATTTTGCAACCAATTTTGGCATTGGCGTTCGGTCAACTTAATTTCTCCGTACATGATTGTTAAACAATAAAATGTTCCTACACCAAACAAAAACTATTAAAAACGAGAAAGGCAAGGCTAACTTCGTCCGTGCCGAAGTTTAAATACACTTGAAAACGCTTGTCTCAACGGTTAGCGACTTCGATCAAACTTCGCAGGTCAGCTTAAAAACATTTAATATTACCCATGACCGTGATTGAGAGCGGTCATATTGACGAAAAAACCAGTTTTTCTCATTAAAACCCATTTTTCGACCGATCATTTGTATGGCAGCTACAAGAAGTAGTCATCCGATCCGGTCGGTTCCGACATATTAGCAGCGTGCAGACAAAAAAAGACTCTGTGCAAAATTTCAGCTCTCTAGCTTCAAAACTGAGGGACTAGTTCGCGTAGAAACACACAGACGGACAGACAGACGGACGGACAGACGGGCAGACGGACGGACAAAGCTTAATCAACTCAGCTCGTCATGCTGATCAAGAATATATATACTTTATGTGGTCGGAGATGATTCCTTCTATGCGTTGCAAACTTCTGGGCAAAATTATAATACACTTTTCAAGTGTATAATAATTTAATAAAATTGTTTACAAAAAAGCCTTACTATATCAGCTGTTTAAATATATAATATATCGGTAAAGCAGTTAAGTGTAAAGTTGTCTGCGAAAAATTTTTATAAGATCAGCTGTTGTCATCAAACGAAATTACTTAGAGAACGACCCAATATCTGATCTAAAAGTTCGGGTCATTACATGGTTTTTGGAGTTTACTGAACCGAGGTTATTAATTTATTATATATTTTATGAATTCCTAGTTTTTGTTCCAGATTTTTTAAAACTATGACTTTGACGTTTCGAGAACTTTTAAAACAGAGTTCCCAGAAATCATTTGAATAGCTTGCAACAAACAATATGAAGTCGAATATATGCAAGTTTTAAGATTTACTTTGAAAACAGTGCATGAATCCATTTGATTTGTCTGCTACTGGGGCACGATCGGTAAGATTGCTCCGTAATTGTAGTTATCAGGCTATCCTTGGACCGAAAAGAATATTTACCATGTTCCTTGCAATCAATATATCGTATACCGCACTGGAAGATGGTGTCGTGTCTGAAGAAGGATTAAGCTGAAGAATATCGTTCAGTATAGAAAATGGTAACTGGGTAATGCTCACTCAAATCAATAAGCAACTTCCTTGGAAGAAATGCAGTCTGATCACGTGTGTATAAAAAGATCGAAGGTCAATTGCAGGAGATGTAGAGGAATATATGTCTGAAAATGGTTGTCTTCCTTCAAGCATGGCATAGGATCAACTCAGAATATGATTCAATTACAGCCAACGAAATTTCCCAATTGCCATTTATTCGATGTAAAACGCTTTGACCTTTAGCGAATCGTTTTGGGTTGTAGATTTCGGTTCGGTTAGTCCGTTCTATCAGCTGGACCTTGCGGCTTGGTTTGGTTTAGAACCGGTTTAAATCCCCGGTTCTTCCTAGAATTAACTTTGTACTGTCAGATGGCCAAAGTTTTTCACTTAAGTAAAAGTACAATACAAAAGAAATCTTGTAAAAGAATTTTCTAAGAAAATGCAAGAATATCTCCCGTCTGGAAGGAGCTTATAGCGATATGTAGAGCAGTAAGAACTTCAAATGTGTTCTCTATTCTCTTTCTATTGCTTGTAGTTACTTAAATATTTGTGTAAGCTTATTCTAGGCACCACTGGTCGACATACTGCCAATTAATAGCATTTTTGTTGCTCTGTTAGCTTTAACATGCTGTTAATGATCTGTTAATTGATTGACATAGGGCTTCATAAATTCTACTCTACCCGTCATAACACAGAGGCACAGAGCAAATTATCACGCTCTAACCAATTGTACATGATTTTGGTCTGTTTATTTTTTGTTCATAAAACATGAACGGTGCTCATGAAGAACGAAAAAGTGATGGGAAATATAAGGGCTACGCGATATGGTACAAATTGAAATTTCCACTTGCCGTTCACTTGTATGAACGTTATTCATCTTTGTGAGTTCTACAGTTTTTTTTTTCGATTTAATCCGCTAACCACTAGATTTTAAATTTGAATGTTTTGTTTAAATTTAATATGTCTTAAGGTATTTTAAATTGTAAGAAAATAATAAATAAATGCACCAAATGTTCATAGCATTTTAACGAATGTCCATGGTTATCAAAAAAGCTTGCTTAGGAGACTATCGTCAACAAAAGTTTATGATTTCGTTACAATTCGAATGGATATTTTTCTCTGTGGATAAAAAAATCAGGAACAATATTTGGTGAATATGTGTATGTACATTTCTATATGCATACATACATAGGTAAACATTCCGCATAACACAAAATTTCAATTAACATGTATTTTCTTATAGTTTCTCCAACTTTTCCACACAAAGAAAATCAATTGATATTTTGGTCACATCTTTGTCTTGTCCCATCCATGTGTGGCTGTTGCCCCTTGAATGTACCCAACCACCATCCCCCTCCCTCACCACGAACAGTTTTGAACATCCAATTAGAAGCTGTTGCCTGTGTGCATCAATTGACCATCAAAATCAGTCTATAAGACACATTCTCCTGGTACTGCGACTGTATAAACCAAATAACCAACAACCCAGGGCTGGTGGTCGTTATTGTTGTTCCGCTGGCTTCGCCGTCAATTGCAGCTGACTGCACCACAAAATTCAACGCAATTTGTAAAATGAAATCGATTCAATTGATTGTTGACTTCGGTAAACACACACCCACACACATATTCATGCAGGCAGGCATTGTGGACCCTTTCTCGTTCGCTCACACACACACACACACAATGGAAGTCATTCTGGAACAGGAAGGCAATGCCAAGCCATGGTGACAGGTGTCTAAGGGTTGGGTTGGGGGTTGTCGTTCTGTGTGTGTGTGTGTGTGCAAGTGTTTTGCACTTTGCTTGATTAAATTTCAATATTTACTAAAATGTCGCTGAACTCTTTTTGACAGCTCTGTAAATTTCATAACCAGAATGAACATGAAAAATGGTCAACAGTGTGTAAATTTCCCAGCATGACATGCACATAAGTAGACACCAATGGGGCTTTTTTCCGTTTTTCACTTTTTGATGTTAATTTGTTGTAGTTTGTCAAGTGATAAGGGTTATGTGGATCAAATATAAGAATTGGGAATGCAATTACTTTAAAATTTTGAAAATGAAGACTCGGCCCTACCGAAACTGGGATACTCTTGACTAAGTTAGTTAACTTGTTATAAGTTAGGTTTATTTACTAAATGAGGCAGCGAAATGGTTCTGTGGGTAGTGTGTGTGCGATCCCACCTCTTGCCTTAAAAAAGCTTCTATCTATCGGATTCGTCAATTTCTCTTAAGCAATAGCACACAAACCAAGAGATTGAGAGAAGATGATGATAAACAAATTTAGAGATTTTTGTAAACGTTTTATCTGTACCTTCTATTTACCCGTATATTTCCGTTTTTATGACAATCTATGTCAGTGGTGCCCAAAACACCAAAAGCCTATCCCATGGAATAGGAACTTATAGTTCTGCCGGCTTCGCAGCCGACTCAGGCATAGAGATAGAGAATAAGGGGCACACAAGCGCAAAGCTTGATTTTTAATATTATAGAAATTAGTGTAGAATGTCTCGTCCATTGTTCCGAAATGCTATACATGACAAAATAGAATAGAGACCAACTTTGATACATTGTTCAAAAAAACTTTATCGTTTGCTTTTGGTTGGCAAAGTCTTCAATCCGATTGACACATTAATAAATGTTGCGCAGCGCCATGGACAGTTTTTTTTTGATCCGACAGTTCCGAAATGGAGTGTTAAGTGCATCGGAAAGTTTTACTCCCACACGGCAACGCCTTTTTTTTATAGTTTTTGTTTTTATAAAGTGTTTTGTGCATTTCCTTCACGCATGGTCATCGCATTGGGAAGAAGCTGGCAAACAACTTAAATTGAATGCCCAGAAACTTGGCAACTTTGCCTTGGGATTCGGCTACGGATGCGGATTCGCCTCCAAGCTGTCACTGGCTGTCGTCGTTGTTGCTGAAGGTGTTCATGCGTGCCAAGAAATCAATAGAAAAAGTTTGAAATTACAAAATTGGAAAGAAAACAAATAGTGGGGCGTACGTAAAATAAACAAACAAACAAACAAAACGAACGAACGCACGAGGAGCAATCCCAGAGCCTGGCAAAATGTTGGCTTTGGCCAGCCCCCCGCCCCCTGAAGACAAACAAATCCTCTGACTCTGACAAATGTTGAAAAGTTTAACTGCAACTTTTTTAGTATTATTTCCCCCTTTTTTTATACTTCATATTCAGTGCCGACGATGAAAAAAAAAGAGTGTATATAGAAAAGTATGTATGTAGACAGAGACAGTAAGGAAGAAAGAAAGAGACTGGTCAGGGGGTTATCAACAAGGTTATAAAAGCCACTTTTAGATTTTATATTTTTTAATTTTAAATTTTCTTAAAACACTCACTCTTCGAGGATAGCCTTAAAGGCCACTGTGCGATGGTCATTTCTGATGTCACATCTGTCTCCGGGGCATCGCTACATGGGCTTCTGTTCTGTCTCATAAATTATGCCCATCGATGGTATTTAACACTGACGCCCATCATTGTTGCAAGCCAGCCCACCAATTCCACCCAACATGATGATGCTGTGATTTATGCACGTTGAGTGCAACGAAATCCAATTGGTTGCCAAATAAAACAGCAACAAAAAGGCGCAAAAAATGAAGGATATTTGAAGCTATCGCGAGCAAAGTGAGTGATTTATAGGCCATTTATCGGCTCTTGGACTTGGCTTGTAATATATGTTGTAATTTTAAGTGTACGCTTACACTTGGGAGGACCATGCTGCTATAGCAATTTTACAGGTCTTTTACTTAAATTTCTTTTTTTTTTAAAGAAGACTTTTACACTGATATAACCCAAACCAAAATCTTAATAAGTGGTTCTCAGGAAAAAATAATTTTGTATATGGTTTCACACTTGTTTATTTTGTGAGCCTTTAACAACTCCGATAACACTAGTTTACAGCCAAAAAGACCCATTTCTACTGAAAATTTTTTTAGTGTAGTTTGGAATGGTGATCTCAAAAATCAATTTCAAAAATTTTTTCATGGCTCCGTTTTCGAAATATATATTTTTTTTATTTTTTTGTAGGGGCACTTACATTTTAAGCCATATCTCACTTTATAATTGTCAGATAGAGTCAAGCAAGATAAGAATCGAAAGGTTATTTCGCTGCCAGTAATCGAGTAAAACATTGTTTTTAAATCGGTTCATTAGTTTGACTACAATATCCGAAAATATTTCGAAAAAATCGATTTTTTGTTCGAAAATTAATTTTTGGTCGCCTGAAAAAAATATAAAAAAATCCAAAAAAACTATTTTTATTTTTTCTACATAAGAACCGCACTTCTACGAAGAAAAACAGATATCGATGATCAAAATCTGTGAACAAACACAGGAGCTGTAAGCAATTCAGTGCAAAAAAATGTGATATTTTCCTGATTATTTTAAAATAAATTTTCGTTTGCATCGACTTTTGTTCCGTTTTTAATTTTTATTTTGGTTCTGGCTTTTCGTTCACTTCATAATTTGACCAAAAAACGAAGAAAAGTACAATGTTAATTTTTGGAAACACACAATATACTCAAATTTGACTGTTAGTTCCTCTACTCAATTTGATCCATCTATGGTACGTGTTACACGATTTTCCTCACAAATACCGTATTTTCTTCGTAAAAGTGCGATTCTTAAGTAGAAAAAATAAAAATAATTTTTTTGTATTTTTTTATATTTTTTCTAGTCGTTTAAAAATAAAATTTCTTGGATTTTCGAGCAAAAATCGATTTTTTTGAAATATTCTTGGTTGTTGAATTCAAACTACTGAACCGATTTAAAAACAATGCGCCACGCAATTATTGGCAGCTCCATTACCTTTCGATTTATTTCTTACTTGACTCTATCTGACAATTATGAACTGAGATATGGCTTAAAATGTAAGAGTACCTACCAAAAAAATTTAAAAAATTAATATTTCAAAAAACGGAGCCATGAAAAAATTTTTGAAATTGATTTTTAAGATCACCATTCCAAACTATACTAAGAAAAAATTTCAGCTGAAATGGGTCATTTTTTTTTTTTTTTGTAAACTAGTGTAATCTAAGTAAATGAATTTGACTATTGTCTTGATTGGCATAATTCGCAAAATTTCAAAGGCTTTTGACAATTTTCGTTGTTTAAGGACTTAATTGGATTTGTGTAGTGCTTAGCTGCTATTCGTCGACTTGTTTCGTTTAAGTATCGTTTGAATCTAAAGTATTTCGACTTTCCACGCAACCATTTCTTTTCTGTTTTTAAAAATAAGCAGAGGAATTAATTAATTATTTTTTTGACTAATGCTAGCTTGGCGATCTTGATCTAATAGAGAAGGCGGTGTTTTTGAACTGCAGTGGAAGAAGATTTTCGAAACAGCTGTATAGGCGATTAGCATCCTTACTCTGATTGTTTTGATGGTTGCTTTGTTGGCCGTCATTCCTCAACTTAAATAAAACTTAATTTTATTTGAAATTTTTTGTCCTACGCGTTTTGGTCGCATTTTGCGCCTTCATCAGAGAGCCTGCCTTTATTTGCTTACATTAATATACATCAAACATTACCATGAATTTCATACATACACCCAAAAAAATTGTATAAAGTTCAATTTGAAACATGTGTCTCATATTGAAACTGAAACTTGTATATTTTTTTTGGATCAATGTAAGATTAGAAAGTATTACATTAAACTTAGAATATTAATTTAATACGCAGAAGTATCAATTTGAAACTAATCAATTTTTTATACTCTGTACCAAAGGTACACAGAGTATATTAAGTTTGTGCAAAAGTATGTAACAGGAAGAAGGAATCATTTCCGACCCTATAAAGTATATGTATTCTTGATCAGCATCAACAGCCGAGTCGATATAGCCATGTCCGTCTGTCTGTCCGTCCGTCCGTCCGTATGAACAAACAGATCTCGGAGATGGTAAGAGATAGAGGTTTGACATGTATTGGACAAATGCTTCTTATAGCTACAGGCAGATCAAGTTTATTTTCAATTTTTGCCACGCCCCCTCCCGCCCCCGCAATTTGGAAAAAACGGTTTATCTCCTACAGTTTTGAAGATAGACGATTCGTACCTTTTAGAGATAGTTAGTAATTAGCAAAATGTATCGATTTGCCGAAGAAATGATAAAGATCGGATGAGCGGTTCTCAAGCTATGACCAAAAATAAATTCCCGCCTCCCCCACCCCCTCCCACGCGGGGGAGCTCAGCTCCTGCTCTTGGTACAGAGTATGACATAGTCGGGCTTGACCGACTTTCTCACTTGTTTTTAAGTTCGAAAATTCGAAGAATGTATGAAAGATTTATAGATATTATAGATGGCGCATGTGAAACAAAAAACTACTGTTTTTTCCCCCCGATCCCAATTTTTGGTTCCCGCCGCCTTTACGAGGATACATTTATTGAAATTTATCTAAACGTTTTCTAAATTAGCCATACGGCCGAGAGCAAAAAATTATAGATATTATAGATGCACATGTGACGCCAAAAACGTATTGTCTTGGGATCTGACATTGGATCCCAAAAAAAAAAAGTTTGTATGAAATGCGGTATATGTATATGGGTCATTCTTTTATAAACCGAACAGCTAAAAAATTTTTTATTTTTCATTTTAATAAAAAAAAATCCGAAATTAGATCTCGACATGCCCACCAAAACGTAATTTTCGGTTTTGCACAAAAATTTTTTGTTAATTTTATAAACAATTTCAAAAATCCTCAAAAACGAAAAAATGGAAAAAAAAGGGTTTTTTAAAAACGTGATATCTCAGATTTGGTTCATCGGACAGGTCTCAAGTTGATATTGGCGAAAAGTATTTTACTAGATCTACTCAAATTATAATTTTATAGATTTTTAAATTATTTAATAACCACCATGTTATAGCTTCTAAGAATAAATGCCCTAAATATAAATTAAATTTTTGTGTTTTCAAAAAGATGGAGACTTTTATAGTTTAAAAGATATTAATTTTTGAAGTTATAAACAAATAAGAAGATGCCCTTGAATAGAGCTTTGCCATGACGTCAGTTTTAAAGCTTTTTGATTGAAACTTGGCAAGAGGGCGTTATATTTATCAAGCTTTTCAAAAATGTCAACTTCACGCGGATCGGACGAATATATCATATAGCTGCCATACAATAGAGTTGTGCCGATTTTGATGAACTAGTTCAATTGAACTAGTCTTTAAAATGAACTAATGAACTATGTCTTGGTTTTGAACTATAGTTCATATTTTGAACTATGTATTTCTCAGTTTTTGAACTATAGTTCATATTTTGAACTATAGTTCATATTTTGAACTATAGTTCATATTTTGAACTATAGTTCATTTGAACTATAGTTCATTTTTGAACTATAGTTCATTTTTTGAACTATAGTTCAATTGAACTATAGTTCATAATTTGAACTATAGTTTATTTTTTTTACCACTGAAGCAAATTTAGAGGCGTTTACACATTGTCTGATACACGAGATATGAAAATTTAGTGGGCCTGCATTTAATAATGATTTTCTATAAATTTAACAAACTATTTACATTTAAAAATTTACATATAGCAGGACTTCGAGACTATCATTTCTCAAAGCCAAAGTATGAGATTTTCGAGCCAACCCAGCAGCAGGTGCTAAGTGTTGCCTCCTCCTCGGTTCAGATTTTTCCATATGCTGTGGCCGCTTTGCTTCGCAATGTGTCCTTTACCCAAGAGTCCTGCAAAAGTTTCATTGATCCGCAGGATAAGCTGCTCCAAAATACATACCCTGGTGGCCATGGGCACCCACGACATTGACACATTACAGGGAGCCTTCAGCTGCGAGGATTTGGCGTCAGAGGGAATCAAATTCAAACCGCATAACCAAACTCAGGAGATGACAGGTCTGCAGTTGATGGACTTATATGCCCAGCTTAAGCCACATCATTCGTGGCTCTTCCATCTATCCAGTGATCTATGGTGCCAATCGTGTAGTTCTCTCACTGCTGCCCATCATTAATGGTGAACGATTAAAGAACTTGCCTAAAGTGGTCCAACCAAATGGTAACACTCTCTTGTTTAGAGGTAGTCGTACGCGAGGAGAAAATTTCGGTAAAGCGTGCCAACGCTATTGGTATTAATGAGCCGGCTTCCCAACTGGCTGACATGTTAACTTGAATTTACTAAAAGGCACGGGTTAAGGGTGACTCGCTGATTGTGTAAAGATTCCCCAAGCGCGACATGTGTGATCCATGGCTGCGACATCTATTAAGATGTAGCTTTTCATTTTGCCTATAACAACATTAAGAAATTGCTGCTAACTTTTATGTAGATAGTAAAACAGTTTAATCTCAACAAACTGACCGAGCAACTGCGCGAGCAAGCACCGAAGCCCTGATTTTACGCGCACGCAAACTCAACAAATCCATCGAAACCAAGCCGACTGTGTATCATGTATCAAACAGTATTAAAATTTTCCTCAGTAGTTAAAATAATGAACAATAGGTAAGAAAACGAGCAATAGTTAATAAATTGAACTATAGTTCAAATAAACTATAGTTCAAAAAATGAACTATAGTTCAAAAAATGAACTATAGTTCAAAAAATGAACTATAGTTCAAATGAACTATAGTTCAAAAAATGAACTATAGTTCAAATGAACTATAGTTCAAAAAATGAACTATAGTTCAAAATATGAACTATAGTTCAAAAAATGAACTATGGTTCAAATGAACTATAGTTCATGAAAAAATGAACTAATGAACTAGGTCATTAAAATGAACTAAAATTTCCAACTCTACCATACAAATGCTGAATTTAGTAGTGTTATAAATTACTTTGCAAGCTCTGGCCAGCCTAATTCACAACAAAATTAAATTAATCATAGCATTCGTATGGCAGCTATATGATATACTCATCCGATCCGCCTGATGTTAACGCCCTCTTGCCAAGTTTCAATCAAAAAGCTTTGAAACTGACTGCATGGCGAAGCTCTTTTCAAGGGCATCTTTTAATTTGTTTATAACTTCAAAAATTCATAACTTTTAAACTATAAAAGTCTCCATCTTTTTGAAAACACCAAAATTTAAGTTATGTTTAGAACATTTGATTGTATATCTTCAGCAGCTATAACATGGTGGTTAACACTGAGAAAAAATTATATGTAATTTTTAGCAACATTTACTTAATATTATTAAATAATTTAAAAATCTGTAAAATTATAATTTGTAGTAGACGCAGTAAAAATCTTTCCATCGATATCAACTTGAGACCTATCCGATAAACCAATCCTGAGATATCACGTTTTTAAAAAAACCTTTTTTTTCATTTTTTCGTTTTTGACGATTTTTGAAATTGTTTATAAAATTAACAAAAAATTTTTGTGCAAAACCGCAAATTACGTTTTGGTGGGCATGTCGAGATCTAATTTCGGATTTTTTTTATTGAAATGAAAAATAAAAAATTTTTTAGCTGTTCGGTTTATAAAAGAATGACCCATTTATAGGTATGTATTGTCTTTGGTACAAGGAAACGTGCCGAATGTGGCAGCTGGCGAGGCTTGACGTGTCACATTTAGTTTTTTACTTTATTTGCAGCCAATTTAATATGAATTTAAAAGTAAAAGCTACGGAGGACCCTTACCCAGACGACGTGATGAAGATATATAAACGGATTTTAAATGGAGCACAGTTACAATGTAAGGCTGCCTTCACACTGTTCAACACATGACCCATGACATCTAGTGGGCCCGCATTTCCCTACGAAAGTCTATGAATTTGACAAACTATTCAAATTTGAAACAGAACAAAAAGCAGGACTATTAGACTATCATTTGTCATGTGTCGAACAGTGTGAAGGCAGCCTAAGCTTAAGCGGCTAAGTATAAATATTGTTTTGGTTGTTGTTTGCCAACATATGTTAATAACAAATGTAACTTTTCAGGCAGGACACATAACAATGCTGCTGTGGCGGTTTCAGCGCTTTGGAAGACAACGTACAATGCGAGAGGTTCGAAACCAAGAAAGCTGCAGAACTGGCGTTTCAGCGATTTTCGCTGAGGAACTCTGATGTACGGGTTCCAGCAAAAGGCACTCCCATATAGTGACTTCTGATTACATTCGCGTGCACACGAGGCATGCAGTAAGAGACCAATGTTTCTCTATAGTGAAGTGTCCACACATGACGAATTTAATTAATTAGTGTAAATTAAATAAATTTTAAGAAATACAGATAAAAATTAACAGGTCTGTTCTCAATTCCACTTCGTTTTTCGTATAAACGTTTGAACTGGTCAACTTACTCTTACAAATTTGAATGGAAGTTGTAAAGAAAGTCTGTGGCTAATAGATCAAGGGTTCATTTTTCTACGAATTGAATCCACTTGGCACTGAGCTGCCGCTTTCAACTGCTTGAGCAATTCCCCTTTTACTGAAAACGGATCTAGTAGACGTAGATATAAGTGTCACTTTCCAAAATCTTATTGACGTAGAGTTCAAAGTACAAACGTTTACACGAAAACCGAAGTGAAATTGAGCCGACCTATCATAATTGTTTGTTTTCTCTATATCTCGACTATCGTTCATCTAGTCTTCATCGTTATTTACTAACACTGATTACTAATTATGCGTAAAGGGTACGAACCATCTATCTGCAATAATGAGACAGATACGCTTTTGAATTTTTCTGAATTTGTCAGCGAGGATTTAAAACTTAGGTGTAGGAATTACTTTAATTCTTGACTGATTTCAGTAATAACCATTAGTTCAGTGCTAAATTCATACCTGACAAAGCCCTGCCCGTGTAAGATACATGGCTGAAATGTCTGTACAGGCAGCCAGGAATAAAGTAATAAACTGCAACTTTCATGTAACCTTCATTTCGATTAAGCTTTGTTCGAAAATTAAACAGTAAATAGTTCAACTAAATATTTTCTAAAATTACGTTTTCCTACCTCTAGAGTAAACCACGTATACGTAAGCACACTCACATACACACAAGGCTATTTAAACGAAATGGTTTTGTGTAAAATTATTCTGTTAATTTCCCGAAGGCATTACCTTTCCTGCATAACTAAAAACGTGTGCCCAACCTTCATTGGGGACCTGTAAACCAAACACAGAGACAAATGCGTAGGTGTTGGCCATAGAAAAAGTTTCATTTTATGCTGCCCGGCGAGAAAAGTTGTCAACGGCAGGATTGACGTTGTATCCAATGGCAACTTTAGTTGTCAATTGACCTCAATAGAGAATTTACTTTCAATTTTTCTGCTCTACCAATTTTAACTAACATTTTCATTTCTCAAGGAGGCCAGATTGATGGATTCCATTTGGCGAATGCCACTCTTGTCCACCACAAATACGTCGAAATTTCGCAAATTAATTATCAAACGCTTCTGAATCTCAGCCACACATTTCTTTAGTATGTCATAAGCCTCGGTCCGATTAAGTTTCTGATTCCAATAGCTCTGTAAAATACTGCCACAGAAAATACTGCCCCAACCATGACCAGCATGGTTGATGGATTGGGCAGCGCCGTAAGAGTCAATATAATGCAAGTCGGGGCCCTCTTCATCATCGTAACCGGCCAATAGCATGGCCACCTGATAGCGGGTATTCGTACGTATATAATCAGCCAGATTCTTGCGCGTGAAATGAGCCGCTGCACGAGAGCTCAAATGATAACCATTGGCAATTTTATATAGATTAAAATTTTTAGATATGAAACTGGTGAACTGAATGGTATCGCCACCATCACCCACTGTGGCCATCATAGAGAAATCCGAGAGGCGGTGGATTTTCGATTGATCTGTAATTGCAGGAGTTTCGAAGTGAATCGGAGAGAAGCAAGTGGAAGAACTGACCATCTTTCATGAAAATCAATGATTTTGCCTGCATGGTATCCGAAGCGAGCATTACAAAGTCTGATCCTTTGATACCCAAAATGGTTTCCATTGCCATGATGAGGATACAAATTTGGTTTCCAGGATAACTCAAAAAAAAATATTAGAAATGTGTAAATTAAATCAACTGAAATATGATATTTGGGAAAAATGTTTTGTGAATTATAAAGGAAAGTAGTCTGGTAAATTACAAAAAGATAATGGTCGTGTGTTTGGTAACTCAAAATCGAAAATAAAAACCAACCGGTTAAGTAACGGTGAATCACCGGAAAAGGTTCGGTTCACTTGATTAGAGTATAGTTTGTTCTTAAGATAAATATAGTTCAACTTATGGAGAAATCGGAATCTGAAGCTGTTAGTCTATTAGTAATTAAATTGAATTGTAATAAATTTTAAATATCTGTATGAAAACTGCTGAGTAATTGATGACAATTCGATGGATTTATCTTACTAAAAAAAGAACAGTTGTAACACAGGAAGAAAGTGAATGATTTAAAATGGGTTTTGGGCTCTCCTAGTCTGAGTTGCGTAAAAACTTTTGACATGTGAGTGTCTCAAATGAGCGACTTGCTTTCGCTCTTGTTACCCCCACCTATCTTAAGGCTGAGTTAAATGTACCTACATATATTTACGAACCTTAGTAGATGTATGTACGTACAAAAACTTCATGTCTTCAACTAAAGGGCAAAGTAGATAATGCTACATGACGACTCCTTCCAAGCAATTTGTGACGTTTAAGGGCGCAACGAGGCAGCGACTTCTTGACAGGACATTAACTTTCCACATGGAGGAGACGACTACTGTCTGTCTGACTGACTGTTTGTGTGTGACGACGACTCTGATGATGATTCATGATGATGATCTTTTGCCATTGCTTGCAGTTTCTTCTCTCACTCTTTTTTTTTCTTATTTGCGTTGGCCATTTTTGCTGTCATTTTTCATTGGAGGCGGGTTTTGGGTAGATTTGAGCTTGCTTTTTCGACAGCCTATTAGTTTTTATTATTTGTTGCAATTAGTTTGCCAGCCGCTGTCACAGGCCCACGGGCAAGAGAAAGTCGGGGCGGGTATGTGTCTCGGTGTCTCTCTCTCTCTCTCTGCTTTTATGACACTTTTGTGCACATTTTTCAACGGAATGAGCGTCATCTGTTGCCGTCGCTGTTGCACAGTGGTTGAGCTAAGCTTTCGACTAGACGCACGAGCAGCTGCTCTCAACTCATGAAAACCTGCAGAAGACATCATTGTCCTCTTAATACTTTTAGACAATGATTAAAAATGAAAAGAAATTATAGTTTTTAAATTTTTTATATACCTATAGTAACATTGGAATTTATAAAAATGTTCCAAAAAAAAAAAGGCCTAGAAAATGCCAAAACTTGCACAGACTTTTCTGATTAAAATCACTTTTTTAAACGATGGCGATTTCACAAAAATCAGAAAACATTTTCTGAAAATAGTTTTTTTTAAATATACGGAGAGTGTAACCATTGCTTTTTGAAAAACTACGTTGCATATTTCGTCTTTTCCTAAACAGAGGACAAAAATAAACATCTTCAAAAAAATAAATAAAAAATTGGGAAGAAACTTTCTCAATATTGAGCACAATTCAAATTCATTCAACTGCTGTACAGAAAAACTTAATTAGCGTCTAAGACTATGAGCAGAAAAAGCTTAGATTTCTTTATTTTTCAGAATATTTAAATTAACTAATACATGTGGTGGGTGGATTGTACAGGAAGTTGTCTTCTGAACCAGTGGAATATGGTGGAGCTCGGGTATCAGAGTAAATATCATATTCAATCTGAAGAGATTCGAACGTCACCAAAATGAATGTTTCGATATGTAACCCGCTGATTCATGTTCCCAAATCAATAAAAAATTATTTGGTAACAATTTTTTTCTAGGCTTAAGTCTAGTACTGAGGGCGCTTGAACATTCTTTCAACTGTCATATTCTTCATAGATGTTTTAAGACCAATACACATTTGTGAAGTAACGAGAAGTAAAGTAAAAATCTCATTAAAATATTTTTACCGGAAAGCAGTCTTAAAATTTGTTGTAGGATTAAAAATCTTAATAACCTGTTGCTATGCCAACATTTTTAAACTTTGGTATTGTAAAAATGTTAAATAGGTCGATGTCTTATAGGTAAATTCTACAAAAATAGCAAATTTCGTCATGGGAAATATATAATATATGACTCAGGATGTTAGATGTTCTCAGTGTAAAATGCTTATAATAAACGTGTTTTGTGAGAGACAGTTCAAGATCAGCGGCTCATTGGACAGTACTTTTCCAAAAATAGTGAAAAACGCAACGGTACATTCAATGAAGATAAGAGCAAAGTACAATGATTTTGTCAGGGAATCAACACGGAACCGAAACCGTATACCGAAAAAAACAGCTTGACGTTAACGATATTTTTAATTTTTTTGTAAATAAAATACTGGTAGTATTTAAGAACCGATAGTTTTGGAACTGCAAAGACCGAAGCCGTAGCCGCCGCCAAGTTATTTTGTCATTGCTATATTCAGAACTGCTACACTCAAAAAAAAGTTGTCATCACAGCGACACAATTTAGACATCAATTTGAAACTATTGAGTATCGAATTCTCTCTAATACTCCAAGTATCAAATTGATATCTTCGAAAGTATTAACATGATACTTCGAGGATTTCAATTTGATACTACCGTGTTTCTAGTTGACACTTTTTTGTATTACTTTATTAGTATCAATTTGACACTAGGTCTTATTAATTTGACACTTCAATTATCATACTTTTAGTATCATTTTGAAACTAGCTTTTATCAATTTAATATTATTTCTTATCAAGTTTGAAAAATAAATTCAGTTTTTTACAAACTCCCATTAAAATTAATGCATAACATTTTAAAAACATTACATTTTTATTTCTTTCAAAATGTATTTTATTTACACTAACAAATTGAATTTGTCAAGTGTGGACACCTCGTTAAGGAAAAACATTGGTCTCTCACTGCAAGCCTCATGTCCACTCGAATGTTGTATGTTCAGAAGTCACTGTACTGGTGTGCCTTTTGCTGGAACCGATAAATGTAGCCTTCAGAGACTGAAGAAATAACGCAAAAAACGCCTCTTCTGCAGCTGTCTTCGTTTGATTCCTCTCGCTGAAACAGGCACCGCAGCTTTGTGGCATGTTATGTGTCCTGTCTGAATAGTTACATTTGTTATTACATATGTTTGCAAAAGTCGACCACAGCAACATTAATACTTAGCTGCTTAAACTTTCCTTGTAAGTTTGCACCATTTGAAATCCATTTATATATCTTCATCACGTTGTCTTCCATAGCGTTTACTTTTATAGCCTAATCATAATTAGTACATCTAGCATCCAACATCCTGAGTCAAAAATATTAACCAAGGCAAAATTTGCCAGATTTGTAGCACTATCATCGACCCTCTTAACATTTTTACAAGACAAAATCTTAAAAATGTTGGCAGAGCAAATGGCATTTTAACCAGAGTTCGACACGTTTGTTTTTTCTTTGTATACAAGAGCCGCAGAGTAACAGCGACGTCGCTACACCGACAGTATACGAGCTTACACTGCACTCTTTTGCAACAACAAAAAAGTGCAAAAACGTGGCTCACACACACACGCGATGCCAAAATGACCTTGTGTATTTTGCGACCACATTTTTAAACTCAAGAGGTTGGATGTTGGATGTGCTTAGTGTGATTATAGGCTAATTAGCCTATTATTGAATTGTTTGCACATAAATTAAAACACTACATTTGACAGGTCAAGCATCGCCAGCTACCACATTTGGCCTGCTTTCTTATACAATTCATACATTCTTCGAAATTTCGAACTTAAAAAAAATTTATTAGTTTCAAATTGATACTTCTGCGCATTAAATTAATATTCTAAGTTTCAATGCAGTACTTTCTAGGCTAACATTGATACAAAAAAAATGATACTAGTTTTAGTTTCAATTTGAAACACGTGTTTCAAATTGATATTGACACAAATTTTTTTGGGTGTACCTGCGACATTGATGTGGACAGCGAGAGAGTGTTATCTCTATGTTTAGAGCTGCTAACTGTGCCAACGGTGTTGAGCATGAGAGTCTGTGCATGTATGTTTCTGTGTGGGAGACTGTAAAAAAACATTAACTGAAATATGTATATATTTGGCGCTCTTTCACTTAAGTTCTGTTATTGCATGTTCGTTTTCTGCTAAGTCTTAGCTTTCCGTCGGTTTTGTATTCAAGTCGAAAGTGCTGAGTATTTACATACTGCATATATATAAAAACATTTTTATGTCGTATGTAAGTGCTTAGAAAGTTAAATAGTCTGCATGTAAGTGTGTTAGTACATGCCCCTGATGAAAAGAAGCGAAAACTAAATTTCTGAGTACATTGTACATTTATGTATGAATGTACTTTTATTTATTATAGGGCCCGATCTCACGCCGACTTGATAAAAAACCTTAACAATCAAGTCGATCAGCAAAACTCGAATCATTCGGGTGACAATTAATAAACATACCATTTGAGATGCGTGTGTTTCTCTGGGCGCGCTTGACCTGATAAACGACCTCGGATTCCGCCGAATTCTAAGCTATTTGCTCAAGGCCTGGGTTGTACGAGTTTTATTATCCCCCAATTAGTACGGAAACTAATACGTTTATTATGACTCCGCTAAGTATAGCTTCTTTGGATTGTTTTTGTTTGGATTTAAGATTTAAAAATTCCTTTAATTTTGAACGGTCCATACCGGTACGGTATATCGAAATTAAAATCTTGGTACCGATACGGAGCCGAATACCGAAATAAAATATAGTCAATCAGAACAGAACTTTTTAAACTTCCGTTTCGGTACGTACCAGAACCGGAACAGAATTTCGATTTAGTTTGATGCCCTGACATTTGCCCAAAATGGAAGCATTGAACTTGGTCGGCGTATGGTTGCAACAAGACGGTGCCACAGGGACGAGCGAGAGTTAAATTTGCCTTCTGGCAGGCCACTAAAATATCATTTAGCGAGAGGTTCCGTTAACATTGAGGTAAAACGGAAAAACACTTGGGACTTAGTTTCTCTAAAAATTATTTTAAATTTGTCAGTTCCTTAGTTGAGTAGTATGTATTTAGCATTAGACTTAAAAAACATCTTAATGTCTATTCTCTTTCATTCTAAGTCTAGTGCATGCTCCGACTACTTGAATTGAGAGTTCGACTAAAGCTGGCATTGGCGTCTGAGTCATTAGCTGGACTTGAATTGGAATTATTATCTTATATTTGTAACAAATAATTAAACTTAAACATAGGAAATGGGTTCCTAAAATGTATAGAATAAATCCTTTTGATTTTGAATTCTTTTTTAACGTAAGCCACTGTGCGCCGACGCTTTCGGGACGACGTTGTTTTTCACACCAAACAACAACAACAACAGCAACGGAAAAGCAACATCAGGCATCAGTTTCGCTGGCTATATCTATGATAAATTATGGCCAAAAGTCAAAGTCATCAATCAGCGTTGTGCCATGTTTTATTTGCTGCCTGGGGGGCATTTCTGCCCTCCTTACCCTCCTCATTCCCTCCGACCCTTAAATGTCATATGCAGCCAAGGCAGAAGTAGTAGAGGAGAGGATTAAATATAAATCGCAAGTGCGTAATGGTAGTCCAAGTCCAGTGCAGTCCAGGAACACACAGGTGTCGTAGCATTTCGATTTAATTTTCATTAAAATTCAAGCATAAAATATGCAAAAGGTAAACTGCGGCTACTGGTCCCAGCTTCTCTGCTCATGCTACACGGGGGCCAAAAGCCCATTAAAATTCCTTAAAGACCCGGGACCTATCTCCTCCGTCGACTCGACTCCTTTTCATTTTCGAGTGCTTATTAAAATTGCAAAGGTCCAGGATTTGCGGACATTATGATGCGGTGAATGCGAATTTATGCGGCTCGAAGTTGTTGGAAGTCGACGTCAACGTGTTTGGCCTCAGCTGCGTTATCCTCGTTTTATTCCATTCCTCTCGCCTCCTCCCGGGTGTTTAATTATGCATTTTTATGTGGATGGCAGCAAAGCGATTTTGGCAGCCTCTGTCATACTCGAAGACCAAAGTCTGGGTGCGATTTTCCTTAAAGTGGATGCGATTAAAAATAATATTTCAAGTTTTAGAATCCTTTTTCTGGTATCAATGGGCCTGACTTTGTCAGGTGCGGCCAATTAGCAATGGCAACGTGGCTGGCAAACAAGCACAAATCGCTGACGGGCAATCCGCTCACACTGACACCCACATCCCCCCTCACGGCCAGACCAGGCCAGGCCAATCCTTTACCAATCCCAACTAAACTAACAGAACAATGCAGCCGCACAGACTGATGCGAGTGCATTTTTGTTGCAAGCTGTGCTCATTTTTATGAGTTTTGCTGTCGACTGACTGACTGACGGAGGGACGGACAGACGAACTGAATGCTTGTTGAAATGGGGAAATAGAGACATGTTGGCTTTTCTACTTCCGATTCGCAACAGTTGACGTTGCATGTTGCAGTTGCCAGCCTCTCCCTGTGTATGTTTGTGTGTGTTGTCATTGTAGCTCAAACAAACACACACACACACACTTGTGTAGATGGAGAACAAGTGGAGGCCACATATGCTAATACATGGAGTGCAGCCAACCATGGCATGTTTCCAGAGCTTAAGCCGGTCACGTCAACTAATCTTTGAACAAAAAAAAAAGTACTCTCTGCCAATATCTAATGCTTCCTTCACTGCGCATTAATAAGTTTAGTTCACAACTCCTACAAATAACAATTTTAAAGTAAGGGCTGCAAACCAGTTCGGAGCCAGAGTCTCCGATGTTCTAGAAAGTCGGAATCGAATTTGATTGATGCTGCTAAAATTGTTATTCTTTGTACTAAAGGTACATTAAGTATATTAAATTTGTGCAAAAGTATGTAATAGAGAGAAGGAATTTTAAAAGGATCAGAAATACATATACGAACTTTAGGAGCACAGAGTATTAATTTCTTTTTTAATATTTTCTAATAATTGAAAATGTTTCTTATCCCTGATAAAGTAAACATTCTATATTAGCAAATAATCTGAAACAAGTTTTGTTTTTAAAGTTTCTTTCGTAGTCTTATGTATTAAGTAATCTTAATCAGCATGACAAGCTGATTCGATGTAGCCATGTCCGTCTGTCCGTCTGATTCTATGCTTTGCAAACTTTGCACGAACTCATTTGATACAAATTCTCCGCACATTTGTCGGAACCACCCGGATCGGACTATAGCATATAGTTTCCAAAGGAAACGAGAGCGTAAGTTAAAGTCGGCTCTAACCGACTTCGCTATACCCGTTACTCATGAAAAACATGTTTAACAGTGTTCCTGCGTTCCTTAGGGTAAACATCCGAAAAGTATGCAACATTTTTTAGGGTGGGAGGGGGGTGGCGGGGGGTGCTTGGTTCACATTTTTATTCATAACTTGAGAACCGTTCATCCGATTTTTATCATTTCTTCGGCAAATCGATTCATTTTGCTAATTACTAACTATATCTAGAAGGTGAATTGTCTATCTTCAAAACTGTAGGAGATATAACGTTTTTTCCAATTTGCGGGGGCGGGAGGGGGCGTGGCAAAAATTGATAAACTTGATCTGCTTGCAAGTAAAAGAAGCATTTGTCCCATACATGTCAAACCTCTATCTCTTACCATCTCTGAGATCTAGGTGTTCATACAGACAGACGGACAGACGGACAGACGGACGGACGGACGGACGGACAGACAGAGATGTCTATATCGACTCGGCTGTTGATGCTGAACAAGAATATATATACTTTATATGGTCGGAAATGATTCATTCTCTTAACACTAAAGAACATTAAAAAGGCTTGGCACTAAGCCGACTGCCTATTACATAAATTAAGTTGATTAAAAATGTGGTATATCTATAAATTATGAAATATATAATACATATATGTATACACTTCCGATAGCTTTGGTAACAGTATCACATTTTTATAGAAAAGCTCACGAGAAAATATTAAAAATCCGTCTTTGGTTCGATTAAATCCGATACACCGTTCAAAAGTTATGATTTTTTTTTAATTTCATGTGTATCCGGATTATTATACCCGTTACACGTAGAGTAAAAAGGGTATACTAAAGTCGTGCAAATGTATGTAACAGACAGAAGGAATCATTTCCGACCCTATAAAGTATATATATTCTTGATCAGCATCAACAGCCGAGTCGATTTAGCCATGTCCGTCTGTCCGTCCGTCCGTCTGTCCGTCTGTCTGTATGAACACCTAGATCTCAGAGATGGTAAGAGATAGAGGGTTGACATGTGTGGGACAAATGCCTTTTTTTATCTGCACGCAGATCAATTTGGAAAAAACGTTATATCTCCTACAGTTTTGTAGATAGATGATTCGTACCTTCTAGAGATAGTTAGTAATTAGCAAAATGAATCAATTTGCCAAAGAAATGATAAAGATCGGATGAACGGTTCTCAAGTTATGAGCAAAAAACTGAACCAAGCCCCCCGCCACTCCAACTCCCACCAAAAAATAAATGTTGCATACTTTTTGGATGGTCAAGGAATGCAGGAACACTGTTAAACATGTTTTTTCATGAGTAACGGGTATATCGAAGTCGGTTAGAGCCGACTTTAACTTACGCTCTCGTCTTAAGAACTATTGTGGGTAGGGGAAAAATTGTTTGGGGTATTTTCATATATATATATAGTACTTCAAAATAATAGCCATTAATAATTTTTTGGATATAAAAAAAATGGGGTTGCCGAGTTGATATGGAATGTCCCATATATAAGCCGGGTATCCAGCACCGCGGAAACTAAAAATTCCTGTCAAACTTCATATAAAAAAAACTGTGGCAGGAATTTTTAGTTTGCATTTTCCTTGCTTGTGTATCCAGCAACATGAACGTAATCCACATTTTCTTATCGATAGTTGGCATATCGATAGCGTGTGTGGATGGCGAGAACAGCTGACACACAGCGCAGGAAAATATTGTCAACAATTATTTTGGATGTGATGAGCGAAAATTTTGGGGGAATACTCTTTTTATTTATTTGTTATGAGCTGTAATCTGGTTGGGGAACCATCTGCGTGCAAAGATTGATAGAGCTCCAATGCCATTAGCTGCAACCATAGCTACTGCCCGAGTCACACGGGCTTTCCTAGTCAAGACACGCCAAGGTATTTAGCAGCGTTATCCGTATATGGATCTCTTAATCCCAGGAGTCGCACTCAATCTACTTTTCCGGGTCTCATGGCAATCGTGTTGACTCTTTGAACGATTAACGACTATGTTCCGGTTCGCCCTTCTACCAAAGCCAAGGCCACTAAGATGACAAAATCCTTAATGTAAATGCGAATGTGTTTCGTAAATCTTGTATCCGACCATGAAAGACCTTATTTGATTGGCGACCAACCAAGAAGTCATACTACTTTGGGGATAATAGCATTATAAAGTTGTGCAGATAACAACATACTGCAGTGATGTTTTGTGCCATCCCGGACATATACTGTAAAGTGTTATGCCCTTTGGTTTTATCCCCAAGTACATAATAAATGTTTAGCACATACTCTGAGCAGCATGCTTTATTCAGAAAATATTATTTATATTTTAAATTTATTTAAATTCAAAAAGTTAACAGTGCCAAACAGCTGATTGATCAGAGTGACCTTCCACCTCTTCGTTGCATAGTCACACTGTCTTAGTTATGTTCCACACACACAAGAAATAATTAGCAAATTCCTGACAGGAATTTTCCGCAGTGCTGGATACAGGCCTATAGGTATAAATATAAGTTCGCTTTTTCGAGTTTTTGTATTCCCCGCTCATCGCGAGATAAAGGATCTTTCAACCAGAAGAAACCCTGCCAGCGCCCTTTTATTTAAAAGTTTCCTCTTATTATGCTGATTCTGTAATGAGTTGCCTCTTTGACATAGGTAGCTAATCTGTTCCAGTTCATGCGATTGAGTACTGGATATCATCGTTTGTGAGAGCTGGTTTGTTCCATGCGTGCAGTCGATGGTCCAACAAAATAGGACACGTTGCGCAAAAAAGTGGATGACATCTTCCCGTTCTCCAAGGTTACAAAGGCTGCATATCTCAGATGGGTCATACCTATGTGGAGAATAGTTCAGGCTTATCATCTCAGGCATTAAAAATAGCTGAAATCGTGGTTGCGTCATACTGGTCTTGGAAGTAGTTAAGCTCCTTGAGATTAAGTATCAATTGTCTAAAGCTCTGGCGCGTTTGGCTTTGGCGTGCAGATAATTCAAAATTTGTTCGGGCTTTATTATACATTACCAAGAGTAAATCTCGTTGCGCTGTGTTCCAAGTTTAAAGGGCTGCTTATATCCAAATCAATACTGTGCTCCTGCGATAGGTTTTCCCATTCATGAATACATTGCGACTTGGTTTCTACCAAAAAGTTTACCGCAATAAGGGCTAGCCGGTGCCGTGGTAGGGATAGGACTTTCATCGCATATTAAAACCTGACAGACCTGTTTTCAAATGTATTGCGTACGTGGGAGTGTCCGAAAAAAGTCTTAGTTTTTAATGCTATCGCTCCCAAACTTGTTACTGGTCAATACAACTATCCTGCTTCCAAGAGTGTTTGGTCTTTAAATTTGGAAAGTAGCCTCCACTTTCGAGCGAAATTTTCGAACTCATAATTTCAAATTTATTATTTATAGATCGTATATTCTCAAAATCAGCGGCGGGCACGAGATTAGAGTTTGGGAGGAGTCCAACAACCTGTTGCGCAGTCTGCGGGTGCGCTCTTTTGACGCCGATTTCCATTGACTTTGTTGTTGTAACAGACTTCAAAGCGAGGCAATTGCGAGTCAATTTATTATGCGTCTGTGTTGCGCCAGTTGACGAAAATTAAATCTCTAAGTAATAACGCAATGGGAGCAAGAACATACTCACCGCTGCCCTTAACAATGCGCATTAAATTTTATTAGTTTGGAACCGTTTAAGCTCAAGATCTTGAGTTTACTAAGACTTATATTGCTAGTATATTTGCAATAAAAGTAAAAGTTATTATCCATCTTTGGGCTTGCTATCTTCTTGTGAATATGGGCCACAATTGTGTTTTCCTCATTTTGTTTTTTTAAATATACTTCTCTATCGCTTCACTTTAATATTTGCCTGTCTTGCATTTGAAATCAAATGTAACACCTAATCGTTGTCCTTGAATGTGACACAATTGAATAATGATTTAATTTCAGGCTTAATTGTTCCAGCCCTTATTCAAATTCTCTTTGAAGTTAAGCTAACAGTGCAATTTTAACCCGGGGTAGACCAAATGAAGGGCACAAAATCAATGTACCTATCTCACTCTGATACTCAGTGATTTATGGCTTCGGCAAGCATTCGGTGTGAACTGCCTACTGACTTCCGCCTTTTTACCGCTATGGAATGGCCTGGTCTGCTATAAAACCACTATAAAAGCCGTCTGAATCGCACATCTAGCATTTAGTATTCAGCCGACAGTACAAGCAACATGCAGGAGAACAGTGCCCAACATTTTCGCATTAATTGGCTTGGCTGGCGTTTACTGGGGGCCTGGGAATTGAGTGCCAAAAATTATTGGAACAGATATCTAGTACTACACATTTTTGTGGGATTAAGTGTTCCGTTGATGCTATTGCTGGCCGCATTCAGTTTTGATACACCGGTGGAAAATATGAAAAACCTTTTCTTTTGGTAACTACTGTGGCCACTTCGCTGAAATTCTACTTCTATATCTTAAAGTTGGGCACGCTTAAGCACATAGAGCGGATTCTAAGTGAATTGGATAATCGTGTGGTGGGAGCAGAGCAACATTTGTGCTTTGAGCAAGTGCAAAAAGAAGTTCCGCTTCGTTTCGAATGTATTTATTTGCACTTTTAGCGCTATTCTAGTGAGCTCGGAGTTCAGCTTTCTGTTTCGCAGTGAGAGGAGTCTACCACTTCCGTCCTGGTACCCCTGGATTGGTCCGACTCACTGACAAATTATGCTTTAGCTGTGGTGCATCAGCTGATTTGTACATTTATACAGATAGTTGAAAACTTTTTGGATGATTTATTTCCACCCTTGGCTTTGTGCCTGATCACGGGACACTGCGAGTTGTTGCATATACGCATATCGAGAATAGGATATTATGAAGGGAGTCAGGAGGACAATGAGCGAGAGCTGATTAAAGGCATCAACGATCAACAAAAGTTGTATAGGTAAGTCAAGGTAAAATGTTGTACCAGAGAATATAGCAAACTTTTGGCCGTTTTCCCTAGCACGTCAGGTGAGCAAAATATTTGCATACAATTTTGTTGAGCGAGGTTTGTTATCATTTTCAGGTCCTGTAGCCGCATTAAGTAAACTTTTCCAACCGAAATTGTTCCAAATTGAAATGATGGTGTATAATTTTCTGCTAATTAAAAAAACATCAGAAAATAATAATTGCTACTTTCTTGTCTCCTTTAATTTACATGTTCAGTACTCGATATCATCGCGCATTGAAAAGTAATAAACCAAAAACTATGAAAAATTACAATTCTGAATAAAACCTCTGAAGCTGAATACATCCTTTTTTTTATATTTGGTCCCTTTTTATCCTTTTTTAGTATAAACCAAAAACCATGTAATGTATCACACAATCTAACAGCAGGTGCTGCGTTAAGTGCTAACAAATCTGATGCTCCAGTACGGTATCTAAATCTATTATTGGCTGCCCCGCACTTGTTTTCGAACTCATGCAGATAGTTGTGACCCTTGCACTTGTGCTCAAGCGCAATCAGGTAGCTGCACTATCACAAATATCTTTTGAGCAGACAATTTTTTAAAATTTTGCTATTTTATATTATTATTAATAAAGGTATTTAAATTAAACAAAATCAATGTAAAATAACTTTTTCATATTCACTCTTTCGATTAACCATATCTACTTCGTTATTTTTAAATTACTACAAATTTTTTTATAGAATCCCGGAAGTTTTTATAGTTCCTGGTCTATAGGAGGCAAAAGATCTATCATATGTTATTATCTGTGTTTTTTTCATTTATTAGACAATTCTAAAAAAATATTTCTACTTTAAAAATAAAACACGATTTTATTAACAAAAAATAATCATATCATCCACTTTAAAATCAATAAATTTACATCTTAAAAATAAAATCAGAACTTCCAAAAATACCTTTTGAAAGTTTAATATTTTATCTGAGACAAAAGCTTGTAAACCTGTGTTATTTTAGCAAAATTTTCGTATATTTTTAGACTTTTGGATCTTATCACCGAGATGATCTCTTGGCCCATGCTGGTGCAGTTTATAGTCATTGCAATTGATGTCGCAGCTGCCATGTATTCATTGATCTTTTTTGTGGATACATTCCAGGACCGACTTTATCATATAAGTTTCCTGTTTGGACTCGGCTTGCAAGTGTATCCTATTTGTTATTTTGGTTCTTTGGTGGAAGAACAATTTGAAAGTTTGCAGTATTCAGTATTCTGCAGCAATTGGATGGATCAAAGTCCCAGCTATTGAGAAATGTACTGATCTTTGCCGAACGGAGTAAGAGGAAGCCACAATTGATGGCTGGTAATCTGGTGCCCATACATTTGACCACTTTTATGGCAAATTGTAAGACAGCCTATTCGGTTTTCACTATCATAGGGGATACTCGCAATAAGTAAAGTTGTAATAATTATATGATAAATAATCTAGCTCTTTAGCTTAACTAGAAATTCACACAAAATTGTATTCAACAATTTATGTAAGATGAGTTGATGAGCATGAATCAGGAGAAACTGTTTTCGTTTCAATAAAATAATACATTCAAAACAAAATCACATATAAAAATTTGTATTAAAGATGTCCAAACGGCAAGCCCTTTGGAGGCTGAACTGCTATTGGATTCACATTCACTGCTTAGATTGATCACTAATCGTTTGTGTAGCACAGCTGCATATTTTCTATGTTTGTATCATAACCTTTTGCTTGATCTTTTTGAAGTGAAGCTCTGTTGAATTATGATTATGTTCACTGATTCTAAAACTAGTTTGGGCTTAGCTTCGTCAGTTTCATTTTGCTGTTCGAATGACTTAAATTAGACCGGATTAGCGGGTATTATATATATATATCGATATTTTTGGTGATATTAAAAAAGTATAATTTCGACCAAAAACATCGATATTTCGATATATTTCAATAAAAATCCGCATCTTAACAATGAACAGGCCTTTTGAGATACCAGGAGGTGAAGAGGTTTAAACCATGTCTGGAATAATGGTAAGATATACTAAAACATTTTCCTGTTAACGATCGGCTTAAAGACATATTGAATCAATTGATCCATTTTTCACAAAATGAACTGTTACCGTCAGATAGGCCCTGTTAGAGATGGAGTGGTAACGGCATCGCGGGTAAATGCTGAACTATAGATTTGCTGGCATTTCTATTCACAGCGGACAGGAAGATTGTCCTTCCATATCCCACGGAGCAAAACTTCCGTTGTTTCATTTTATTTACGTCCATTATCTGCAATCTCCATAATTGGTTAAAAAATTCCATTATGTAGTTTTCACTTTTTCCTTAAATGTCTTCCATATTCTTTATCGCATCCATTACTAATGTCTTTTGGTTGAGTTTTCGTCTACAAATTTTCATTAGGGCTTCCGAAGATTCAAAAAATCCGAGCCTGTTTATGCACTTTTAAACATTTTGACCCAAATGTACAGAGCACAAGAAACAGTTATTCGCGACATTGATAAATTTTTTTATTTTGAAAACAAAACATAATAAAAAAAATTTTATTTTAGAAATTAAGAAGAAAAATGAAACATAAATAACTTTTATGTGATCTATAGGTCACTACCATGTATCTATCTGACTTGGAAGCATGCAAAGGTACTTATTTCGTATTTATTTCTCAGGTTATCATGAGAAAATCTGAGAAATAATCGGGAAATAAGTATCTTTGGCATGTATATACTTTCTAGGGTCGCAGGTAGGGTTGTCAATATTTCTCAAAATATCAATATCGATGATATCAAAAATCAAAAATTTCATTATTGATATTTGATATATCGGGTCCAAAAATCATCGATAAATCGATATATCGTTGTTTTTTAAAGCTTAAGAAAAGTTTTTATGAAACGTCCTTGCTGTCAAATAACCATTTTTAGTGGCCGTTATATCTAATATTTCTAATGGGATACCTTTAAGATTTAAATGATTTAATTTTCTGAATCTAGATTACAGTTTTGGGGGTTTTGATTTGTATAGGCGAAAGCTACGGAAAATTCTAAGAAAATTGTACCTGTTGTATCTGTTCGAAATTGTCCGAAGATTTCATTTTTTCTATACGTTTTGTGCAGAACAAAATCGACAGTCTTATTATGACAATTTTCTCCTGCAACCAAAGTATTTTTTTCTGATATATCGTTTATAAAAATATCGATAATATCGGCACAAAAAATATCATATCGAAATAACCCTTATCGTCCAACAAAAATATCGATATATCGATTTATCGATAAAGTATTGACAACCCTAGTAGCAGGTGCTTCTATCGTCCACAACTTCATAATCCCCTTTCACCCATTTTTAATGGTGCCACAATTATTTTATCATTTTCAATTTTTTTTTCTTTGAAATCAATTTGAAATAATACCCGTCTTGCATTTGTAATCAAATGTTACACCTAATCGATGTCCTTGAATAATGACTTAATTTCAGACTTAATTATTCCAGCCTTTTTTCCGAATTCTCTTTGAAGTTCACCTAATAGTGCAATTTAAATCAACCAAAGGGTGTGTATAAAAACCCTCTGAATCGCACACCTAGCATTTAGTATTCAGCCGACTGTACAAGTAAAATGGAGGAGAACAGTGTCCAACATTTCCGCATTAATTGGCTTGGCTGGCGTTTACTGGGTGCCTGGGAATTAAGTGCCAAAAACTATTGGAACAGATATCTAGTACTACACATTTTTGTGGGATTTAGTTTCGCATTGACGCTATTGCTGGCCACATTCAGTTTTGATTCACCGGTGGAGAATATGACAAACTTTTTCATTTTGGTGACTTCGGTGGCCACTTCGCTGAAGTTCTACTTCTATATCTTAAAGTTGGGCAGGCTTAAGCACATAGAGCGGATTCTAAGTGAATTGGATGATCGTGTGGTGGGAGCAGAGCAACATTTGTGCTTTCAACAAGTGCAAAAGAAGTTTCGCTTTGTTTCGAATGTATTCATTTGCATTTTTAGCGCTATTCTAATGAACTCGGAGGTCAGCTTTCTGTTTCGCAGTGAAAGGAGTTTGCCATTTCCGGCCTGGTTTCCCCTGGACTGGTCCGATTCGCTGACAAATTATGCATTAGCTTTGGTGCATCAGGTAGTTTGTATATTTATGCAGATATTTGAAAACTTTTTGGATGATTTATTTCCACCCTTGGCTTTGAGCCTAATAACGGGACACTGCGAGCTTTTGCATTTTCGCATATCGAGCATAGGATATGTAGATGAAAATCAGAAGGACAATGAGCGAGAGCTGATAAAGTGCATCAATGATCAACAAAAGTTGTATAGGTAGGCGTACTGGCAGAGAATTATTCAAGTTGTATTTTCCATATTTTTTGCAGACTTTTAGATCTTACCACTGAGATGATCTCTTGGCCCATGCTGGTGCAATTTATTGTCATTGCCATTGATGTGGCTGCTGCCATGTATTCATTGATCTTCTATGTGGACACATTCCAGGAGCGACTCTATCATATCAGTTTCCTATTTGCTCTCGGCTTGCAAGTGTATCCCACCTGTTATTTTGGCTCTTTGGTGGAAGAACAATTTGCACGCTTGCACTACTCAGTCTTCTGTAGCAATTGGATGGATCAAAGTCCCAGCTATTGGAGAAATGTGTTGATCTTTGCCGAACGGAGTAAGAGGAAGACACAATTGCTGGCCGGTAATCTGGTGCCGATACATTTGACCACCTTTCTGGCTACTTGTAAGACGGCCTATTCGTTCTTCACTATCATTGGGGATTCTCGCAACAAGTAGAGATGTGAGAACTAAAGTTTCACAAAAAAAAAAAAAAACTATTATGTAAGATGCCGGCTAGACTGTTGAAATTTATAAACATAATCCAAAACAAAATCACATATTGAAATTCGTATTAAAGTTGTCCAAACGGAAAGCCGTTTGGAGGCCGAATTGCTTTTGGCTTCACATTATCCGTTTTTATAGATCCAATTCGTTCTATTCCATTCTTGTTCACCATTAACACTTCGAAACTCCTTAGATTGACCACCAAACGTTTCTGTAGCTCAGCAATGCATGTTTTCAATATATCATAACCTTGTGCTTGATCCAAATCTGGTTTCCAAAGTGACTGCAATATACCACTACAAATCAATTGGCCCACACCAAACCCACCCAAGTTTACTGATGATGCTTGTCCGGATTGAGTGATACTATGCAGTGTGGGACCTTGAACAGGATCATAACCGCCAAGTAGCATAGACACCTGGAAGCTGGAATTATTTCGTTTATAGCTGCCTATATTTGATCGAATAAAATGGACTGTAGACTGTGGACTTAGATGGTAACCATTTGCAATTTTGTATAGATGCAGTTTTCTGGAAACAAAATCGGTAAACTGAATGGTATAACCCATATCACCTATCGTGGCCAGCATGGAGAAGTCCGAGAGGCGTCGGATTTTCGAATTATCTTTATTATGGAGAAAGATATAAGATTTAGAGTGGTATTTATGTGGTCTCATTCTTAACTTACCATCGCTTATGATTAAAAGCGACCTGAATAGCGTGGTATCCGAGGCTAGCATTGCGAAATCCTTACCCTTTAAACCAAAGATGGTCCCCATTTTGGATTGATTTTTAAACCAAATCTCAACTGTGTATTAATATATATTTCTCAACTGGCTGTGATGTTTCTTTATTATGGGTAAAATGATAGTAAGTTCAAAGATTGTCGATTGAAATCCAATGTTTTAGTTACAAAATTTAATTCTATTTATAATAACACTTTCAGCGTAACTTCCCATGGCCTTTAATTTTCCTGATTTTTCGTTGATGTCTCTTCCTTTCGCCCCAAACATTCAACATTCGGGGTACTTAAAAAGCACTCACTTTTGTTGCATTGAAAATAATTTTCAGCCATTTCCGCTCTTGAACACGCTCGACGCTGCATTTTACTGTCTGTGAGCGCCCCCCGTGCACGCTCTATTGTCTGAAATTTTAATGTGATGAAAATTTGCGCAATTCTGAATAATTATCTCCATCTATTTTTGCTTTTTTTTGAAATGGAAATATTTCCGCCATTAAAAACATATTTTCGAGGACTCTTGAAATAATGGTGATGTCGTCCGCCCCTTTTGCGCCTACCCAAGCCTCCTGAATGTATTTATGCAGCAATTAAAATAAAGCAAATGACAAGCCAAGTGAGTCATAAAACAAAATGTGGCACTCACACCATATATTGAGTGAAGCATTTTGGTGTATGTCAATTGAACAATAATTTTGGAAACTTTGAGAAACCGAACTATTTAAGCCATGGAAAAGTACTTTTCTTTCATTAAATTCTTTAAATTTTCGGTTATGGTAAAGTTCAGAATGTAGTTTGAAATCAGTTTCATATTTTGATCATACTATTATGATCAAATTGAAAAGTTAATGCAAACTTCCCGGGGTTTTCAAGCGATAATTAGGTACGTTTTGTAACTTAATAAGACTGTTAGTGACAGGTTAGGTTACTATGCCTAAATCTATTGAAGAAGGAAGTTGCATTAAAGGGCATAGCCGGATAAGCCTGGGAAAACTGCCCCAGCAGGTTTTTCATTATTTTGAATCACGGGTGGTAGCTATTATATCGGAGGGTATGTATGCCAAATTTCAAGTCAATAGGTCTATTGGTTGACGAGTAATCTGCAGAAATTCTAAAACATAAATATCGATATATCTGGTCTCACATCACGATTTACCATGAACTGTTGATTGAATATTGAATAGATTTAACACAGTTATCCGTTATAAAATTCTGGAATTTTTACTCTTATTCCTTTGGTCCAAAAACCGTGGTCAAAATTTTCAAAATTTAAAATGAACACTTTCCAGTTTTGACAATACCATGGAATTTTTACAGTTCATGTGTCCTCTAACCATCTAATTATTAAAAAAAACTCAGATTTTTAAGAGTGGTGCAACAAGGTCAAATTAAGAAAAAACATAAAAATTTAAATATTTTTGTATTTAATTTTATTTAAGTCTTCATCACTATCTTCGTTGGTAATGGTACATTAAGCAGTTGTCTAAAATATATTTCTCAGCATCTCGGCAGGCTTGTTGATCCTTGACTTGAAAGTTGCATTATCAAGGAAAAAATAACTGCAGCCTTATGCGTACAACAGTCAACAGTTCGCATACCATTAGGGCACCTGCAATAGTGCCTTATAATGCAGTCAGGAGTTTTGCCATTATGTGCATATATTAAAAATGTGATTTGACAATTTATGTGCCACGATTTGAATGATTAAGAGTACTCAATATTAATGCTATCATCTGTATTCTTCAACTCCGCTACAAGAGATTTGATCGGAAATGACACGATCACTCGATAGCAGCTTTCCAAATCGATTGTTTAGATAGCACGCTATCTTGCACAGGATTTCTATTTTGCAGCATTTTATTGTCAACTTTTCACAAAGAAGCTGGTACATTTGTTTTAAAATTCCGAGCACTTCAAATGCCTACTTAATTTTGATGGCAATCCGGGATTGTTTTGCTTTCTGGGTCGGCAGCTGATTTCTTTTCCCTTCTTTTCCCTTCAGAGCCTTTTCCCTTCAAGAACCGCAACAGCATCTCTGAACCCTCAATCAACAACAATAAAATCTCCTGGGTGGAGCAATTTTTGAAGTCCGTTCAAATTGGTTAGAAATTATTTTGAAAAACCGTTGCTACTCCTTTTACAAATTAAGAAATTACTGGCGGCGGGGTTATTAAAAATAGTTTAGTAATTATTTTGTTGCTTTTTGCCAAGTCCCATTTTGGATTAAAAATGTATTTAAGCCTCTGCCTTTGTACGACCAGTCGAATTTCTCATTGAAAGTAAAGATGCCATCAGTTGGTATCATTGCTCCCAGTTAAGACCTATATTTTTTAAGTTTTTGAAGTTACTATAATTATACACTGCCATGCACTTGAATAGGGACAAGCATTTTAAAGCGAATATACAACTATTTGACTGAAACAATCATATTAAATCAAAAGGCAAATATTTTTTAGCATTTAGTACTTCATTCTTTATTGAATTAAACAAAAAAGCTTTTTCAAATTAACGCAGTCTTTTGTTAAAAAATTTTTTTTCAACGAGTTCTTCAAAAAAGGCATATCTTTAGCATGCACTTGAATAGGGACACAGGTGATTTCATCATTCTGAGTAAAACTCCGCTCAATGAAGCTTATATTTTGACATCATATAAAAGTTTTAAACATAAAAAACTAAATTCGGTGGGCGTTCAAGAACTTACTGACGTAAAAAACGCAAAATAATGGCCTAAAAGGAGTATAAAATTACTTACAAGCAAATTGATGAAAAAAATTTGAAAAAGCAAAAGTGTTGTATGCAATTTTCTTAAAAACCCATCAAATTATTGGAATAACATGAAAGGCCGCACAAAAAAATTTTTTCGTGTACTGCAGAGCATCAAATTGTTCAAAAAGCCTTAAATTTACATTTTTCAGATTTGAAAATTGATTCAAAACTACTATTAAATGAAAGTGTCGATACGGTACGGAGAGTTGTACGTAAAGCTGAACATCTAAAAAGATTAAAACTAAAAAGTAAACCCCCACTTAGTACCCAACGGTAAGATCCTCGTCAAGTTATTGCTCGAAACTAATAATAAAATAAAATATAAAATATAAGATGGCACGTCGCGGCGCGCCGTACCATAACACCTTTCTTACGGCTATCATGACGGGACAGAAAGTATTCTTCTTATCGAATATCATGAAAATAACACCAAAAACCCCCATTTTGTATACAAGTGGAAGCGTTTTTTAACGGATAATTCCACGGTATGCCATTCCTTCTTCCGAGTCATATAATTTCGAGCAAAAACTTGACGAGAATCTTACCGTTGGGTATTACGTGGGGGTTTTCTTTTTAGTTTTAATCTTTTTAGATGTTCAGCTTTACGTACAACTCTCCGTACCGTATAATATATTTCATTTAATAGTAGTTTTGAATCAATTTTCAAATCTGAAAAATGTAAATTTAAGGCTTTTTGAACAATTTGATGCTCTGCAGTACACGAAAAAATTTTTTTGTGCGGCCTTTCATGTTATTCCAATAATTTGATGGGTTTTTAAGAAAATTGCATACAACACTTTTGCTTTTTCAAATTTTTTTCATCAATTTGCTTGTAAGTAATTTTATACTCCTTTTAGGCCATTATTTTGCGTTTTTACGTCAGTTAGTGCTTGAACGCCCACCGAATTTAGTTTTTTTATGTTTAAAACTTTTATATGATGTCAAAATATAAGCTTCATTGAGCGGAGTTTTACTCAGAATGATGAAATCACCTGTGTCCCTATTCAAGTGCATGCTAAAGATATGCCTTTTTTGAAGAACTCGTTGAAAAAAAATTTTTTAACAAAAGACTGCGTTAATTTGAAAAAGCTTTTTTGTTTAATTCAATAAAGAATGAAGTACTAAATGCTAAAAAATATTTGCCTTTTGATTTAATATGATTGTTTCAGTCAAATAGTTGTATATTCGCTTTAAAATGCTTGTCCCTATTCAAGTGCATGGCAGTGTATGTTTTTGCATGTACATAAGTATTTGACGAATCGTAACGTACATACCTGTAAAATATAAAAGCTGCTTATCACTTAACCACTTGGGTTTTACTATCTACTTTTAAATTGAGCAATTCGGCAATTTCTGATTTTGAAACAATTCTGAAGCCACAGAATGCTGTCAGATTATTTAAGTCGTTTTCGAAAAACTACCTTTTTATGCAATGCTGAGAAATTTTTTTAAGACAACTGGTGAATGTACCATTACCAACGAAGATAGTGATGAAACAGAAGATAGATTAAAACAAACTTAAATACCAAAATATTTAAATTCTTATGTTTTTTCTTAATTTGACCTTGTTGCACCAATCTTAAAAATCTGAGTTTTTTTAAATAATTAGATGGTTAGAGGACACATGAACTGTAAAAATTCCATGGTATTGTCAAAACTGGAAAGTGTTCATTTTAAATTTTGAAAATTTTGACCACGGTTTTTGGACCAAAGGAATAAGAGTAAAAATTCCAGAATTTTATAACGGATAACTGTGTTAAATCTATTCACATTCAATCAACAGTTCATGGTAAATCGTGATGTGAGACCAGATATATCGATATTTATGTTTTAGAATTTCTGCAGATTACTCGTCAACCAATAGACCTATTGACTTGAAATTTGGCATACGTACCCTCCTACATAATAGCTACCACCCGTGATTCAAAATATTCAAAAATCTGCTGGGGCAGTTTTTCCAGGCTTATCCGGCTATGCCCTTTTCTTAGCGGAATGGCATATCGGCTGCGGAAACGTTAAGAATGCTGGATATAGCCTTTGCGGATCAGACTCTGTCTTTAAAGAATGTTTAATGTATAACAAGTTCAAGAACGGCTGCCAGAGTATGGAGGAGAATCGGCGAAAATTATTGACAGATGAACATCAAGTCAAGCAAGTTAAAGAAATGGAGCTTGAAAATAGTCGGTTGACTGTTAGAGACATTACTAATAGTTCGGGCATATTATTCAAATCGGTGCTGGCGATTTTGAAAGATTAAGGGTACTGTATATCTTCAAGTGTCATTGTTTAAAGGTTTACAAAAAATTTAATTACACAAAAAATATAAGTGATATTAACATAAGTTTTTTATTCGATAGTTAATCGGTTAAATTAAATGTAAAAAGTTTTGTTGTTCTTGCGGTTGTTGTTGTATGCCTGTTCAAAGTTAACCAAAAATTTTAAATCATAGGACGGATTGTCTGAAAGTGACAATGAAAACGTTGTTTTGTTAAGAACTGATGTAGTTCTGGTATGAACTAAGATATTTTGGATAGGTCAATAAATAGCAAAGTTATGGGTTTTCAAAGACAAAGTTTCGAAAATCGACGAATCGAGCTGTCCTAGCGCCGACATTTTTTGTCCGATCAAAAATATCCTAGTTCACATTATTAGGAAACATTTAAGAGAAGGAATTTGAAAATCTGACAACAGATACTCTTAAAATTTTTGCAACCATTTTGGAAAAAGTGGTTCCGAGATAATCGCATTTAAAGTTTCGACAACTGTTTTCGATGATATAAAAATGATTTTCGGTAGTTTTCAAATATTGATTTAATGCATTTAGGCGTTGGCTGTATTATAATTGTCAAAATCGGTGAAGTAGTTCTCTAGAAATTTGGGTCAAAGTGCGTTAAAACATGGTAAAAAAAATCTTCAAAAATTTCCAAGCAACATTTTTTTTTCAATAATATTACGAATATTTTATAACTTTTTTGGTGCATTTCGACTAAAAAAAAACTTGGAATATCTAAAAATATGAGTGTCGATATTCATTTTTTTTACATAAGAAGTCGGGACAAAAAATAGTTTTTGCTTATTATAAATATGTGCGGATCTGCTTGAAAGTTTTACAGGATGTTTATAAGACCCTAATAGAAAGTTTAAACAAATAAAAAAAATTTAACAACAATTTTTCTGGATTTTTACAGTACCCTGTACTGGTCCTAAGGGGCCAAGTCAAGCTTCTTTCAATCTCTTTGCGTGTTTGTTTGTTTATTTAATTGGCATTACATCCAGACGCTAAAAGTACAATATACTTATAAATTATTGCGCCAGTCACAACGGTTAAAAATTACTAAAATATTTTAGATTTCCTACTTAAATGCTAACTTATACCTAAGCATGTAATAATATTATCATTCAAAGTTAACAGTCCAAATTAATCAGTTCAAAATTTGAACTTCAAATATATAATAAAAATAAAATGATATTATTTCTTTAACAACTAATGGTTTCCTCGAACTAAATGTTTGCAGTTCGTAAGTGTTTTTCTATTCTTAACCTAAAGTCTACTTGTATTTTACGTTTACTTGCTGAGTCACAGTTATCGAATACTCCAACACTATAGAAGAGGACAGAAGTTAGGAAGGTCTTGGCTATCAATAAGCGAATCTTGACTGGTAGGATGTGCTTAATAACGTTCTGGCTTCTAAGTAGTCCAACTTGCCTACGGATCCAACAATATGATCGTTCCACGTGAGAGTTGTGGAAAACACAAATCCCAAATTGCTTGCTCGTTTTTCATATTCAATAGCAGAATTATTTATTGTTAGCTGTGGCAAGTGGCAGATATTAAAGATTTTGTTGCTAATTATTAGACACTTTGACTTGGATGGGTTTAATCCCAGACCGTTCCTTTCAGCCCAACCACTTATTCTACATAGTTCGCTATTACAGACATGAACACACTCATATATTTTACACAAAGGACTTCTAACATACAACTGAACGTCATCCGCATACATGTGCACATCACACTTTGACAAAACGGTTGGTAGGTCATTTACATAAATCTAAAACAAGAGAGGTTCAAGAACCGATTCCGGTGGGAAACCACGTTTTAAAGTCAAAAAATGACAAAGAAGCCCTTGATGTGACAACAGACTGTCGCCGCGCTGCGAGATATGACTGCAGGAATTTTATAGCCGTGCTTGAGAACTTGTACAGTTTCTTTAATTTAGTGCATAGAATTTCGTGGTTTACCGTGTCAAATGTTCGCTGTAATCTAAAAGTGTTAAAAATATTATATAACCATTATCTACGTTTCATCGAATGTCTTCTGTTATATTTATAATAGCCGTTGTGCAACTTCGTTCTATTTCTAAAAAGTTTCTCGGTGAGCATAAAAGTATTAATTTGTTTGGCGTGTGTGCTTTTAAGGGACCTACAGTTTAACGCCGAATCCGAACGGCAAAGTTTGAGAATTTGCTTTTTCATGGCTACTTCACGGCTGGCGCCAATAGCTGGTACCCTGTGCTTAAAAAGAGTCAAAACTGAATTGGTTCCAATTACACTAACTTTTTTGGGGGGATGAAAAAGATTTAGAAAATTGAAAAAAGATTTTGAAAATATAAGAAACTTCTACTTTCAATTTAATCAGTATAACTTCTAATCCAGAAATAAAAGCAGAAAAAACACTCTTTTTAGCAAGGCTCGAGCCGCAATCCAGACATTGCCTGTATTCAGGTATTGCATTGAGTTTGCCGTCTGCTTGTGCGCCAAGCCGGCGCCGTAGCGCATGGATTTTGATCTTGTAATTCACTAAGAGTGACGCCAGTCATCTAACTGGAAGAAGATAAGTCGGACCTTACTCCTTCGCTGTATACCGAAGATGTGAATACGATCCAGAGAATGAAGTCTAAAGAGTTACCACACTCATTCTATAAAACAATTAATAAACACCATAATTACTTAAGATAAATGTGTGCTAAGAGTTTGTCTTAGACCACCCTTATTGAACACTTAAACTATATTTTTACAACTTCAGTTACCATTAAAAACAACTTCAATAATATTTTCAATTTTTTATATTCAATGCTTCTAAAATTTTCATGTTTTGTTGGTGGGGGTCAACTGATGACTATGTGGTCTAAAGATGGTGCAACATGTCGTCACTTACAATGGGCACCCAAAGTCTGATTCAAGTTGAGTGCAGGGATAAGGAGGATCAATTGAAAAGGATATTAATGTTCTTTAATGTCGATATTTCAAAGCGAGTGTGTGATGATAGTCGATATCATTTTGAGGGCAAAAGTGAGTAAAGCTGTATTATCCGTTACGTCTAATCGATTAACAAATGTGTTGCTAGATCGCAATCCTGGTGGTGGAGTCAACAAGTTAGTAAAAGAAAGTTCCATGTCAATTGCTGAACCAAACGGATTTTATGCCAATTGCAGACACAATGCAATTCACAACAATGACCAGCATTGTCAGGAGCAAAAGAGACTCAAGTACGATTATAGCAACAGCCGCAGACACGTTCACCAACCTCCGCCAATATGTAGTCAGAATCGTTTCGAAACACCACCTGATTACCTCTATGATGCCAATCTGCCTTACAGAAGACCTTCTGGACCTGAGCCCAAAGAGCCAGAGTTGGCTTTGGAACCCACATATCCTAATGCCAATTTGGATTGGCATTACAGACCAACTGAGGTTACGCGCTTTGAAACTGGAGACCCCAGTTATGCAGCTGATTATGAATATTATCAGAAAATGGCTAGACGACATGGACAAAGAGCTATTCCAATTACTGATTACTATGCCTATGGAGGGAGACTTTCAGCCATTTCCCCAACTCCCATGTATCGTTATGGGGCTTACCGCACAATACCGCCATATGCTAGATGTCCACCTAGAGAAGTAGAGTATAGACAAGCCTCGGGTTCGATTGCTTCCGGATATTCACCACCTGCATATAGGCACAACAGATATTATGCTCCTGAAATGCCACAGACCTCGGTTGCTCATGCTCCTGATTATAATTACGATCCGTATTATAGGGATTGTGGCAGAAGAACTCTACCTCTACCTTATCCTAAAGAATACGAATATTATGAGAAAAGACGTCAGCCGAATATTTCTGCAGTACCTTCTACAAACGACTATAAATTGCACGAAGATCGAGAGTCTCATACAAGGCCCACTGCATATAAGTTTAGGGAGAATAATTTTAAGTCACCCACCTTGGAAAATGAAGTGCCTAGTATGCCTCAAGATTCTTGCGACTATAGAAGAAAAAGGTCTGAGTCATATTCATTGGACTATGAAGGTTCTAATATACCACGCAAATTTTACGACGTTAGAGCGAAAAGATCCACGGAATATAAAGGTTGTAAGTCCGAAGATTATAAAATAAAAAGGTCTATATCACCTAGCTTGGAGTATGAATGGTCAAGCACTCCCCGAAAGTCCAACGTTTGTAAAACGAAAAGTCGTAGGTCAGACTATAAATACCCTAGCACTACCCGTATGTCCAACGATAATAAAATGAATAGATCCAGGTCCCCTAACTTGGAATACGCAGGGCCTCAAACGACACACAATACGGATATAAAAGGGTCCTTAGAACGCAAAGGTTCCTATAACAATGATGTTAAACGATCTACTTTGCCCACTTCAGAACAATATAATAACATTGATAGAAAGTCTACAAAAACTCGAAAGTCTGAAGACTATAAGACTCATCCAAAGCTGTTCCCCAAAGGATACGATTTATATGACAAAACCACAAAGGCCCCAAAAAAGGAGTTTTGTTATGATAAAGACTGTGCTGAATCAAAACCATCTTCTAAAAAGTATACCTCTTCAGTACCTACTTCCATTGAAAGAAAGCAAACGTCTTTTGATTTCATGGATTATCTCGAGATACCACATAAAGTCTTAAAACCACCCAAGACCACTCTTTATCACAAATCTCACATTGCCAAAGAAAGTCGTCCGTGTGTACGTTTTTCTGGTGTGGAGATACCTTATAATTCCACAAACCCCAAGGCCCGGATATCTGACAGAAGTGATTCAGGTTGTGATTATCAGCACGACAACATTAAAAGATCGCCTCAAGAATCTAAAGTCTCATTTCGACAGCCTTCTCGCAAAACATTAAAACAGCGCATATCGGGATTTTTTAAAAAGTCGAAGCATTGCCTTAGGAAATCCAACATATTTAAAAGTAAATCCTCGCGTCTTATGAATTACTACAAACCCACGCGACAACTTCTCGATGCTCATACACAATGCTCGGATTGGCAGAGTAACACGGAATCGGCAGTCAAAATTCCGAAGACCGGTAGTAAACCCAGAAGAAGTGCCTATTCGTTGTTAGTGCGAAACAAGCGTAAAACTATATTACCTTGTGCTCAATTGACAAGGAATCGTTACAATACTGCAAAACGAAGTCGGGTTGTGTACCCTACCGTATATAGGCGAGGATTGTCTCAGCACAACCGCGAACAAATACCTACGGATGAGGAAAACTATGGGGAATATGCCATGTTTAATGCTTCAAGTATCAGTCCAGCTTATCGTTCGAAGGTAAAAAACATTGAGAATGACACGAGCGACTTTGGAAAAATTCAAAATGAATATGGCACACTACAAGAAGACGAAATTGATATGTGCCGTAGAGTACCCAGCGGAAGCTGCAATAGTTATAAAATTGAGACAGATCATACGGAACGTAGCAAAGATCAAATCAATGTATGTCTCACTATACGCACTACGGATGTCAATTTGACGCAACCTCCCAAAATAATTCCCACAACAAGTAAAATCAAGACAGCTGCCTTTCAGTTAAGTGAAGATAATGACAGCATTGGCAGGTGTAGTCTACGTTCTAAAGTCTCGGAGTGTTGTGAGAATTGCTATGGAAATGTTAGGGCAGCAAGCGGCTCCTCAACGAGTCGTTTAAGGTATAATCCAAGTTGCTTCAGAAGAGCTGATCAACGGCGGAAATGCACGAAATCAGTTTTCGGTTCGCCAAATCCCTCGCGCTCAAGCTTATCAAGAAGAGATTACATTGAGTTAGGTACCAGAACTTCGAAAAGGGTTAGCTTGGTAACTGAGAGACATATCGATAAATGTTGTTGCAAGCAATCCCATAGATCCATTCAGGATGACGGCGACAACATTAATAGATGTTGTCTCACTGAGAAGAGACCCAGAACAGTGGCTTCTAGGGTGCACTTTGGCAATACCGACAGTTCGCGGCCCTCAAACAGAAACCCGTGCTTGGTTGGGAGTAACGAAAGTTTGGCTTCACGAAAAGGAACTTACATGGACGTGAGAAGAAGTTTACATTCTTTGCAGTCTGAAAGGTACGACCGTCATCCGTGTAAGAGTATTTGCTCTAATTGTAATGGTTCCCAAAGAAAATCCCGCCATCCGCCCAGCATTTGCTCTAACAATTCACAAAAAACTATGTGCTGCTGCGGTCGTTGTGCTTCCAGAATCTCCACCCGTCAACCCAGCATTTGTTCCAATTCTTCGCTCAAAAATACTGCTTGCTCCCACTGTTCGAAACGTGCCAGCTCCGCTAGTTGTAAGAAAAGTCAACAAAATTTACAAATATCTTGCTGCAAGCCAAGGACTGATTATTCTTCTAATCAAAACATCGATTTATGCTGCCCAAAACTGATCAGCGAGTCGAATGCGGAGGCCAGCCGACGACACAGTATTATTGAGGAAGTGAAAAGAGAGCTGCTGGAAACATTGAGAAGTGAGCAACAGTTGGAAAATCAACTAAATTATCTACGACCAACACCGCATATTATGTTCTTGCCCTGCGTGCCAGAAGGACTATGTCAATCGAATGCAAAAAGATGCATTCCCTGCAATCCCTGCCCTGCAGCTGTATGCTGGACAACACCCTCCACTTTACGTGGTCCATCCATGATGTAGCCCAAACATATTCGGAGTTGGATTGTGTACTTACAGGACAGAGATTAGAAAATAAAATTATTTAACAACTGAAAAGCAAGCATAATTGTGAATATCTTTTTAATTCTTCTGCTCTAGGTCTATAGGTTAGAGTTGCCAGAAAATGAGGTGCAAAAGTTGCTGAAATTCCAAAAAACTATAGAAAATTCCAGTTTTTAAAACTAAAATCCAAAAAATTCTTTAAAAAAATTATTTTATTAAGGAGTTAAGTCTGCAAACAGCTCGGGGGTCCGAATCTTAAGGTTGTTTGGAAGAATCGTTTTACGACGTAAAGTACAAGCATGAAAAAGATTATTTCTAAACAAAAATTGGCTAGTTTCAGATAATGCACTGAACTTCAAACAAGTGGTCTTATGTCTTATACAGACGGTAGATTCAACCCAATACAAGTACACAGTATCATAGACCAACAGCGTGAAATGGCACAGCGCGTTGAGACGGCATTTCAATCATGTTCAGACCATGGGCGTCGAATTTGAATCACCGCAGAGTTTGTAAAAATTTTTAAATACAAAATCGCACCGACCAAATAAGGAGATTGGCTGTCGCGTTAGATTTTCAAATTCGGCTCAGACAAAAAGCTAAGAGATTGCTGTAATTGATGTAGTACAAGGATTGAAACGACAATATGTGGTAAAGGTCGTTATAGTTATTGCACCGGACTCGGAAAGAATCATGACGGTCGTAGTTTGATCTGAACACTTGCAAAGACAACGGACGAATTTGGCGAGTTGCCCTGCTGGGTACGTACTAGTTCAGAAGACTTAGCAGATGAGACGAATCTACATTTACAAAAATTTAGCTTATGCAGAAAAATTACACCTTGACTATTCCTGCGGTCTTTTAGAGTGGGCAAGTTTAGAAGTCGTAGCCTATCTATATAAGGAGGCCAACGGCGACCAGCATCCCAGTTTAGGCCCCCTAGTGCGAAATAACGAAACTGTTTTTAAACTGTTTTCTCAGTAGACAGGACATACTCGTGTGGATCTATACATTTCGTTCAACAAATCTAGTTAGATTCCTTTAATTTTTAAGCCCACTATGAAAACTTCGTGAAGTTTGCTCCATGGTGTACATACCGACCAAGATAAAGCATACTAACGTTGCACCAAGATTGAAGATAATTAATTTTTGAAGACATATATACGAATCAGGAGAAGAAAGCGTCATAAACAGCTTAACATAAGTGAATTAATTATATAATATCTAGCATAGTACAGCCATCAGTATAAAACTAATATCAGAATCAATATAATAGTGAGAGTAAAATATTATTAGATTTTTCTTGTCTGGGGACTTACCGAGTTCGAAATTTTTTTATTTTGTGTTTCCCATAGAGCCCTCAAATCGAATCTTACATACACTTCTTTGCCCATTCCTTTCCTTTTGTTTGTCCTAAAGAGATAACAAACGCAATTTTATGCAGATCGTCCAGAAAGCAACGATTGGTCTTAAACACACCCCCGCCCTTTATTATTTGATTTAATTTATAAAAGCGCAATTTTATTCAGATTGGCATTGAACACACTCCCGCCCGCCAAAAGGCGACTGCTCCATGGTTTTCCAAAATTGGAACATAGTTTTTCTAATTATTTGCCCTATAGATACGAAATTTTAAACAGTACGGCCAGAAAGCAACGATTTATATTGAACACATTAGCGCCTTCCATTTTCCGACTTTGCAAGTGGGTTTTTTTCACAATTGTAGCTGAGTATTTCCGTTAATGTGCCCTTAAACGATTTCAAAGATCTATGCAGATTGGATAGATATCAAAGACTGGCCCTTAAGACACCCCCGCCCTACATTTTCCGATTTTGATAGTAGAATTTCCAAATTTGGAACAAAGTTTGCCCAAAAGAGATTACAAAAGGAATCTTATCCACATCGACTAGAAAACGACGAAACAACCAAATATTTGGTCAAAAAGACTTACATAGCAATAGTATTCATTCAGTTCGGCTAAAAAAAAAATAACAAACCCACCCCCATTTCCGAACATTCAACGTGAATTTTCCAATATCGGGAAATGAAATTACAAATGAATTCGAATTTTATCACAGCGATTTAAGTCAATCGGATGAAAAATATTTTTTTGCAAGCAGAATACCATTTTCGTCGTGGGAGGATTATCCAAAATCGGTAAACTGTGTGTCTAATAATTTCGCGAACGTCGGATGAAGTGCATGATTTGCTTGGCTCGAAAGAATATTACTTAACTCGTTGAGATTTTTAAATGTTCGACTGCTTAGTGCCCAAATGAATTTTTGTTTGGCGAACTTATTCGTGTGTGGATGGCCACACACAAATTTATCAATTTTTTTAAAAAGGCTAGATTTTAAGTGCGACTTTCACCACGAAAAAAATTGTGTAAAATTTATTTTTTTGCAGGTCACTAAAGATTTATCTATTTAAAATAAAACGCCTCATATTTAATTAAAATCCATCTCAGAATGTAGAAGTTATTCGCATTTAAGTTAAAAATGGAGGGTTTCAAATTCAAGCAAATTGACTTAGTTTTACTGTTTTCTGTTCATCGTAGGTGGTACAGTTAGCATTCAAATTATTCTATTTTGAATTTAGTCGAAATTGAAAATGCGTTGCCTTAAAATATTATTCTTGAAGCTTAAAATATACAAAAGACTCTTGCAGTCAATTCAAATTAGTTTAATTTATTGTTGTAATTATTTTCAGTTTTATTTGATGTTAGTTCCCTTTAAGCTTCAGCTCTTGGGTCACGTTTCTATTAAGTGCACGATTTGACAGAGACAAGGGCGTAATTGGAAAAGAACATGTACAATGTACATATTTATATGCACAAAATCATCATTTCTCATGACATGTACAGCCCAAAAGTTGTTTCAATTTAATTTGACTTTGATCGCCAGCTGACGCGTATGTCAGGCAGCAATAGGGACGACATGTTCCCTATATTGTATATGAAAATCCGCAAATATTAAAAGAAAACATGTTTCACTTTGCTTATGGCTTAACATCACAGCAAGCTGTTGGGCCAAACGAGATAGTAATTTAAATCAATGATTTTTATGAAAATTATATTAACGGATGAACAGTTTTTATTATCAGAAATGTTCTTTCTTTTATGTTTTCACTAAAAATAAAAATAATGCTCTTTGACACTTGAGTTTATTGATGGGGAAAGGCGTGTTGTTGTTTAATGGCATTTTGTTTATGTTGTTTAAAAATACAAATACTTTGACACAAAGTTTTCCTTTCGTTTTTTTTTTATCTTTTGTTTGTGCCATGTCTAAATGTTAATGTGGATTGCTTTTGTTTTATGGCCAATAGGGCAGAGCAGTTGCAAAAAACTTCATAAATCACAACAAAAAAAGTTTGCTGTGTTGTTTGGCCATGAAAAGGCTTAAAGGAGGTTTATCAAAATGAAAATTTATTGGCTCTCAAAATACTTGGAAACTGTTAAATTTATGGATGTTTTTTTTTCTTCAGTGAATCGATGAGTGGTTGTAGGAATGCGCATTATATTGACATAAACAAGGGGACAGTGAGAGAAAACGAATACCAGAAATGAGTTTGAAATCTATTCACAAAAACTTTGCAATCTGATAACCTATTTCTCTCAACCCAACCATTTACGGTTAATTATAGTTTAACAATCAACACAAAGTAACAGAGATTAATTTCAACATTTTTGGATAGCAATGGTTTGTCTCAACAGTACTGTTTCGAGAATCTCCCGTCAGCAGACTTTCTTGCTTTTACACTTTAACTCGACTTGCAAGTATTTTATTTTGTTCAATCATTCTGTATAATTACCATTTTTGATGAATTGGTTTTTTTTCTGTTGCTTACTAACATATTTTAAGCGATTTGCTTTAGCTAGTTTTACTTTTATCGTGTCAGTTCCAATCCAAACTTCATCATGAATTCACTGGAGTGCCTAACGCGTCGTTGTCTGCTGGGAATGTACTGGCTGATGGGTTTGCTACCTTTACCACCTTCTAAAAACAAAGTTTGGCTAGTTCTAGCCCTACTTATTCGCGGCCTTTGGGTGGCTTATTTGACAAAATTATTAACGATTGGTATTGATTTTCTGTACACATCCATTGAGAATATCAGCAATGCGGTTGGTACAATTCTCTTCTTGGGCGAATCTCTGACGGGGCTACTCGTACTCTGCGAGAGCATTGTTAAACAGCCATCCCACGACCATTTGGATCATTTGCGTACCCAATCGCAATTTCAGCTACAGCGGTTGGGCATGGCTCGCGAACGTCGGCAGGCAAGGCGTCTGTTGGTATTGATAGGCTTTCTGTTGTGTTGCGATCTCGTGTGCACTTGGGCCAATACCCAGGCCGTTATTTCGCCCACACATATACGAGCTTTGCCACAGATTTGGTTGCTACGCTTCCGCTATGTTCAATTGTTGCAGTATGTTATGGACTTAAATCAACGTTCAATACAAATGCGTCGGTCCCTGCTAGCCCTGGCCAATGGAAACGATCTTTGGCAACCCTTTGGAAGCCAGGAGTGCAGGCACTTGCAAATACTGCGTTCAAACTATGAACGTATTTTTGAGTGCTATGGGGCGTTCAGCGACTGCTATGGTTGGGGCATGCTGGGACTGCAATTGATAACCGGCTTTAAGCTGGTCTCGAATGCTTACTGGATGATCTCGCAAGTCTATGACTCGTCTCGCATTACTGTGTATTTTATCTACAATGGAACAACGACTCTTGCTTTGGGCAGCATCATTAGTGCACTCTTTTGGTATGGTGATGCAGGAGCTGAAAATGTAAGTAGATTGAAAATAAAATCATGATACAAGTATACTTTCGATCTACCAGATTTAAATATTTTGGCAAACCACTCTGGTCATGTCTCGTTAATATAGCTTTAAAGCTGACTATGCACTTTTTATTCCTCTTACGGCATGTATAATATCTGTAAATCTTTGAAAAAGCTCTGTTTTGAGTACAGTATGGCAACTAAAGAGGCTTACATAAATGTATACAGAGTAGTAACCGATACTTGAATGCTGCCAGCCTTCATAGTGTTTAAGAGAACATCGATCTTGTAATGGGCATTTGCGCCACTGGGATACTTGCAGGTAGATCAAGTTTATTTATATTTATTTTTTGCCACGCCTTCTAATAAGGTTTGTATCTAATTAGTAATTAGCATTATTTATCGCTTCGCATAAGAATTGATAAAGATCGAATAGCTATTTCTGCAACAAAGGTATTATCGAGCTCGCTTTTTATAACCTGTTCCCATTAAAAACGGGAAAAGGGGATTATGAAGTTGTGCAAATGTATGTAACAGGGAGAAGGAAGCATTTCCGAACCTATAAAGTAGATAGAAGAAGAAGAAGAAGCATCAACAGCCGAGTTGATTTAGCCATGTCCGTCTGTCTGTCTGTCTGTCCGTCTATCTGTCTGTATGAACGCGTCAATCTCAGAGACTGTAATTGATGGAGCCACAAGTTTTGGCATGTATGTAGATGTACACCGTACCCAGATCAAGTTTGCTCCAGGCTTGGCAAATTCCTCCTCCATCTTCTTTTAACCGCGAAAAACGGTCAGAGCTACAATTTTTAAGTTTGAACCTAGTGACATTCAGTTAGGCCCAACATCTATTTATTCTGTGTACCAAACAATGAGATCCGAGCAAAAACACCGAAGATATGCAAGTGCACCTGCCCATTTATTGAAATAATCTTTAAAATGAAGGGAATTCAAAGCTATAGGAACCACATTGCTTGGGACATGGTATTTAACACTCTTACTTCTTCTACTTCTAAATTCGTTCTATCAAGCCAGAAATGATAAAAGTTTACTGGAAGGACATTTAACCATAATGATTAACTTTAACTCTATGCTTGAGTATTACTTTAACAAAATGCTCAAAACTTTCATATTTTAATAGAAGGTGTAAATGTGTTCCAATTTACATAAATGATTTCGGAGTTAGCAACCAAAATTAAATTGTTTCTGAACCCGGGTTCGAACCTCAACATCGTTTCATCGACCCGTTCTGCGAACCCGAACGCTAAGAGTTTCTGGTATCACTAGTTTACAAAAATAAAAAAAAACGAGAGCGTAAGTTAAAGTCGGCTCTAACCGACTTCGATATACCCGTTCCTCATGAAAAATCATGTTTGACAGTGTTGCAGCGTTCCTTAGGGTGACCATCCGAAAAGTATGCAACATTTTTTTTAGGGTGGGTAGCGAAGGAGGCTTGGTTCTTTTTTGCTCATAACTTGAGAACTGTTCATCCGATCTTTATCATTTCTTGGGCAAATCGATTCATTTTGCTAATTACTAACTATCTCAAATCGTCTATCTTTAAAACTGTAGGAGATATAACGTTTTTCCAAATTGGGGGGGCGGGAGGAGGCGTGGCCAAAATTGAAAATAAACTTGATCTGCCTACAAATTTAGGAGTGAGTTTCTATTGGTGTAAAATATATAAATTTGGTTCTGATCGGAGTGGGGGCAGTTTTTGTATGCTTATTCGCTATGCCCTTTGAAACAAACTTTCTGTCCCATACATGTCAAACCTCTATATCTTACCATCTCTAAGATCTAGGTGTTCATACAGACAGACGGACATGTCTATATCGACCGGCTGTTGATGCTGATCAAAATATATATATTTATATGGTCGGAAATGATTCCTCTGCGTTGCATACATACAAAAAGTATCCCCCCCCCCCCCCCCCCCAAAACCTTTCAATAACAAAATCTAGAGAGAGAGAGAGAGAAAGAGAGAGAGAGAAGAGAGAGAGTAAGAGAGAGAGTAAGAGAGAGAGAGAAAGAGAGAGAGACTTTAGATGAGCGCAGCACCAGCATCATTCATTAAGGTACAGAGTATATTATAGTCGGGCTTGACCGACTTTCTCACTTGTTTTTAACTAAATTGCTCACAGCTCCAGACTTTTCTACTATATCGACTCGGCTGTTTATGCTGATCAAGAATATATATACTTTATAGGGTCGGAAATGATTCCTTCTCTTTGCAGCACCGTTTCTCTTTTTATTTTTATTTTTTTTATTATATTTTGTTTATGCTTAAAACTCTTTTACCTCTACCTATGTAGTTAAAAGCACTTCAAACAAGAAGTAAACAATTGTACTCACTAGTATACCAATTACACATGACATTGACGAATGGGTAAATTAAAAAGCATTCCGTTTACTTATTCCAACTTAAGGCTAACCCCAGCAGTAATCATGTTTCTCTCAAACTGGTCACAAGTGGGCTCGCGTTTAATACTCAAACTGTTCCACTTGATCCTCTGCCTATTTGGCTTAAAATTTGCATCACACTTGCTACTCAAGCAGTTTTTTCTCCTTTCCATTTGGTTCTGTTGGTATGCGGTGATTTGGACATTAACGCTACAGCAGGCCAGACTAATTTTGGATAAATGTCAACTTGATTGCTTGATTGAATATATAACGTTTGTTGTTTATACCATGTCGCATGCATTCATGGTGTTGAACACTTTTCTTGGCCGAAAGTCTCAACGAAAGCAATGCCAGGAGAGGTCCGAAGTTGCTTTGATTGTGGCATCTATTTTACTGCCCATCATTGTGATACACGTTATGGTCACATATTTGAAGCTGACCAGTGTTGATCATTTCATCAGGTTCTATTGGAGAACTGTGCCCAGTGCCTTGGGTTTGCAAATGCAAGTTGTGGCCTTTCTAACAGAGGTTGTTGAGAACAATGCAAGCGTTTGTCTGCTCCTTGGACAACTAAAATCTCTGGCTAGTCAAAAAGTAACCTTGCAAAATGCGGATGGTCAAACAAAGAACTTGATCACCCTGAAGCTACGCTACAGTCAACTCTACCATTTGTTCCAGCAACTCAGCTTCAGCTATGGCGGCAGCTTGTTGACTATTTGCATAGTTTTCTTTCTGGAGATCGTGTGCAATGCGTATTGGTTGTTCCTGGATCTGAGTATGAATACGCCGACATTTGGCTTGCTCATACACTTAGTTTTTCTGTTCAATGCAGCGATGCAGCTTTCGGTGATGTGTTGGCATTGCCAGCAAAGTTCTAATTTAGTAAGAGAAGCTTTTGATTTTGTTATTAAACTTTAATAAATATTTTGACTTTTCAGGGTCGTCAGATTGGATGTCTTATCTCCAAATTGGCAAAGCCCTTGGGTGGAAGCAAACGTTATAACAATTTAGTCAATGAATTCTCTTTGCAAACTTTACATCAAAGTTTTGTGATCACAGCCAAGGATTTCTTTAGCCTCAATCTGCATTTGTTGAGTACGGTAAGTTGACTGTAATTCATTTTGATAAGATGTTATCTATATTTATATTTGTATGTGCAGATGTTTGCCGCCATGGTCACGTATCTGGTCATCTTAATACAGTTTATGTTTGCCGAAAGCAGCGCTCGAGGAAAGGTTAAATATTTTGAGTCCACATAAAATATTTATAATAGATATAAGTTGGTTTTATATAGTATGTATTTCATCTATTTGTACCTGTAACAGCCAGAAGAAAACACCTCCGACCCCATAAAGTATATAAAATATATATATTTTTTCACCATTTTGGATTTCAATAAATATCCGAAATTCGATCACGACATGCCCATCAAAACATAATTTGCGATTTTGTACAAAAAACTTTTGTTAAATTTATAAACGATTGCAAAAATCGCAAAATTTGAAAAAAAAAAAATTGTTTTAAAAAGTTACATTCAGTTTTCTTTTATTGGACAGGTCGCGAATTGAAATAGCTTTAAAGTATTTTTTTAATATACTTAAATTATAATTTTGTACTATTTAAATTTATTTTATAATATAATTGTTTATAATTGTTGTTAATATTTATATGTCTAATTTTCTCTCAATTTTAATCACCTTTACATGGCTTCTAAGAATCAGTAAATGCACATTCAACATCATAAGTGTCTCTTTTCTCACTCCCACTGATATCTCTTGCAAATTCGAACGCAACAACAATGTGTATATGCGTCTCGGAATCGTATGTTAGCGATATGTAAAGTTTGTATAATTTATATTTTTGTTTAAAGAAGTTATTTTATAAACCAGTGGTGCCCCAACTACAAGAATCAAGCTTTGCGGTTGTGTGCGCAGCAGCGAAACGCGAAGTGAACGGTATGACGTCAAACATAAGCAACAAGCTAACAAACAAATGCCTTGTGAGAGAATAAAATGCCGGTCGTACTACCCCATTAGAACTGCTTAAATAGGTAAAGTGTGCGCTATCGAGATTGTCGTTGTGGTTATTATACTGCTCGCAAACTCAATTGCCAAGTCATGATACCAATTCCACTCGGTTCTTTCTTGCATTTTCTGACACCATTCGAGAGAAGTCTCGTCCTACATAAAGAAATCGAGGGCGGTTCAATACACCAGATTACATCTTTGAGTCAGCGAACCAAGGCCGACTGCGTAATCTTGCCTAGACGTCATCGTTTTCTTCTAGATGGTAGTCATAATTTTGCAGTATTTGTGAGTTTAGCACATCAAATCTCATTTTAATTCTCGTTTAACAGCTCTGACGAGGGATCATCTGATGGACGCTTTTCGATTTGCAGACTTGAATATCAAGTCCAACATAAGTAACTTCAGAAGTGCTCGCGCGTCCAGGAAACTGAATTGCGAGCAACACCTCCCTGTTAATCTAACAAGCTGAGTCTGTTATTGCCAACCCCGCGGGACTGTCTAGTGGGACCTCAGCTGGAGATAAACTGTCAGAAATCTGCCAAACCCGTCGGATCGGTCAGTCAACCTGATTGCAGAAATTCTAAAACTAAAATTGAACAAAAAAATAATTTCTTATTTATTTGGTCAGGCGTGATTTGGCTCTCAGATTTAGCGCCTCAGCCTCGCACTCCTTCACATGATGTCCAAGCTTTCTGCAGACTTGTGTGAACAGCAAACATTTTGTGCAAATAGTTTGGTAGCGAAACATTTCCAGATCCGCAGGAGCTTGAACGGCATACAGAGAATGATTTCTCTTGAAAGCCCTCATCAATCTGGCCTCACTCTCATCCATGGGAGCGGTGGGTGGAACGCGACGTGGTTGCATCTCCTCCCATTTAACATCGATCGATTGGACGGGGTACTATTGGAGGAGAGACTTATATATTGAAATTTATTTATTTTAGAAAAACTTACTTTAGTAGTTTGACACCACATGACAATAAAGTCATGACTTAGGTCGGGAAAAATAAAATGCCACAGTACAGGAGAAATGTCAATTTCTGGTACTACGTTTATACAAAAATTTATCATGACTTAGACATTGATAGTCAGTCATGGGAGCTTCGTATACAATTCACACTGCGTCAAAGACTCTGCAACTCACAGAGATCGGTAACGGCCACACAAGTGAATGGCAAAAGGAAAATTTAATGTGGACCATCGAATTTATGTGTGCAGTTCACATGTGTTAAATCAAACAATCTTCGCAAACTCACAGCACACACTTGTAAAATCGTAATCCACATCGTGATTTTCTATATAAATATCTAAAATATCTAAACAAAATATAAAATACAAAGGACAGCATATTTGATAGAGCATTTAACACGATATATTAATGTGGAAATTTATTACCATTATTAACTTATCAAAAGAAATGCGGAATATATTAATTTTTGATTTTGCTTAACGCCTATTATATTATATTATGTACTTAGTACTACATGTACTACATACACTACACTTCTCGCTGACACTTATTCAGGGAATTCACCAGATCAAATGAGCTAGTGAGCGATCCCTTAAGAGTTACCCTAGCAAATGTTGTGGCAAACCAGCTGTTTATGAAACAGTGTGAATTTTGCACCTACTTAAGAGTCAAAGCTTAATACGAGAAGGTTAATTAAAATAAAAAGACAAGAAGAAGTGTAAATAAAGCTAAACACGAGCATAAATAAATAAAAATACAAAAAAAAGAGTTGGTGGCCTGAGACGCCCTGTACGAGCTCTTTACGTCGATTAGTCCGATTTAAGTAATGGCAAAAAGACACTTTTTTGATTTTGTATAAAGAAATGTAAATAAATATAAAAAATGAGGTCACTGTCAAGTAAAACAACATATCACTGCGAAGTCTCTGTGAAACCACTGTCAAGTCACTGTCAAGTCACTGTTAAGTCACTGTCAAGTCACTATTAGGTTACTGTGAATCCACTGTTAAGTCACAATTAAGTCATTGTTAAATCACTGTTTATTCACTGTCAAATTACTAAAGTCACAACTAAGTTACTTTTAAGTCACTGTCAAATCACTATCAAATCACTGAAGTCACAGTTAGGTTACTTTTAAGTCACTGTCAAGTCACAGTTAAGTCATTGTTAAATCACTGTTAAGTCACTGTCAAATTAATGTCAAGCCACTGTCAAGTCTTTGTCAAGCCACTGTAAAGCCACTTTGAAACAATCATAACAAAATAAAATTATTAATTTATCGCAGAAAATTCACAACTTGACCTCAATGCTCCTCCACTTCTCTCACCCCACTTCTCTCAGTCGATTTCTGCCAGACTATAATTCCATTTTAGGACTATAACAGTGGTGCCCAAATACACACTATCAAGCTTTGCGTATGTGTGTGTAGCAGCGAAACACGAAGTAAATGTTATTATGTCAAATATGGACTACAAGCAAACAAACAAATATGTGTGCGTGCTATTTACACAGCACACGTATTCTCTCTCTCTCTCTCTCTATGTGTGTCGGCTGCGACGCCGGCAGAATTTTGACGTCCTATCACACGGGACAGGAAAATTACATTTTGGGCACCACTGGAATATAATCATGGACTTAGATTGATATTTTTTTCAGTGTCTGTTGCTACACTAAAAAAAACTGCTTCTAAATAAAATTGATATACATGCAGGCAACATTATTTTACTTTTCTGGAATTTTAAACCCTTCTGCAAGGTAACAAAAACCCTTATCAATATATTCGCTACGTCCAGTCGATAATATTTTCATATACAGTTTTACAATATTCAATATCTTAATCTGTGGAAATATGCACACAAACAACTGTGGTACGTGCCAGGGCCAATGGTTAACCAATATGCTTAAATAATTTTTGCAATTTATTTTGCGGCTTATGCACCGGCATGTGGGCCCAAATGAGGCAACCCCCAAATGGAGCATCGAGTCAACTCGATGGCAAGTGGCCAAAAAGTCGTTACATTTAATGACCAAACTAAATCCATATAGAAAAATAGCAAAAATTTTACAATAAATATTTTGGCAATAAAAGGCTTTGCTTGGATTATGGTAATTACATTTTCGAATCGAATAATTACTAGGATAAATGTTAAAACGGATTTGGTACATAACATGTACTACGTATACTTTTTTTATACTTAGATACTTAGATTAATAACAATAGCAATATGTATAACTTAAAACGTGAACTAGCAGTGAAATTTCAATCAGTATTTAAAAATTTCCTATTACAAGCTTAAAAATCAAAAATCTATTTCAGACATCATGGAATCGTTATCAGCTAATCTAGAACACTTAAAGATTGATGAGATCAGGTAGGTCGTCCAGTTGCAACTTTTGCACTCTTATAATCTTATAACCCCATAGCAAAAAAGAAAACTTATCAACAAAAGAAGATGATTTAGCAGTCGAAAATGAAATTACGGCAACATGTACTGAAAATGACTATTCGGCTGATATTGCCAAAATAGAGCAACTTTTTAATACCTTGGACTATATAGATGATGAGCCCAAAGCTGATTCTGAAAATGACAGTTTGATTAGTTTTGGCAAACTCATGACTCCCATATACTCGCACTCACCTTTTGCATGCAATTGGCCCTCTTATTCAGAAAATACTAATATTCCCGACATTGATCTGGACTATGATAATATTTTTGACGATATGTCAAAGCTTTGCAAGATGGAGAAAAAATTGCAGTTGCTGTATCGACCATTCACCTGTCTTATGGATGTCAATTGCCGTTTCAGTATGTATGAGCTGTGTATCCTAATATCCGATGCAAGTTATGAGCCAGGTTGCCATCCGTCGGTGTCAATCAGATTACGTAATCCCAGTGCTTTGGTCAAAATCTATGCCGGAGGTAAAATTTTTTCATCAGCTTTGACGGCCGACTCGGCTAGAAGAGCTTTGGTGAAGGTGGTGCGTAACGTTCAGGATCTGGACTATAAGGCAGAGGTGAAGAACTTCAGCAAGAATATAGTTCATGCTTCGTTTTGTATGCCTTTTAAGTTGGATCTGAAAATGTTGACTGAGCTTCATGGCGAGCATGTTTCATATAATCCAACTCGTCCATTCATTACCTATAACATCGAAGATACTGAAATCAAATTTGCCATATTTCCCACTGGTTATGTCTTGGTGTTGCACTCATCGAAACACAGTGAGACCCGTGCGGCCATATCGGCCTTTCTGCCCATTTTGGCTCTGTTCAAGGATGAAAATCCCAGCGCCTGTGAGAAACAGGGCATACACTGTGGTGACATATCCTACAAATTGCTCTGGGAGCGCAAACTGGAGGATGACAAAGATGGCGTACTTCTTCATTCCTGAGAAATGTTTACATTTTGTTCATTTTTATACCCCTGACTGTTTAGTTCTGCATTCGGTACATTTGTCATAAACCAAAGTTCGCTACGTGCAATGTTTGTGCAGTTTGCTGAAGTTGGCAACTTGTTTAAATACGTGATTTATTTACCATCCAGATGCTGCAAGTGCTGAAGCGACCACCAAACAACTAGTGCCACTGTACTTGGTGGTTAGCCCGGGAAAATAGAGGGCTACATTCACACCACCTTGCTCAAAAAGTTGTCAAAACGCACACACACACACACGCATACAGAGCACACAAACGAATTGCAACAGAAGTAGAAACAACTCGTAGGAAAAGCAGGCTGCAACAGGCGCGCAGAATATTCGTACATAAATCACGAAACATTTCCACAAGTTGGGAGAGAAAATGTCACATTATGCGGAGCAAGTTGGGTTGTTGGAAACTACGTTTTAGACGTGTTATAAGCACCCAGCGACTTGGGACTCTGCTTACTGAACTAATTTTATGCTTTTAAATAAGAGATCCCTGATATGTTTCAACTTTCTGAATTCTTAACCTTTATAAAAATGTTGCTTTTCAATCAAGTTCTTTACACACAATGGGTGGCTTCTATAAGGTGTCCGTTGCTTCCATACATGTGTGAGTCCCAATTGACTGATGTATGTTTTATATTGTACTTATTTATCGGAGGTGTCACAGAAATCTCTAGAGATTTTGGCCTCCAGAACTTCGAGACATTTCATTTCCATTCGAAAATCGAGTTGGAAGGCCCATGCTAATGGACAAATTTCTAAACAGGGTTGCCCTTTCTCGCAAAAAAAACTTCTAGTTATGAGTTATTTTGATGTTTAAATGAAACTTTTAAATTGTGTGATATGTTTTATATAAATTACTGGCACATAACCCGTCGCGCTTCGCTGCGCCTTTGACAGTATAGAACCAATACCAGACCGTGGTCGGATTTTCCATCATTGGAAAATCACACTTAAACTTATTGCGAATTTTATCCTTACAAACAGAGTCTCGAATCAATCGGATGAAAAGTAGTTATTTTCCAAGTAGAATTTACCTGGAATTTCGCGCCTGGGGCGGAATTTCCGTCATTGGATGATTATGCTTCAAATTAATTCGTATTCTATCGTTTAAGCCAATCAGATGAATAAAAGTTTTCTTGCATGCAGAATTTTCTGCGCATTTTCACTCGCGGGGATCAGATTTTCCGACATTGAATTTTTCTATTTCATCAATTGAAACCGATATTCATGCCAATCGGATGATAAATAGTTTTCTTCTCGCAGAATTTGCCGGAAATTTTACGGCAGTCGGGTAAAATTTTCCGACTTTGGAAAGACGCTTTTTAAATTAATTCGTATTACATCTTTACAAACCGAGTTTTAAGCCAACCTGGGGGCGGTTTTTTGGATATGAAAAATCACATTTTAAATCATTTCGTATTCTGTCCTTACAAAACGAGTTTCAAGAAAATCGGATGGAAAATACTTTTTTATGCATCAGAAAATCACATTTCAAACTATTTCGTATTCCATCCTTACAAACCGAGGTTGAAGCCAATCGGAAGAAAAATAGTTTTTTGAGTGCAGAATTTTCCGGCAAATTTCCACGTAGGCTCCGTCTTAGTACGCACCTTCCCCACTAACAGAACTCCGCTCAAAATTAAAGCCATATATCTCTTACCGTCTCGTCAGTACACTTTTTTTTTATAGATATAGAGCGAGGCCAAAAAGTGAGAGAGTATTGTGGTTCAAAAACCTGCTCTTTTGGTCTCAGCTTCGGCAAGCGTTCGGGTCGTGTACGTGCAAATAACGAAATGTTTCGCCCCCCTGGGAGGAACCAAGAACTAAGTATCGCTAGTATAGGGATATTAAAATTCCATTTAAACAATTTGGCATTTATTTCAGCATCTTTATCTTTATAATAGATGACAACTTATAAGAAAACAAAAGAACTGCGGACTGAGCGTTTCATAATTTATAAGTGGTCTGCCACCGAATTGAAAAAGGCCAACGTGGCGCGAGGGTAGAGAGTCAGCCGCCCAGGTCAGCAGCCGTGGGTTCGAATCATGGCCTGACGCGAGCGAAGATTTTTTTTGTTTTTTTTTTTGTTTTCTAATTGTATTTTTATTGTATTTTTAAACAAATATAATTTTTTGTTATTTTTGATAACAAGAAAACACACTTCTAGTAAATATTTTCAGCACTTAAACGTTTTTTTCGTTTTGGAGAGCAATGGGAGCTGCGTTGAGGAAATGCTTTCTTAGTACAATGTCCGATCACTATAGGACAGGAGGGCAGCAACAACCGTCACCTCACAAACAACACAACAGATTAAGAGCTGTGTATAGCGACGTGGTTTGGCGGCCGCGGCGGCCTAACCACGCTGGTGTGCATTGCGCCGCGCCCGTCCCTATAGGAAGTTATTGTGAAATTTTGAAGTTTCTAACTATAATGGTTTTGGCTCCAGATCGATGATCATATGAAATGTCTTATCACTATATGTATTTAGATAATTTAAATTTAAGTCAGATTCTTCAAAAATAAAATGCAAAATTTAAAAATGTTTTGTTGCAGCCTAGCCAGAAAAATAATTTTGCTTTCAATCTCCCAACAAAACACGAGAGATTTGAAACCAACCGAAAGAGATATCTGTGACACCGAGAATTGGTTTTGGGTTGGAATTTGGTTGGAAGAGATGTCTGTGCCACAGCTGATACAGCGGTCAATTTTGACTTGGTGTGGAAGGCTTTTACACAAGTAACTAATATGTGAAAAATTTGGCTACCAGCCAGTGAGTGTGTTTACTTCATCCAAGTTCCTTTTTTAAACCTCCAAGTATTCAAATTTAGAATTTTTTTAAATATTAATTTTAAGAAAATTTTGATCTTTCCTTTAGTCTTTTAACCCAATCAATTTTTTTGAAGCTGAGCTTCACCATCATCGAGGTTTTTGGGTTCAAACCGGGATTCGGTCCAAGTTTTACATCATTTTGCACAATATTTAGAATTTGATCAGAAAAAACCAGTCAACTTACACTTCATTCGACGCTACCGATATGACAATTAGCGCAATATCTTCCATTTGTTTGATGATTGATTTAGTCGATCTGTCACGAATAGAAGGCTCTAATCATGTAATTAATAGCTCTCTTATTTAAATCATATTTACTCTGGGAACAAATAATGATTATACTTGGATGAAGAATGCTCGACATCAAAAGTACGGCGAGAATAAAAATGTTGGTGCAAAAACGAAATTCTTCATCCAAGTCTGAATTTTTATCCTAGAGTTTTTAGTCCACTCCATTTTGGCGTGCTTTCTCCGAATTATTTCTGGAACGTAACGGCTTTTCTTTTAAATCAAAGAACGTACATAGAAAAACAGATTCGAGATATTTTCAATCTTTTTGATTTTAACCTTTCTAAGCAGGGATCTAACAGAAAAAACAGCAATTTTCATAACATTTACTTAGTTCTAGTTTTAGTTTTTTCAAGTTCAAGTGGAAAGGGTTGGAATTCCGGGTTATTGCCGGTTCGGTTGATAACTGAACGAAATAGTCTTGGACTTATCAGGACTCAGACTTGATACAGCAAACTTAAAATATTTGTTATCGTTGCTATTTCAAATCGTTGCTATTTCAAATTTTTAAAATACAATCTTTTAAGGAAGGGGAGAAAAATAGATGAGAAATTTCAGTTCAGTTCAGTTCAGACTCGAAATACACTCAAAAAGAAGAAAATAAATAAAAAGCAAAATAATCTAAATGTGACCCCGTAAATTTATTAACTGTTCCCAATTTTTCAGAATATTGAATCAAAAAGTCTGATACTTGAAAACGTTATCGACCATAATCCGAATTTCAATATTTTATCGTTTCGGCTTTTAAATTGTTAAACTGTCAGCAATCAATTCCAATTCGTCAAACCTTCTCTGGTAAAGGCCTTTACTCAGATAAGATAAATATTTAGTTTGCTACGATATTTCACATGAATAGAAACAGTTTTAAATAACTTTGAAAGGGTCTAGCCCGATAAGAGAAGGGGTGCGGCCTAAAGTCTGGGATTTTGAAATATTGCATATAATTGGATAGATAACTTCAAACCAAACTGATCTGGCCCAGTGTTGGGTCATTTTGGTGCCATGTCCTTGAGATATCGTCAAAAATACTTTTTTATAAGCTTTTCTTTAAATAGAAATATCTCGGGAACCAGAGTACCTAGAAACATAAAATAAACTGCTAGTGAAAGAGAATTGATCAAAGTTTTCGAAAATTGGAAAATTTTTGACATACACTGAAAACATTTTTTGCTATAATTAAAAGAAAACTTGAATGTGATAGTTTGGGCAGTTCGCGTTGAACCGCCACCTTAAAACTTTTCCTGGTATTTCCCCCAACCTTAGAGCCAATTATCAAAAAGTTTGAAAAAAATCGAAGATACGCTTCCTTATGAAATATTCAACAATATATATTCGCTTATTTTTATATCAACGTAAATCATATTCGGGACAGAAGAAAACTCATTTATGCAAGCCCTTTACCATTTGTACCACAAATGTCTTCGTTCTTGAAATATGCGGTCCGTTTTATGGTAAAGAAAACGATGCTTCGATTATGAAAAAAATTGTTGCCAACACTAATTTAATAAGGCTTTTGCGACCTAATGATATATTCGTTGTGGATAGGGGTTTTCGCGATGTCGTTGGTGAGACGGAAGGAAAAGGCTTTAGAGTTCTGATGCCAGCATTTAAAGGGAAAAAAGCTCAACTGGACACCGAAGAAGCAAATGAGTCTCGAAAAATCACCTAAATAAGGTGGGTTGTCGAAGCCGTTCATGAATCAATTGCTAAAAAATATAAACTTTTTCATCACAACCTGGACAAAAAATATCTCAACAAAGTTGGTGATCTATGCAGAATCGCTGGGTATCTCAACAACAAGTTTGGACAGAGGTTGAACTCAGATAAAGAATTAGGAAGCAGAATACTTTCTCATTTTAAAAATCGTATGATGGCTCCGAGTACTTTGTCTGAAGAAGTTGAGCAAGAGCGTTACAACCGAAGAAGAAGTTTATTAAGTCCATTGAATACATCATCGCTTTTGTAATTTCCAAGACTCACGGAAGACGAGCTAAAGGTATTATATTCTGGATCTTACCAACTGTCGCTAGCAGTCTCATACCTAGCAAAAATTCTGAATGAGGACAGGACGATTGATGCTTCATTTGTTAAAATGAGTCCCTCAATAATAAAATTCGACGTTCGCTTGAGGCATATTAACAGCAAGTCCTGTCTACGGCGATTTTATTCCAAACAATAATAGCATAGATGGCGTACAACGTTATTGCTGTAGTTGTCCCAACGGAAAGAGGACTGCTGGCTGTTGTTCTCATGCTGCAAGTGTGATTTATTACAAGATACTAATCACTCATTATCCGTCCAGCAGCAATTTTATCAAGAATTTTTGAGGCTGATGAAGCGAATGTTGTAATAGACGAAAATAGTGAAGACTACGAGTAAGTAAAATAAGCAAATATATATTTTTGAATTTTTCATTAGGAAGCGTATCTTCGATTTTTTTCAAACTTTTTGATAATTGGCTCTAAGGTTGGGGGAAATACCAGGAAAATTTTTAAGGTGGCGGTCCAACGCGAACTGCCAAAACCATCACATTCAAGTTTTGTTTTAATTATAGCAAAAAATGTTTTCAGTGTATGTCAAAAATTCTCCAATTTTCGAAAACTTTGATCAATTCTCTTTCACTGGCAGTTTATTTTATGTCTCTAGGTACTCTGGTTCCCGAGATATTTCTATTTAAAGAAAAGCTTATAAAAAAAAAATTTTTGGCGCTATCTCAAGGACATGGCACCAAAATGACCCAACATTGGGCCAGATCAGTTTGGTTTGAAGTTATTTATCCAATTATAAACGAAATTTCACAATCCCAGACTTTAGGCCGCACCCCTTCCCTTATCGGGCTAGACCCTTTGAATGATTATAAAAAGGTGTTATAAAAGGTGTTCCCTAAAGAATGAATGTCGGAAGAATCATTAGACATTTCAAAAACAAACCCAATTTGCAAACCAAACAAATCGTTTTCAGCAGCGGTGGGCAGCAAAAATAACGGAAAACGTTCAATAGCATCCTTATTATTGCCATTTGTTTTCGATCACCACGTGTTTGTTGTAATATCTATTGCGTCGTGGGTTTAAGATGGGCGATTTAAGCTTAGTTTATGGCAGTAAAATTCTCGTTCACAATACAGTGCTGAAAATATTGTCACGAATTTGTGTCCACTTCAGACTCGGCCTAACGGGTACTGATTTTTAGATTGTTGTAGCCAAGCTTATTTAAAGGAAGAAAATAAGGCCGCCAGACTATTCAGTTCAATGCCTTTATTGGGTACCCGTACAGTTCGACAATTAGGTTCAGATTGAATAGACTAGAGCGGAAAATTAGGCTGATGGAAAATACGTCATCGGTCTGATCGATTAGATTAGCTACATTAAATCTTTATCGTGCTTTTGTTAGCAAAATACATCGTTTAAGTAAGTTTGCCAAATAATTTGATGAGATCGATCTTTCGGTCAATGGGAAAATTGTGGGATTTGATTTCGGAATTTTTCTTCTTAGCTGTGGAGGTCTGGCTAATGACAGTTCTCAGCGATAGAAATGGATTTAAAATATATCGAAAAAAGATATCCAAATTCGATCTGACCTCGCATAGAACTAGCCTATGAGCTCAAATAAACTTACAATAGATTTTTTTTATTGCACGCCTCAGCTTTTTTCGAATCAACTCTAAATAAGAAACACAACATCCTAGCAGTTGTCTCCTACCTTAATACACTATTTTTTTTTAAGCCCGCCCTTTCTTCAACTCATTGAAAACTACAATTTCATCCGCCCCTCAATTTTATCTCAACCAACTCCCAGTTGTAAAATATAATCAAATGGTACACGCTCCCTAAACTAAACTACACTACATTCAATACATGATTTATATCCCTTAAGTTGAGCCTAACAAATTTTCTTCTCAACCAAAGTCGAACGACAAAACTGAAAGGAAAGCATGGAAGCAGCAGAGCCAAAGAAGAGAAAAAGTGCGTCACTTAAAACTTTTGCACTCACTTGACCAGAAACTTTTATTTTCTGTTAGCAAATTTCCCACGGGTGAACGCAGAGCAGCAGCAGTAACAAAATGTGTATAGAATACAGCGGCATCTTTCCGTGTCCACAAATTGAAAATATTTCACAGTCATATTTAATTTTAGCACAGCGCACAAATCCTCGGAGGTAATCAAACAACTTTTTTTCTCAAATTCAAGAGCTTCATGGTCATTTAATTATATCGCAGAAACTGATCCTGAGCAAAGTGCTTGCACGGTTTCAATTTTCAACCTTGTTGACTTTTCTCGTCAACGCAGAACAATAAAAATGGCACAAAGGAATATAATGAACGAAAGGCAGTGGGCAAAAAATAATAAGAAAAAAATGAGAAAAACTAAATAAATAATTCAGGATAAAATGTCAGGAGCATTGGGAGATGTCTCAGGAAGTGAGACGTCGTCGTCTTCAAATGCATTCAAGGAAGCAATTGTATTGTCTGACTGCTGTTTTCCACTTTAGTTTTGTGCCACGCCCACAAATGTTGGGTAACTTGTTGACGTTGATAGTTGTACGTGCCGAAGGTGAGTGGCATCTGTGGACGCGAAATTGAATTCGTGCCTGGCAGGTTTCACACAACTGAATTGAGTCCACAGCAGCCAGGACAAGATGTGGCAGGTGTGCGAGTGTGTGGGTGTGTGTGGCTCTACTTGCTGACTTCAATATTTTGTCGCATTACGTTAACAATTTAGATGTTTGTCTCGCGCATTCTCGCAGGATTCACTCCAGCTGGGGGAAATCTACAAAAGTGTACACTACTCAAAGTTGCAGTTGCCGGCGGGGTTGACGCTCTCACCCCCTGTCTGCAATGTAAATGTTGGAACAAAAATCATTCAAGTGTTGCCATTCATTAGAGTCTGTAATGTGCCAACAAATCTTTCTACATATATAAGCTTAACAAAAAGAGATTGGCGAGAAAGAGTGGAACGTTTGATACCCATTAAGGAAACACCCAAAGCAAGGAATGACTTTAAAGGAAACGGAAAAAGTCTCAAGATATAACTAGTTAGAATTGATAGTACGACAGATCCGATCAGCCCATAGCCACCGGAGGCCAAAGTCACTCGGCAATTCATACTGAATGCTTGCGGAAGTCTTCTCCATTTAGCCTGTCCTCTAGGTTGTACACTCTTAGACAGATTTAGCGCTTTTTAGCAAAGTTGTTAATAGGGAGCTTAATAAGCTAAAAGCGATGTACTACCAATTTTTCTGACCACCGGTGGTGAGCCCTTTCGCTAGCTACCAATATTACAAATTTGAAAATGGATTTGAGCTATAAGAAGCTTCCGCTAACGTTCCGATCTGAAATCCTTACAGATGACTAATAAGCTCCTAGTGGTGTGCCCTTTCGCTAGCTACTGCTGTTGGCATGTTACTCGAAGTGAATCGTATCTCAGCGGCAATGGCGCAAACGTTAATGGAATCAAAGTGATAGAAAAACAGTCCAGGGTTTAGTTCAATTTAGTAACTGAATCAATATAGACTCATTCATTCAAAATGATATATTTCTATTATTCTTAGTCTTAGAAATTTAAGAACTCTTAAGATCTAAGCCTCAGCTCTAAAAGATATCATTAATGATAAGTTTTCAAAAACAAAAAAATATATATACCCATCTGTATTAAATAATGGGTATTTGAAATTGCAACACTTTTTTTTGGTTATGTTTTGTTTCGGTCTAAAAATGTCACACACTGCTTTCGCCTCCCACCCCACTCACCGCCTGAAAATTGTAATGTAACTGCCGCTGTCACCCGCCCAACCCAGACTTGGCATTTCATTGTTGTGCTTTTCTTTTTCCCATTTTATTTATATAATGTATCTCGAATGTGTGTGTATGTGTGTGTGTGTGCGTGTGTCTGTGTAAGTTTTTGCCATCAAAGCGCAGGAAACACGTGCGGGTAAAACATTTTTCAAGCTTTTAGCGCTGCATACAAATCAACCCCGAAAAAAAAACAAAATCCCATTCACAATAATTTGTTGAACTTCATAAGAGAATAGCTGGGGGAAGGCCAGAGGACTCAACAAGCTGTTGCATTATGTAAAGTCGGCCCCATAAAGATCAGCAAATGTGTTAAAATTGAGACTTGTAAGTAAAATATGTGGGCAGCACAAATTGAGTTTTCAAAATAAAACTTAATTTCCGCATTTTGCCAGCGAAACAAACGAGCAACCCATTCAGTCCACTAAAATGTCAGAAAATGCAAATTACTTTAATTGAATCCAATTTAGTAAACGCATTATCTTTTGCCGCATTCACTTAATTTGACAATTGCCGACAGAGAGTCACAGGCAATGAATGAAGTAAAATGCAGTGCATGTCAGTGTTTAACTAAGTCTGTGGGATGGTATTTAAGGGGCGATACGGCAGAGTTGAAGCAGTGACATCTCTATATTAAGCCAAAAACTACAAAAAAGAAGTAAAGGAATGAAACTCATTCAAAACCCACTTTTAGGTTTTCTTTATTTTGCGTCCGAAACTCCTATTATTTTGGAGTAAGGTTTTTAGGTTAGAAATAAAATAATATTATTGGAAAAACATACTTCTTATATATCTCTAAAGAAAATCTCTGACGATAGTTTAATAGCAAATCAAATATCTCTAAATGCTTAGAAAATGTTGCCTCCTTTGGTGTAATTTGGCAAGTTCTAATTGATAAAAGATTCTTTTTAGAGAAGCTTGACAATCGACTATTTAGAGTTCACAAGCGTAAAGGTAGCTTCACTTAGTCGCACTGCATAACACAGAAAGATGTTCTGTGTTATTGATTTGATTTTGAGTGTAGTCTTCGGCCGCCGACCATGAAGTTTTAGTACATCAGCAAGCCAAAATAAAGAAACATGCTTGATTGAATCCGCAATATGGAGCTTACAACTGAATTTTAATGATCTAACCACTGCTTGTTGGGCGCACTAGCATGCTGAGAGCGTGGTGAATTGATAAGATCAGCCTTAAGTTATGCCGCCAGTTCATTTTCAGCCGCATGTGTGCTCTAGCCCTTACAGTCAAGGCTGAAAAGCGGTACTGAATCGGAACCCGCAAAATCGGTTGTAAATGTTTAACATCCCGAACCTGGGCCCGAACCGGTCCCGTCTGCTTTAAAAAAGGTTTGGTTTGCAGATTTACCTTAGTCCATTTTTTTCAGAACTCATAAAACTATCACACTGTCAGCATTGGAGCATTATCATTTCAAAATCATATCCATACTCGGCATATTAGAACGTCGAGAGAAGAAAAGCCAAAAAAAAAAGTCTAAACAAATCTTCACATTTATGTCTATAAAGGGTAAGGCTAGCCTTCTATTTTAAAGTTCAGGCATTTTTATATGACGTTTTATAGAGACGTATGAATTATAACTATAACGAATGGGATCTTTTCGGGTTTTAATTAAATTTTGTCTTCTCAACCAAAAAATTTTATTTATACCATTTTATTACCATAGGTAAAAAGGAATATACAGGTTCGTTTGACTTTAAAAATGGTTCGATCTCTTCAAGCCGAACCTTCTTTTTACAGAGCACAACTTATTTATTGCAATCGGATTACTGTCATGGTAGAAAAAAATATTTATTTTTGATATTTTTTTATTTTTTGAATTTATTAATTAAAATAAGCTTAAATAATAATAACACAAGCTTACAAAAATAGGCCAACTTTTGCAACAGAGAACTTTGCAACCGTTCCTTATGTATTTTTGGCTGCTGAACTCAGATAACTTCTATAACTTCTAAAAGCGCAATGATATTGGAAAACTGAAAATATGTAAAATAAGAAGAAACAAAAGACTACCAACTATTTTTTTCTAAGATTTTTAAAATAAGCGGAAAAATTTACAGAATTTTTTAAAATTGCAAAAAAACCGATTTTGTCAAAAAATAACCACATTTTTAATGTTCAAATCCAAAAAAACCTTATTAGCAAAATCAAAACTTCGTGTTTGGTTTTTCTGTAACGTCATTCAATGCAGCTTACATTAAAACAAAGTTGGTTCGAATAGGACACTTAATGTGGCCACACGACCAACAAATGTAATGATACCCCGCTTAACACACGTTTATGCAAATATTTCGTAAGCCTGACGTGCTGGGAGAAAACGGACAATTTATCTGAGTTGAGCAGCCAAAAATACATAAGGAACGGTTGCAAAGTTCTCTGTTGCAAAAGTTGGCCTTTTTTTGTAAACTTGTGTAATTCCTCCAGTTAAAACTACCCATTTCTACTAGAACCTTTTGGCGTAGTTTAAAATGTCAAATCGATATACAAATTTTATTTAATGAACATTTTTTAATTTGAATTTATTATTGTTTTGGTTGATCTACTTAGCAAAATTTATTGAAAGATTATTGAATTTAAAATAAGTGTTAAATATGTACTTAGTTTTTAAGTCTGTTTTGAAAATAATTTTTTTTTGTTGAAAAATACTAATCATTTTTGTTTTAAATGTTTTGGAGTGAAATCAATATTTTTTTTTATATAAGAGGAGCTATTTAAAAAAAAATTAATGCCTTTTTTTAAAAAAATTTAAATTTTCCTTGATTTTGTTTTATTTTTTATTATTTTTAAAGACGATGGAAATACAACTCAAAAAATATTACAAAACTAGTTTTTAGAAAACTGATTACAAACTTTAATTTGACTGTTAGTTCCTCCACCCAAATGTATGTAGCGTTTTGGAAATGTTAATGATTGACTTAACAGGTTAAATTTATAGCAAGTTAACAGACAACCTAACAGCGGATAAAAACTGTTAAAGTTGAGACAAACGCATTTTTATTGCTGAAAAATAAAAGATAAATTTTGAATTTTTTTATACTCTAAAAAACATTTAATTACATCAATTTTGCTACATTTCCAACTTTTCTAAATCATAACAAACTCCAATTAGAACCAAACTGTTGCTCCTTTTTAACATGACCATCTGAACTCACCACACCCCCGCTTAACATTGTAACTTACAGTGCCTTAACAGACTGAGAGCAAACGCCTGCGCCTTGAGCATTTTCATCACGAGTGGCAAAACTTGGAGCGAGTGCATGGACTCTCAGTGGTATTGGGGGCTGCAGCAGCACTCGTTGCTCGTTGCGAGAAGTACTCAGTCTGCATGTTACAGTCGGCACGTGTAGTTGTAGTGGGTGTTTTTGTTTTTTTGCCGGCAAACGACGAAACGGCATTTTGACGTGCTTAGAGAAGCACGTGTACGAGTCTAACCATCACGTACGCAATACTTATGTACATACATTTAGGTGCAATTCATCAATTAATTCATATTAAATTCCTTGAAGATTCAAACTTGAGTGCGTGCGTGGCTGTGTTTGTGTGTGACATGTGTGCAAAACCCATTTCCGTTTTGGCTTTTGTCGCGCCGCTTTTAATTACATTGCTGTCCTTTGCAAGTTTCCAAGTTTTGTAAACCAAAGAATTATTAAAGTTCATAAATCAGTCGAAATTTGATTAAGGTAAGTTTTGCCAAAAGAAAAAGATATAAATTTAATATGGCCTATTTTTGGGAGCAGCATAAATTGCTTGTTCAGGCTTAAGTAATGCTGTAAGTGGATACTTTTCTTGTTATGCCTTTGATCATTATCTTGTTTACTTAGTCAGATTGATATCGAAGAAAAGGTCATACCATACTTTTAGTAAGTTAAAAATCTAAAACTAAACGTTCTTTTCAAGGACTAAGCAGTTAAGCAGATCATAAACTTACTCGGCTTGTATTCAAATGGTGAAGTTTAAACCAAAGTAGATAATTGGATACCTTTTTTACTTCTAAGGTGCATGGAGGATTGGAACAAACGTTCGCAACAATGTCTTATATCCAAGAGGGATTATTTTGATGGGGACAATTAATGCACATATAAATAAATACCTTTTGAAGAAACCCAAAATTCTTGATTTTTTGAACTAACCTCGTATAATAAGTGCTTCATAAATGGCAGGGTAAAGAGGTTTAACAATTTCGGTGAGAACAGTTAAAGGTAAACAAATAAGTTCAAATATTCCACAAAATTACTATTAAAAAAAAAATAAGTAGGTAAGAAAGTTAAAATATATGGACTAATAGAGCCAGTTGGGAATTGTGTAGGAACACAGAGAAAAAAAAGATCCCCGTAGAATGGATATTCGAATATTCACATTAAGATTCACTTTTTTTTAAATATCCTTTTCACATTTTTCACCTCCTTTGGATAAAAAATAAAGATCTATGAAATATTTTATTTCTGATATATCCTTTTTAAGAGAAAATAAATCGATTTCGAAAATATCCAATGGATCCCAATAAAGGATAGTTAACTATCCAGTCCAATTGGATACCAAAAATATCCTAAGGATAATCAAAACTATTCTTTTTTTCTCAGTGTAGTTTTGTATAATGATAATTCATTTGATCGCTTCCAAACTTTAGCAACTTGACATTGTAGGTCTATATTACTCGAATATAGAAAGGCTTGAGACGAAAATGTTTTAAGCAAACCTCTAGAGCTCTAAAATGGGTCGGCTCGTAGGTTTTAACTCTTTGTAAAATCTTAGGCTCGATTTTCGGACCGGTAACAAAGGTTAGAGACTTGGTTTGTATTTTCTTAAGGATCTAAAAAGTCTGACTCAGACCGTCTGAGACTTCTAAGTGTGGCCATTGTATAAGAAACTCTGAGTGTGCTTCTAAAATTTTATATAAAACGGCATTATACTTGCATATCGATTTTAAAGTTCTGTAAACAATAAAGTCGCTAGGCAGTACATAGAGTCGAAAATTCAATAATATTGGACTTAAGATGAACACAAAAGTTGTCATAAACAGTGTAAGAACGGGTTTTCTCATTGTTCATACAGTGCTCTTACTTTAAGATCATGGTTTCTTCTAGCAAATTAAACATTATTTATATTGAGAACATATAGAACATTTGTTTAAATAAAATTTGAGAACAACTCCATCTACTTAACGGCAAATTAATTAACCGAACACTGAAAAAATAGGTTCGAAACAGGTTCCCGATAAGCTATTATATCAAAAATAGATCGACTTAAGGTTCAGTTTACTGTAAATTCAAAGTTGGAATTCAGTGTTCCAACCAGAATTTCGCGTTCCGGTTCAGTTTAATCGGTTAATAGTACCTATATTTATTGAGAAAGTTTTACTCTTTCAAAAATCTGTTGGGTTTGACTTGACTATCCCTTTTAAAATCGTAATATTTCAAATTTTTGTATAATTTCCATAATGTTCTTAAACTTGACAATGCAATGATCCATTACTTAACAATAATTTCGTTTTATGCCCAAAGTAAGAAACAATTCCAGGGAAGAGCTGGTTTTTGATTGAGGCGTCGGTCACTACAAAGATGTTGGGGTAATAGTAGTGTCCTCAAGCGAACTTATAAAGAGTCAAAAATTGAATAAAAATTGTTCATTCTTCTCTTCCATCCACTGTCGAGATCACAGCGCCAAGCTGTCTAGATGACGGAGGGCCAGAAAAATATTCTTTTGGGCATGTTTAAGGCTTTCTTTTCTATACATATTGAGGGAAAGATAGTAATTTGAATAAGGCGACCGGGAAACAACAACCATATGTGTGAATACTTCGTTTTCATAAAAACAAATTGGCTGTGTAATAACAAATATAAGGAAATATGAGACACATACATCAAATAGAAATGTTTACTAGTAGAGGTAAACCCGAAATTAACCCGTAAATTTTATGGGCATAAATATTATGGGTTCGGCTTGAACCATGGCTTTCGGTTCTAGACCGGTTTCTAGAGTTTAATTTCTATTAAAGTTCCTAAAACAAAATTTTTCATTGGCTTTTTTTTAAGTAATTGGCCACTTTCTCTCTATCTCTCATTCTAAAACTTTCAAACACTGATGTCACTTGCAGTATTTAAAATTGAATGCAGTTTAAGATTTATCACACAGCTATATATACTATATATATAAAAAATTGAACGGATATGTGCATCATAAACAACACTCGGGCAACAGCCCAGAGCAGCCACCGCCACCGGAACAGACAGCATATTAAAAAGGCGACGGCGATGGCGATGGCGAATATAACCTTGGCTTCGAAACGAATGTCGGGGCATGCAACCGCATCAAGGCCACAGCCAACAGAACGCGCCTTTATGACTTGCTGCAGACCAGCTACGTGTTTGTTATTTGTTATTTTTACTGTACACATGACAATAAAGCCGGCGGCGGCTGGTGCTGTTGCACCGTCCAAGGATTGGTTAAGAGGGGGGCCAAAGCTGGTGCAATAGTTTCAAGTGGCCTGGGCAACTTTTTCCATTATGAATGGTGCGGTTGCGCTTTTCTTTTTTTTGCCATCCATCCATTATTTACGAGTTTTGAGTGCAAACTTGTTTCGCCAGCCAAACAAGTGGCGGCCAGAGGATTAGAAGGGACGCTCGACCGCTTAAAGGAGATGGGTTCTAAGTGCAAAAGTTTCGAGTAAAAGCAAAGACAAAGCCAAGGCCCAACAAGAAGAAATGAAGTTTCAATTACGACTATTTGATTATAAGGACATTTTCCCCAATGAATCTTAAATGCTTCCCTCTGGTTTTTCCTCGTCTGCTTTGTTTATTTTCTTCTGCATATTGATAAAAGTTTTTGTTATGCGTGTGCATAATTTTGAAAATCACTTGAGTGTTTTGTGAAACAAAGTCCAAGTGCAGTGCAGACCCAAACTTTAGGCCGAGTCTAGCGAAACTTCTGCTCTGGTGCATGGAGAACATGCTCTGACATTGATAAATGATTTTCCACCAACCCACCCACCGTGTATATAAAGTTTAGCAAAGGCTTCGTTGAGAATGCATTCAAGTTGCTGCTCACTAAACCGTGAACTCTGAGCTCGGGAAATTATCGCCCGGCCAAGTGACAAGCAGGCAGCACCCCCGAAATCATAAATAAAATATGGAAAAGTAGATGATACTCTACCAAGCCAAAATTTAATTATGAAACTGCCGAAGGAGCCGAGCATAAACATTTTATTCATGCACTCCAAAACGAAGTTCCTTTTAGCAGCGAATGCAAATGGAAGACCACAAAACGCATGCCTCAAGCTGAGTTTTCAGTTTTTGGCCCAACATGTAATTAGAGCGAGCGAGGAATTTGGCAACCAAAAATGTTGTGGGCGTGGCAGTTTTGTGTGCTTGTGTGTGAGTGTGTATGCGCTGCAACAGTCGGCCACAAAAGTTCAAGTTTGCCCAATGCCGGCGAGGATGATGATGCTTGTCTGGCGCTGAAGTCCTTAGAGTGGCTCTTGCCCGGTTGCCACTGCGAAAACTTCTCTCTGTGTCTGTGTGTAAATTGGACGAATGTGCCGTTATGTCGATGTGTTGACAACCAAGTGCACAAAAACTACACAACTTTATGTGAAGTTTCTGAAGAAGACGAGAGGAAACTGGCGAAGCAAGAAGGGAGCGTGGCAGCTGGCGAGTTTGTGGTCAAAATAAACCAAAAGGAAAGTTTCTGGAATGGCAGTTTCATTTTTAAATCTTTTTTTTTTTTTTTAACAAAAGTGCACAAATTGGTTACTTAATTTAAGTTATTCCAGAGAGATGAAGCTGAACGGAAGGGAATGTAAGTTTAAGCGAATTAATTACTGATTATGTCAAACAAACTCCGAAACTCTGAAGTAGTTTTAAACCACGCCAGTGGCTATTGTTAAGCATTCTATATAGGTTCAGATTTTGAGTAAAAGTATGAACTCGCACTAATTTTAAAATAGATCGGTGTAATTTGGTAGATATATCTGCAATGAACGGGACGAAAAGATTCTCAAATCTCTCGGAGCAAATACACAAAATGTATGTTAATTATTTAATAATATAAAAATTTTGTGTTGACGATTTTATCTTCAGCGGACTTGTTGCTTTTCACGCTTCAACGACTTTAAAACTTTGTTTTTATACAACTTATGTTGGCGAATAAGCTCTTGGGGATTCCAAAAAAGGGGTTGATTCCTGTTTTTAAAAATGGTCAATCATTATAGGACCACGAGTTGGTTACACTTTGCTAGTAACAGTTTAAGTCTTTAATTGTATAACGGCCAAAAGAGAATTCTTCTCTGTTATTTATTTAACCTCGTCCGATCCGAGCACCCTCTTATTTTGAAGCATCGATCTCTAGGTTTTGAACTCAATCACAATCTAGTTTTAGAATAATTACTTATTACTACTTACTAATTACCTTAATTACTTCAATTGGCCAACTTGTTGTACAAATTTGTTTTTTTTTTATGAAAACTTTGAAAATATTCAATTTTACAACAAAATATTAATATCGAATTCCATATAAATAATATAGAATATATATTTTTATACACTTGAAAAGTGAACGCATAGAAGGAATCATCTCCGACCACATAAACTATATATATTCTTGATCAGCATGACAAGCTGAGTCGATTAAGCTTTGTCCGTTCGCCTGTCCGTCCGTCCGTCTGTCTGTTTCTACGCGAACTAGTCCCTCAGTTTTGAAGCTATCGAGCTGAAATTTTGCATAGAGTCTTCTTTTGTCTGCACGCTGCTAATATGTCGGAACCGACCGAATCGGATGGCTACTTCTTGTAGCTGCCATACAAATTATCGGTCGAAAAATGGATTTTAATGAGAAAAACTGGTTTTTCCTCAATATTACCGCTCTCAATCACGGTCATGGGTATTATTAAATGTTTTTAAGCTGATCTGCGAAGTTTGGTCGAATTCGCTAACCGTTGAGACAAGCGTTTTCAAGTGTATCAAAACTTCGGCACAGACGATGTTAGCTTTGCCTTTCTCGTTTTTAATATCCGGCAACACCAATTCGAGAACCAGTTTCTTAACTTGTCGATATTTTTTTACGAATTTCAGCAAATCTTTCGGTTATGTTTTATAAAGTACATATATTCTTGATCAGCATCAACAGCAGAGTCAATATAGCCATGTCCGTTTGTACGTCCGTCCGTCCGAATGAACAAACAGATCTCAATTTTGAGTTAACGTTGAAATTAATCCCGCAGAAATGTCTGAACGGATCCGTATGAAATTTAGCACATAGATAATTGATAATTAGAATTTGAACCTAGCCTAGATTACCGCGAACAGCGAAACTTGCTTAATTATTATAAAAGAATTTATAAAACAGCTTAATGCTTATATAACAATGTAGGCGTTGATGAATAGAAAGTGCAAAAGTGCATTTGAAAACTATTTAATTTAAGCTTGGATTAGTAGAAGTATTAGTATTGATTTATTCATTTGTTAATAAAAAATATGCACATAGTGACTTTATTATATATAAATGGTATCCTTCCTTAAGTGGTCTACAATACTTCATTTCCAGTTACTACACTTGACTTTCCCGGTCGTCCCGAGAACTCAAATCGTTTACGGGTAAAAAAAAAAAAACAACAAAAAAAAAAAAAAAAAAAAAAAAAAAAAAAACCAAAAAAAAAAAAAAAAAAAAAAAAAAAAATATTTATTTAAAAAAAAAAAAAAAAAAAAAAAAAAAAAAAAAAAAAAAAAAAAAAAAAAAAAAAAAAACTAAAACATAGGGGGGAAAAAAAAAAAAAAAATATTTTAAAAAAAAATATTTAAAAAAAAATTTTATTTTGTGAAAAATAAAAAAAAAAGAATGTTTAAAAAAAAAAGGAAAAAATTAAAAGTTTTAAAAAAGGATAAAAAAAAAAAAAAATTTTTTTAATAGAATCGAAAAAAATTTTTTAAAAAAAAAAAAAAAAAAAAAAAAAAATTTTTTTTTAAAAAAAAAAAAAAAAAAAAAAAAAAAAAAAAAAAATTTTTTATATAAAAAAAAAAAAATTTTATAACAGGGGGGGGGGGGAAAAAAAAGGGAAGGGAAAAAAAAAATATTTTTTTTTTTATTTTTTTTTGAATAAACGGGATGGAGGGTTTTTTTTGTGTAATACATATTGCGTCGTGGAATTAGGTAAATAACGCTAGGTAAATAACGCTATGAGGCTGCCCACCGCTGGTTTATACCAAAATCTCTAGTGATTTCTGTGGCACCCCCGTATATTTTGTGGGCTCCCTCAGATATGACATTAGAGAGGGCCAATTGGAATCGTTCATTAGGTCAATCATTTTCGATTTCTCTAGAGTCCATTTGCCTAAGTGCAGTACACGGCGCTCACCAAGTACATTTCTCTTTCATCCATCTGGCATAGGGTGCATCGCCATTCCGTTGTTCTGTGTGGCATATAATTTAGAATGAGTACTTTCGATCTTGCGCGCAATAATCGCGATGTTGCATGTGATTCCACATCTTCCCTAAAATAGTTTCTTTCACATAATTTGTACTCTAGGAGCTTCTATGTGCATTAGAGCGGTCCCCAACCCGGCAAAATGAAAAAAAGAGGTCTCAGCATTCCCAAAGCAAATATTTGTTGTATAATTAATAATTGTGAAAATCAAAAAATTTTATTATAATTTTAAATGGGCGCGTCAGGGTCCCAAAATTTTAGAAAATATTAATCATATGACACGTTCACCAAATACGAATTTTTACAAACGAAGATATTAGTTCATTTCAATTGCTGCCATTGAAATTCAAAAAGGGATCTACATTCGTAGAAATAAAATATTTTTCAAATTTAAATAGTTTATAAATAAAATCATCGCCGACTACTTATAAATGAAAAAAATTTATGATAAAAGGCAACACTGCGTATGAGTTATTTACAAAAACTTTAGACGCCATTCGCGCCCGTTAAAACTCGACTTTTTTATCTTCTGTTTTTAATTACGATTATTATACATGAAAAAGTATCTGATAGGGGGGTGAGAGCATGAACTTAAAAATTTCATATAGCTTTTCCCATGCTCTAATGTGCATCGTGTATCACTCTGCCTGGCCTGCCGCTCGAATAAATTTTTTTTTAGATCGTCTTTTCTAATCGTCAATCTTCTGTAACAGTTCCATTATCCACGTATCCTAAGTTCTACTGTCATTTGTATAAGTACTTATGTTGTGGTCTCCTGCCATGCTATCCTATTAATGAAAGAACTCAGATCGGTCTATCAAAAGTTGATGAACTATGATTTTTGGAAGCCGTGACGAGTCCATCTGCATATCTTTGCTTATATACTTAAAATGCAGCTGAGCTATGCTTGGATTATTTTAAAGATTTCAAAGGTAGAAATTATAGAAGGATTAATAAAAGTTTTAATGTCAAAAAACAGCGAAACTTGCAAAATTTTTAATTAAGTTTTTAAGTCTAAAATGTTACAACATGTGAAAATTTTTCACAAAACCTAAAACTGTCACAAATTAGAGAAATTTTCAAAATTCTCATTTAAGTTAAGATTATCACGGGAAATCGGGAAATTTCCAAGCTTAAAAATCTGGAAACTTTGCAAAATTCTATAATGAGCTCAGATTATCATAAATACTGGATATATGGTATAAATAATTGTAGACTAAGCGGCACAAAAAATTCCAGAATTTTTTAAATTTTATGGCAGTTGAAGACGGGTAAATAGAAGTTTTAAAAAATTTGAAATTTTTAAATTTTAAACGAGATAAGGTTGACTAAACGGACAACAAAATCTAGAAATTTGCAAAATTTTATAATTTTAGACTATATACATAACATGATAGTGTTAAGGATGAAAACGTAAAAAAATAACGTAATACGGAAAAAATTTCTCAGCTCCGATAATTATAAAGATTTCATGGGCGGCCATTCTCAAGTAAGCTTTACTTCTTCGTTTTGTGCTTAAGATCTTAACAGGGGCAGCAGCGCACGAAAGGCAGCTGCTATATTTAAGTCTATAATATTTTTCTAGACTTAAGGCCTATACTCAGATAAGATAAATTTATAGTTTGCTACGATATTTCACATGAATAGAAACAGTTTAAAATCTGAATGATTATGAAAGGGTGTTCTATTCATGTGAAATATCGTAGCAAACTGTAAATTTATCTTATCTGAGTATAGGCCTTTAACCGAAACTAAAATAATTATTTTCGCTGAGTTAAATCTATTCAGAACTTAAAGCGCTATTTTCACAAAATAATTCATTTTGTGATATGTCTGGCATTCTTGAAGTAAGATGGCGATATGTCTATTAACAGATATTGACTAGTTCGAACACATGCTATTATGCTATTTCAAAATTCCATGGTTTTTCCACTATATTCTGTATATACCGAGTTTGGATAAGATTAAAAAACGGATCTAAGACGGACTATAGAATTAGACCAATTCAAAAAACCACATTCCTCGGCGTAATTCATTTCAATGCAAAACGCACGGTATTATTTAAATAAAACGTCACATTTCCCATTGCATTATGTATTTCAACTGCGACATGAAAACATTATGTTACATTACAAATGAAATATCCGTATTGGCATTGCTTTCCGCTGCCTTCCCATGCTAATTGGAGGATTACATTTAACACATCTCTCATCCCACGTCAAGTCTCCGCTAATTGAAGGACAGCAAGGGAATTCCACAAGTCTAAGCTGTTTCTTACTCACTGGCATTTTGTGCCATATTTTATTTTCACGAATAATGATGATGCGCCAGCAAAATAATAGCTACATATTGATGAAATTTAATATGCTGAGAAAAGCTGCCAAGTTCTGCCCGCGGGTGGAAGGAAGCAAGCAAAAAAAAACAAAACAAAATATAGAAAACTCGTGATGGAATTATTTTTTGCTATTTCGGCTCAAATTTCCAATTAAACAACAAAATTCTAATTTATATTGTTTGTAACTTGCCTCGAATGTTGGTTTATAGTAAATTATTTTACAGCTAATTATTTTGTGGTATTAAATGTCTTTCTGTCTCTCCCACTCTTCCGCTTCGCATGTATTTCTGCTACATTTGATGTTGCAATTATTTTTGATTATAGTTTTTCTCATTAATAGATTTTGTTGAATTTGTTTGGTTTGTAATTGAAATGTGCTGTCTAATTAGTGAAAGGCTTTCGGGCTCATTTGGCACACAAAAGCAACATGAATATATCTGCATCTATTGGCTGTCAATTTGCTCTGCTCTGCTTGTTTTTTTTCCCCATTTTGTCAAAATGTCAACCGTCAAATGCGTGTGTCTGACAGTGGCAATCGCGTTTGTTTTATATCTTTATATGTATATACGTTTATATGTATTTAAATCTATTATGTGAAAATGCGCATGTGGTTGACTGGTTGGCATATAAATGTCGCAGTCAATAATACAGAAAAACCCAAACGCGCGCCCACATTTTAAGGTCTATGTTGTGCAGTGAACGTATCATTAGTATGTATATATTTCAACCAGATCGAGTGCCGAAGCCTAGGGAAAGACTGCGAATATTTTTAAATATTTATGTACGCATCTTTTAATTGGCAAAGCAATTTTTTCTTTTTATACCCTTGCAGAGGGAATATTAAAATTGTGCATAGTGCTTGTAAGGCATACAAGGAAGCATCTCCGACCCTATAAAGTAAATATATTTTAATGATACTGTCATGTCTGTTTGTTCGATCGTTTGTTCTTTTGTTTAAAAAAAGTTATAAAAAGATAACGTGACCCTTGTTTTTGCGAGTGAAAAAAAAATCAAATTTAGTTTGATATTTACTGTTTAAAATTATTTTTTCAAGCAGTTACATGTTTCATATTATTTGGAAAGTAATAAACTTCAGATACAAAATAATTTCATTTACTTGAATTGATTTTAATTAGTTTTTAGTTTCTACTTAATAATGAAATCTTAAAAAATACCGTTATGAGATTTTGCATCACATCGATTTCATATTTTGGCATTTTGGAGAAAAATTTACAATAAATATATAAAATAAATTTTTGGTGCGGAGATCATGGGTGACATGTACAGTTCAGCAGCAGATTAGGGGATAGAAAATTATTCGTTCGGCTGGAAAGACACTTTCGGGTGGGAGTATGCTTAAGTCGCCGTTTTTTTTAAAAAGTCTTGTATGATCCACGGCCTAAGTCAATAGTAAGCTAACTTCTTTAACTGAATATATTTTGAATTTACCTTTTTTGATAGCGCTGCCTTTTATTTTAAAATTTATGTGTATAAATGGAGCTGCTCAATTGCATATCTTCGGTGTTTTTGATTGGATCTTATTATGGTATACAGAAAAGGTTGATATTGGGCCAAACTTAATGTATATTGGGTCTCTAGTTTTAAAAATAGAGGCTCGATAGTTTTTCCGGTTAGAAGAGGTTTCGATGTCCATTGGTGTACTGAATACTTGATCGAATCGGGCAGTTGAGAGGTCCGCTACACGTAACCTCATAAAGTCTGGCTGAAAGCTACATGATTGACGACTTCAAAGGCCATTTGGATTCAAAAATGTGCCCTGTCACTAAACAAAATTTTTTGCGATTACAGGGGATCTTTATTGAGCTGTTACGGAGCCCATTGGGGATGTTATAGCGGTTTGAGTCTTTTCATGATGATAAGTCAAACAGTCGCTAACAAAAATAAGATGAGAGAATGATACCAAACACGGGAGATAAAAAACGTCCTATGGTACTGTTCGGAGTGATTATAGTTTCCATTTATTTTTCAACTCGTTTTTATATTTTGAAAACATTTATTTGAAAATACGTCAAAAAAAAATTTTTTTTAGCAGTTTAGTAAAGTTATTAAGCTCCCAATAATTTTGGTTATTTTTTGTTAGGCTTTCCTAGTTTATAAGCCGTTTTGTAAACTTTACAATGTAAAGTGATTCGAATTTTGTTCAAAGCCTTTTAAGTCAAATAAGTATTGGTATAAATTAAACTTAACCATTTATTGAGTCAATTAAATAACAATTTTTACAAATATTTTGTGTGTACTATTCTCACCGTATGGTTTTCCAATTAAGGTTCTGTAGGAAAGCACAGAATTTAGGATTTCATTTTGACTCTCTGTTAGTTTCAGAAAAATATGTATAGATTAGACTTGGTAAGGTGCATGCACCAAATTGTTTGCCGTATATGGTCCGACAAAAATATGCCCGACGATTCTTTGAGTGTTCTTTGTGCCAACTACCGTGGGGTCAGTCTCCTTCCTACTACATACCAGGTTCTGTCGCGTATTATTTGTGAACGTTTAAAGCCGCTAATTAGTGTGACTTTAGACCTGGTAAATTCCCGACAGACCAGATATTCACATTACGACAAATCCTGAAGAAGTCCTATGACAGAGACATCAAAACTTACCATCTTTTTGTCGATTACAAAGCCGCCTTCGAGACACCGATACTGTCAATGTCTTTGGTATACCAGCGCAGTAAGCTCGACTTTGCATGATGACGTTGAGAAGCACTCAAAGCTCCGTCAAAATAGGAACCAAACTTTCCGAGCCTTTTCATACTAAAAGAGGTTTTAGGCATTGTGATATTTTATCGTGTGACTTCTTTGATAGAGTATATACTGCGCCAGAGTCCAAATGCAAACAGATCGAACACCATCTTTCATAAAAATTTAATGCTACTCGCATACTCCGATTATTGGAAAAAAAAAAACAAAAAAGAACGCGTTTTCAGAGATTGAAAGTCAATCTAGACTGATGGGCTTAGCGGTAAACGAGGAAAGGAGACCTTTCTCGAAGAACAAAAATCGCGCCTTACAAGTCGCTTATCGTTCGAGTCCGGCAATACGGCGCAGAAGCTTGAGCAATACCATGTTTCTGCCGCGGATGAGGTGGCGATTGGCGTTTTCGAGTGAAAGAATCTTCAAAGGATTTGTGCACCTTTGAAAGTTCGCGAGGATTTTTGCATCCGAAAGAATGACGAACGGTATGAGCTCTTTGGGGACAAGAATCTAGTCAAGCGCATAAATCAACAGCGGCTGCGGTGGTTAGGACATCATATCGATGAAAAGGCTCCATCAAAAACGGCCTAAAAACGGAATGCGAAAGACCTGGAGCACGGCAAGGTGCGGTAAGACATTTTCCAAGCTTGGTGTGAACAACTGGTGCCAGCAGAAGCGACTGGAGGGCATAAGTAGCAGCGGCCGAGACCGTTAAGCGGTTGTGAAGAAGATTTGATGAACCTAACCTACACCTTCATAGTCCTTTAAAGGAAATCATAAAGTCGAAGTTGCTGCCATTTCAGTGCTATTCCCCCACCATATTCGAAACAAAGCCCAAGAGTTGTGAGCGTGTCACGCACAATTTTCCCAACACCCCGCCAAACCAAAATGGCAATTTTCTATGCGCATTTTTCTATTATTTATTATTTTATTGAGCTTCGAAATGCGCTGAAGCGAAGGAGGGGGCATGTCGTGCTGACAGCTGTCATTGATTTCGTTTGGCGACGCGAAATGAAAATTAGCCACGTTTTCATTTCATTTGCATGCAGCCAGTGTGGCATAAATCATAGAACAAGCATAAATAAGTGTAACCAACAGGCACATCAATTATCCATGGAATGAATCTTCAAGCCAGCCACATGTTGGCTGCCATTCTGATCAAGTCGCTACGACTCTGGAGTCCGGACACACAAGTCAATTGCATGTATGTATCGATTCAAAAGGAAAAAGCAATTAAGTGGCATTTGCAATATGAAAATGTTCTCTTAAATTGAAAAATTATAATTATTTATGACGGTGGAAATGTTTCTTCTTTTTGTATATGAGAGAACATCACTCATACATACATATGTGTGCGTTGTTGTTGTTGGCTTTTAAATATAAAACATTTAACGGTCGCCTTTGTTGATGGCTCGACTCATGCGCTTCATTTGTTGAACGGCATGAAAATGAATGGCCCATGGTAGGTTTTTTGTATTTTTTTTTGTTTGTATGTATTTTTTGGTGTTTCATTCAAAAGCCAGTAATGAAGTTCTCTTCAGGGTTGCTTTGTTGTTGCTGTTGTTTTTGTACGGTTTGATATTTTTATCGATGCACGTTAAATTTTATTGCAATTGTTATGCGCTCACATCTTTTGCTGGTATGAGTGTCTGTGTGGTAGATGATGGGTTTTTATATTTAATAAATTTAAATCACTTTATATGTGAGTTTTATGTGCGTTAATAATGCGAGTGAGCGAACAAGCGAGCGTTTCAGGCGAAATGCACAAAGAGCAAAGTAATTTATGCGTTTTTACCCCACACACACATGCACCACACATAAGGTTATAAACTAACCAATTTTATGGCAAATGCTGAAAATGTGGCGGAAATTAACAATGGAAATAAGATTATTTAATGATTGAATATTGAGGTTAAAGTTTTTAGAGCGAAGCTCTTTAAAAGACTTGCGGCGGGGAGACTTGACCAAACCCAACTCAACAACATACATTTTCTCTTAATTCATAAACGAAGAATTTAGAAATTTTCCTTCACATTCATTTGATTTATTATAAGCAAACAAATTAATAATTGTATATTTTCCTCTCTCTTCTCTTTACAGTTTGGCACAACAGCAAATAAATGAAAAGCATAAAATGCTACCACAATTCTAGCCAATGGAAAACTGCAATTTAATTAAACCTGAAAGAATTCACTTGCTGGAAAAATTAAAAAATAAACACAAATTTTATTAAAAATCCTTTTACGGATGAAATATGAAATTCATAAAACTGTTAACATACGTGAGTTGTTGATGTTGCTGAAAAATGCATTAATTAAAGTAAAGGCTTATATTGACAAGGTCCAAGTCAATTGGCAATGCAGAGCAAGTCCCCAGAACGGAGGTAAGTTTTCAAAAGCAGCAGCAAAATTTAACAACGCAAAAGAAACAAAAAAGAAAGAGAAAATGCTTTTCTACACATTCAAAATATTTTGACAAGTTTTTCAATAATGCAATAAAGTTGGCACACCGCCCACGTTCTCTCCCTTGCCTTAGGCAGCGTCGACAAGGACAATGTTGATGAAATGAAAATATTGCCCACAATTTGTTAGGACATGGACAGCGAGAATCGTTTGCTCCATTTGTGGCTACTTGTCTATTTTTCCGGGAGCAGCTACGGAGAGAGAGAATGAGAGAGAAAGATTTTTCAATAGACCAACGCATAAACAAATAATAAAAAAAATAAAGAAGAAAAAGTGCCCAGAAATTGCGACCCTGGCAACGACCTTAAGAGCCGCTCATTTGTCAAGGCCCGCGGCTTCGCTTCCTTTGCCTTGACCAGCCTGGGGCAAATCTTGGCAAAAACAAATTAAAGCTGTACTACTAAAGCGACAGCACCTGACCGGCATAAGTGATGAGAGAAGTCGTTTGAAAACGATTTGGTCACTGTGTTTCGTCTGCCCCAAAATGTATGCTATGAAAAATTTTAAAGTGCGTGAAACACACATTCGATTTCCCACTGACTTCTAGACACCAGAAGTCTGCTGCTGGTCAACAATCAAAATCGATTAAGTTCCCATGTCCATGATGTCCTCACTTTTTCCTCATTAAAAAGCATTAAGCGTCACAAACGGAAGTCATTGGGGGGGCTATCAGACGGAGACACGCTTCCGCTTTAACTCGCTCTCTCTCTCTCTGTCTCTGTGCAGTTTCGTACAGATTTACGGGCCAAAAGTGCGTAAAAAGTAAAGCAGCAGCCAACAGAGAGATTGTCACCGGGCCAATTGTTGAGGACCGGGGGAGGGGAGGAGTTGGAGGAAGACAGAAGCAACTTCAAATGATTTATCGCCAGATAGTTGAGTTCAAAAGCGTAAGAAAAGTTGCCTCGGCGCACAAATATTTATTTATAAAATTGTTATCCCTCCGTCTCATGCTGTTTTGTTTCGATGGCTGCCTTGTCCTTGCTCATTGCCAGGCATTCGCTCATTTTCAAATCGGATTTTATCAACTGAATGCCATTCTTGTGCAAATATCTTATCGCTTTTTTTTGTTGTTGTCGCTCCTTAGTATACACTTTGCTCTCCTTTCGGGCTCATCCTGGGATTTCGTTTGGTTCATGGCAACTTTTTTTTTGTATGTCTGTGGAATTATTTCGCCAAATCGGAAATTGATTTTGCCTTTTCTTATTGTGCACGGTTTTTCGTGTTGCTTTCGCTGATTTCACTCACTTACACTCAGGCGACAATGCGAAGCGCGAATTTACATGCACATACACAAGAGAAATGATTCTCAAATGTTAATCATTTGGTCTGTGGAGATGATTAAAGTGTGAACCGATTTTAATAGAACATATTTTGCTGGAGCGAAGGTTGCTTTAGGCGCACTTATCAGGCATTTCCGGAAAACTTTATGTATTTGAAAGAATTCAATTAAAGGGATTAAGTTCCATCAAAAAGTAAAATATCGATTGATAATGGCAACGAATCGTTTGATGGCGTAAAGCGTTTACCTAAAATAATATTTAAAAAGTTCCATATTAAATGTTAATTTTGTTGTTGGCCGATGAATGCTTTCGTTTCGGTTTTCTCTTTCTATTTCTTGTGGTTGTTGTTACCTGTTTCCCTTGTATTGGACTACGCGGCCTTAAGCTGGATGTGGCACTCCTGTTCTAAACTCTGTTGTCTTAGGACAATTTTTAATCAGAGCCCCAAAGCCTGCCCAGATAGTCGAATTTGGGACAACCTTTTCGCCATCTGTGGTACTTCCTGACCTGCCCCACTTTAACACACATTCATTTTCACTCTTCGCCAGGCAGCCTGACCCACTCGTTGGCTCCTGGGTTGACTTGCTCGTATTTGACATTATGAATGATCAGCATAAATTTCGCGAAGCTGCAGCTGCTGTTGCTACGTGGCAAAAAAAAAATGGTGGAAAAGGGAGCTAAGAGATAACTACGCAAAATGAAGGACGACGGTTGAGGCTCAGAAATTCATTTCATTTCATTTCCTTTGTACGTGAGTGAAATTTTTGATGTAATAATTCTCTGGGTTGTCGCCTGTTCATGCATGAATATTCATGTCCAGGCTGACTAGCTAACATTTAAGTGGTGTTTGTATAAAAATTGCAGTTAAATAGAGAAAAGTTAATGAGCTGGATAAATATTTGAAGAGGTTCAAATGAAAACGAACGGAAAAAATGGAAAAGTTTACAAATGCGAATTGTCCTTTTCTCGGGTGGTTGAAAGGTAAAGTGTAGAAACTAACTTCAGTTTGCATAATATGGCTCATAAAACATTTCTCTCACATTCCCCCATCCCGCAGGAAACTAGGCCACACTCCAGTGCTCCTCAAACACAATTTCAGGCATAAACAATAAAGAAAAACCGACGAACTTGAAGGGAAAAATAACTTGAAACTTGAATATTTACATATGAAACGAAAAGCGACACGAACAGACACAGAAGGATAAGGATACGCCTAAGAAGGGGGGGAGCCGGCAGACGGCAGACTAAACAGGCACTAAATTAATTCTGCACAATTTGCATTAAAATATGCAAATAAAAAAGTGATAGAAAGAGGAACCAAAAAGGAAGTAAACGTTTAAGGCTCAAATACAAAACTAAAACCTTGGAGAAATGACAATATTCCCAAAAGAAAGCGTAAAGCATATGTGTGCTTGAGTGGCTTCAGGGAAAACATAACGGAAAGCAGAGACCTTTGCAATTTTCAAACGGAGAGAAGGTCACTTTGAGTTCTCACTTAATTTCCGTCCCTTTAAGACTTTTAACTGCAGACCCCTCTGGGGTCTCACTTTCATATATGTACATGACTTCAAGTTCGTTTATCGGGCATTTCGATTATGAAAGTGCTTTAACCAAACAAAAAATAACCCACATTATTGCATGCGGCGGAGCATTATACCCACGGGCAACAGAAACAACTGAAATTCAGCTGACTGCAAATTTGATTGTTCTTGGAAAATGCGCGCGTGCTTCGTGCCAACGCCGCCGCCAAGAAAACGGGCTCCAAGGACCCCTAGACGGGCATTGGCGTCGGCATCCAATGAAGCATGAAACTTTAGCACACTTGCAACCGTTTTTTTTCCTCCACTTGCATTTCCTATTTGGCTTCTATTTTTTTGGAATTTTTTTATGTTCAAGTTCTTGGAAAATATGTTAGCTGCGTCTTTGGTAATCTGCTGCTCTGTGGGTGTATCTATACATGAACATATACTCGTATGCATGTATGTTTTATGCATGTATGCCTGCATAATGAGAGAGATTGAGAAGATGCACAAAAATGCGTGTACAGTGAAGTGGCAAGCAGTTGAAGCATATAAGTATACAATTTTTCCTTAGTTTGCCAAATATGCAAGAATGTAGTAGGTAGCGAACTAAATATACTTTTTTTCCAACAACCACAATAAAAAAAGAGAAACAAATTTTGTGAAAGGGCCTGTTCTCGGATAACATAAACTGATAGATGAAGGACTTTGTCGATAGAAAGATTTCCTAGCATGCATCTCTCATGCCTTACCCCAAAGATGGTGTTTTATCAGTGGCCTCTTGCTCTAATTTTCAATGTTTTCCGTGTTAAAGCCACTTGAGTTTTGAATTGTTTTTCACTTGGGACTTGTTTCATTGGGACTTGAACGGTCTACACATCTATTCTAGCACGGCCCTTGTTGCAAAATGCGTACAAAATGTTATGCGTACACTCTTAAATATTATTTCGACGCCACGTATTGCTTACAGCAGATAGTCGAGTTGGCCAACGGGTCGTCAGTGTGTCTAAGTAGTTGAGAGGTACCGAGTTCAAGTCCCAGTAAAGTAAGTGTATATCGGTGATATTAAGGTTCTAGTGTGAACCTTGGTTCATAGCTTCTTAGAGTGCTTACGATTTTTCTCTATATTTTCGGTGAACATAAATAAATTGGTAGAAATGTTCCTCTTTATTTGAGTTGTGATGAAATGGACCATATTAATTTTTATTATCCTTTATACCGACCTTTTCCTCTGATTCTAAAAGTGTTGATCTTGAAATTTAGAAGTTATTCACAGCTTGACTTTTGCTTCAGTTTTCAAACTCGTAATATGCCGAACTTAAATATACATTAAAAACAAAATTTTACCAAAAAATGCACAGAAAAATATACAAGTTCTTCTAATTGAGGGGGGAGTCATTTCTTAAACCGTATCCCTTTCTTAACTGATGAAACTCGGTGCTGGAGCTCTTATGCTTAGATGGTTTAGTTTTTGGTCCGCTTCGAAGGACTCAAAAAGCCCGTACCGAACTGGCTTGTTATAAGCCATGTATTAACAAACAATAACAACAATCCATGGATCTAGTTCGATTGTTGTGGTGAACGATTGTGATGTGCATTCTTGATTGGAGTTTTTCTTGTAATAGATGAAAAAGCAGAAAAATTAAATCTGTCATTTAAAATAAAAACGAACGTACTTTATTTAACTAAAAAATTCAGTATTGAGCATAAATTAATCAACTTATTTTTCTGGATGATGTTTGATTACACAGTGCGACAAATTTTAACTTTTCCCTAAACTACCAAGCTATCCGAACTGAGTAAATTAATAACTGCGATTGGCTAGATGGGTAGCACTTTTTTTTTACCCTGCATGGATCCTGGTTTACTGGTTTCAATGCCTGAATATTTAACATATAACAACTGCCCATAGCCACAATTGTTTTTGGAATACACATAGCCATAACAGCGCGGGGGCCGGGGGGGGGGGTTCGGAAAAAGAAAAAAAAAAAAATTTTTATTCTTTTTTTTAACTTTTTATGAAAACAAAAAAGGGAAACCAAGAGGGGATGAAAATTTTATTTTTAATTTTTTATTTGAAAGGTTTTTAAAAAATATTTTATATTTTTTTTTTTTTTTTTGGGAATTGTTGAAGAAAAAAAAAAAAAAAAAAAAAAAAAATAAAAAAATTTTTTTTTTTTTTTTTCCTCCTTCCAAGGTGGTTGGTTGCAAAGGGGGGGGACGCGTTTGAGGTTTTTTAAAATAAATTTGCGAAGTGGGGAAAACAAAAAAAAAAAATTAGACCATGTAAGGGGTAAAATTTAAATTTGGAGGGGGCCCCAAAAACAAACACAAATTTTTTTTTTTCGCCCCGTGCCCGCCAGACAAAAACACACAAAAAAACCCAAAAACATTCTTATTCGCGTTCTTTAATTCTTTTTCTCCTTTCATAGTTTATTTTTTTACTTTCTTTTTTCCCAAAAAACAACCAACGCCGCCGCGGCGGGGGCGGCGGGGTGGGCCACCGTTCGTTTTTTTGTTTAAAAAAAAAAAAACAAAAAAGAAGAAGAGAGAGGGGGTGGGGTGGGGGGGGGAAGGGGGTAATTGTGGTGGGGGGAGGTAAAAGTTTTTTTTTATTTTTTCCCCCCCCCCCCCCCCCCCACCCCCTACAAAAAAAAAAAAACACCTTTCTACAAATAGTTAAAAGATTCTTTTTTTTTTTGGTTATTTGTTTTTTTAATATTAATTTCTTTGGGGTGGGGAAAAAAAAAAGATAGGGGGGGGGGGGGGGGGTGGGTTTGAAGGAAAAACACCCCCCACCGCCACGAACCCACAACAAACACCCCCCAAAATTTTTTAAATTGTTGTGGAGAGAGAGAGAGAGAAAGATAGATAAACTTAAGATGAGCGCATCAGAACATAGTCGGGCTTGACCGACTTTCTCACTTGTTTTTATGGGAAGTAACTTTCAACGGTGCATGCACGGTCGTCGCTGTGGGCACCTCTGGTGTAGAGGCTAATGCATATGATTGATAAACAAAATGGCCTGGCTTCAAATCTTCGTTAGACATGTGAAATACAACAATTGTGAATAAAATACACTCACTAAAACACACTGTGAGGACTCCTAGGAGTGTTAACATTGAGCTCGCAATGCTTGCTCCCTTCATGTTGAGCATCGAGTTTGAATATACAAAAAAAAGCTTAAAAAAAGGTACGAATCCAAATATTGGTCAGAATGTTGTTTGGCCATAGAATTAAAAACCAACAATATCGCTTGTATGTACATAAATTCTGGGACGATTGTGCAATTTCTAGTTCCGTTTGGAATGGAGGATTCAATATTTGCCATTGTCGAAGAGCCAAAAGCAATTTTTACAAATAAGTAAAAGCGCGATTTTTGTTTTTTTTTTTTTTGTTAATTACAGCTACAGGAACGCTAAAGCTAGAGTTGAGTTTTGTTTTTTTTCTTTGTTGATTTTCAGCAGCTAAAAGGGAGAAACCGGAAAAGTAGAATAATAACAACAACAATGCAGTCAATTGGCTTCAAAATGAGTTTTTATGGGATTTGCATATTCTGAATGGGAAAATAAATGTAAACAATGGAAAGCAAAAATTGCCTGCAGTTTGCCGCAGTCTCCGTCTGCGTTCCGCTCGCTATTCTCCATTTCCTCATATTGTTGCTTCAAATTTGCATTTGCATAATTTTCATTTTTATGATACGCGCCTCGTTGTTGTTTTTTGTCTTAATTGTTTCTTGTTAGCGTCAAAAAAAGGAGTGAAAAGCCCGCCGAGCCAGTTAATAAAAACAGAACATATTTAATGCGCACAATTACTTTGCATACATTACGGCGCACCAAGAAGGACGAACGGACGTACGTGTGTGTGTGTGTGTGCCGGAGCAGATTTTGTGAAGTTTATGGGCTTCCTGCGGTTCCTTTACATAATAAAAGCGTAAACACGTTTTCACCATTGACCAAACCCATTACAATGGCGCCGCCTAAAAGTGCGCCTAAGTGGCCCAGACGATGTATCCATGTGCTGGCCACCACTTACGACTGAAATTGCCTTCAGTTTAGTTCCTTTTTTTGTTGTTTTGTGTAGTTTTTATGAATTGTTTCAATGCTCATTTACCGGTTTGGCCTAATGGGTGCATTGCCTTCGTAATGTAATGCAACGTTAGTTTTTGCTTTGACCATAAAGTGCAGAAGTTTATTTTACAATCAAATTCTCAAATGATGGAAAGCAGGCAAAAATGTACGGCCAGCTATATATTTATTTGCAGTGAAAAAAGTAAAATCAACTATGTCTTGTTATTAAGAATCAGTTCTAGTGGCATTAATTGATTGTGGAATAAAATGTATAAAACCGGTGGGGTGGCGTTCTTTTAAAGCACTTTGAAGTTTAAGCGCCGGAATTCGCCTGCGTCTGGAGTTGTGCCTGACTTATTTCAACTTCTAGTCAAGTCAAAAGCTCTTTAAACTTAAAATTCAAAAATGATGATATTAATATTTAGAAATTCTACAATATCAAAAATGTTGTTGTATTAAATCAATAAATGAAAAAAAAAAAAGGTAAGAATTAATTATTACTTACCGTAAAAATCAACTGAGTCTGTTTTGGTCTTTTTACTATATCAAAGGTACTTAAATGAAGCGTGTTCGTGCTACGGTTTGTTTATTTGGGTCTAAGCGACACTTTTCCCTATTACTGTCAAATTTGTAGGATTTCAGGAAAAGTTGAAAATGAAAAGTTGTGAAAAATTGATTTTTGGACATCTTTTGTAATTTTAAGTACCAAGACGTAATTTTTTGATTGCTACTAGAAAGTTTGTGGCCAAGAAGAGCCACGACTTTCTAAAGACTCAAAAGCAAATTCAATATAGCTTACGAGATTGGAATCATTAATCCTACCTGAAGCTGGAAAGTTCAAGGTCTAGAAAAGGGCTATCGCCACCATGCGCGTTTTTTCTATCACCTTTAGAATTTTTTGGTGCGTTCAACTTTTAGTTGTAGGAAGACATCATTATGGTATCAGATCTTAATCCTTTTCGCAGAAACCCTCAAATAAAAGAAAAATTAATTCCTTAAACTTGAAAAGTTGAACAAATACTTTCGAGTTGGCATGGAATGGCTTCTGTAAACTCAAAAACTAAATTTATTTAAATCGTAGAACCGAATGCCCTTAAAATGGCTACACAGAAAACCTGCTATTTTTATTAATGTGGTTTTAGGTATTGTAATGTATTGATTAGTTTTTGTGTGAGGTGCTGCTCATCGCAGCTTTAATCGCTCGTCTCATCTTTCCCAAAATTGATGGCTTGATACAAAATATTAGGAGAAATTAAGTTTTATTTAAATAGCTCAAACAAATATATCTTTGCTTACCAGTCGACTTGAGCCCACGACCTCGCCGATGTAATACAACGGTCTAACCATCTGTACTGCGAGGTACCTGTACCAAATCTACACAGACTATATAAGTAAAAGTTTGTGCAAAAGTACACAGAGGGAAAATCCTGTTTACAAAATAGGTTGCCAACAATATGTTAGTTCCTGGAATGATTAAAGTTCTTCTCAATCGGATAATATTTGCTTTATACAATAGTAAAACCGATTTTCGGCAGACTGAGAGAGAGAATGGCTATATTTTTGATCTCTCTCTTGTTTTTTTTTTACTCAACTGCTTGTCAGCTCAACCAAGCATAATTATGCTATTGATCCATAAGTGAATCTGCAAAAGTGTGCAACGGCTGAATGAGCTAGCGCCTCATCCTCTACGCTTGCATAAGGTATCGGGTTCAATTCCCAGTTAAGCTTAAACAAATTTTTCAGGGATTTTCTTAAAAACTTAAATGAAAGGAGTCTGGTGGAGTTGTGCGTTGAAGTTTGTTGTACTGTAATAGCTCAGACCCCACGAAATATATATGAGCGGAAGGAGAAGCGACAGCATATTTCAATTCAATGATGTATGCCCTATTCCAAACTTACACCTGGTCTAAATTTAACCAACATGCTTTTTCAAGTTGAGCTAAAAATGTTCTTTAAAATGGAGCCTTATTAGCTCGACTCAAGCTCTGAAAAGTGGAACAATATAAACTCAATTTGAATTTCGGCGTTCTTAAAAAACTGTTCTTGAAGTGAGAACATTGTACTACAACTGAGAAAACCCGTTCAAGCAATATCTGGTAACGTTTGTGGTCATCTCGTTGTTTTCTCCCTGGGTATGTAACATGGAGAAGAAATCATTTTCGACCCAATAATTTATATCAACAGCCGAGTCGATATAGCTGTGTACGTCTGATAAGATAGATTTCAGGGATGGTTATACTTGCAGGCAAGATTATTATCAAGATTATTTTCAATTTTTTCCAGCCCCCTTTATTTGAAAAAAAACCCGTCATATCTCCTATAGTTTTGTAGATAGGTGGTTCGTGTCTTTAAAATATATTTAGTAATCAATATTTTAATCGATTTGCCGAAGGAATGATAAAGATCGGATGAACTATACTCAAGCTATGATCAAAAGAATGTTCGCGTCCGCAGCTTAGCAGCAGCGCTGCATTCAGCTGCTGGTGCAGGTACAGAGTATACATTGCAGTCGGGTTTGACCGAATTTTTTAATTGTGAATTAGACAAACTAAACGATTATTTAATAATGCGTACAAGTGCTTATGAAAATAGAAAGCTTGGTAGACTAAGTCACCAAAAATTCATAATTTTGGTACTTTAGAACGGAATATGCCCTTAAATTTCTTCTACATATATATACATATTATAAAATCTTGCTGCAAATGTGTCCTTTTAAGCCATATTACACACATTTCTATTTCTATAGTTGGCTCGTGCAACCAATTTACTGCTGACAACATTTCAGAAATTGTGGCTCTACCCCCACTAAAAAAAATGGGCAACAAACTAGAGCTCATTCCAAGGTTTTCTTACTGCATGTTGTACCCCAGGCATGAGTTTCAAGAATTCCAACTAATGCAATATTTTTGCCAAGCCAAGAGTTTGGCTACCCAAATGCCAGCCTAACTAACTTGGCATCAGCGGAGCTGCAGCAGCAACTATTTTTCGAAGAAATATCCGTACAAATTTTCACAATTAATATGCACTTCCTGTGCAGACGACTTGCAACCATTTCAGAATGCAACAAAAAAGTGGCTTGCACAACAGCCACACTGTTGGCGGCCAGGGGAGCAGTGGGAAGGAATATTAAGGGATTACTTCTTACTACAGAAGTTGCACACATGTGAGTTCGGTGCTGCCATTAATGAATACGTGTGCAGCAATAAAGCCATTTTTTATGGGTAAAAGTCACGTGAGAAACTATTTAGTACAGTTACGTACAAAGGAAGGGGCGGGTTGCAGTGCAACTTTGTGCCTGACACAGCCAGAAGAAAGGCAACTTTCTTTTTACATAAATATGGCCAAAGGGTGTGAGTAAGTGAGTTACTGAGTGAGTTGGAAACCCAAAACGAATCACAGCTAAAAAAAAGTGAAAATATTTTCGAGTTTACCCACATTTAAGCAAAGTATCAGGGGCGTAGACAATGGCCCTCTTTAATACCACCGACCAAAGATACCTAGATAAAAAGTGAAGCATTGTGTGTGTCGGCTGAATTATTTTTTGGCGTTTATCAACTTGAAGGCAAATTGAAATCGTGTCGCTCGTCGTTGGCATTCCTAACCCAGTTTTTTGGTACCCACCTACCCTTCCGCTCCCTTTGAGAGCACTCGAACACTTGTAGGGGAGGGGTCTGGTGGTGTTTGCAAAAAAATAAAAGGCGGGTTGCTTTGGCAAGATAAGTTTATTGTGTTCGACTAGTAAGACCTGCCGTTTGACAGGCCCAAACAACGAGTGAGAATGTTCTTTAACTTTTCTGGCATATGAACTAATTGATTTGCAAGTGGAACGCCAACTTTTACTTGGTTTTGCCTACTCCTAATGACTGACAGTGATGGCCCAAAGTGGTTATACTAAAGTGGAAATGTGTACAAGTGAAAGCGGTAAAGGCTATTTTTAGATGGAATTTTTAATTAAATTAGTTTATGTGCATTCTTCCTGGGGATCAATTTCGAACAAAGAATTAACTGCTGATCGTTATAGTCCGAGTTACTTACTCACAATAGAACTGTAGAACTACAGTATAAGAAACTGCAAGTGTTCCTTAGCTCAACTTCTTTTCAGTAACAACTTTCAAACGAAATAAGCTTTAATATATAAAAAGTTCATAAAAACAATTTTGGTTGAATAAAAGAAAAATGAACTTAAATCAGTTAATTCTCATTTAAATGAAATTCCTAGCGCAGAGTAGAAGCAAAAATTGCAAAAAGTAATTAATATTTTTCTATGTGGTCCTAGTCCCAGATCCGAGTCCTGCATTCTGCATAAGGCGTGGTTGAATTTTCATAATTTCATAATTTCTATAAAACAAAAACAACAAAATGCGGAAAATTCCAAAGTCCTGGAATTTATGCAGCAAATATTAACTTACTCCATACACACACACACACACACACAGCAGCCTGCTTCCCGGACTCGCCTCCCCATTTCTGCTTGACCAGCAAGAACTGACAACAAAACTCATTAGCAAAACCGGCGACCGTGACCGTCGCAAGTGGGCGTGCCAGTTGAAGAAAGGGCGTTGCGTTTGGTCAACCGCAACCAAAAAACGCAGCATGCACTGGCGGACTCCGCGTTGCTGCTTCTCGAGCAAAAGTTTTCATTTTCGTTATTTTATTCATATTTTCACCGACTGCACTTTATCTCGCTGCGGCGGTCTTAGTTGGCGAAATTGTGTGCAACCACGAAAATCTAATAAGCGCGCAAATTTGTTGACATTGCGCAAATGTTTTTTACGAGCCGCACAGTCAGTTGCAGCCTAAGAGCAAAAACTTTGCTCTAACTCCAACCACACAGCAGAGCAGACGATGCGATGCGTCCATTAAAGATGGCCACTGGCCTTGGTTCCCCATTAACCCATTTTGGGTTTGTTTTTTTAATGGGAGACTGTCGCCTATCATGCGGATGCAAAGGGTTAAGCGAGTACTTTGCTTATGCTTTGATCAATAGAGGGCTGAAATGTAAGCCCAAAAAGTTACATAGAAAGAAAATCATTTGTTAAATAACAACAACCATTAGAAACAGATTGAGAAAGCCAGGTAACTTGGCCGATGATTTTTGTGACTGTTCGTATGACCGGCCACTCTCTTCACAAACAAATGCAAATAAACTTTAGGTCAAGGCAGGCCAAATGAAGAGGACAGAAAAATATTCCTGTCACTCTCTGAAACTCAGTGAAGCATGGCTTCGGCAAGCAATAAGAATTTATATTTATAATAAAACAAAAAAAATAATATTCATAAGATAAATAGAATATGAGAAATCAGCCCTTAGTGGCAATAATAGAATCAAGTTTTTGAACTTTTAAATCACCCCATGACTCCATAATGGGTTAAAGTCGTGACATGGCAAAAGAGTTGCAAATAGAGGAAAAGAGATCTCACAAAAGGAAACTTTTATGCGTTTTTTTCCTTCCTACCTTCGTCAAGACTGGCGCGATGTTGCGTAAACTTTTTGGCTTTTAAGCTAAGCAAACAAAAAATAAAAAAAATTGCATAACGCAGACAGAGTCTGCATTTGATGGACCAAAGTCCCAACCATCAGACAGGTTTGTTATCGACTTCGACAAGACGAGACCATTTCATTAAATGTTGCTGCATTCAGTGGGTGGATGGGGAACCCTTTTCCAGATTGATAAGTCCATCAGGCTTTGCCTTTGATTCTTATCATCAGTTGATCCCAAAATACTCGGACAGCGCAACGCGTAAAGTTTTTAATTATTTTTGTGGTTTGAAATTGCATTTCTTTTCGCGTAACGCCTACCCGGGCAAAAGGGCATGTGAAGGCAACCGCAAATTCGCCGCCTGCCTGCGACTTTACATTCATTTAAAGAAAAGTGCAATAACATGTTATTTTTCATTTCCTGCCATCGCTACCCAGCAAGGGATTGTTAACGTTAAGCGGCTTTAAAACATTCCCGGCCTTATTACATAATTACAAGTGGATGACAGACAGAGCGGAGCGAAGAAGCATGCTTTTTTCATTGAATTATTGGAAAGTCTCGAATAATTGAAACACATACAAGGGCACATATTCGAAGAGTGTAGCGAAAAGCATGAAAATGAAAGATAATTAATTCAGTTTTCGCTTTTACATAACAATTTGGCTTTAATAGCACAAAGGACCAAAAGGTGCTTCTCTCACTCGCTGGGTTTTTGTTTAAGAATAAAAGTGTTTGTCTACGATTATTTTATATAAATTAAAAAAAAAATAATTGTCATATTCGGAGGGGTCAAGGAAATCTCTTCCAAATTAATTCACGTTGTTCCTGATATCTCTTTAGTTGGGATTAAAATGTCTCGTTTTTTGTTAGGAGATTTAGCCAAGTTCACTGCCCAAACAATTTGGATAACAAAACTAATTTTGGAAATGTACTTAGACCACAATATTTCTATGCGTAGGAGAAATAAATATTTAAATTGTTTCATTATTAAAATTTGTGTTTCAATAATTGTGTCGCAAAACCAACCGAATGTTGCCGAGTAAGCAAAACCAAACTTTCACTTAACCTTAGCTGGCGCCATCTATCTATGCTGGCGTCACCTATGTACCAACAAACGGACTAAGGGTTGCCAAGTTATACTTCATAATGGTATGAAAATATTTTTAAATTTTGCATTTTAATTTCGGAGAATTAATTTGAATTAACTAATAACTGGAAAAAGGGAAAAAATTTATGGCCGAGAGATGCAAAATTCAAATTTTAAATAATAAATAAAACTCCTTTAAAGTTCTGAGACCTCATTTTTCAAACCAATCGATCTGGAGATATCCACCACAGCCCCCATATTCTTTGTAATAGATACATTGCTTTAGGCAAGACTGCAAACCTGTAGAGATTCGGATAATTAGCTGATCCTTCTTACAATCCTCTTCTATGTACGCCCTTGAGAAATAGCATTAAGGAGAGTAAAAGAGAGTGCGTACTCTCTTTTACTTTCAGCCACGGCTCTGTAAGCTACTTAATCTACGTTAAGCTTATTTCTACCGATTTTTAATAGTTTTAAGGCTTTTCCTTAGAAATCGAAACACAATACACAAACAAAACACAGCTGAATTTCAAATTAGGGCAAATTCTAACCAATTCCCTAATGAGTAAACCAACAAAAAAAAATTTGCCCATTTTGCAATTTGCAAATACGAACGCTCGCCAGAGCGTCCATTGTGTGCAAATATTCAAAATGCAAATAAAAGAAATGACTTAGCTATGTTGTGAGTCCTGTGTGTGTGTTGTATGCATGTCATGTGGCCAAAATGACGATTCCAAATTATCCGCACATATCCGCAAAACGTTACTGCCAAAAACCAAAACCAAATTCAGTTGAGCTGCACGTTTGGAGTACAAACACAAAATACGAAAGCACACAAATATGACACTGAATTGTTTTTCATGCCATTGGACAACCTGAACGGGCAGTTGCAGTTGGGTGGTACTGTTGACCATTTGGTGATTGTGGAAAAGGACCTGCAAATATACAATTTTACTCTCAATTTTTGTTTTTTTGCGATTGATTTTTAGTGTTTTTGCTGTGACCAATTTTAAATGGTTTGACACTTTTGTGTCAATTTAATGACTTGTAATATTTTTCACGATTTTTATTTTATCATTTCCAAAAGATGCATAAAATAAGTAAATAACTCGCACACAGACCTTTCATTCGGAAAAACCAACATAAAAGTTTTCACATAAAATGAGCAAGTACTTAAGGCTGCATGTCGACATTTATGAGTTTTTTGTTCATCAGAAAAAAAAATGTTCAAAGTAATATGGAGAATGTGTGATTAACAGAGGAAAGAAAGGAAAGTGTTAAGACGAATTTTGGTTCCGTTCCTGGTATGTTTATAATATTTCATGATATTTAATAATAAGGAAACAAAATACAAAGATATCAAAATTATAAATTGAAAAATGGCATTATTAATTTTCAGTACGATGTTTTGGATATGGGTGTGTTATATGCCTTTAAAATTCAATAGTAAAATCATCTTCTTTTTGAAATTCTTTTTCCCACAACAATTTGAAATTTATGTCTCCGCGATTTATTACCGCCTGTTCCCCAGTCTGCAGCTCCACCATTTTATATTTGTATAAAATTGGCAATATGAAACTGATGGCCACTTTGGTATATCTTGCTTTGGTGGCATACAGCACATAGACATAGCCCATGGGAAATATAGCCAACTTAATTTGCTTTTGACTCATTCTATAGATCACATATGGAAGCTTCTTGGGATTATATAGCGTATACGGCTGACTTTCCTGATGCATTCGCTTTAGATTCACATTAAATGGCACAGAAAATGTGGCATTTACCACATTGAATTTGGGATTATGTAAGTCTGAGTTGTAGTTGTAGTCCTTCAGCAGATTAATGAAAATGGCTAGACCCATTTCAGCGCAGTGGCGATTAAATCCTTGGCAATAGATATTGCCATTGGCATAAACCTTCATACTGCAGACGGGTTGAGTGCGACTGATAAACAGGGCCGGGTGGCGATGTGGTTCGTATTTGGTTTGTGGTATGAGCAGATCCAATTCGCTCAGGTTATAGACGCAGTTCATGCGTGCGAAGCAGATGAAAGGACTGGAAAAGAGAAATGTTGAAGGAGATTTCATATATAGAGCTGCTCCACCTTACCGATAGAGAATGTTAAGATGTTTCTCCACAGCTGCCAATTTGGTTACATCTTTAAATATATTCATTACATCAAAATCAGAAGGAACGGGCAGACCAGTGGATAGATACGGCTTCTGCAGTTTTTCTATGGACAAACTTTCCATATCGCTGTCATCGGATATGTCCAAGTCATTAGACAACACATACATTGCAGATTCATAACATTCACGCCTTACGGCTTGCTGCTCTTTAAACTCGGCTCTGAAACATGTCCAAAGGTTTTAGATATAAAGACGCTGACAGCAACTGTACAAATCTATTAACCTACTTGACTCTAATCATTTTCCTTATGTTGTTAAAACTTTTTCTTAGCTTTCAAAGGTTTTGTTTAACAATTCCTCACTTAGTGTGACCAGATTAAATAATAAACACGTGCAGACCTGAGAACTGATACTTATGAGTTTTCATTAAATTAGGGTCGTTTGGAATGGAACAATTTGCAATGGAATATTAATTAATCAAACAAAAGCTTAATACTTAGTTAAACTAAATCGTCTTGATGGGTATCAACACCATATAAAAAAGGCTGTGTGAATGAGAACCTAAAACTCCAACTTTGTTTAAGGCTGCACATTGGGTGCGATTTAAAATATTTTGGCATACATTCTGAATTTTAGTGGAAAAAAAAGTGACGTGCAATCAAAGACCAAATGTTTATCATAGAAATTAAAGGCAAACGAAAAAGACTTTTTGTAGATCTTGTTCAATTTGAGTACTGTTTACCGTTTTTTTATGTCTTTATATAATTTATAATTCTAACCAACTTGCCCGAAATTTGTATAGTCAAAAATAACTTTCTGCAAATTTCTTCAAAAAAGTCATTATGTAAAGTTAAGGTGTGAAAAAACAGCATCATATCGAAGTTCGTTTTCAAAATGTGTTGATGTATAACTTAAAGATATTATAAAGATTCATGTATGGAAATTGAGGAATCATTTTTAATTGATTGCAATAATAGATAAGCCATTCCTAAATTAGAATGTTTTGGGTCGTTATCTTGCTTAAGCAACCACTGCTGTCCATTTAAAGCCAATTTTTAATCACCGGGTAGTCTTCTCCATTAGTAAGTCTATAAGAATCTAATTTTTAATTCCAGAATCTGCAAAGCACCCCCAAACCCCATAATGACATAATTTTCTTTCAGCTCTTTGTTAGGCTTTCAATTTTGTGAGATCTCTTTGTACCAAATAGCTTTAACGTTGACTAAAAATAAACTTTTCCAAACTGATTTCGACATTTGACCACCTCTTACTTCTTTAACTTATTAACATTTGAAATAAATGGTTTAAGCCATGGTACTCGTCCATGATACTTCGCTCTATTTAGATGTTTGTGAATTAAAGGTTACTTTAAAGGATTCCTGCACTTGAGAGCATAATTTCACTTTCAAAATGTTTGCGTATTGCTAAAGACCGCTGCTGCTACAATGAAATTTTTTTTCAGTCTCCCTGAACTCCTCTCTTGTTTTATATTTCCGGGATTCAAGGGCGTATTCAGCAGATAATTCCGATTTACGATTTCTGATTCATGATTGCCGGTTTTACCCGCTGAATACAGTGATTGCCGATTAGGAAAATTTGACAATTATGTTTATGAATGTGATTGCATAAAGATTGCTGGGTCAGCCTACCTTAGTGCAGATATTAATAAGCTTTGAGTTTTATATATAAAAAAATATCAGCTTAATGAAGCAGCAACCAACCAAACTCAAAAGTATATCTTACCATAATATATTGGGTCCCATATTTCAAATCTATGCCAGAAATTTGCTATCTTGCCCAATGTGCGCTGGGTCTGTGCTTAGACAAACTAATATAGCGCTGCTAACTTAACGCCAGAATCAGCTGATACAGCTTGACGCCAGCAGCGGCCGTGGCAAAAGTTGAAAATGATCGACTCGGTTGTTGATGCTGATCAAGAATGAAGGGTTGGAAATGATTTCTTTTCTCTGTTAAATACTTGTGCAAAAATTTAATATACTCTGTTTAGCTTTGGTACAGAGTATAATTAACCAAATTTAATGCAGGGTGACCGTTTTACATTTGGTGGTATTTTGTTGAATTTGAACATTAAGCTTAGTATACACTTCCACCAAAGACTCGCCAAAACAAAAATACCAAAAGTGACAATTCTTTTGTTTTGGGACAATGTGACCAGATATTAAGATGTATGCATGTAAAATGGTCACTTTGCCAAGACCGTAGCTTTTGGTTTAATTTTAAACTATAAGTTTTACAATCAATAAATACAAGTTATTAACATGCGTTCTTCATTGCCAAACCCTGGCTACTGGGCCTGATGAGCAGATATGACACTTTTGCAATGATTAAATTCATAATTATAACCCAGTTTAAGTATGATTGAAGTCTCACGGTGTTTTGTACCTTACTTTAAATATTGCGCTCAATCATTGATGGGAAAATTATCAAAATTTCACCCGATTACGCATATTTGTGTATCGGCAATGTCCGATACCTCTTGAAATAAGGCCGGGTTTACATTGGGGCACAGCGCGGCACGTTTCAGTGTCACAGTGTCACAGCGCAATGTGAACGACAAATGGCTTGTCACAGAAATCGCGTGTCACAGGAATGAGTACTTTTCAATGTGAACACCAGTACTCATTTGGCGTCACAGTGTTTCTGTGCCGGAGGGTGGCACGTTTGTGCCAAGAATATATTGAACAGCTGATTGCAATGAGTTAGCTCAAAACTAGCTCATTAGAACTATTTTCCTGTGACAAGCATATCGATCAAGTTCGTTTTTAAGGCACACTGTGGCCATCTTGTTTTGTTTTTGCGAATTAAAAAATTTTGGTAAAGGTAAATATGCATCATTTATTGATGATATTTATGTTAAATTAAATTTTTATCTGCAAGAAATGAAAGCGCGAAAGCGAAAGGGCTAGTGGCCCGAGCTGTTGTGGCGTTGTGGGTGCAGGACGATGATACGAAGATGACAATAATGATGAACCAAGCCAAAGCGCTCTTGCTGGATCGACAAAATTAATTTGACTCGAAGGGAAGAAGGCATGTTTGCCAAGTTCAACAGAGAGTTGCGAAGTATTCCGCACAAACTTAAAAATTATGTGCGCATGGATGCAGCCACTTTTGATCAGCTCGTATGCTGAGTAACGCCACTTATCAGAAAGCAGACAACGTATTGCGCTATTCGGCTTCAGGATCCAGAGTTGGCATCCCTCTCACACAAGTTTAGAATGTCAAAGGCAACAATAAGTCAATTCATTGCGTTGTCTGCAAAAATGTGAATAAAAAATTTCATGCCGGGTAGCTTATGTATTGAATTGTACACTTACTCGATATGTGTTTCGCAAACTGTTCCATTTGTCGACAACGTCTTTCTAAGTGACGGCAAGCTGATCGGCAATGCTGCTCCAGGCAGACTCCTTGGCATCGCGATGTTTATAATTGGCAGTGGTCAAATTCCAGAGGCATTCCGACTCCTCCACGGATGCAATAAGGGATCGAATCGGCTTCCACTGCATGGCCACACGGCGATCGCGATTAATAGTTTATGACTTCTCTATTCTTTTTTTTTTAATTGTTGCCGGTGTTTTTACTTTTTTATGCGGATCTGGCTCACAGCTCACAAACATTTCAATGTTCACTTTTGTGAACGAGGTGGCGCTCTGTGACAACGACAAGAAGCGTTCACATCAAAAGTACTCATTTGGATAGTCACAGCGCATGGCACAGCGCTGTGACATGCACGCCAATGTGAACACTTTGGACTTCTGAAGTGGTCACGTGCTCATGCCAGTGTGCCCCAATAAACCCGGCCTAATAAAATTAATTATTCAGGAGCTATCGATAAAAAACAAAAATACGGATCTAGTATTTTATCTACAAATTTTTGACAAGGTTTTTTATATGGTTTTTGTTTGGGGGGGGGTAAAAAAAAAAAATTAACAGTGTTGCCAAAATAGTTTTCCACAAGAAATGCGACTGTTAAATATGCTACAAATTGACAAGGATTAATTTTTCAGAGCTAAACAATGTCAAAGTATAGATCCATTGTCTTTAAAATGTCGTATCAACGATATTTCTGATCAAATGATATTTGATATATTAATTTGCAAATATCGATATACTTGATATTATTATTATTTTTCTGTTTTTCCACAATAAAAAATTATAGTCTATTTTAAGCAAACATAACAATATTTTTGTATTTTTCATACATTTTGTATGAATTATACATATAAAATACTTTTAGTTCCACTATTTGGATTCAACAGACTTTAAAAAATATGCGTTGCGTTATCTGAAAAGTTTTCAGTGAAAACCCGACATACGGCTGCGGGAGTCGCAAATGACTCATTTTATAGCATAAGCAAGTCGCTCTGAAGGCACTAAGCTACCAGAGGTAATAAGATACCTTAGGGCGAGTCTGGATGGCTGCCTTTTGCGAATTCCAGAAAATTAAGGGATTGCTTTATCATGATGTTTGCGGCAAGGTATAACCTTAGTTCACTATTAAGCTAAGTTCACACAGGCAAATAATTTGACAAATTTTTAGGAAATTTTGATAAATATTTGGCTAAATAGCCATGATTGCAGATTTTGCAGGACTTAAATCATTAACTATGGTTCTATTTGATCAAATATGGCCGAAAAGTTCGCCAATTTGGATAATTTAACAAAATTTTCATAAAAATTTGTCAAATTATTTGCCTGTGTGAACTTAGCTTTAGGCGACTTGTGCATTGTAAGGCCTTTTAAAATCGTCCTATTATGGGCTTCCATAAAGTCAACACACGTGTAATTTGGTCGTGTTACCGGATGTCTTAATTACTTTACCGCACTAGTTACACTCTGTTGTGCCTCTTGTTTATCTCGCTGTAATTAGCTTTTATCAAATTTGAATCCAATTTTCTTCTTCTTTAGAATGGGTCAAGAACCTGATTGGTTCTATGGGCGCATAATAGAAAAACGTTCAAACCGCGGTTTATAGAATCTCACATGGAAGATTCTAGTTTCTTAAAGGTAAGGGAGCACGACGTACCCTGTAGCAACGAAAGACTGCTTTAGAAGCCAATCAAACTGCTCCTGCCCGAGTCACATATATTTCTTAGGTCAAGCGGCTATCCAGAGCCACACCTCGGCATTTGTATTTGGAATTCTTGATCCTAGTAGTCGCACTCGAGCAACTTTAGTGGGTCTCATAGCGAACGTGAGGTGTTGACTTCTTGAATGATTAAGGGGTATGTTCCAACGGTTTGCCTATCGACCAAAACCATCCTGGAACTGGACGCAAGAAAAGCGATATCATCAGCATTCGTGGAGCGACTGAATACGGCAGATCCGCAGGCAAATAATTTTAGAAAACATTTAGGAAAAATAGTCATGATTGATAGATATTTTAAAACTTGATACATAAACTATGTTTCCATTTACCAATATTTGTATTAAATATGGCCGAGAAGTTCGGCAATATGGCCAAGATAGCGAAATTTTCATCATCTTTTCTAATTTGACTGTGTCAACATAGCTTAAGTCGCATCCTCCGGTTTTCGAGCTAACAAAATAGCTCTATCTGCAGATATTATCCTATTATCCCCTATTGGAATAATATACCATAACTTTTTATATAATTTTTTATTTCCCATTCATCAAGATATTCACACATTTTCTTTTGCTTCCAGTTAAACCCTTTATGTTAATTTCTAAATTGCTTCTTTTTTTGGTGCCATAATCACTTAGGGAATCAAAACCATCACCATGATGGCAAAGTAAATTAAAACAACGAACTGAAACTTAGGGAGAAAACTCACCAAGGCAAACAATCAAAATATCATTCAAATTCAAATCGCAGAAATTGCATAATTGAAACCCCATTGAAGTCCATTAATAACTTTATGCATCTAGCGCGCAATTCAAACACTTTCATATTTTGTGGATCGTTGGGCGGTGGGAAGGCGTACGGAAGGGGCATGACGTTAGCTCATCAAACCCGAAAAACCACTTTGCTCAACTCTTTTCAAAGTGCATACATCATCAACGCTAAGCCAAAACAAAAAAAAAAAGGGAGCAAAATGAACGATGGTGGTGCATGGTAAAGGGAAAAGTGGGTGTGGGTGGCTTGGAAAGGTTGGCGGAAAACTTTTGTGCAATGTTGATTTTTCCGCAAGAGTCGTTTTTTTTTTTTTTTGCCAAAGCTGGACGGTCGATGGTCGGTGACTGAACGGAAGCAATGCCGCAAGCACTTTATAAAACCCGCAGCTCAGCAAAAGTCTTTCAATAATAATAAGAATAATATTGGGGCGCAGAAATGACAACAACAATTGTAAATTGGGTGAAAGTGCATTGAAGAGTCTGGTCATAAGTCAAATATATTAAATATGAAAATTAATGGGGAATGCCTTAATATGATGTGCACTGCTTTTTGTGGGGAGGAAGGAAGGATTTATTTTGGAGTGAGAGTAAAAACTACTGACAGCTGTCAAGAATTAGTTAATTAGTTAATATAGGTGCATCATGATCAATGGGGCAATCGATCTCTGAGTGTGGGGACATATTTGCCTGATAAATAAAAGGAATTCATTTTAATTCCATTTCATTTTGTTATTCACCTGAATAAAATAAACTAGAAATTCTTAACATTTCAACTTGATATATTTTCATATCGGAGTAAAATTGATATGAAAAAAATCATTTATATTAATTTTTAAGCGACATAGCGAGCTCGAAAAAACTTTGTATATTTTCCTAAGCAAAGAAGTAGTGGATTTTCTTTGTACTATCAAAGCCTAGATCCTTCCTGTTCAGAAAACAAAACTGTTTAAATTTTAGAACTCGGTTTAAAATAAAATCAAAATGAAAGAACAACAGTAAGAAAACCAAATGGCAAATTGTATAAATCACAGCCTTGACTTCTTGCTAAAATCCTTTGCCCTCGACTGACCCCTTTCCATTCCAACAGCTAGCGGAGCGAAGGGGAATGTCGTAATGTTGCCTGTTGGCATTGCTGCTCCTGTTGATGATGATGATGATGACAAACAAAACAATAGAATCAAAGCGGTTAATGGCTTTTGTGTGTAAAATGAATGAATGCGGCAACCGTTTCCTGCTTTCATTTGCAGCGTCATTTGCTTTTGGACCCCACTCTCAGCGACTCCCCGCTCCATCATACCGCACCACACTTGATTGGCTTGTAAAATGTAGAAGGGTGATGGGTTTGGTTTCATTCGCTAATCGATAAATGGCCGCACCGCAAGAAGCAGGCAGCATTTCTAGTTCTATTCATTTTTAAATTAATTTAAATAGAATTTGCTCAACTTTTTACTTAGACCTTCCTCCACGAAGTATAAATAATAACTGAACAAAATCAAATCCCAACCAGCGAGCTTCTACGCTTGATTACAAATTCCTCTTCGAGTAGAGGTAAACAATAGGATCGGATGACATTCTTGAAAATTTTCTACACAGGCCACACCTTATTTATTTGTGTTTTTAATTATTTATTTTAAGTGAGAGAAGCTTATCGATATTAGCCCACAGCCGCAGTCATTGCTTTAAGCTTGGAAATAAATGAAAGTGATCTGAGGGAGCGAATTTGGTTGCATGTTTACGTCTGGACGGTAGGGTAGGTTAAATTTTAAGGTTTCAGAGCGCTATCTCCAAGGGCTGCATTAAGACTTTGTTCTTAAAATGTGTAGAATACTTGGCTAGAACTTACAATAAAATAAGTATGTATTATTAGGTAGGTAGGTAGGTATTTCCGGCTGGCCCCATGTAGGGGGACCACACATAGACCTTACGGTCCTTAGTGAGGCCGGGTGCTTTATGGTACCATTTCCTTCAGAAATCCAGTAGGATCCTTGACATTTTGGGAGCTCTTGGCTGCCTCTTCCAGAGTGGTGAAGCTTGGGGAGTGCAGATGTTTTAATCTTGTCGTGGCGATTGCTGGGCAGCTGCAGATGAGGTGTTCTAGAGTTTCTGCTACTCCAGGTTCCTTGCATTTCCTGCAGGTGTCTGCTATAGTGATGCCTAGCTTTATCGCGTGAGCGGCTGCTAGGCAGTGATCAGTTAATATGCCTATAAGCAGTCTGCAGTCTCTTCTTTGGAGCTGCAGCGTATAGTGCGTGAGTTTTTTGTCTCTCTTCTTGCACATAATTTTAGAGATTCTGCAGCCGGTCGTGTTCTTCCACTTTTCCTCTGCTTCTTTCTCCGCTATCTCTTCCATCTTGCTGTATAGCGTCTGTAGGGAGATAGGTATGTTTAGTGTTGCTTCTCGGCTTAGTGCGACCCCGGCTTTTGCAAGAGTGTCCGCCATTTCGTTTCCATCAATGCCCTGGTGGCTGGGAATCCAGTAGATTTGCACCTTGCTGGAGGTGCTGAGGGAATCTAATGCTTCTCTGCTTGCCAGAACATTTTTGGAGTTGATGGCGTGACTCTGCATTGCTTTGATTGCCGCTTGGCTGTCTACGTATATGTTGATTTGATCGTTTGGTGCGTGTAATTCTGCCAATTCGGCTGCTTTCCTTATAGCGAAGACTTCCGCCTGGAATATTCCGGTTCCTTGCTCCGACTCCTGAGGCCATCTTTGAGCCGTCCGTGAAAAGGTGCATTGCTTCCTGAGCCAGCCCTGTACGCCAGTCTTCTGGTCCCAGTAATGCTGATGCGCCTGTAAAGTTGGTTTTTGGGATCATGTAGTCCGTGCTACTGTTGATCTCTCTGCCCACTGTGCTGTGTCCATAGCTTTGTAGAGCCATGGTGCCTGCCGCGCAAAGACGTTGGGCAGTCCTGTGTGCAGTGAGGCGTGCTTGGATGTCCAGGGGGTTGACACCTAGGATGTGTTCTAGTGCTTTTGTTGGGGTAGACTGCAGCGCCCCCGTTATGCAGACCAGTGCCTGCCGCTGGGCCTTTTCCATCAGCTTTAGATATGTGGACTTCTCTGTGGCTTGCCACCATACCAATATACCGTGTAGTAGTATCGGTCGTATAACTGATATGAAGAGCCAGCGTGTTCTGGGATGCATCTAGCGCATTGGTTGCCTTTTTCACCCTTTCGTCCACATGGAGTCTCCAGGATAGTTTACTATCGATTACTACTCCAAGGTATTGTACGTTGTTTTTTGGCATTAGCAGTGTTCCATTTATCGTGGGTGGAGTCCATTGCGGTACCTTGTATCTCTTGGTGAACAGAATGAGGTCCGTCTTCTCCGCATTGATGCTAAGTCCGGCTTCTGTGGCCCACTTTAGTATCTCTCTGAGAGTAGAGTCCATGATTGAGCTGACAGTCGATGGAAATTTTCTCATGATAATTATGCTTATGTCGTCGGCATATGCGGTTATCTTGGGTGCTTTCCTGCGAAATTTTTTAAGCAATTCGTTGACCACAAGGTTCCATAGAAGAGGTGACAGGACTCCGCCCTGAAATGAATTTTTTTTATTATTTGTGTAAAAACTCTAGAGAAAAACTAACATTGTTAGAAAATGCGGTTAAAGAACTCTGGTCTACAGTGTACTATGCATCAAACATAAAAGTTTCCACTATAACCGTTGTCTGCTGATGACTTTTCTATTCTATTAAATTCTCTTGCCTTTGCTAGCTTTAAAATCAAATTAATTTCTTTAATCTATTGATTTTGTGAATTTCAACTTTTAAAAAGCTACAGCCGTAAGGTAGACGCCAGACGGCAGAGAAAGTTTGGCTGAAGAGGAGCTGCAATTAATTTAGATTGTTGAAAATGAAAGCGAGACAAAATTAAATAAAATGTTCACAAAACAGACAAAACAAAAAGGAAAGAAGGAGATGGGTATTAATCAAATGGCACCATAGAAAGTCTGAGTCCTTGACAGGTGGCGTCCTTGTTCCGCGTGTGTGTGTGTGTACGGTTGAGAAGTCAAAGTACAATTAGCAGTACAAAAATGTTACTTCTTTTTATATTTGGTATTTGTGCAAATATTTACTTTTAATTTCACATGCAAATTTAGCTATCATTAATCAGAGTGGGAAGGCAGCAGATAAAAGCAATTACGTTGTCATGTTGACGCTGCTGAAAATTAGCTGACAGTATCTGAGTTTCTCTCATCTTTTGATGTTGACTACGAATTCTTATTTTTGACTTTATTAAATCATCCCAAAGAGACCCATTTGGCCCCATTTCTGCAGACGGAAATTGCATATACTAGGCACACCTTAAACCGGAAGCGGAAACATTATTCTCAAAATGTCAAAAAACATAACAAAAACCCATTAGACACACTTTTGTTTCTGGGTCAGACAAACGACGAACGAGAAGCTACCCAAAAGTGAAAACCGAAGCAATGTGGGTGTCGACTGCACTGACCATCCTGGAAGTTTTGGGGGTTGGGAGTTGAATGGCGGAAATCAAGTTGTGTCAACAGCTTAAAAGCCAAAATGTAATAAGCCAGGGAAATGTATAATGTAATAAAATATCAAATATAAAAGCGAGCAGGAGTCAGGAGCAGAAGCAGTGGCATTTGTTGCCATTAAAGTTTTCTCCTCTTTTTTTCTTACTTTGAAATTGGAAACAGAGGGTGAAACTGGCAAAAGCCGAACCCAGCCAAGTTGACAACAGCTGTAACATAAACAAGCCAGAAGTAGACGAAGCTGGACATACTCTCCATTAAGAAAGCTTTAAATATAAAAACTCAAACGATTTCAACTACTTGTATAACAATTCAATTAGATTTCTGCAGAAATTGTTTAGGTTATTTTTATTTACACGGTCGCCAAGTCATATTCTTAAGTAGATATACCCGTTTAACTTATAAGCCGGTATGGCTCTTGCTGTCTGGATTTTATGTAGCCGCAAAATATGCAATATTTTATTATTGTTGCAACCAAAAAAACAGTATGCAACACTTTATTTCGGCGCTATGCGCTTCCGCCTCGCCTTGGCTTTTCCATTTTTTTTTTGTTAGTTGCCTGTTTACATTCTGGAAGAGATCCAAGAGCTGACTTTTTGGTATTTGCCAACAAAAAATACGGTATTCTACATAGTTTTTACATGCGATTTGAATGAGCACAAACGGATATGGTGCTGTGTTTCAGTTTGCGATTGTGTGTGTGTAGATAAAGTGGCATATAAGTGGCCCTCGAATTCATTTTAAAACACTCAAAAACTATTCAACGTGATAGTTTTATTATGTACACTTGAGACAAGTTTTTCTTGGCACAGACTCTGAATTAGCTTTGGGCCATAATAGAGAAAATTATAGATTATGAAATTGTGAAAGAAGTTAAACACACAATAAGAAAGCAAATGCTCTTTTGTTCTGAACACTGAGAAAAATTCGCCTTAATTTTTTAAATCCTGGTATTTAGAAATATTTTCTAATAAACAGACAAAGTTTTCTTGAACTATAAAATTAGAAATTTTCTAAGACACTTTCTTAAATCAAAAGCAAAAATTTAATTTTGATTTTATAATAAAATTTTTTCAGTTTCTTATAAACTGAGGCAAACTTGAAAATCCTTCTGATTTTTCATTAAAACAGGAAATACTTTCTATGATAATTTTCTTATAAATATGATAAAGGTAACCCCTGCTTTAACACACAGAGAAAAAATAGAGAACTTCACTCTTGAATCAAGTGCATTCGTTCTCAAAAGTACGATAAGAGCAATAATTATAATTCTTGATCCCGACATTCTTGATTCAAGAGTTTCAATACTTTTTCAAATACGGCAAATTCTCAAAATAAAATACTTAAGCGGGGTGGGGAGTTTGGTTGTGAGAGACAGTACCGAGACTCCTGGACCCAACAGACCGACGTGGTTGTTTTTTCCGCTCGCCACTATTCATTACTCTACTCATTTTTGAATGAACTCGGTACCTACATAAGCAACAAGTCGTGGCAAAACCATATTTATGAATCAACGCGGTTCGCTTAGAAAACGTGGAGGCCGTTGATCACGTCCCCCGTAGGAGCATATTTTTCTTTTATTTTATTCTTTTTTTAAATTTTAATTATTTTTATTTTTAAATGTGGTGTTTTAAACTTTGTCTTTTATTATACAGTCCTTTTTTTCGATTGCTTTTGCACAATCTTAATGTTCAACATTAAAAGAATTAACGGCTTTCCACTCTCATCTGACAACAAAAAACTGCGCATGCACTGTCTCTCTCTGAATTTGCGTTCCCTCACTCCCCTTGCCTATAGAACCACATTGAGAATGAACTTAGCTCGATTCCAAGAGAAAAATTCTTAAAAATAAAAAAAAGGGCAAATCAGTTTTTTTGATGTGAAACATCTTTAATTTCGGTACGGAAGGGTAGTAGGAGTAAAATTTGTTTTCAGCGTCACGTGACGCTTTGAAATGGGAGTGAAAGAGGGGCAAAGAGGTGGAAAAGACGCTATCTGTGACTAACCAGTAACTAAACCGTGGATAAATAGTGAATAAACAGTGACTAAATAGTGACAAGTCACTGCCTTAACATCGTCTTAACAGTGACTTATTAGTGGCTAAACAGTGACTTAAGAGTGCCTTAATAGTGACTAAACAGTGACTGTATAGTGATCTGTATACAATAGAGCATGCGATTTCGAAATTAAGCCCTTAAATTTAGCATCATGTTTCACATCAAGCCTCATGAGTGTTACCGACACTCATATCATTATTTTTTTTCCAAAACGTTCGTACTTAAATTATCAGATTATTAAAATATCAGTCATCCGATCCGGCCGGTTCCGATAAATACGCTGCGTTTGGTTAAGATAGCTTTAAAACTGACGGAGGAGATAGCATAAATACAGGACAAACGGACATGGCTACATCAACTCAGCTCATCATGATGCTCCATAAGTGAGCATCGGTCTCACAACTATGAGTTATAGCAAAGATTTATTGATATTATAAGGGGTGAGTTTTTAGCTATTATTTTTTTGGCAACACTGGTTTAAACAGCGCACGCACTTTTCGTGTTTTGTTTCACTGTCAAACATCTTCAGTTTGGTCTATAATTTAACTATGAATCGTCTTACAAACTAACAACGCTTGCAAACTATTTAATTTTATTATCAAAATGCGTGCTCTGTTAAGAAAGTTTATCGCGCGCTTCTTCCATTTTATGTTCAGTTTAATCGACCCACTGAAGCGGCTACTCGGGCTATTGTGACTAAATTTCGCACCAAATTTACATTGTTGGACATTAAACCACCAACAAGCTTACGTAGAGTGTGAACTGAAAAAAATATCGCAGCTGTATCGACCAATGTTAATGATGACCATCAATTATCGATTCGTCGCCGTTCGCAGCAATTGGGCCTCTGTTACTCAACAACCGGTCAATTGGCCACCTAGATCGTGCGATTTGACGCCTTGAGACTATTTTTTGTGGGGCTATGTTAAAGCTCATGTCTATACAGACAAGCCCGCTTCAATTGACGCATTGGAAGACAACATTGAAGTATTTATTCGTGAGATACCAGCCGAAATGTTGGAAAGAGTATGTCAAAATTGGACTAAGCGGACGGACCCATTGTGGCGCAGTCACGCTCAACATTTACATCAAATAATCTTCAAACATTAAATTATATGGACTGTACTATCGATTCAAATAAAGATTTAATGCATTTTTCTGAATTTTATGTTTTTTTTTTTAAAACTTTCCTATAGCTCTTAAAAAATCACCCTTTAGATAACAAATGTGAAACAAAAATCGATTGTTTTTGGGAGCTGACTTTGACTTTAAATTTAGCTATACTTTTTATAAATTAGCTATTCGGCTGAGAGCAAAGATTTATAGACATTAAAGATGTAGCATGTGACGCAAATAGCGATTATTTTTGGGAGCTGACATTGGATCCCAAAAAAAAGTTTGTATGAGATGCGGTTTTTATATATGTAGTGTCTTTGGTTATAGCCATCGGAGTATGTGTAGTGCCATGGCCCACGATTTTCCGGCTATGTTCCTGCATGTTAATAGTGCTTATCAAATCTCAACTTGTTTTCAAAGACAACGCCAAGGTATTTGAGTAGGCAACACAACAGTGGGGAGTGAACCGTCCCTGAGTGCATCCTATAATTGTAGTCACTAGATGGTTTCTTTACCTGCCACTGCAGCGGTTTCTCTGCTTTGTAGAAGTGAATCTACCCATCTGCCTACTGTGCGGCTTATTCCTCTTCTGATTAGGGCATTCTTGACAGCACTATAGGAAGTGTTGCTTCTATAAGTTAGAAACATCCACACAATTTTTATATAACTTCTCCAGGGGAATACAAAATTTTTAAATTTTTAAAATTGTTTTCTTTAACTAAGATTTGGAAGAGATTTCTATACTATTAAGAACTTCTATTTCTTAAATTTGGGCTAAATCGCCTTAGGTCGGATTTGATAAATAAATACATTTACTACTCAAGGATTAGTATTTACGGCTGTTTGGGATTCGGAATCGATTTTTAAGCGTTTTAATAAAAGAATCCAACACAATTAAGCACCAAGTATAAAGTAATGGCAGAGTGATAACCAATCAACGAGTTTCAAGGGTCATTGTTCTCTGCCTGTGTGTGCCGTGTTTGTGTTGGCAGCGGCTGAGCAAAATCACTGCACTTATTGCGTAAATCATGAAAAATTCAAATTCCCAAAAAAATCTGAAGTTATTCACATATATCTAGGTCTGCGTCTTTCCAGCCCGGCACCTCATTCCGCTTAAATCGAATTTTTCATCATTGAAAAGCTTGTTAATTAAATAACCACAAAGATTGTCATACTTTACCTTCCATCTAGCTAAATTAGGACTTTTAACCAAGTCTTTTTGTTTTCATATTTCATTTTATGCTATTGTTTATTTGTGGTTTTTTTGCGCACCATCAACTTATAATCAAAGTCAAAATAGCCAGCTAATTGGACGCGCAAGCGGCCTGCACACGCCTTCAGGGACCATTAGAAGGGACAAAATCAATAGCTCTATTATTTTGGCGGGACAGTTGACGCGACGAGTTGATTGACAGCCTAATTGAGGTTTCTTGACTGGCGTAAGTGGGGGGTGGGGGTTGAGGTTGTGCGGGTCAATGACCGCTTAGTAATAATATGACTATTGTTGTTGCTTCCGTAATAACAGTGGCTACCTATTTAGTTGGTCATTAGGCTGAAGGGGCATTAAATATTTGCCGAAACTAGCACCTGAATGGCGTGGTAAGCTTCCGCTTTAATTTTTTGATTGACTCAACGTTCGAATGTCAATTGCTGGGCAAATAACCAATCAACTGCTTGGTTTACGCAATTAAGAAACAAACAGAGACTCCGCATTAGCATTTACATGGCGTGCAACATGCGGCAAGACATGAGTGGAACGCATGCTCATAGCTCACTCTCTCTCTCTGTCTTTGTCTCTGTAAACCAAAAATTTTGCAAACTGACTAAAAGTCTGGATTGAGTTTGGCCTTTCAGTTTGATGCCGGGGCCCATTAAAAACTCCGAGTCTACAGACAAGTGGCCTGTAAAAACTCTTCTCGGGTTATCCACAACTTTTTTGTGTTTACAATTTTTTCCCCGACTTTTTATTGAACTTTCAAAGGGGTTTTGGTTGAACTCTGTGTTTTTTTTTGTTTTGTTTTGGTTGTTATGAAAATAGAACAAAAGCCTGGTGAGAAAAGTTAATCAACATTTATTTCTGTCTAGGGTTCAATGTTTGATGGAGGGCATTTGTGTGTACACAGAGCAAATTCCATTTTTAGGAAATCAAAATAAATACGCCAAATGCAAAGGTTACAGCAAACATAAAATATGGCATTACTTATGTTCGATAAGTCTTTGTTTCAGATCCGGCTCGAAGAACCAATATGATTGTGGAGAGCTTATTCCTTTTAGTTCTCTTCCTGACAACACAACAAACTCTACCAATAATCTGAATTAAATACTTTCAAATAGTTCAGTTATTATGGTTTAATAATTTAGAAAAATTGTCGATAAACTACTTAGAATACTTTTCAAAGATTTGTATAATTTTTATTTGATGTCAAACCTAGATCACCTATTTCCATTTTTATTGGCTCAGAGTTGGCTACACTCATTATTTTACTTATCTTTTTATTTTTGTTAGAAATATCATTATATTTAAGTGGCATATTCCACACAAACTATCAGCTCCATTATTATCATCATCCTCCAATCAATTGCAATTTTGGCACACAACACACTGAGCAGAGGGAACCGAGGGGGGCCCTGTCCCAAATGACTGCCATTTATACAAGAAGACCCTTTCATCTATATACAAGTATTTATATTTAGTATTTGGTAGGGCATTATTATCGTTATTAGACCTCATTAGCAACGTCATTTCAGGCCAAAGAGGAAGTGAAAGCGAAACGATATACGAGAATTTGTTTCATCTGTGTGTGGGTGTGAGTGTCTGTGCCTTGAGTGTTGATGCGTGTGGGTGAAGAAGCCATCTAGACTATTAAGGGGAATTGAATGTGAGCTAATTTTCTTGAGGGACTAAAAGAGCTTGATTGAAGCTTAATTCCGTGATGAATAAGTAAATCATTTTTGTTTCCATATCTTTGATCCGAATCAATAAGCTTAATTAAGATTAAGTCATATGAAAAAAACCCACAAACATTGCAAAAACAGTTCAACTGCAAAATAAAGCGAAATGGTTCGCGACCGTTTCTGTGCTTGCCCCAATGGAATCCAATGTGCACCATTGTGGCAACCATTGTCATTTGCAAACGGTGCGACTTAATTTCTGTGACGAAGCCGGAGCCGGAGCAGTGTGTGTACATGGTGAAAATGCCTGCCGGAAATCGTCTGCAGTGTGCGAGATAACAATTTTCATGCAATGACCCCACTGACTTACCAGACCCATAGAACCGCACTCATTACTTGTAATGGCGCTGATGGTGATGATGACAATGGAGCGGGACAACAGCAACAACGGTGACCGCTAGCAAAAACAAGAAACTGAAAGGTCAGAGCACTGAGACACTGAGAATGATGACGGCAAAGGAGCACGGCACGGGAAATGCACTCAGCCAAATGGTAGCAAAATTTGTGAGAAGAAAATTTAAATGGAAGTATGAAATTTATGAATTACAGGGTGGTTCATTTAAAAATTGGAATTTAATTTTGCTATAAAAAACCATTTATTGGATATGTCATTTATTTATGAAAAAAAATTTCGGTCAAATGACCACCTCCGCTGACTTGGCAGTAGCCCATACGATCCACCCAATTTTAAAGAACATTTTTAATATTATAACAGAAAAAGCTCCAAAATTTTGTGTGCCAGTTTAAACAATTATTAAATACTATTCCGGGTACCAACACTTTCATACAAGTTTATTATCTAGAATAGTTTAGGTAGTAGTAAGTTTATGATCCGTAGTCAGCCTGAAGCCGTTTCGATCAAATATACAGCTAACTTTCTTATTATTATCAATTTTTACATCTAATCATTTGAATCCACATCGTCTTGCTCTGGCAAATTGCATAGACTGCCCTTGAGGTCTTCAAACTAATGGTACGGTTTAGGCTCAGCATTTCGACTGGAGACTTAAAAACATTCGATATTATCAATGATCCACATCTATCGTGGAAGTATTTGTTTTCTGTCAGATGGTAGTTTAGTGTCTTTAGGTGTTTCTCCAAGCGCTTTGTTTTGCTTTATTCTACTTTACCTGCCGCATTGTGGTATCTCAACTTCCTATCAGGGATTGAAACCGTAACCTTTAACCTCTGAAAACCCTTTAAAAGTAACCGAAACCGTATCTGAAAAAAAGTATGTTTTATCCGGTTGTCAGTACCGAAACAGAAACAAATATATAGGAGTTAATTTTGGTTTTTTTGGTTTTGGTTTGTAGTAAAAACTTCAATTAGATGAATGAGCAATAAACATATTACATACATACGAATTTTTTCATATGTGCTTCGCACTGTTGCTAACGAGAGAGAAAGAGACACCGCAGCTAACTAAAATCTTTACTTACCTCATCTTTCCTTAAAATTGTTTGGCATTACACTTTATGGGACGTTATCATATAAGCTCTGAGGCTGGGACTTAACAGATATGCTCCCATACCACTAATAACGGACGCAAGGCCTAGCGTCATATCTGCGACGACATATCTCAACATTTTGTCGGCGGAGCTATATCGCTTTTTTTTGGCGGAGGCTGCTTCATAGAGCAATTTTAAGGCCTGCAACCGATGTTCAAAGAGAATTCAGCAAGGATTCAACCAAGTTTAACCGAAAACTCAAAAAAAAAATACTATATCGTCAGTTATGATTCAATTAAAGCTCCACTAAAGGCTCAACAATCTTACCAGAACTTATTTTTAATCTAGTCAAAAAGACATTGTCGAGGCTTGAACAAATATGAAACAAAAACTAAAGTTTTCATAAAGTTTGTATCTGTTATTAAGAGAACTTAAATTTAACATGGTATCAAAGAGAATCCAAAGAAGTTTAATTTTGGTCTCAGGGAGATTTAAAAAAGATTTAAGCAAGGGTTAATCTGGGATCTATCGAAGGTTGTAGTCTTAGCGCAGTTTGAAAGAGGTTTGAAGTAGGTACATATGTATAAACTAGTTTCTGAATTGTGTTAGGTTTTTTCTATCCGAAAATTAGGTACATAGTATAAACTAGTTTCTTGTTTACGTTTATTTTAAGGGGAAATTCCCGAAGGAATATTCTTTATATTGTTTTGTAATGCAACACCTTAAATTCTGCTAGGGGTCGTAGATTTTCAGTTTCTTAGGGTTTTTGAATATTTTATTTAGATTTGGATTTATCGAGTCTGAAAGGATGTTTAAAAGCCTACGGACTTTGCTTTTCCAAATTTACTCGATTAACCATAAGTAAGAGTACAACCACAGGATATAAACTAAAACTTCAATACCCTATTGAAAAATGTTTGGTCACCTCCTTAAAGAATTTTTCTCAGTGACGATTATGTGTCGGCTGCATTCTCAATTCTGCATTCTGTGGCTGTCCCACAGTCCAGTTGCATGTTTCCGTGTGTGAGCCTGGGCACACGATTCAAAATGTCCTCGTAACGCTTAATTTCCGTCAACGCACACAGAGAAAAGCATTAACTGTATGAGAGGGACTGAGAGAGAGAGAATAAGTGTGATTGAAAGGGAGGGAGAGAGGTGAAAGAAGAGTGAAGCAGACAGAAACACAGACACAACATGTCTGCGGCTAATATAAAACGAAGAATGACATACGAATACAAGAGACAATGGTGAGGATGATGATGACCATGATGCCGTATCCATTCCATTTCCATTCCATTTCAGCAATAATCATTAGGTACGTGCGTTACGGTTTGTTTGCATTCAACAGTTTTGATTGCTGATTGCTCTCATTATTTAAGCAGGACAACAACGAATAGTGAGAGAAAACACAAGTATTTTGTCATTGCAGTTATGGCAATAGAATTTGGGACTTTTATGCATGAACTGGCAATTATCGTGCTAGAGAGGCTTTTATTTTATGAGCGTCAGAAGCGATGAGACGATTGCTTTTATCTAAATTGAGACTTTACTCAAGTCTGTCAATTCAATTTTACCTACACCAAAATTTTAAATTGATATAGCATATCTTGGACATATATTGAACCAAGTAGTCAACAAATAGTCAATTCAGCAGTAAAAATATCACTTAATAAAAAATTTAGTAGCAAAGGTCTCTGGTAACTGTCGCTATTGAAAGAATTTCGATAAATATATCTACGCACTGTGCGTCATCCTACAAGGTGACGAAACAGCCACATCAGCATTGTGGTATGATATATGTCTTGTCTAAAGAGTTACATTTATTATTTACATATAAAAGTTCTTGATCCATATTAAAATCCATTAAATGTCTACTTAATGTGACTCGTCAATCATTAGTTTCAAATTAATACTTTTGTGATACAAATATAAATTGTATTGATAAAATTATTACCCAAATTTTAAATTTGATACCTTCTGAATTTATATTTAGATATAGAATGATTTGTTTTAGGGTGTTGTTTTCGAGTTCAAATACTTACCTTATTGAAAAAGGCACTTGCATGATTATTAAAACGTAAGTCTCTTTGGTTGTAATTAGAAAGCTTCTTGCATTTTGGGGAACGTTCGACTTTCTTTGCTCAACTGTAATCAGAGATTTTTACCGTTCCTAGTACGGCTTTCGACAGTGTTCCTCATTGTCTTCTGATCCTGAATTTTCTGTTGGCGGAGTTCCCCATCTTGGACCTCTTCTCTTCGCGTTATCTGTTATTGACCTGCCTAATGTTATTAGGCATTCTTGTTAATTGATGTACACAGATGACTTAAAAAATATTTCTGAGCTTATGGCTCGACGATTCTGCTTTGCTTCAGGTTGACTTGAGTTCTATATTTATGTGGTGCTCTTACAATTTTTTCATTTGGACAGCGACAAGTGTAAATCTATGATGTTCATCGTAGAACCCCCTCTTCTAATTAACTATTTATTGTGTTCTTCGTAACTTAAACGAGTTGAATCATTCCTTGATCTCACATTGAACTTTCTGTGAATAAAGCCATGGGCTTGCTTGGTTTTATTAAACGTTAGTCAAAGGAGTTCAATGATCCCTACACGACCGTGTATTTGGCACCCTTAATCACGTCCACTGTTTAAAAGCATCGAATCTGACCAAAAACAGTTCCTATTTTTGTTCGTCGCAACCTGGGTTGGTACCCACAGTTGAGACTTCCTCCTTATATTTCCAGCATTAAACTTTTTGATCTAGATTGGCATGACAAACACAACAGTACATTCTCTTGAGGCTTCTTGTTGCTTTTTCCTTATATGCTTCTAACTGTTCATATCGCTTTCCATGAGGGGACTACAATAATATCTTTCCTCTTCTCAGTGGTAACCTTTCCGACGAAGGCTTTAGGTCTTTGAAAATTAATAATATGTTTATTTGCTTAAGTATTTGAACGGCAAGTGCCACTTATATTAATAACAATTATTATTTTATAAAGGATTTAAGTATTTTTTTTTCACTTTTTCTTTGCTAAGTTCGTAAGTCATAATCCAAAACCATTTAAAATTCTCCCAAAGTAATTCAAAATGGTATTTTGCTCTTTAAATATAATTCTTGGAATCAAATATTTAAAATAAAATGCTTTAATATCCCAGCTGCTTCAGGCCTCTGCCACTGTCTGTCGAGGATTAGGCATTTTTGTGTGAGAATTAATTTGCTGGCATATATTTTTATGACACTCCACTTTTAAATTTATGCATATTTTCTTTATTTGTTTGTCTCGTTTCTTTTTGCAGAATGGGTCTGGCCCTCGCTGGATGCTCGACATTGGCTTTTGTTTTGTACCTAAACACATTAAACGCTGGATTTGTCTACGATGACAGGTGAGAGAAATGTGTACCCCAAGCGAATTAAAAATTCCATATGTCAGCCAACTTGACGAAGGTAAATGGCGACAGCACCGGCAACTCCTCCTGGTCTGGTCAAAGAAAACTTTATTATTAATTGTGCGCCAAGTGCTGGCAATTTATTTGATAAAATCATCATAATAAATTTTCACCAGTTTGCCTAATTGTAAAACTTATCGTCCGTTTGTATATAGTATATAGCTTTGGGTCTATTGTCAGAATCAGACGGTGAAGCAAATTAAAAAACAAAACGTTGATTTATGCCCAAGCTTACAATGGGGATTCCCCTCGCACTCTCACCTTTTGCATTGAAATGCTGGAAACGCAAAACGAAATTACCCATAAATATCAAAAGTCATGTACAATGGACAGGAATTTCCCCAAGGACTTGCCACACGAAGTGGAGTAGTCCACAAGTTCTGGACACAAAAGCCATCATGGTCCGTAGACGAAAAGTGGAGTCAACCCGTAAAGCTTCTTGGTAACTCGCAAAGAATGACTGTGGTTTGGGGGGCAGAGATGATGATGCTCAAAGTGGACACGGCCTTAGAGATGATAGCGTGATAAAAAATATGAAACAAAGGTTTACTTTGTCTCGGTTTTGCAACCGTCAATTAAGAGCTGAATTCGAACAATTCGGAAAAATCACATTGGATCTGGAGAGTTGGTTGAAAATGTTACGACTTGTTGACATTATAGATACCCATGGATTTATACAAATACTAGCAAAACCCGCCGCAGCTTCGTCCGCGTGTCAGTTGTATAAATTTGGGTTGAAATTGTGAAGCGTAATGTGTGTACATAACAAATCATTGTTTGTTATAGACAACCATGAAAGAATACTTTTGTTTCATTAGCAAATAACTCGTCGCGCTTCGGTGCGCCTTTAACAGTATAGAACCAATGCACACCCACTTCCCACCCACATACCACCCACTTCCCGCCCACATCCCACCCACACTCCACCCACTTGCCACCCACGTACCACCCACATCCCACCTACTTCCAAAACAACTTACCACCCACATCCCACTCACATCCTACCCACAGCCCATCCACTTCCCAACCACTTCCCAGTGGGCATCCCGTCGGTATTTTCAACATCGGAAAATGAAAACACAAAACAATGTTTCAAGTCACTCGGGTGAAAAATAGTATTTTTCACGCAGAATTTTCCGGGAATTTTCCGCATGGGGGCGGATTTTCCGACATTGAAAAATCACATTTTAAATTATTTCGTATTCTACCCATACAAACCGAGTTTTAAGCCAACCGGATGAAAAATAGTTTTTTTTGCATGCAGAATGTTCCAGCCATTTTCCTCGATGCCGCATTTTCCGAAATCGGCTTACAAACCAAGTTTTAAGTCAATCGGATGAAAAATACAATTTTTCCCATACAAACTTTTCCGACGCTTTTCCGACTTTTCCGGGTGTAATTTTCCAAATTTTCTTTCTTAGTGCGCGCCTGCATAACTAAACGAAGGTCTATGCCAAATATCAAACCTGTAGTATAAGCCGTTTAGGCTGTGCGTTGATAATATGTCAGTCTGTCAGTCGGGCGGGATTTATATATATAGATAAAACTATATAGAAGATATCCATTGTTATCTTCTTTAAAGGGTATCTGAAATGAACTAACTAAAGTAACTTTGTAATTTCATTAAATTCAAAAAAAAACTTATACTTACGTGGGGTGGACGCAAACTTTATAATTTGTAAACGATTGTTTTTCTCGAGTTTTCGGGGTTTTATTTACGCACTACACGTGTTTCCATTTCCTATAAAAGTATCGATACATCTGTACATATTGTCGACTATTTTCAAATAACTAAAATTTAATATAATATTAACCTGCGAATCTCTCCTGAAATGAAGTAGTTAAGTCATCTTCCAATTGAACCAAATTTTTGAATTGTATTGACACGATGCCATCGCTGATTTCATTGCTTTTTTAGCTCTTTGCCTTTTAGCTTGTTATTTTGTGCCTGTTTTTCGGTTTCGTTCAGGAAGCACAAGCTCAAAACTGACCCAAACATACAAACACACACGCACACAAATAATAAACGCAACTTATGTAACTGAGGACTCAGTAGCCACCACCATCCATATCCATTGGCGTCCTCCCCCTTTCTACTTTCGTGTACAAAAACTTGTTTGCCAGTTTATGTTTTTTTTTTTTTGTTTTTTGCTCTAGCCGAAGCTCCTGTGGTCACTTTCACGCAGTTGCCAACACTACCAGGGCCTACCTATCCGCTACCGCTTCTGCAGTTGTTGTTGTTGTTGTGGTCACCCCCAGAACATGGCCACTGTGGCCACATGAGCACAAGTTATTATTGTCAAGCCAAAGCCAAACAAAACATGATTTATTAAATGGCAGCATTCCCTTCAATTTGTTTCCTATCAACTGGAAAAAAAGAAGCAAAACCAAACAGCCATGAATTGGTTAGCAGTAATGCGGAGGTGGAATGGTGGGGACACCATGATACGAATTGTTCTTCTAAGAAATATATTAAGTTAATACCTTTTGTTTTGCAACATCGTTTTTGGGAGATACATATGAGTTTTTAATAAGTTATACGGTTATAAAATCAAAGTTGCAAAAGTTTTGATAAATGGAATTAGTTAAGAAAGAAATATTTTGTTTGGAAACAGCAGGAGGTAAAATTATTGCAGGAAAATATATAATTCATAAAAAAAAATGGCGTCAATCTGTTGTTGCGAAAAATTCAGAAGCGCCTGTTTCTATTTAAAATGATAGCTTTATAAATTTAAGGTCAATAAGCGATAATTAATAAGTATGAACATGATTTTGTCGCTCAAGAAAAGGCAATATGATCTATATACATAGAAGCTAATGATACACTTAAAATAATATTATTATAATAGTTTAGGTATGGTACAGAATTAATTTAGACTGTTATGTCCTTAAAATTATAAGATTGTCTTGCTCGGTTTGTTCTTGAACTACGCAATAATCAATCTTTAATTTTTGAAACATAAAAGTACGAATAAATACTAAGAAATAATAATAATAATGAAACGGTAAATGTTTAAAAGGGCAGGTGTCTTTTATGTGCATTACTCTCCTAAAATGGAACACATACCTTATTTTTCTCTCCGGTAAATTTCGAACCCCGTCGGGATTTGTTTTCAGGGTGCGCACAACGTCCGCTTTGTCAGCTGTGGACTTGGAAACTGCCACCAACCCCAAGTAAGAAAAAGGGTTTTATTTTAAGTTTAAAAAATTTAATTAAAAAAATCCATCTTAATATTAAAGATGTTGAAAATATGATCGATATGACGAATATTATTTTCGCATATTTTTTTGGAAATCGAATATTGTTCGGTGATATTTTTTAGTCATATTTTGGTTGCGATTAACTGTTTCTTGTACTCTGGACATATAAATATTTGTTATGTGGCTTAAATGCTGCTCATTTTTTACATTTTATTATACACAAGTGAGCGACATCTAAAATCTAGTTTTTGAAGGATTGTAATACCGAATTACCGATGAGCACATAACTCAACTTCACCAGCAGCAATCTATGACAAAAATCGATGGCTCTTATTCGATTGTTGTGATGAACGAATGTGATGTTCAATTATGATTGCCAGTTTTTGCAATTGCGGTGTAAAACAAATTTCCAAAAATTCAACTATTATTTTCAGTGTTTAAAAACTTCGACAAGTTTTAATTTTATGACTGCTGCTTAAACTTCTGATTGGAAAATCTCAGTAGTCGGCGTCAAATCAAAATGAGAAAAACGAGAATTGTAACTTAGGAAATCAAAGCAGCAGTCAGCCCTTTGATAGTTTTTCATTTGATTGATTGCGACTTTTCGAATTTTTGTAAGTCTATCAAACAGTCGATGAATACTTCGACAGTCGACTCTCAGTGCTTTGAAAGTTTTTTAATTGATTGATAGGGTCCAAATTTAATCTGTTAGTGTAAAAATTTATATATATTATGTGACAGTATGGGATTATCTAGCTGACAAAATCTGCCGTAAATTTTGGGCCTCCATTAGCAAAGATATTTATTAAGACACCGCTACTAAAGAATGATTAAATCGCGAAATGGCCAATAAGAGTCAAAAAAAGCAAAAATCAAACCAAATCATCCCAGATGCGATGCATGATCGCAATTCTACGTTAAAGGTTGCCCACGGTCAAAGAACCGCTAATTACTTCAGAAATTGGTTTTTTCAGACTAAAAATTTGAATTCATGGCTGTATGACTGTGACACACTAACACGCAATATTATTGCACGACAGACCAATGGTGAATGAATAAAGTTGAATGTTGAACTCCAACCACCTACTTCAAATAGCGCTTAGGAACATATTATTTCACATAAGAAAACCGCTTACTAAACAATTATTAAGTCGCGAAAAGGCAAAGGAAAATCAAAAATAGTAAAAAATGAAAGATACAATGGAAGAGCACGAGTTTAATAATAGATATACAACTAAACAAGAGCCGAAAGCATAATTTCTTCTCCGATACTCTGAGAAACTAATAGACGTCCACCTGGCCATAAACTCTTTCTTCTTAGCAAATCCACAGAGATTGCCCAATGGATAGAAATAACGCTTAAAGTAAAATAACATATTCAGAGATATACGTGAACGCTTTAAATAACGTATTGCAATTGGTTGAGTTATAAGCTTGGTCTCGCGTCTACTCGCAAAATCGTCTCTATTGAGTCACTCCGCATGGAAGTGTCCTGACTACTTTCCCTGGTTTGTGGCAGTCAACCAACTGTACATTGTACAGAGTACACACATAAAACTAAAAATTTGCAGTGCATGTGAGCATAAGTTTATATGTATTTATATTCTATAAACATTTTGTATTGATGTTGAAGATGCTAATGTATGTTTCTGGGAGGAGAGCAGGATATTTTCCAAAGAATTGAGTAAGCCAGGCTCCTTCGTTAAATTTGATTTCTGGCCGTTTTGTTTATGAAAAATCCAGCACATAAAAGATGCAGCAGGCCGTCAGACCGACAGCAATATTCGAAAAAGAGTTGCCAGCTAATCTTAAGGCCTTTCATCAGAATTCTTCAGCAACACCAGGTGCAAAGTGGTTATGTACTAGACTTGAAGGTTCCCAAAGCGTTCGTACGATCCAGTTTACAAATCATATTTGTGATTGCATTCCAAACTCCGGCAACATTTTTGGTTTTTTAAAATGATGTAGGGATCACTTTTAAAAAAATACAAAAAAATTACAAACAATTATCGCCTTCTATCGTCTTCATCTTGGAACAGCGGCAAAATTTATAAAATAGAAAATTAATTTTTTAGATTTCAGAAAATCTAGCCCTAAAATGCTATTGCCCTTATTTATAGAAAATTTTCCTAATTTTGTGAAATTTTTGCCCTGAGTTTTAAAAAAAACTAACCATTAAAGTAAAAAGCCCTAAAATTCAGAAATAAAATTCCTAAAATTAAGTACAAAAAAAAATATTTCTTATATTTAGAAAGCTTTTTCATCTTGTGATTTCTAAAAATCGGGACCTATTTTACCCTTAAATTTAGAAATAAAATGTTTAAAAACAAGAAAATATTTTCTATTTTTTGGAAAGATGCTCGCAGTTTCGAGTTTCGCGAAGTTTCTACATCGATTGTAACTGTATTTTTTTGTCCACGCATTCTCTTTTGCCTTCAACACGTTTGTGTGTATGTGTGAGCTCTGAGCAGAAATTATGTGTGATGCCGCACTGATGCGTTTGTGCAATGACGAAATAGAAATCAGTTGTGCGTTGACTTCGAGTGTGAGGCGTCAAAAAAATGGAGCAACTTCTCAAAGATTTGAAGGGTGAAGCCTTCATAGAAATTTTTGCTGGTGAGTATGTGTTAACAAAAAGTGTAATTGTGTAAAAAGAAAGTGCATTGTGTGTTAAATTAGTTTTATTTTTTATTGTAAGTAGAGTGAATGCAAGTGTGTGTATGTGTGTATGAATGTTCTTATTTTTAAAATGCGTGTAAATGCCGGTTGTTTCCATGTGTGTGTATGCAAAAAATGTTAATTTATTTATTTAATTATTAATTTATTATTGTACATACATATGTATGTACATTCGAAATTTCGTAATTAACAATTTTTGCATACACACACATGGAAACAACCGGCTTGTTCAGCGTTGAAAATTGTGGTTTTCTGCAAATTTGCTTTTGTCTATGACAGCGGAGGGCAGCAAAAATAACGAAAAGGGTACATCAACAACTTTTTTTCGTACTTGCCTTTCGATCAGCGCGTGTTTGATGTAAAATCTATTGCGTTGTTGCTGGTCTACCTGCCTTCGAATGACGACGCGGCGCGTGCCGCCAGAAAGAGACAGAACAGCAACTTCTTCTTTGCTGTTCTTACCCTTACACTGACACCCGCTCCCCCCGCGTCATGTGACGACGCACAAGCAAAATCTAGTTACGCACGCTGACATACCAATGCATATGCAGTGTAAAAACGCACGACTTTTTGTTTTTAATTATGACTTTTTATTTATTTCTTTTCAAGAATTCGGGTTCACAACGGAAACCTTAATATACACAACGTTTGAAAACCTTTCACAACTGATTCCCAAAAATTTAATGGGAGAATTGATAATTTTTGATCACAATTTGAAGAAGTGGCAAAAATCCAAAGTAAGTGTGCAAACTTGGTTACAATGTATACAATCTATACATGTGTGCGAACAATGTACACACATACAAAAATAGATTGGTATAATGTTTAATTAATTTCAAATCTATTTGCACAGAATATTCCAAGTAATGATCCACTGTCCGTACTAGATGAAAATAACGAGGTATGTGTGCCATTAATATTTAAATAAATTAGACAATATTTAAATTTTCATTTTGGTTTAGATTGATGTGACAAAGATTTTAAACAGTTCACAAGCAACAAAGATAATTTTATCTTTTTATTCGAAAAATAAAAAGTTGACTGCAAAATACCGCAAATTGATATGCCACACAATTGTGGAATATTTTTTAGCAAATGCTATTCGGCCAAGTCAAACCACATTGTCGAAGATTGCTGACGATATCGTTCTTTTATTCGAGAATGAAATAAAGGTAACCACAATAATGGTCAAGTTTATATTTAGTGATTCTAATTCCCTGATTTTTGGTTTATTTTTTCTATGCTTTATACTTAGGATACATATTTTATTAAAAGACCGGGAAAAAAACCGGCCGGACTTTTATATGGCAAATATTATAATTTGCAGGCCAAATTCAAAAAGGATGGTCTTTTGAAGGAGACCATTCGAAGTCCAAGCCCGTCAGAGGATCAGGAGGAGGATGCTGAAGGTAAAATAATATACTCTATTAACAAAATTAAAACTTTTATAATATATATTACTATTTTACTTTAGAACACATAGAGAGGAATTGGTTGAAGTACAATGTACACCCTTTCAGTGAAGTGTCCAAAAAGTGGGAGTTTTTGTTTCCTTCGCGCAAGCAGTTTCTGGATTCGTCTGTTTCACTGGACGATATTCTAGAAGAGTATCCAATTCTAAGACAATCATTTGGGCATGAGCTGGTAAGTAGTTCAAACTCAGTAACAGTATTTACTCTTTTCCTAATTTCTCGTCAATATTTTTACAATATGTAGAAAAAAAAACTAAAACTTTTTGTGATTCATATTTTACACTTACTTCTATTTTTGACAAAAGATTGCTGCTGACTTTAAACGTCTGAACCAAGACCCTAAAAGCTTGACGGAAAAGTGGCCTTTATTTCTGAAACTCATCGTTCCTCTTATGCAGGCGAAAATAAAGGACGGACCATATGGTGAAAGCTTGAAGTCATTCAATGAGCAAACAGATGGTAAGACCTTCTTTACTTTTTCCATTTATTGATGTGTAGATTGCTTGTTTAAGCATCATCTCCAAAGAAACGTCAATTTTTTTGATGATTTGTAAGTAAATTAAAACATATATATATATATTTTTTTTTGCAGATGCAAAAGATGCGATTGTGTTAGTCCTGCTACACTCGATGCTTGTGCCAACTGCCCGAAATAAGAGGAATTCGCTTGGAAATAGGACAGCAAAGTATACCAAGGAAGACTCAAGAAACCAATTTATTTTTTGGAAATCTTCGTTTGGTGAATTGGAAGGTCACATAAAAGTCTTGATAGATGAAAACTTTCAATTTAAGAAAACGGTTCAACCTTTGATTTGCTGTGTAGGATCTACTCCATGTAATTTAGAGGCATTCTACGTATATGTGGCCGGCATATATTATAAATTTGATAATATTTTAGAATGTTGCAGTGCCTGCTTCATTATCTTCCACGTCCTTAACTTAAAATATCCCGACGCATGCTGTCTAGTTTGGACCTTCATTCAAAAATATTTCTTTAATATTCATTTGACCCAAGACATTAAAAATCGTAGTTTGTCTGAACTGATAAATGATTTGAAGAGCTCGTCAATACAAATAGCCAAACATGATTAAATGTAAAATTTGTTTACAATCTTTTGAAAATACAAAAGACTTTCTTGTGCATACGAAACATATTCACTTGTTGGATGATTTTGTTGAGTTGCAATGTTGTTTTTCAAACTGTCATCAACACTTTTCAAACTTTTCTAGTTTTACAAGACATGTTCGAAACGACAGACTGCACTTAATTTTAAATGACAATATTTATAAAAATGTTACTGCTACCCAAAGCCTTCCGGATAGTTCAGAGCTTTTTACAGAAGTATTTGAGAGCAATAGCGATGCAGGTTTAGCAGAAAATTCAGAATCACTGCTGGACAGTTCATTAAAATTAAGTTTAAGTTTATGCTCAGACTTAAAAATACCTCGAAAGGAAACGTTTGAGTTACAACATAAGATAGTTGAAAATATCACATTACCCCTTAAAAGTAAATTATTAAACTTAAAATCAAAATTAACAACTCAGCCTGGAGATTCGTCTATTAAAAATGAGTTAGAAAATCTTATATCTTTTTGTGAGAGTCCATTTAAGGAGATTCAAACTGAATATAAACTGATAAGAAAATTGAAGCTGTTGGATTTGTATAAGGAACCACTTATTATTACAGTAAACGATACAATCTCATCAATGAGACACAAAAACAAAATAATACTAGATTCCAAGAAATGCAAAGGAGTCATTTTTCCACTTAAGTTTCAGTTTAGAAAATTTTTTGAGCTACCAGAAGTGTATAATCAGTTTACAAATAATTTAAGTTTTTTGAAAGCACAGCGAAACATACAAAACTTTGTGAATGGAAATTTGTGGAAAAAAATTGAATTTGATTACAGTAAGACCAATAAAATTATAATTCCATATTTTCTCTATGTTGATGACTTTGAAGTAAACAATCCTTTGGGCCCCCACTGCACTCCACTTCTTGGAGTTTATATTTCATTTCCAACATCACCAATTAATTATAACCATATTTTTACAGCGGCATTATTCAAGTCAGCTGACATAAAATCCTTAGGAAACACGAAGTGCCTTTTTAAGTTAGTAGAGCTGCTACTCGACTTAGAAACAAATGGAATAGACATTAACGTAAATGGAAAACAACAAAGAGTTTATTTTATTTTAGGGTTAATTTTAGGAGATAATCTTGGCGTAAATAGTATTTTAGGATTCACTTCATCCTTTTCCTCGACATTTTTTTGCAGATTTTGCAAAGTAACAAAAGAAGAGTCCACTCTTTCATATATTGATGATGTTGGTAAGCAACGAAACGAATTTAATTACAAGAATGACCTTCAAATTGGAAATATTTCATTAACTGGTATAAAGAACGAATGCGTGTTCAATAAACTTAGACATTTTTCCGCAGTCTCCAATTTTTCCGTTGACATTTTACACGATGTTTTTGAGGGAATTTTAAGGTACGATCTTTGTCATATAATAGTATATTATATAAATAAAAATATTTTTGATTTGGAACTTTTTAATATTAGAAAAACCAATTTTGAATATGGTGAGACCGAAATTGGTAATTTATGTCCTCCTTTTCAAATGTCTAATTTGAAGCAACGTATTTTAAAGGCAACAGCAAGAGAACTACTAACATTTATAACATTTTTTCCACTCATGATAGGGGATTTAGTTCCGGAAGATGATATTGTTTGGAAATTTGTCAAAAACCTACTTAAACTCATAGACTATATAACTCTCTCAGAATATAGTCAAAAAGACTTAAAAATATTGAAGGAAGTTATTATTTATCATAATAAGGAATACACCGTTTTGTTTAATGATACTCTGAAACCTAAACACCATTTTTTAAATCACTATTACCGAATCGTGGCTGAATCCGGTCCATTAAAATACTTATGGACTTTCCCATTCGAGTCCAAGCATAGGACATGCAAATCGTATGTCAAAAATATCTCGTCCAGAAAAAATACTGTGGTTTCATTAGCTATTAAACTAAATCTTAATTTTTCTAATTATATTAAGAACTTTAAGGACAAGCATATTTTTTTGAGCTCAACAAAATGTTTAGCAATTAACTCAATTAATTGCAATGCGCTTAACTCGCTCCTCCCCAATTTAAGTAATTTGTTATGCCATTCGTATGTTAAGAAACGAAATACTATTTATAAGAAAGGATTTGTAGTGTATGAATATGTGCCAGAATTTAAATCATACGAAATTAAAGAAGTCTTGAGCTTAAATGAAGATGTTTTATTTTTATGTTCACCTATTCAATCTGAGTTTTGTGAACACTTTATGTCGTTTAAAATAAATAATTTTTTGAACTTAACTATTAAAAAGCTGGAAGATTTTGAAAACCCTCCGATTAATAAAATAAGACTTAATAATAATGTTTATTTAAAACCAAAGTTTTATTTTTAAGATAGTAATATAAAATATTGTTTTAATTTATAAGAATATATATGTATTGAAAAGAAAATTAATTTAACTATTTGTAAGATTATATTTATATAAAATAAAATCATTTAAAAAAAACTTTTCTTATTTTTTGAAATATTTTGAGCTGATTTTTAGAAGAAAAAGTCCCTATATTTAAAGGTGGGCTTTTCATAAAAATATGGCACTTTTTCCTTGATTTTAGAAAAGCCCCTGAATAATACTAAGAAAACATTTTTCTTTTATATATGTTGCCACATTGCTAAAAAACAAGACAATTTTTCTCAATTTTAAGTACCATCTTGCATAGAATTTAGAAACTATTTTTCCCTTTTTTATGAAACGACTTTCTATCCTTAAGAAATTTCTTTCTAAATTGTACTACCACTTTATATATTCTTTAAGAAATTTCTTTCTAAATTGTACTACCACTAAACCATTATTTCAAGAAATATAAAGTTGTATTTTTTATGAAAGGCCTTTTCTAAAATTAAAGCAAACTTACCCAAGGCGCAAAAATATGGGCGATTTTCTTAATTTAAGGGCGATTTTGGCCTATTTTAGAAAGAAAATTTTCTGGGTGTAGATAATCCCATATTGTCACATAATATATATAAATTGTTACACTAACAGATTAAATTTGGACCCTACAATATTTAGATAAGTCAATCAATTAAAAAACTTTCAAAGCACTGAGAGTCGACTGTCGAAGTATTCATCGACTGTTTGATAGACTTACAATAATTCGAAAAGTCGCAGTCAATCAAATGAAAAACTTTCAAAGGGCCGACTGCTGCTTTGATTTCCTAAGTTACAATTTTTGATTTTCTGATTTTGATTTGATGCCGACTACTGAGATTTTCAAAAAAAAATTTAAAAAAAAAAACCGGTTACCTTTTTAAAAAAACTTTTTGTGCTGATTAAAAAAATTTTAACAATTTTGGTTGGGTGAGTAAAGCATTTTAAACACTGCTATTTTTTACTAAAAATTCCTTCAAAGCCGTTTAGCTTATGCCAATCAACATTTTTTGAAGTTTGATTTATACTGGTGAACAAGGTAAATAAGTTTTTTATGTTTTGTAGATAGTTCTAATGTTATATATGAATTTCAAAATAAATATATTTTGTTAATAAAATAATCTATAAATCTATATTTGTATTTGTTTCAAGGTCAATGGTTAATAATAATTCAATATAATCAATACAATTGAACAGAATTAATTCACAAAGGAATGTCTGGACAGCTGTTTCGGTATTGACCACAATTCACTCATCAGCAGACTTTGTTGCTTTCAAACTCAATCACTAGCAAATTTTCGCATTAATTCGTAAATATGGGGAATAAAGACTTGGGGACTTCAATGGAGTAAAGTCCAAGCCATAAACTCTGCTATAATAAAAAAATTGTTGTGGTTGTCTCCAAAAAATAACACTAGTTCACAACATTTCCGATCCCGACCATTTGGCAATCATTGCATATGTAAATTCTATTGCTGAGTCCAAAAATGCAGTCCAAATAATTTTCAGTGGGGCCGTTTTCGAGAAATCGCGGAAAAGCTAGTTTTTCGATTGGGGAAAAAAGTACCTTCAGAAAAATGGGTAAATCTTCAGATTTCTCGAAAACGGCCCCACTAAAAAAATTGTGAAATGGATTTTTGGACTCAGCGGGGGGATTGTAAACTAGTGTAATCGACGAAGGCAACTTAATAATAACAACTTGCAATTATTTTTCGCAGATTGATTTTAAATACGAAACATATAACAATTACTTCTGTCTGCTTCCGGTGTCTGCTAACATAATGTCAATATGTTAACATTAATGTTAATGCTCTGCTATTTAACATAACGGAGACCATTAACTATTTCTTCCCATAAGGGACGTGTATATTAAAGTCTGTCAGGGCAGACTTTAACTTACAATTTCGTTTTTTCTTTGCTTTTTGTTTTTACTCTGCACAGTTGCCTTCATTGCAGTCGATTTTACCCTAGTCAGTCAATTGTTTTTGACTGTTTTTTCGTCTGAAGTGTAAAGTAATATTTTTACTTTGTATTCAGACTTGTTTTTGTTATCCCTTGTGAGTAATCAATAATGCAAAGGTCAGTACATTTTGTCTGATTTTGATTTATACAAATAACATTTGTGTATTTTTTTTTAACAAAAGTTCAGCTCTTGCAGCCAAAGCCCCTGCTGGGATTGAGAACCGCAGTCGTAAGGGCAGACTGTATGCCAAAGTCATGTATACTGCTAACCTGAGATTGTGAGTGATTTTGCACTTTCTGATCAGATGCCAGAGATCAAAACTCAAATATACACAAAACAATTTACAAATGCAGAAATATATTTTCCGTTTCTCTCTTCATCACTTTTATATTGACAGATAGCAAACACATTGGGGCGGTGTTTCTTTCTACCAAAGTTACTAAATAAAAGTAATTTACCAGTTTCTATGTTAGTAAACCAACAAAAAATTGCTGCATATTTCAATTTAAGATTTCATTTATAAGAGCATATTTCTCAGTCCAAAATATGTCTGAACTGTGGTGTAATTTTTCCGTCTCCTTTTCAACCCACCCATGAATGAATGCGGCCATAAAAAAGATTTCAAGGGGCAGGAGGACCACAAATTGGGTTTACAAATTCGCTGAGAGACGTGCCGAACTATAAAGCAATATTATTGGGTGGTGAGCACATTTTTTTTACTTCCACTTCAATTTCAATTGGCATTTTTCTTCTTTCTGCCAAAGCAGCCACAAAAATTGTACGAGTAGTCGAGAGGCAAACAAAATTCTTATCGGAAATGCACAAAGCACAAGTTCCAGATGAAGTGGAAGGCAAAATGAAAGGTGTGTGTGCAGATTGCAGCTTCAATTTGTACGCCCCCCAAAAAAATGCTCTACACACCTCATTTTGCAAAACGTGCAAATATGGCAAAGAAAATCTCATTGCATACCCTTGGGGCGCAGGGTTTACCCCTATTTGTATGTATGCAGATGTGGGAGGGAGGGCTTAATTTCTCGTCGTCAAAAGTTGTTGTCAGCGTCAACATTATCGTCATCAGCAGAATTTCCGCTGTGCTCTTTTTTGTGCTTTATCATCGTAACTAGTGAATGAATAGCAATAGCAGGGCCAACAACGAAAACATCAACAACACCAACAACTCCAACACTTTGTCAGCAGCAGCAGCAGGAGGAAACAACAACAATGCCCAAGCTTCAAGCAGCAGCTTACAAGTGCGGCATGTTGCTGCTGTTATCGTTCGCTTTTCACTCGCAGCACCAGTCCAGGGTGAGACGCTGCACACACAGTGCACATTGGGGCAGGGCACTCTCATAAATTCAATTTTGAACTTAAAGTTTGATTTGGAAAATACGTTAAAGTATACCAAAAAATATTTCAACGACAAGGCTAAGCGAACTTTAACTTTAGATAAGTTTGGTTAGATAAATCAGTCAGTAAAGGTTTCCAGAATTTTTTTGTAAGTAACGAAGAAAATTAAATTTTGTTTTTTATTATTTTTCTGAGCTACTTTCAACACACTATGCTTTGGTTCGAGAGGCACCTACAAACACCATCACCATCACACGTACTCAGCCAGCCAGCCAGACCAACAGCAGGACTGTGGTTGGCTTTCTTGTTGAAGACAATATATCATAGCATCAGCAAATGTGGAGATGGAGACCATTCTCCTAGCCGGTTGCCGCTTCCCTTTACGCTTGTACCCTGCTTATGTAAAGTTAAAATTTTCGATTTTATATATATAAAATGAAATAATAAAAAGAAGAGCACAAAATACCTGGGGCCCGCCAGAGGAGTGTGCCATCAAAATTACGTATACGTAATGTTGCTGTGTGTTGTTGTTGTTGTTTTCGCTGTCCTTTTAATACGGCACATAAATTATTGTAAGACTGCAGATTGGGGTGCTGTTTGGCAACATTTTGTAGAGGCAATTTTGTTTTGTTTGGATTTTGAGAAAAATGAAATATATCAAGTTGTAGGTGTGAATTTTGGGTGACCATTGTAGGTCCCAAGCTGTTTAAAAATGTGAAAATCTCCTTAAATGGGTGTTTTTTTTGTTTATTCAGGGATCGCATGAAATATGTAGTGTAACCTGTTGGTTAGAGCAGCGATAAATGGGGAAAGCCATAAAGTAAACAAGAGGATGAATTACCTGAAGATCTTTTGTTCTATTTATTTATTGAAACGTCAAGAGCTAGAAAAAATATGTATGACGGTCGCAGCTTGCTTATCACTAAATCGCAGAAAAAATACCCCGTCAGCATTTGGAATGGTTGCCGAAGCCAGGGCACCTGTTTTGGTTTTAGTCGGAGGGTCCATCTACCGCTTGGTTCTTGACACCACTTGGACTGCCACTTGGCTGTTGTGGAGTCCGCTTGCTTTCTACTTTGTACTTTCCACTTCGTCGTTTAACTGTCAGAATGTCTGGCCACAACTCATGCTGCTTCTTCTTCTTCGAGACAAATTTCTTTGGACAGGATTTTGTTTTTGCAAAGTCAGCCGCTTTGGTTTTTAGAAAGTAATCAGCTTTTAAAACTTGGGGGCATTTCGAAGCATATTAAACAATGGGCGTCTTATAAACGTTTGATCGCGTTTGATTTTCAAATCATATTATCCCTCCACGACGCCCACTCTTTTTTATACTCTGTACCGAAGTTTCGTGCAAAAGTATGAAACAGGGAGAAGGATTCAGTTCCGACTATTTAAGTCAATGTAGCCACGTTCGTCTGCCTGCCTGTTCGTCCGTTTGAACAAAGGGATCTCAAAGATGGAAAGAGAAAACAATTCAAAAGCTACAGAAAAATGGCGAATTTCTGCACGTTTCGACCGGGATTTTCAACCCATTACTTTTGTGTAGCTTTTCTGATGAGGCTTTTGAAACTTTTATTTCCGAATCCAGAAATACCAATCTTCCGGTAAGTGGGAGCTTGATTTAGCAGAAGGCACAAAAATATGGGAAGATCTGAAATTATAAAGGCTTCAAAGCAAGCCACGGGTGGTTTAACCACTTCAAAAAATGATCCGGGATGAAGTGTCGCTGTTTAACTGGAGATGCCGCGGAGGCCGACTGAAGTATCGCTGCTGATCGGACTGATAATACCTTAAAACCTCTGCTAAGAAAGTACGAAAAAATTTATATCTTTAATTGAAATGCTAGAGTCTCTGCGAACGGTATATAATGGGTTGGTTCAACAATCCTCAGTTCCCTTTACTTTTTTTAATACCCGTAATAAAGTTGAACCATTTTTGGAATCAAATTAATCAAGCAACGTTCTTTCTAAAACAAAATAATTTTATTCTTATTTAATTCGTTAATTCGATTACCCCTTTAATTTGATTTTTTTCTAAATTCTGTTGAGAGTTCGAGGTAACGAGGTTCGACCCGTATGAGTTTTGCCAATTAGGAACATTTGCCAATTGAATATTTGGGGGGGTCAGAAGGTTCCGTTAACGAGATCTTGCATATTTTTTTTGTAAAAATAAACATTTAATCTATCTTTGAAACAGTCTTGTCTCCCACAGATTTGGAATGAATCTTATATTATTCCACTTCATGAAAAAGGATCTCGTTTGAATGTCGAGAATTATCGAGGCATTGCTAAGCTTTCTGCTATCCCAAAACTGCTTGAGCAGTTGATCACCTTCCAACTGCAGCACCTATGTAGCAACCTCATTTCTCCTTCTCAACATGGTTTTGTTAAACGTCGATCGACGATGACAAATCTTCTTGAGTTTTCATCACTGATAAATCGCAGTTTTCAGTGCCGGTCACAAACTGATGTCGTCTTTACTGATTTTAGCAAGGCCTTTGATTCAGTTAATCATGCTCTTCTTCTGCACAAATTGTCACTTTTGGGTTTTCCACCAAACTTATTGAACTGGATCTCGGCTTATTTATCAAATCGTACACAACGGGTATTATTTAACAATGTATTTTCAACAGTTGAGAACGTGACGTCAGGTGTCCCACAGGGCAGTCACCTAGGCCCGTTGCTTTTTGTCCTTTTTGTAAATGACCTCCCACAAGTCATATCGTACTCAACTGTATTTATGTATGCAGATGACGTTAAAATCTGTCTACCATACGCCGATTGGTTCTTGCACACGCGCCTTCAACTAGACCTTAATGAACTGGAGAACTGGTGTTCAAATAATCTTCTTTTCTTGAACCATTCCAAATGCCAAATGATGACTTTTTCCCGCAGCTCACCTCACGTTGTCTCCTATTCTATAGGGAATCATACCCTGGACCGTATTACACAGGTAAAGGATCTTGGTATACTATTTGACCAGAAATTGTGTTTCAACAGCCATATCGCAGCTACAGTAAATAAAGCCAAAGGTATTCTGGCATTTATTAAGCGTTGGTCCAAAGAGTTTGATGACCCTTACACAACTAAATCATTGTACATATCCTTAGTACGCCCTATTTTGGAATACTGCTCTAGTGTATGGGGCCCACAGTACAAAGAGCAGTAATCGCTAATCGAATCTGTCCAGAAACAATTTCTAATTTTCGCTCTTCGCAATCTGCATTGGGACCCCAATAGGCATTTACCGTCGTACCGATCGAGGTTAAAACTAATTGATCTTCAATCTATGCATCACCGCAGAATACGCAATGGTGTCCTATTCGTCCACAAACTTCTTCTCGGATTGGCAGACTCTCAATCGCTCCTCACTTCTATAGAATTTACAGTACCCTCAAGGTTCACCCGTACATTCCGGCCACTACGTTTGCCACTCTGCAGGTCCAACTATGCCCTTCATGAACCTTTTCGTGTCTTATGCTCTAATTATAATTCCCTTTCTTTATTTATGAACACCTTGAAGTATCTAACCTCTAACCTATTACTCTAAACAACTTTGTATTACTATTGCCAATTGTTTTAAGTTAGCAGATCATTGTTAACCAAATAAATAAATAAATAAATAAACAAACAAAAAGAAATGTGCCAAAATAATTATATTTCTTCATTACCATATTAAATTATAGCCGCCATACAATATTTTAATAATACTTCATTTTATTTTGCTACAGAATTATTTTACTCTCATTCTATCGTAAATTGTTTCCCTCCCATTTCTTTCACCTAGACAATGACTATTTATTTACTGAAATAATTCGATTGAGTGTGGCAAATTTTACACTTTACCAGCATAAACATTTATTCTAATTCATTGAAGTGTGTCAAAACTCTTTCAATTCATTTCGTGCTTAAAGGCTTAAAGAGCTACTAAACCGAAAAGTACTTGTGTTATCCATTTTTGATAAAATCCATTTAAATAAGGAAAGAAGCTAGGTAACGTGATCCTGTTTTCAGAATCAGTAGTTTCGATTTCAGATGACTTTGTGTGAATTTGTTTTTGAAAATAATTTATTGCGTCTGGATGTTTTCTAATTTAAGCTGCCTAAAATGCTCATTTGACCCTTTTAAGAAGGCTTTTTATGTATCCCCATAGAGCTCATACAGTTCGGTATTCTTTCAAATGCGGAAATAGTTGCCAACTTAAATCCTCCATCCTTTAGAACTTTTAAATTGTACTCTCCCATTATAACAGATTGTCCAAGACGCGTAGACTTTCTTTCTGCATATCCTAGGTACTTCGTCTTGTCCTCATTTACCGCCATACCCATTAGTTCAGACTGCCTCTCTCTGAATAAAAGCGCCGGTTCTGTGTGCATGTGGGCACCGGCGCAGTATATACTTCTTCAGCAAATTAAAGAAGTCACGCGATAAGGTATCGCCCTGCCTAAAACCTCTTTTGGTATCAAATGGTGCGTAGAGGTTCTTTACAATTTTGGCAACGCTTTGCGTACTTCTCAACGTCATCATGCAAAGTCTAACGTACTTTGCTGGTATGTATACCATAATTAGATAGGGCTTCGCAGAACCTTGACCTTATCGGTGAGTCGAAGGCTGATTTATAATCAACAAAAAGATGGAAAGTTTTGATGACTCTCTCGTAGGGATACTTATGGGCAGTGAAAATACTTGCCATTTCGATCACATATATGGGTTATCATTTCTGACGTTGGCAATGTATTTTTTTGATATTCTTCAAATATTTTAAAATTTTGTTTCCGCTATAACCGCAATATATTATTAATCATCATGACATTCTTAGTACTCTGATACAGGTTTCAGGAGAAATTCAAAAAACCGCCAAATGAAGTACCATTCTTTATTCACCCACGAGTAATTTCATATAGTGGTCATTCTTTTTCAAATCGAACGGTCTCAAAATTCAACATTTTTTGTTTCTTCTTCTTTATTTATTACGTGATTTGCGGTTTTGTTATATTTATAATAAATTTCAAAAACCGTCAAAAACAAAATAATTAAAAACGAGAGCGCAAGTTAAAGTCGGCTCTAACCGACTTCGATATACCCGTTACTCATGAAAAAACATGTTTAACAGTGTTCCTGCGTTCCTTAGGGTGAACATCTGAAAAGTATGCAACACTTTTTTAACTCGGCTATTTTTCACATTTTTGCTCATAACTTGAGAACCGCTCATCTGATCTTTATCATTTCTTCGGCGGATCGATTCATTTTGCTAATTACTCACTATCTTTAGAAGATACGAATCATCTATCTTAAAAACTGTAGGAGATATAACGTTGTTTCCGAATTGCGGTGGCGGGAGGGGGCGTGGCCAAAATTTGAAAACTTGATCTGCGTGCAGATAAAAGAAGCATTTGTCCCATACATGTCAAACCTCTATTTTCTACTATCTCTGAGATCTAGGTGTTCATGTTCATACTGACAGACGGACGGACGGACAGACGGACATGTCTATATCGACTCGGCTGTTGATGCTGATAAAGAATATATATACTTTATATGGTCGGAAATGATTCCTTCTGCCTGTTACATACATTTGCACGACTTTAGTATACCCTTTTTACTCTACGAGTAACGGGTATAAAAACGGTTTTTTAAAATCGTGATATCTCAGGTTTGGTTTATCGGACAGGTCTCAAGTTGATATTGGTGGAAAGCATTTTACTGTATCTACTTAAATTATAATTTTATTAATTTTTAAACTATTTAATAAAATGAAGAAATTGATGCTAAAAATTATATTTAATATTTTCTCAGTGTTAAACACCATGTTATGGCTTCTGAGGATATATGGTCTATTACCAGACCTAAAAAAAAAGCGAACTCCGTTTTTCAATTCACTAACAAAGCGATTAATTGTCATTTATGTTCAAACAATTGTCTTTGTTAAACATTGACCAATTGAGTATCAACAGCATCTCCAAAATTGTGCAATAAGAAAGAATAAGAAAATATACTTGCCCACTATTTCTTTATGTTTTACCGGTTCATACCGGTAAACCGATATAGAAATACAGACATCGATATGAAACCAAATACCGAAATCAATAAGAGCCAGTTTGAATCGTTTGATTTTCTGTTTTATACCATGTTTGCCAAAAATGTTCTATTATAATAATAACAAAAATTGTAAAATGTTGCAAGACAAATTAACTGGAACAAGTCTGAAAATATTTATTGCTCAATTACCCGCTCACTCCATCAGCTTCTTCAACCTTTTACCAATCATCTGCTATTTAAATTTCCCATCTACCGTCCCTACCAACTCACTGCATCCTTCTGCGAAAGTTAGAAAGTTAATTAATGACATTTACTAGGATACATCTAAAAACTAATTATGCATAAAATAGCTTTGGTATTATTGCAAGCCCACTATAAATTTCAACAAACTGTGCAACAATAACAATAGGCCAAGAGCAACAACAATACCGAACCGATAACAACTATCCAGGGTCCAGGACCAGGCCGAGAGTCGAGCAAATCGATTAGAACAACAAGTAAACTGGGTACAACGGTGAGGCAATTACCAAAGAGCCGTGGACTACACCCTAACAATGGTGTATGGGTGTGTGTTTGTGTGTATGTGCCTGTAAATGTATGTGTTGTAGAACAACAACGACATAAAGTACGCCAACAAATCGGCAATTAATCAAGTGGCAAGTGGCAAAGTGAGGGCGGAGAAGGATACAACGAAGAAGCAGAAGCACTTTAACAATATTTATATGTCGAGTGCCAAAACAAAAGTGAATAGAAAAACTTAAATGCACGATTTTTGCATACCCTGGCACAGCAATATTCTTTCCCTGTATGAAAAGCGGAAAACTTTGGACTGTTTTAACATTTTAGCATTTCTCACAATTTTCGTATAAGTTTCTAGTTCAGAAAAACCCCTGCCTGCTTGTTCTTTATGTTTCGTGGTGGGCGGAAAGTCACCCCAGCGTTATATTTTGAGCCGCTCAGGTTACATGAAATAGAAAACTCAAGATAAATGAAGCGTCCACCTTCTCTTAGGCACTTGCCTTCCATTCCGCTTTTAGGCCAACGCCGGGCAATTAATCATTTTAATTAATAGGACAGGTGTGTGCCACAGGTTGTAGTTGTTGTTAGTGTCGCGTCGAGGGAGAAAAAGAGTAATGCGAAACGTTCCGTTCTCTATCTTTGCAGACGCGCCATCTTGGGCAATGCAGACGTGACAGCCGCTGGTCCGTGGTCCTTGACACAGCTGCTTCAGCATGATTATTGGGGCACACCGCTGGCGGACAGTGGCTCCCATGGCTCCTGGCGTCCATTGTGCGTGCTGAGCTTTCGTCTCAATTTCCTGTTGGGTGGTGGCTATCATCTGATCAACGTGCTGCTTCATGGCTTGACTACGGTGCTGGTGATGCTGGTGGGCAGAACTTTGCTACCCACTCGTGAGGGCATTTGGGTGGCAGGCCTGCTCTTTGCCTGCCATCCTGTACATACCGAAGCCGTGGCAGGTCTGGTGGGTCGAGCTGATCTGGCGGCCTGTGTGTGCTATCTACTCACCTATTTGACCTATAGCCAACACATGCGAAAGCGGGAGTCCAGTTACTTAGTGTGGTCCATAGTTTGGGCCATGGCGGGATTGTTGTGCAAGGAAACAGCGATTACAGCTTTGGTACTTTGCGGATTGTATGATGTGCTGCGGGGTCTGAAATATGCAGATAAGGTGAGTGATATTAATTTCATTTTAGGTGACATGGAATCATTTTTTTCTATTCTTTTCCAGCATCGGCTGCGTTCATTGGGCATCCTAAGCATTTCTTTGGTTTCCTTTCTCTACTTTCGCTTAAAGTTACTACCCCGCCCCCTCACTAGCTTTGCCCGCGCCGATAATCCCACTGCCCACGAATCCTGTTGGTGGTCACGAACACTAACCTTTTTGTACCTGCCGGTGATTAATTTTCGTCTACTTCTTTGGCCCCAAGTGTTGAGTTTTGATTGGAGCATGGAAGCCGTACCACGCATATCTAATCTGTGGGATGAGCGCAACTTACTAAGCGCCATCTTCTATTCAGCTCTTTTGAGTGTTGTCTGGAAGGGTATGCAGCTGCGTGCTTTCTGGCTGGATTTTAAGGCCTTGGCAGACATGGGCTTACCACTGCTGAAACGTCTGGGCAGCAACAGTTGTCTTACCTGTTCGTGTCATAGTCAGCCTCAAGTGCGATCTGTGACTAGGCAACGATCCAAATCCAACTACGAGAATTGCTCTTCCTTGACTGCTCCGCTGGTGTGTTTGGCCCTTATGGTACTACCTTTTCTGCCTGCCAGCAATCTGTTGTTTTTTGTGGGATTTGTAGTGGCCGAACGTCTTTTGTATTTACCCAGTGTGGGTTACTGTCTGCTCGTGGGTTATGGATTTGGTCAACTCTGGCAGCGTGTTAAATGCAAAAGTGGAAGGGTAGTTCAGTGCTGTTCCTTGTTGCTGGTGCTGGGTGCCTTTAGCCTGCGTACAATGCAACGCAATCTGGATTGGCGTAATGAGGAGCAGCTTTTTCGTAGTGCTATTCATGTAAATCCACCCAAGGGTAAGTGTGAATATTAAAAACTAACTAATTTTTACTCTTTGAAAAAAAGCTGCTTAAAATTATTCTGGACTAAGCCAAAGAAAAATTAACATGGAATATAAGTTTTGTTTTATTTCTAAATACCTCAGTGAAAGAAGTATATAATAATAAGTAATAACCCCATTTCTTTTTCAAATCGTAAATTCGGACGTATAAATCATATAGCTGCCATACGAATATATATGCCATACATATGATAAATTGAATTTAACCAGAGTTTGCAAAGTAAATTATACCACAACCAAATTAAGCATTCCTATGGCAGCTATTTTAATATAGACGTCTGATCTGCGTGATGCTGACATTTTTAAACACGTGCCAAATTCAATCAAAAAGCTTTAAAACTGACTGCGTGGCAAAGCTTTCTCTAAGGGTATATTTTCATTTGTTCATATTTTCAAAAATTAATATCTTTTAAACTTTAAAAGTCTCCATTTTTTCGGAAACACAAAAATGTAAGTTATGTTAAGGGCAATAAATTGTATATCCTTGGAAGCTTCAACATGGTGGTTAACACTGTTTAAAAAATTTTACTTAAAATTTAAAAATAATGAAAAAATTAATAAAATTTTTATTAAAGTAGTTACAGTAAAATGCTTTTTACCAACATCAACTTGAGCCCTGTCCGATTAACCAAACCCGAGATATCACGTTTTTAAAAACCTCTTTTTTCTTTATTCGTTTTTAAGGATTTTGGAAGTTTTTTATAAACTTAACAAAAAATATTTTTTTCAAAACTGCAAATCACGTTTTGTGTCGAAATCTAAATTTCCTTTTTTTTATTTATTGAAACATTCGATTTGAAAAAGAATGACCCATGGGCATAAAAGCTTTCGCTCTCCCACCTGTACTCATCATAATCTATTTTTCGTATGATTATGCAAACTTCTTCTTCAGTTACCAATCCTAGTGCCGGAATTAGCGAATTTATTACTACGTTTATGCTAGGCTCATTTTGCAAAATTGTTTCATGAAATTGGTCCGAAATTGCGTGCATAAACACCAATTCATGAATTCTAATACACACGAAAGTTGACTATGAAAAAGCTTTTCGTTGCGTTGGTGTTGCCAGATCTTTTGTTTTGCCATATGTGTGATGGTCATTTAGTGAATTTACAAAAGCTGCATAAACAGGAACGAATTAGATTTTGCAAATTGAAGAAATCATGAATTTCGTAGCATAAACGTAGTATATGTTCCTTCACCGTACTGTTACATCAACCCCTCAGTTAAATCAGTACACTGAGAAAATTATTTTTCTATAATTTAAGAAAATCACCCTAGAATCGAAATTGCCCTTAAATTTACAAAAATTTCTATATTTAAGAAAAATCTGAATCTGTCTGAATTTTAGAAAAGTTGCCCTAAAAATGAATTTTTTAGAAAAAACTTTCTAAAATTTAGAAAACTATATTTTTTTTTCTAAATTTTAGGGTCAATTTGCTTTATTGCCTTTTCTAATTTTTAGGGTGATTTGGCCTTTGATTTTAGAAAATATTTGTTATGTGATGGCATTTGTTTACACACACAAATGTCCATTCGCTGTGCCTGAAGAATCCCACCCGACCAAAAGTTCGCCCGCGAATTCGGGCGCGAACCTCAAAGCGAATAAAAAACGAACAAAACCTTCGTTTACGAATTCGCCAAACGTTCGTTTATGATACTTGTGTCGCTCAGTTTGTGGCAGGCAAACATTCGTACGCGAACATTCGTATGCGAATTCGCGCGCGAATGTCAACGCGAAAGTTTTACGAGTTTCATTTTCACTCGTTCCAATATTTTTTTTACATTAAAACACAAATAATTTTTTTTTTTATTTATTAATATTCATTTTAATTATTCTAATTCAATAAGTTACAAAATAAATTGTCAACAACAACTTCGCCACAATTATCAGCGTCATCCTCCATGACACCACCGACGACTTGGTTCCTATTGCAGCTGCTTCCACGAAATTTTTTTCTTAAGGAAACATGCTTTGCTTCCCATAAATAATGCCGATGCTTCCTCTTGTGTGGCATGATTTTAACACTAAAATAGATACCCGCTTCGAGCGAAAGTTTCGCGAAGAACATTATTCGTATTTTGTTTAGTTTAAGCGAAACTCTTTGTGTGTTCCCTTTTATCTTGCTTCTCTCTGCAGCAGGTAGAAAACGACCGAAAATGGCGCCGCGTCGCCGTCGCCTGCTGGACCTTGACTTTGCACTTTTAGTGTGCATTTGAAGCCTTTAAAATAAAGACGGCGCCATTAAAACTGCAGTGCGTCAATCAATAATTCGGTAAAGCATTATTGTGTTTTTGTGGTTTGATGTTTTATGATTGTTTTGTCTAAAGTGTTAGTTGTTTTAGTTTTAAAATCATACCACACAAGAGGAAGCACCGGCATTATTTATGTGAAGCAAAGCATGTTTCCTTTCGTGGTGTAATGGAGGAAGACGCTGATAATTGTGGCGACGTTGTTGTTGGCAATTTATTTTTTAATTTATTGAATTAGAATAATTAAAATTAATATTAATAAATAAAAAAAAAATTATTTGTATTTTAATGTAAAAAAATTTTTGGAACGAGTGAAAATGAAACTCGTAAAACTTCCGCGTTGACATTCGCGCGCGAATTCGCATACGAATGTTCGCGTACGAATGTTCGCCTGCCACAAACTGAGCGACACAAGTATCATAAGGGAACGTATGGCGAATTCGTAAACGAAGGTTTTGTTCGTTTTTTATTCGCTTTGAGGATCGCGCGCGAATTCGCGGGCGAACTTTTGGTCGGGTGGGTATATTGCACTGATGTAGTATTGAGCAAGTTTTTGCTTTGTCTTGACATACGTTACACCATATAGTAATAAATTAAAGGATTGAATAATAAAGGCAATGCTAAAAACATTTAAAATAAAAAAAAAAACATTTAAAAAAGAACCATTTAATGAGAAAAAAGTATGTTCCTACGGGGATTGGAACCCAGTCCAAGACATTTTCTAATGTCTTATCCACTCGACCACGACTCTTGCTTCTTATTGAGTGGCAAATGTTAGTACTTAAGCTTCTAAGTAGTTTGGTGTGAGGAGGTGGTGCTGGTGTTGGGGGGGGGGGGGGGAGGTTGGACAAACCCTAAAAACCGAAAGGTTGGGGCGGGGTGGATCCAAAAACACAACCACCACACACGGGCTGGTCTGCGGTCGGTTCTACCCTACCTTCCCCTAAAACTTTTTTTAAGTGTTTACTGTCAGCTGCTTCCTCCTTATGCCAGCGCTGCCATAACCTAACCATGACCTAACAGCTAAAATTGTCTAAGTGATTTTTAGAAAAATTGCCCTAAAATCAAAAACACAATTTTTTATTAATTAGAAAAGCATTTCTAAATTTTAGGGCGTTTTTGGCCTGTATAAAGTTGTATTTTTTATGAAAGGCCCTTTCTAAAATCAAAGCGAACTTACCCAAGGCGCAAAAATATGGGCGAATTTCTTGATTTAAGGGCGATTTTGGCTTATTTTAGAAAGAAATTTTTCTGGGTGTAGGCTTTTCGCTAAAGAATGCATAATTGCAGACTGCCTCTTCTTGAAATCATGGCCTTAATCAGTTGGGAACTGCAAAAGCTGTGAAAACAAAAATAGACAAGCAAGAGATGTATCATCTCTTTGATGTTATGCTTTCAGGTTGAACTTTCTAAATGCAAAAGCTTTAAGCTTTTGAGCGAGATTAGAAACTGCCCGTTATGTAAAAACGCAACTTTTTCGGCCAGCTAATCTCGCTAATTATACTCGTTACTCGAAGAGTAAAAAGGGTATACTAAAGTCGTGCAAATGTATGTAACAGGCAGAAGGAATCATTTCCGACCATATAAATGTAAATGTTGGCTATACAGCTCCTACAACGGGACCAAGCCAAGCTATGTGTAAAAGCTATTTTCTAAAGAAAAAAAAAACTTTTATTATTAGATGTACTACTACACTAACCACTGGGCTACATACGGCCACATATTCTTTATCAGCATCAACAGCCGAGTCGATATAGACATGTCCGTCTGTCCGTCCGACTGTAAGAACACCTAGATCTCAGAGATGGTAAGAGATAGAGGTTTGACATGTATGAGACAAATGCTTCTTATACTTGCAGGCAGATCAAGTTTATTTTAAATTTTGGCCACGCCCCCTCCCGGCCCCGCAATTCGGAAAAAACGTTATATCTCCTACAGTTTTAAAGATAAACGATTCGTACCTTCTAGAGATAGTAAGTTATTAGCAAAACAAATTTTGCCGAAAAAAAAAATAAGGATCGGATGAGCGGTTCTCAAGTTATGGATACCGAAAATATCCTGAGGATTATCAGAAACTATACTTTTTTTTCTCAGTGTACCATAACCATTGAAAAAATTGTTTTTTTAACACTATATGTAAATAATGTGTGCTTAATAAATATTTAGTAAAAATAGCATATAACATCAAAATTTGTACTATTCTGCGCTATTCTTTTCTAGATGAAAGAAGGTTTTAGCTCTACATTTTAAGGCTATTAGGATATCTTTGAAGTGAGGTCCCACACTGAACTGAAGTGCTGCGCATCACGGTTGCAGCCGTTTCTGCGCATAGTCTATTTTTACTGTGCTGCTTTTACTTAGACTTTTGTCCCATTCTTTCAGGATCTTTAAATTAATGCGGAAAACTATACTACTGTGGGCAAAAAATACAAAGAATTTGATTACAAATCAAAAAATTTTTATTTAATTTTGAAAATTCCTTTAATTCCGTTGAAAGTAGTTTCCCCTGATAGCATTACACTCGTGCCAACCTTTCTTCTGGCATAGTCTTCTATTCATTCTTCATTTCGAGCTCTGTCTCTTTTATCGATTTATAGCGGTGTCCACGGAGCGGTCTCTTGAGTTTAGCGAATTTAGCCCATGGTAGCCCAAATGGTCACTCAAAATAGTTTCCACAGTTATCTATTTATAAAACCGGAACGTATCTTGGGAATGCATTTATAATATGAAACAATTATTCTATAAATTGATCTGTATCCCAGCATGCCACGTGAAATGCATTTCTCAGCCGAAGAGCGTGGGCTGACAGAGTCGACTGGCATAGGTCAAGATAATTGAATAATTTTTATGCAAGTTAAAATACTTCGTTTAGTATGTGTACCATACAATAAAAAAAAGCTACTAACATATTTTTCATACCTATTTCCCTAAGCTATACTTAAATTATATTTTTGTCTCATTTCTTGCAGCCCTTGGAAATTTGGGTAGCATTTTAACTACCCAGGGACGTTACACGGAGGCTAAATTCTATCTAGAAGCGGCCATTGCCCATCGTCCCACTATGGCCGAAGCCCACTTTAATCTGTGAGTAAACGATCCTTTCGACCATGTCAAGCTCATAACCCTTTGAAACAGTAAACGAAAACTTGTACCCAGCATTGGGCATTCCACTTTTGCTTTTTCTACTGCCGCTGTCGAACATGAAAACTGAAGCCACAAAATGATGTCAGTTTTTTTCCCTTTAGCCTTTTCAAAATTCAAAAGCTCAAAGTGAATGGCTGGGCGCGACCTTGGGGCGTTTTGGGCAAAGGAAAGGAGGGAGTGGCAAATGCTCCTAATGCCGCATGGCACAGCTGCTTCTGTGCTTCGTCTCTCGACCAAAGCGTTCGGACAACATCGAAGAAGCACAAAAAAATAAAAAAAAAAAACGCAACGCGCATACAAATCAACTTTATCTCGAGCAGCTTTTACCCTAGCAGCTCTGGAGAACCTGGCAAGGCACATGTTTTGCATCTTTTTGAATGGCAATTTGCATGCACTCGGCAGCCATCAACAGCAAATAGCTGCTGGTTGCACATTTCTCTCCCTTCATCTCCACTTTGTTGTAAACGAAACAGGCTTTGAAACAATATTGCTGAAATGAATGAAGCATTCCACTGCCATTCCTAATCCCCTCTAGATATGAGGTTAATTAGGGCACGAAAGCGGAATGTACAAATTGCTAGCCGCAGGAGAAGATTAAAGGTTGAATATAACTCTGCTTCTGTTAACTACCATATGTCAAAAGCCTAGTCGATTAAGTAGAGAGATGCTATCCTTATGGCCTTGCTCAAAAAACTGGAGATCTTATTAATGTTCGATGGAAAAGTCCATATAGACTTAATAATGATCTTGTATAGCAGAAGTTTTGGAGTGAAGTCCTCATATTCAGAACATTTTTCGAAGCTTTAACTAATAGATGTGTTTTTACCATGTTTACCATGCATAAGTAATGTCCTTTGATGGTGGGCAAAAAATAGTTTCAATAATAATAAAATTATTATGAATATTTCATTGAACATTTTTTAGATTTTTTAAACGGACCCCAAAAAAAACTCTATTTATAAACAAACTTAGTTTTTTATTTTGTTTGTCTGTAGAAAGTTTACATTTTTATTATTACAATTCATAGTCCGATAATCTTTTTTTGCAAAAAAAAACTCTTAAAAACTTTTAATATTTTTTTAAGTATGCATAAAATAACGGACGGAATATATAACGCATCAGTTTTTCTCTTTTTGTTGTTAGTTTTTGGTGGGTAAAGTTTACTTCCCCATCCCCTTTCTGCATTCACTAAACGAAGGCAATTTAGCAGCGGGCGGAAATATATGATTACACCATTCATGAATGGAGGTAGCCAAGCTTCAACTACAGCTCCGGCTCCAGCTCCCATTGTGCCCAGTTGGACCCTCCTCGACTGCTGGGAGTTGTGCGCAATTATTTGTATTGGGGCGCACACAGCTGTCCCTGTGCTCCTTTTGTTGTGCGGACTGCATGGAAAAAAGTTGGCAAGCAAGCGAAAAGGGATTTTCCTACAATTTGCCAAAGAAGCAAAGCGAAAGGATTCCTTGCATACATCTTCCACTCTCTCATTTTGTTTCGTTGGGGTTTTTTTTCCTTTTTTTTTGGAGCGTAAAGCCTATTATGTCAAACACAATAATCAACAACAAGCAGGGCGACAACAACAATGACAACGGGGCGTATGAGCATTGACTGCTGCGGCGGGAAAGCGGCAAGAAGTGGACCAAGCCAAGCCAGCTTTGGAAATGACATACTGCTTATTCAAAAGAACTGGCTTTCGGAACACATATGTACAGTGGTAAAAAAAACTCATTTGAACGAAAGGATTAATCAAACTTTCAGTGAAATAAGATGTTGGTTACCACCTGAAAGAATAACTCAGAAGTGCTGACAAAATACCTATTGTTTTTATCTAAAAATGTTTTCAAATAAAGTATATTCAGTTTTAAATATAAAGTCTTCAAAAAAGTCTTGCGGTATTTCCGCAAGCTTGTCTTTGCAAGCGCGTAGTTCTAGTTGTATTCGTCGCATCGTTTCACGCTAGAGCTTTTTGGAAAGCTCTTTTCACGCGCTAACACGTGTTTGCTTTATTGTTGTTTGTTTTTAGTCGTTCGTGAGTTATAGCGTCGCAAACATGGAGCAAAATAAAGAGAAAATACGGCATATTTTACAGTACTACTGCGACAAAGGCAAAAATGCATCTCATGCTGCCAATAAAATTTTTGCAGTTTATGGACCCGATTCAGTTTCCATTTCCACCGCACAACGATGGTTTCAACGTTTTCGTTCTGGTGCAGAGGTGATCGAAGATGGGCCACGGTCCGGAAGGCCTGACGTTGAAAATTGCTATAAAATCGCTGAATTGATCGAAAGAGACCGGCATAGTAGCTGCCGTAGCATCGGCCAAGAGCTGGACATGAGTCATCAAACCGTTATAAACCATTTGAAGAAGCTTGGATTCAAAAAGAAGCTCGATGTAAGGGTGTCTCACGACTTGACGCAAAAAAACATTTTTGCCCGTATGGATGCATGCGAATCGCTTATGAATCGCAACAAAATCGACCCGTTTTTGAAGCGGATGGTGACTGGCGATGAAAAGTGGGTCACTTACGACAACGTGAAGCGCAAACGGTCGTGGTCGAAAAGCGGTGAAGCTGCCCAGACTGTGGCCAAGCCTGGATTGACGCCAGGAAGGTTCTTCTGTGTGTTTGGTGGGATTGGCTGGGAATCATTCTCTATGATCTGCTCCCCTATGGCCAAACGCTCAATTCGGACCTGTACTGCCAACAACTGGAGCGCTTGAATGCAGCACTCATGCAGAAGAGGCCATCTTTGATCAACAGAGGCCGAATTGTCTTCCATCAGGACAAGGCCAGGCCACACACATCTTTGGTGACGCGCCAGAAGCTCCGGGAGCTCGGATGGAAGGTTCTTTTGCATCCACCGTATAGTCCGGATCTCGCACCAAGTGATTACCACCTATTTCTGTCCATGGCGAACGAGCTTGGTAGTCGGAAGTTGGCCACAAGAGAGTCCTGTGAAAATTGACTCTCCGAGTTTTTTGCCACTAAGGAAGCGAGCTTCTATAAGAGGGGCATTATGAAGTTGGCATCTCGTTGGGAACTCGTCATCGAACAAAACGGCGCATATTTGACTTAAATCGCATTATTATAACCAATTTTATGAACAATTGAAAATTCAACAAAAAAATACCGCAAGACTTTTTTGACAACCTTATATTTCAATCCTATACGCTGGTTTTGGACGGGCTGATCCATTGAAGAAGTCCAGCAATTCAACTACCTGGGCAGGGTTGTTGCTAAACTCGAATTGAAGTCGTGCCTTCAGAAAGCTAAGAGTGCTTTTGGAATGAAGTCTGCCGTTCGCTGGCTCAAAATCAGGCTTTTCAAGTCTAACGTAAGTCCTGTTTCTGGAAAATAACAACTTCCATAGTGTTGAAAATTCAAACGTATGTAAACCGATGCCTGCGTAGATAATTTTGAATTTTCCGGCCTGACAGAATACGGAACTCCGACCTGCTAAAACGCGCAAAAATGGAGATTGTCGACACGCAGATTGAAATGGAGCTGGTTGGAGCATACATTGCGTGAGAGCAATATCGCTAGGAAGGAGATGGAGTAGAAAACCGCTGGATGGATTTGGCCAGACACCGGGATTGTATATTGAGGTCCATATTGTACTGTTATTGTTTTTTACCATTTTGTTTTGCACTCTTTGGATAATTTCGATGGTGGAGAGAAATGCGTTTTCCCTAGCTATATGCCATATAGCAGACATTTTGGTCTTACGGTAGAGTTGTACAACACTACCTAGCGGAGCGGAGAGTGGGATTTCATCAGGCAGTGTAGTTGACTAGCTTAAGTTTCGTGTGAGCCTTCTATCTGTTTTGTAATATCTTGTGTTTATCCTTAAACAATCTTAATCGACGGGTTCATACAAACAGACTGACTCGGAGGTTGATGCTGATCAAGAGAAAATATACTTTAAAAGTCGGAAATATATTCGTATGTCTGTTAAATACATTTGCACAATTTTTAGACACTTTTACCCATGAATTCTAAAACTCAAAAATGTTCAATAATAACACAAAAAGTTCTAAACTGTTAGTAATTCAAAATACTACCAAAGTTTGGTAGTATTTTAGCCAAAAAGTACTAGAAATTTGTCCTGCAGCACTTGAAGCTTAAAGAACTGTGCAAAAATAACAAATTTTTAAAAATGAAGAGCGCAATTTAAAATCGGCCCTAACCGACTTCGATATACCCGTTCCTGAGGTGGAACATCCGAAAAGTATGCAACACTTTTTAACTCAGCTATTTATTATCCCATCTTGTTGAAAAATTCAGGGGATGTGGAAGTTATTCAACATTTTTTATTTGTGGTGGTATAAACTTGATTTCAAGTTTGGTTGCTCTAGCTCAGCGATGGCCACTGGTTTCATTCCGTGGGCGAAAACAATTCGCTATTCACCCATACATGATCCGAACGCTTGCCGAAACTGACACTGAGAGAGCAATAAAGCGTCATTCGCTCGACAGAGTTCGAAGCGATTAGGTAGAAGAAAATTCAAGGAGCTTTCGCACACTAATACACTCTCACTTTTTGGCCTCGCTCTCGCTGGCCATCGCTGCTCTAGCTCTCTGGATTAAGGTCAGGGTTCCCCAAGGGGAGAGCGCTAAAACGTGACTGTGTCTCTCTCTAACACACAATGAAGTATCCATTCGGCAAGCATTTGGCAAGTAAGTTCGTGCTCCCGGGGCTATCGCTGGGGAACTCTGATCTAGGTGTTTATACAGACAGACGGACAGGGCTATATTGACTCGGCTGTTGATGCTGATCAGGAATATATCGCTCAATTACTTCAATACTGGCATAACCCAAAAAAATCTATTTTGAGAAAAACACGTTTGAAGTTCTCAATGGATTTAACCTAAAAAATGTTTTTTTTTAGTTTTCAGTTAATCAAGAAAAATATTATAAATTTTGAATGCTTATTAATAAAACTTGAAAATGTGATGTTTTAACTGAAAGCCGAAGTATGTTTGATCAATATCAACTGCAGGACATTGATATATGGCGTTCTTGCATTAACATGAAAATTAACCTGCAAAAATAAATTTCGACGTATCACATATCACATGGCAAGAAGAAGAGACATCAGTACGAAAATTTTTGCACAAAATAGAACACAATACAGCGAATATTTCTGCATCATTAAGTCAAAAATCGCATTTTTTGAGTTGTGCCAGTATTGAACGCTATATACTTTATATGGCCCGAAACGAAGCTAGCGGTAACTATGACATCATATTAACCTGATCTATAATATGTTACTAGCTATGGTTAGTACTATAGTTAGTAGCTTTGTAAAGTTATGCAATCCGAACTACACAAATTGGATGGTCAAAGAACGCAATTGGTCTGTCGACTGGACATTAATTATATATTCGATTCAAGGTCCAAACTTTTCTCTTTTTAAATGCACTAATTAAATATTAAATGCCCGTCTCACTCAATCAGTCCCATAGTCGCTTCAAAATGGGTGGCACTGTGTGCGATTCGTTAAGCGTTGGCATGTTGGCGCATGTTTGCGCTTCTCTTGAAATGCACCACCTTCTTCGACCAAGCCGTTTGCATCCTGCTGCTGCTGCTGCTGGCATTACCCAATCCCATGGGTGCTCAGTTGGCGGTCGCCGTTTGCATTGATGCAACGAGTAAATTGCACTAGGACTAACCAAGCTGCTGCCGCCTGGCGTGATGTCGCTTGTGTGTTGTCCAAAGTTTGGCGAAAATGGCAAAAGTGTCATTGGCCCCAAAATAGCAGCCGCCGACGCCCCAATGGATGCCAAAATCTCATGCATCAGCATTTTTATCAAATGCAGCAAAAATGAGAATTGATGTGAGTCTTAGTTTATGGATTTGTATTTCTGGTATTGTGCTCTGTCATTATGGTTCGCAGCATGCTATAATCAGCTCAAATTCCATACTTATAATAATGTCAATGACTTCATAACTACTAAGGCTTCATGACTTCAGTTTATTATCCGACGCAAAGAAGCAGGCAGTCCCCTTCTGCCTAAGAACAGGCGAGAAGCCCAGGTAGAGATTTCATTTTCCGAGTTGTGAAAGTTTAAAGCGCTTTTCGTTCCTTCTTATTTGCTGTCTCTTGCCTCTCTAAGTGTTGCCTTTGCAGCTTATCGAAAAGTTGTCTGATTGAATTTTTTTATGCTTAGAAAGAAGCCTGAAAGTCCAGATGAGATTGGCTACATTTAGGCTAAAAAATTTGAACTGAAGTCAGTCTTAAGAAGTTTCTAAACGAAAATCAATGTCACACTTTATGCCCATTTGAAAAAGCAGATGGTTTTATATATTGTGACTATAGGTAAGCCATCAATAGCTAAACAAGAGGGCAGATTGATGTATTTGTTTAGTTCAATATTAAATGAAGAATATTGGGATATTTTTATTTACACACAGTTTATTATAAAAAAATTAAAAATAAATTTATATAAGTTTCAGAAAAAAAAGTAAAAAAAGAAAAAAAAAAAAAAAAAAAATAAAATTTATACCTGGAGAGGGTATATTAAATTCGGATGTTTGTAACGCATAGAAGGAAGCATCTCCGACCACATAAAGTATATATTTCTTGATCAGCTGACGAGCTGAGTTGATATAATGTCGTCTGTCCGTCGCCGTCGCGTCGCCGTCGCGTCGCCGTCCGTCTGTTTCTATGTATCTCTCCGTCAGTTTTAAAGCTAACAACAAACTTTGGAAGTCTTTTGGTACAAATACCTCACATTGTCGGAACCGCCGGATCGGATGACTATATATACTCCAAGACGACGGTTGAAAAACAGTTTAGTAGGAAAAACTAATTCAAGCTACGCTCCAACGTATTTAAATTTTAAGATCATAACAACCAAATCGGACAACTATATATACAAATTAGTTAAAGTTGTGAAATTTTTTTTTAAGTACTCCAACGCCGTATTTAAAGTTTTTAAGATTACAAATCACAACCTGTCAAAACGGACTATAGTCTCCATACAAAAGTAGGTCTGAAAAGTCTAAGTGAGAAAATTTGAAGCTCCAACTCGTATTAAGGTTTCAATGATTTTACAAATCAACAAAATTGTCAAAACGGTACTTAGCGTAGGAGTGGTTTTTATTAAAAGGTCCAAAGTTAACGATCTTTATGATGTGGATTAGATAAAATATATAATTGGGGTATTGGTCTTAATTTCGAATGACATTTTTCTTTGATTAAGATTAATGAACCTTGATTAAAGAGTTATTTAACTGCAAATCTACCTAACTGCGGCCAAAAATTTGCACTTCTTTTTTTTACAACGCATGGGTAGGGGGAGTAAGGGGGATGCTGTCAGTGGATTTATTGTGCTTTGATTTTTAGCCTGGGAATGGGGTGGAAGTGGTGGCACAGGAGAGGAAGTCAAAGTAACAGGCAACCAAACACCAAAACCCAAAAATCACTGAGCTGTATAATTCGATTTCTGTTTTTCACTCTTTTTGTGGCTGCTCTTGTTGCTGTTGCTGTTGTTGTTGTTGTTGTTATCCACTCAGTTCGCTTGTGCATTGTTGGTTGTTTGCTTACCTGCACAAAATGAAAAACATCAAAATAAATAGAACAACATTTGGCTTTTTTTACCAATATATGTATACATATCCAGTATGTGTTGTACCTACGTACACTTATACATATATATAGAATAGAATAGAATACTCAATATTCAGTTGAGCAAATCCATCCGCTGTGCAATTGCAATTCGTATGCATTCAGTTTTGTTTTTATTTTTTTTTTTTTTTTTTTGAGATGTTATTTTGGTGGAAGGATGACATTGCCCCCCGCATGTAGCATACAAATGTGGGATTGAAATTGTGTGAGAGAATTTTCACATACATATATATTTGTCCATAGGGTTACTCGTAACAAAAAAAAATCTAAACAAAATTCAACTAAAATGGAAAGGGGATTTTAAGGAGTTTAAATTGATCAGTTAGGTAAGTTACACGAGGAATTGAATTAAAATTAGAGAAAAGATTACTTCAGTCCATCGAAGTTTATTTACTCTTGCCAGAGGTGCCCACACAATGCACATGGCTGTTAGAAATAATTTGATTATCAAACAATGCAAATACCAATAATAATATTTTCTTCTATATGATTAAAAACAAGAAAGACAGTTGGTCAAACCCGACCATAACATACTCTGTACCTTCAAAGTTTTTATATATCTGATCAGTTTTAGTTAGAAGCCACAGAAAGTGGCAAATAAAACCATAAAGTATGATGTGCTGCCCATCGCAGTTGCAGCCAGTGCTACCCATCATAATTGTTCGTTTTCCTTATTACCCGACCATCGTTCATCCTATCTTTATCATTTCTTCGGCATGTCGATAACTAGAAAAAAAAATTCTACGGGGGTGTTTATGGGTTAGGTTGTCATTTATGAATATGATAAAGAACGCTATGTAAGGATTGTAAGAATTAAAATCAGCCATAAATCTTACATCTTTCCGCTTTAGTAAGGAAAAAATGCTCTGCAATTTTAATATTTACACTTTGAATTTAATATTTTCATTCGTAAATATAAAGTGTGTACACTAGGCCACACCCAAAAACGGCCAAATGGAAAAAAACAGGTCTCAGCATTCACGAAGCTAATATTTTGTTTATAATAAATAATTGTGAAAATAAAAAATTCTATTTCAATATTAAATGGGCGCGACAGAGCCTTAAAGTTTAAAAGAAAAATTACTCATACGACACGTTCATTAAATACAAATTTTTAGAATGGTTTGGTAATTTCAATTGCAGTCATCTATTGAAATAACACAAAGTAGTAGTCTTTTATTATTTTTTATTTGAATAGTTTTTTAATAAAAATCAATGCCGACTTTTATAAATAAAAATAATGTATGAAGAAAAAAGCAACACTGCTTAGATTAACAGCAGAAGGTGTGGGTAGAAACCACACAGTAAGTCTCAGAGACTGTGAAAAGCTGGAAGAGGAAATCCTTTTAATTGTCCAACCCAGAGACGAAGTGGTGGCCGAGTATCACTTTGACAGGAATTTCACTGTACACCAAAGTAATAAGAGAGAATGGATCTCACTAGAAGAGACACATAAAATGCAACCACACACAATTATGTGGTATACAGACAAATACCTAACGCCCCAAGGAACCAGACTTGGGGTAGCAGGACCAGGAACGGAAATATCTGAACCAATAGGAGAGTTCACAAGCATATGTCAAGCTAAAGTATGTGCCATCTCCCGCTGTGCAGATTGTAATATGGGGAAGAACTACCATAATAGAGAAATAGCTATCCTTTCCGATAGCCAAGCAGCGCTTAAAGCGCTTAGTAGCAATAAGTCCACTTTTAAGCTAGTCTTTGAGAACAAATTGGACCAACTAGGCAGCAGGAACAACCTGACCCTACGATGGATACCGGGACACAACAACATCCCCGGAAACGAATTGGCCGACGAACTGGCACGCAAGGGTGGAGCCACCGCAATGGTGGGCCAGAACCCTACTGCGGCATAGGCCAACACACAATAAAAGGACTGTTAAGAAAGGAAGAGAACACGCTTAGAACAGACTCATGGGTAAACACCAGGGGAATGAGCATTAATAGTGAACCACCACCCCAAAAGGTTTCAAAAGTTAATCCAACAAGGAAAGAATGCCTCAGGATTCTGACAGTGCTCTACACGGGTCACTGCAGACTGCGGAGCCACATGTACAAGTTGGGAATAACAAACACCCAGATACTGTGAAAAGAAGGAGGAGTCCTCTGAGCATATACTAGCACACTGAGATGCCCCAGCGAGGCGCAGTCTCAGCAGATTTGGGAAATACATTCTACACGCAAGCAATATCAGTAACTTAGAACCCACAAACTACCTGGCTTTTGTACAGGAATTAGGGCTGCTAGGGGAGTTTTAAATTCAGTAGGGGGCACAATAGACCAAAATTGGTTGCGGTGCACCACTTCCCCAACAACAAATAATAAATGATAATAGACAACACTGCGTATGAGTTATATACAAAATCTTTAGAGGCTATTCGCGCCCGTTAAAACACGATTTTTTTTTACTTTAGTTTTTTTGTACGCTCATTATACATCAAAAAGTATAAGATGGCATTTACACGGTGAAGCAAACTTCACGAAGTTATCTCAGTAGGCGAAACATACACGTGTGGTTCTATACATTTTGATTAACAAATCTAGTAGAATTTCTTTGATTTTCAAGCCTACTAAGAAAACTTCATGAAGTTTGCCTCATCATGTAAATCCCGACTAAGATAGGTGGGTGAGAGCCATGGCCTTAAAAATTGTATACTTATGGGGTCCAACCTAGTGTACACTTAATACTACTAGTTTACTACTTGTATGGAATTGAATTTGCCACCAGCCTAAAAACATTGTAACTCTCAAGTTCGAATTCCCCAGATTATTTATTTATAAGAGGCAAAAAAAATTTGGTCATTAAACGTGTTTATATTTTAATCAACGAGCAAATTAGTTGATTTTAATACACAAATTGCATAGTAAAATGAAATGTGATTGTATTAGTTTTTACTATGCCATTTTCCCTGAGTGTATGAGTCAAATATTGTTAGTTTATGTGACAGATTCCTCCATGTAGAAAATGAGAAATTGGCCGTTAATCAAGTTTAGAAAAAATCACAGTCGGTCTTAAGCCCCAAAAGGGGGGCATAGCAGAATAAGCATACAAAAACTCGTTTAATGGCAAGCTGATAGGCGTGTTCCATCGTTGATCGACAGTGACTTCCCACTCATAAAAAATATAACACAATCCACAAATTTTAATAAAATATCAAATTAACTCATAACTTGAAAATGGCAAATTGATATTGCAACACACGCCACCCTTATTCTGGACACAAGTCTTCTCACTAGATTTTTAATTAAAAATGAAATCTCTTGAAGATATACAAATCAACTCTCGGCGGAATATCTAGAGATTTCTGTATATAAGAACATTCTGCATCCTTCACCATATTTAAGCGAAACTCCTGAAATGTTTTCGAAAGTGAAAAATATTGCAAACACAACTAATATACCCTTAGACAGGGTATGCACATATCAGCATTAATTCAAGCAACATATGTCTGCATCTCAACTTGTCTGGCTTAAGATGCGCTTTTCCCTGATAAAGAAATTCGCATCCAAAAGTCCTACAATCAGACCTCTTTGTTGATTTTATAGCCTTGTCTCCTCCGCTTCTCAACACACAACAGTTTTCATGGAGCAACGTTTTGTTTGACTAACTCGTAGTTGTTGTTGTTGTCGGTGAATGTTATGCAATCTGTACTTAGGTTTATTTTGCACTGTTTTGTTACGTTTTTCAATGCTTTTGCTGCAAAATAAAATGCTGTCTTTTTTATTTAAAAGCACTTATTCATGCATACGAGCGACGAGTGTAGACGACGAACTTTTTGTTTATACTAAAAACAAAACAGCAAACAAAAAAAATAACCAAATACGGGAGAGAAAACCCCAGAACCAGACATCATGTATGAATAAACCGGGCAGACAACGACGACAAGCAACAAAGCAAACCGGCATGGTATTGCATCACATTGATATTTGTTTACCCATCGCCAGCTCATAACCATGCTCTTGATTTGGGTGAATTTCAACACTGGGATGGATCAAGTGGGAAGGCGTTTAAGCGCGATTCGTATGCACCAATGGGTGAAATGATTAACTGAAAGTTGAGTTCACGCTAGAACATTTGCTACCAATTCATCATTTTATTTATTGGATATTTTTCCAATTGCTTGGAAGTTATCATTAGGTATGTGTGTGAGCTCGAGTATTAGCGCGGCTGCTTATAACTAATTGGTCTCAGACTTAGGGGATTACTATATAGTGCGGATTACATTAACAATTTACTTGCTAGTGATCCAGGGGCATGGCATATATATAACGAGACTACATCAAAAGAAAAAAATTATACTTGGATAAAGAGGGTCCGATGTCAGAAGTACGGTAGCCTTGGAAATTCAATTTTTTTACCCCCGATCCCGATTATGTTGATCCATGAGTTTTTAACGATAGAGTCTCAAATTTTTCTAACAAGTCTCTCGCCTATTAAACCCAAACTGAGAACTTTGAATCGAACAAAATTCTTAGTACGACACTTAAAAAAAGATCCATTAGAAATGTGTCTTTTTGGCTGTAAACGAGTGTAATAGTATGTGGGCAGAACCTGTTGTTTTATGAAGTTTGCAACTTTACTAAGGTGAATTCAATGAATTATGTTTTTGTTTATGGTCACGCGATGTGACCTGCAATTTGGCAAATCCAAAGAGGAAGAGATAGTATAATATTGTGGAAAAATTTAAAACTTCAAACTTTCTTGAAGAACTGTGCATATATGAAATCCTGAACTTCTTTGGCTACGTCAATCACAATCTCCAAGAATTCATGCACTTATGACTCCGTTCTCTTTAGTCCGCGAAATCTTTTTTCAATAGTCTCGAATGCAGTCTAAAATTCAATAAATAATTATCATTTAATTACTAAAATATAATAAATCTCACAGCAAAATTTAAACAAACACCAAACGCACGGCACCACACTAAAATGAAATAAAATCGCTCATTTCTCGAAATCTATTAGTATGTTCTTACTTTCCTTGCATTTTCTGGGCACTCTGCTCATTTTAAATGGAGCACCCGTGAACAGCTGTATCGCGAAATCAATTCAAAGGCAAATCAAAAGCAAATCACATCCAATTTCTTTTTCCTATCATTCCAATATGTCTTCCTAAGCAATTTTTGTTTTAGAAACATTTTAATAAAGATGTCAGATTATTTTTAATTAGAATGAAATATCATTTTCGAATTTTTTTTGCACATTACATAATATAAGAGTCTATTTCACTACAAATTTCTGACAAACTTGGCTTTGGACTGTTCTTACTTATTGATGCGACTTTTCCTGGTGCTAAAACTGTAATAGTTTCGCTTATCTTGTCAACCATTTAGGGTTACAAAAAAAATCAGAAGTCGTGCATTTTTGGATCGGTTAAGCTAGTGAGCATCCAGCGCAATATCCCATAGATGAGGAAAGATGGGTAAAGATTTTGGTTAGCTGCACTCACTCTTTATAGTATGAATTAATTTCATACGTAGAATATATTTGTCACTTCAAATTTTTTGGCAAGCAAAAACTGTTTGTCTTTAGGCTTAAGAATTTTTCACTACCAAGGTACTTAAAAAATATGATTAGTCTTAATTGTGCGAACAAATTCATTTACATTTTTTAAAAATCCTAAGGGAAAGATCAGTTTATAAAAAGGTCATTACCGGCTTTTGGTGAATACGTTCTTTAAAAGTTTTTCTGCTTTTGTTTTTAAGCTTTATAAAAAAACGATATATATTTTGGGACTCCATATATCAAATATCTACATCGAAAAATTTTAATTTTTTATATTTTAATATTTTTGGGAAATATTTACAACTTAGTTACAGTCAAACTACCACAGATTATTGACTTAAGTATTAATATCTTTGCGGGAGTGAAAGCCCAGATCTTAGTCTAATGAGCCAGTCCAATTTGTTAGCCTTAGCATAAGTGCCTTTTATACGGGTTGACTGCAATATTTTAGCGGGAAGCCCAAGCACTGAAGCCATCCAAGCAGTATGGTACTGTGGCTGACGCTCCAATGGCGATACGGCTGGAAGCAAGGAAGGCGGTGTCATCAGCATAAGTGGCTATCAGTGTGTTTTGTGCATCTGGGACCGGCAAGTCAGAGGTGTACATGGTGTACAGTACTGGATGCTGCTGCGGATACTTAAAAAACAAATCGGAAGACAGCAGAGCAATAAGAGTCTTCCCCCATAGTCTCCAGGATGTGACTGCAAACCCTGTGTACATGTTCTGGGTTCATAGACTGGGTTCATGGACCATCACAATTATTGCCCCATCATAGCCAGGGGCCTTGTACGTCTAAAACTGTTTGACTTGCTGACGGATTTCATCGGGGCAGAAGTTTCCGTAGCAGCAACATCTTCTGGAGAGGCGAGGAAATAAAGCTTATAGATTATTGCATTGCAAGTACTGAACATCGGACACTTTAGGGTAGAGTTTGTCAAGAAGAACCAGGGCAAATAGTAAGAGTTTATTTTTGTGCAAAAGTACGGCAATGCAAAACAGCTCTGACCAACTTCTTCGACCGATGGCTAGCGACAGGAAAGCTCTTTGATCTCTTGGCTCAAGCTTCGGCAAAAGTTTGGCTCTTGTCGGTGCGAATAGCGAAATATGTTCAGCCCCTGCGGAACCTACGTGTCCTTCGATGCTCTAGCGGCTTCCCATTAAGATGGACTCTGACTATTAATATCTTGCATCTGGCGAGATGGTTTCAAGCCCACCCACATGTTATGAAAACACCAATAATAAACTATTTGTAAAAATAGGTGTGTTATAAAAGAAACAAATATTGGATTATGCCTCAACTCTTAAGCAACTTCCTAAAGAATAACATATTTAAGTCACAATTTTCTCTTAGCCTAATGAACTGTACAAATCGTTTTTCCTGCAAATACTGCAAACGTGAAAAACTTCAGAAACAAAAAAAAATTGCTCTTTGAAAACGACCTCAATACAAATTCATAAAGCAAAAATGTTGTTCAAAAATGCAGGCAAAAGAAGGCAAAAAAAAATAGTAGAGAAAAGCTGCATACATTTAGTTACTTAACTCAAGGGAATGGACTTGGACTTGAACGTTGTGGCGTTCCACTGAAAAGTGTGGGGTAGTAAATTAACTTTGCCTTCGCTTTGCTGCGGTTTCTCAAGCGACCTAATTGCTGCAGTTGCGCGAGCTGAAATACTTGAAAATTTTGACCTTCAAGTATTATATGCTTTTGTGTTTATTTTTGTTGCTGGGTCACAGTGTGGGATTCATTTAATTAAGGAAAACAGTGAAGGAAAGAAAAGAGAATGCAGGATTTTTGCAAAAATTTTTGTTGAAAAATATTTTTAGATTTTCATAATGCTAAATTCAATTAACATAACAGATAGATACAACAAATGTATGAACTTCCCTTTAAATATAGATGTATTTCTATTGCCTACTTTCAGGGGTCTAGTGCATCAACAACAGCTAAACTATACAGCGGCTCTTCCTTACTATCGCCGTGCCATACAATTACGGCCACAACTGGCTTCCGCATATCTACATCTGGGAACATCTCTTCAAGCTCTGAGCCAGCCTGAAGTGGCCAGCTCGGTGCTATTAAGTGGTGCTCGCCTGAAGGGTTATGGTGTACGTGATCGTGGTGCACATGAGGAGGCGCGTCTTAACTGTTACCTACAACTAAGTACTCTCTATAGAGCTCTTAAAAAACCCCAATTTGCCATAGCGACTCTTAAAGAAGCTTTAGAAAAGTTGGTCACACTGCGTGGCGATCAGAGAGCTAATTTGCATCTTCGTTTGGGTGAAGTCCATGCCAATCTGCAACAATGGGAGCAAGCTGAACAAGAGCAGAGATGGGCCTTGAAATGGGCACCACATCAAGGATCGGCTTATGTTACCTATGGTCAGACGCTGGCTAGGAATGTAAGTTATACATAGCAAAGGAAATATAAGAAAAGTTTCATTTTGATATTTTATCTACAGAGCAGTCGCCAGGCTGAAGCAGAGTTATGGTTCAAAAGGGCCATACAGCTGGCTCCTTTGGAGCCCAGTGCACATCATCATTATGGTAAGTCAAAACTGGAGAATACTAAAACTCGCCCTATTTCTTTCATTAATTTCTTTTTTTTCTTTCCAGCCGACTTTTTAGAGCAACAGCAGCGCCATCCAGAGGCACTAACTGAGCGTCTGCATGCCGCCACCTTGGCACCACGCGACATTACCCTTCAGTCCGGCGTTGCAGACGCACTGCGTCTGCTTAATCGTTTGCCGGAAGCAGAGTTGTGGTATCGTAAAGCGGTTACCCTGCAACCCCAGGCTGCACATGCCCATGCCAATCTGGGTGCGATTTTACAAATGCGTGGCCTAAAGCAACAGGCCGTCGATTGTTATCGAAAGGCACTGCAATTGCAGCCCGGACACGCCACGAGTCGTGCTAATTTGGCCAAAATGAAAGTGAATATTGATGCGGATACATAATTACGGTGGAAGTAAGGGAATGTATATATAATAGATAGATAGAAAAATAGGAACTGAACATGAGATTTATTAAATTTACACTGCATAAAATATTAAATAAATATATATTTTTAAATATCTATAAAAGTTAATCAAACCTTAAACCTTCTCCATGTCGTGGCTGTTTTTGGACATTTTTAAAAAAAAAACTTGCGTGAAAACGCAAGCCTTTCAGTCATAGGCCTTAACCTCTACGCCATTACCGACAAGTATTAGTAGGCAGCTAAAAGAGCTATATGAAATCACAAATCTGGCTATGCCTCTTTTTTTAAATAATCAAAAATAATCTTGTAAAGTAGTCGAATTATTTTTTGATTATTTTTTGATAATCCTAAATAATCCAGATTATTTTTGATTATTTATGAAAGTAATCAATTAGTAATCGTGTAAAACTGAAAATAGCCGTATTGTAATCATTATTTTGCCTATCAAAAAAAAAATAATCAAATATGTAATCATTACGATTAGTAATCATTACTTAACAGCTATGGTTACAACACGATTAAAGTAAACAAAAAATATTGTACTGCTTCGATACGAGGGCTGTTCAAAAGTTCTCGGCCAATTAAAGTGGGGAGTCCAAAAATAAAGGCATAGTGCTGGCGGCCACGATTCCACGTCTCTAGGTTGTGTGAAATGAAAACTAAAAACAGGATTATAATCAGTATCGATGTCATTCTGGTCTGACCGTCGAAAAAATTTTGTTTTTTTTTTGACAAAATGATGACTCTTTTTTGTAGTTTAATGTAAAAAAAAAATAGTAAAAAATTATTTATAGCTGTGATTGAGGGTCAGACCAGAATGGTGACAATTCTGCGTCGATTTCAGTTTGAATCATCAAAATCGGTTCAGTGAAACTAGAGATATCACGGCGATATTCTCAGATATCCAAGCTATAAAAAAATGCAAGAAAGTTAAAGTCACTTGGAGAATGCCCCCTTAACGCACACACATGTATTAAAAGTTAATATAAAAATTATTTATAATGTTGCCATTTCTCCTGACTGACTGATTTATGACCATAATCAACGCACAGTCCTAACGGTAAGACTTTTGGACAGCCAATTGTATTTGTAAAGAAAGAAAAATCTTCACAGCCAACGTTGGAAAATTTGGCACAAAGATAATTTTATTTTGCACTCTTTTTAAATGATCGTCTTCAAATTTGATCAGTAAGCCTATAAAAGAGTTATAGGATAATCGATAAATGCAAATCAGAAATCCGTTGTTTAAAATAAATCCAAATGGTATGAAACAGAGCTGTAAATCAAATTTACAATATTTACAAATTCTAAAACAAATTGTTCTGTTATTAAAGATTTAATTATCATAAAATGATAAAGTGATTTCGGAAATAACTTTAATTACACAGTTCAACAAATATTTGGCCCACTCGACCCGGGGGAATGCACAGAAAAAAAAGTAAGATTCATATCAATTTGATACGGGCTAGTTAATTTCACATTTTATCAAATACTATTTTTTCGCATTACATTTTTCATTTCTAAACTATAACTTTGCCTTTTAACCGAAAATACTTTCAATTTGTCAAATGATATTAGAAAAGATTCGAAGCATATTTTTTAATTTTCGAAACTCTCACAATAGGTATAGAAATATACAGATAGTGTTGCAAATCGAAACTTCAAGCAACATAAAGTAATGTATAAGTAGGATTTCAGCCACACGCTTGCCCGACAGCGCAATGCAGTAAGACGCCATGCCAATTTGTTACGTGCAAGAAGTGGCCTAAATTCGATCCCCAGTCAAGGCGCGGGGCCAACAATGTATAAATTCGTTCTTTTTCTGTTACAATAAAACAATAACTGATAGTACTTATCTTAAAGTGATAGTATTGGATTTACGACCTGCCATTTGTAATTGATTTTATTTTTCGTTGTGTAAAAATAAATAATAAAATATCAAATTGATCTTGAAAATATCATTTTGATATGGTCGAAAAGAAATAGTTGATGACAGGCTCAAGGTCGTAAATATTTTATGTGCTTTATAATCAATTAGAACACAGCTTGTTTCTTTGTCTTCAATATATTTCGATACGCCGTCGGCATTCGTCATCAGAGCTGTATAGCAATAACACAAGAAAACACCAATTTTTACACTTCATACAAAACAAAAAGCTTACAAAATGTTTACATACAGAAAGCAACAGCGTCCAATCAGTCAGCTGAGGAGTTTGAAACTGAGTCTAATTTCTTATTGCTAAGGTGTAGGTGTCTGTATATGTGAGCACAATGTTCAGTGTCCGTTTTGAAATTCATCCTAGTGGGCGTGCTTATTATATACAACATTTCTAAAGTAAACCGTTTGTTAGATATGCACAAACTTTTTTTGGTCCAGAGCATTTTATACTCGGGGTGAAATCTAAATTTCTGTATTCTGTAGATTTAATTAATAATGCTTTATCTTCTTTAGATTGCCATAGCTTAGTATAAAAGAAAGGGAAGGCTTTCTTTCATTCATATAAGGCAATATTTCTCTGTGGACATTTTGGACATTCAAAATCTTTCATTTGTGCCTGTGCCCAAAGAAAAAAGCTTTTCTGAAAATTGCCCTGTAGTAACCTTAAAAACGAACAAGATCCATAACTTGTCATAATCCTTTGAAACCGTTAACCTGCACCCCACCCACACCCACATTCAGCCAGCACACAACAGCTTCTAAGAAATTAAGTTAAATGTGAAAATGTCAATCTGTTGCCGGCACGTAGTATTTTAAGCATTCTCAAACCAACCACCTGACACACCCGCACAACAAATTATAGCCATATCAAGTTCTTTCGCATTTCATCTCGAAAACCAGGTGACGACCAAAATGCAGACAAAAGCCCAGAACTCACACACGCACACAGAAACCCCAACCAACAGACAGACCCAACAGTCAGACAGAGAAGGGGGTGATAATATCAAGTGGCTTTGGCAGAAAAAAAAAAGGAGAAAGAATGCCGAAAAACCACAGCAACAGACCTGAGCATGGCTGGTGGCAGTGGCGAAACTTCATGCGAGAAATAGTGCTTACTAAGCATTAAATTATAATTAAATTTTAAACAATGAAACTGAGTTAAAGGACAAGGACAGGCGCGACACTATAAAGCTCTTAATCACAAACATGCGCAGCCACTTCAAAAACGATGCCGAGTCCTTATCCACAGTCACCAGCCAACTCATCGCCAGCCTCATCATATCAGTGTGGAAAATGGAATTGGGGAGTGCGGGGCTGAGAGACGACGGAGACTCGGTTTTGGGCTGGCTAAGCATATGCGCATATAAATTAACATAGACACCCGAGTATTTAATTAAAATTCCATCAGCAGTAAAGCCAGACTTATGGCTAGAGATGACAGCGTGATTTACAATTAGAAGACAGACAAAATAGTTTGTTCCGCTCTTCCAGGCCAACAGATTGACGAAGGTTTACTGGGACTCAAATTTGTTATGTAACATTTCTTCAGGTTTGTAAACAGAAAGTAGTCTTCAGTCATCAATTAAAAGTGTTGAAAATAAAATTTTCTTTAATACTTTAAGTATCAAGTTGATGGTTTCGAAGCTATTAAAATATTAGTGGTATTCCTGAAAGTGATTTAATTTTTTTTTTTGATAAATAAAAAAAAAAAGTAGGGGAAAAAAAAAAAAAAAATGAAAAAAAAATGGAATTTTTTGGTGGGTTTTTTTTTGTTTGTTTTTTTTTTTTGTTTTTTTTTTAAAAAAAAAAAGGGGGGGGGGGGGGGGGGGTGTGGGGGGTGTTGATATGTTGATGATTATTTTTATTTTTTAAGTTAAAAAAAAAACCTCCCAAAATTAACCCTTTTTTTTTTTAGAAGCCCGTTCCACCAATCTTTCTTTCTTTCACGAAAGCAAATCAAAGGTAAAAGGCTGATATTTTTGAAACTATTACACTATTATTTCGAGGATATTCGAGCTGTCTTCGATTCGAATCTCTGGCATAGAGCGTCATCTTGCAAAGCGCAGAAAGAGTAACAATTGTTCTTTGCATATGTTTTCAACATCGACGACAGTTCAGATACGTTTATGCTTAGCTGCTTAAAATAACCTTGTAAAAATATAGCATATAATTTTAACTAAGTACAGATATGTCAAAAATCCTTAGTGTGGAAAACGTAAAGCATCATAAGCTGCTAGCTGTAGGGTTGTCGAAATATCGATATCGAATACCTGTTGAATATATTTTTAGTGCGTAATTTAGTTAATTCCGGCCACAAAAAGGGAGGTTTTCTGAAGGCATTCTCTTGGATATTGCTAGTATTAGTGGTATTACTTAGAAAACCTTCCTTTTTGTCCAAAAACCAAAATAAGTATTCATATTATTAATTTTTTTGAGGATCCAATTAATACCCAAAATATCAATTTGATACTAGATACTGATTTTAGTTAAAATTTTATGCAACGGGTATCAAATTGATATTGCTTCAATTATTTTTAGTTGCAGCTGTGAAAAAATGTGACCAATATGTTAGAGTACAAACGTCGCCAGTCTTGTTTTATAGTTATGAGCAAAACATATAATATACAAACAACCATTTTTGTTTAACTTTTAAAATATTGAAATTTATTTATTTTTACACTTGTTTAGGCTTAAACAATTTCATTGTCATCTCTAGCATTGACACACATTTAAACGCTAAGCCAAGCAGAGATGCGCCCTTAAGGAAAATCCACCAAAAACCACACGGCACATGCCGCACACGTACACGTCCAGTTAAATCTGTGAAACGCCTTTGGCGCCCTCCAGCATCAACATCAGAGCCGAGCGAGCAAACAAAGCGAGTAGCCTCAAAGCACACAAACACATACACACGAGGGGAACTCTCCCAGTGGCCCTTTCCCAATTTGTAAAGGACAGGTGGTAACAGGAAAGAGCCTGCGGTACTGGCATCGTAGTCGACATCGTCGATGCTGACTGATGAAGTGGAACTTCAACTTCTCACACTGACACAGGTAGCAGAAGCAGAAGACAATGATGATGACGATGATCGTGATAAGCACGGACTCATAATTAAGTGGACAAAGTGTGGGCAGGAAGGAAGGAAGAGTTTAAATGAAATATGCATGCCCTGCAGCAGAGAGAAATAATTAAATATGGATTTAGTTAAGGTAACCCCCATATGGGAAGGCTAAGAACAAACTAACCCCGGTTGACATTTAACAGAAAAGCAACAAAAAGGGCTTCAGGCTTAAGACACTTGGCTGTGTTGAACTATGCATGCTCTTCCAAAGATAATTTAATCAAAACAAAAATATAAATATATAATTTAAAAAAGTACTATTTACTCTAATGTCTGTCTATTTTGTGAATTATTTAGGGTGTGACCATCATTCGATGCATTAAAAATACCTTAACACTAAAATATCAATATATCTGTACAAATTCACACCATGGCGGTCAAATAATTCCAAAGAATACTTAATTTAAAAGTTAATCTGATTTTTAGAAATTGTAAGGATGTGTTTTCGCCAGAACGATATCCGGCTACGGTTCTTACGTGAATCAGAATAAGCTTAGTACTTCTGTGTCTTAAACAATTTAATGGGAAAATTAGGCCATCCAAAATCAACCGTAGCTATCCAGCTTTCACCCACAGTCTGTTGGGTGTTAAAAGTCCAACCAATCCCCAAACAAAGTTAAGGCCTTTGTTGCCTCAATGAGTATTTAATGCGTCAAACTGTTTAAATTTCTATTGGCTTTTTTAGTTCGACTTTCGTTTTGACTTTTGTTTCGGCCACATATGCTGTTGTTGTTGTTTTTGTTTCGGATTGTGCAAAAAAGTGACGCTCGGCTTTCAACTTTTTGACCAAACACACACACATGCACACACTCGGCCACATCAGGCAAATGGTCATCCTGTGGAACCATTTATTTTCCACTTTGGCCAAAAGACAAAAACGAACTGAAATAAAAACTAAAGTAAAAACGAAAAGTTTTTAGTTAGCTTTTGATGAGGGTCAACTCAAACTCATCGCTGGTCACCACTTTTCAAGTGGATGGATCTGGTGCACCCAAATGCTAAAACAAAAAAGGATGACATACAATAGTTTGGACATTGTTTTTGACATGACTTTCTATCAAAAACAAATTTTGTGCCCTTCTTTTTTGTTTGGTCGTTTGCTACAAATCGGATCAAATATGTGACAAAACGTGGAAAGAAAAAACTTAGAAATGAGAATGAAAATAGGTGAACCAATTGACAACTTTTTAAACTTGATTTGGACACTTAAAATTAGACAGGATTCTATAAACAATTGTAAATTTTCCAAAAAAAAATTATTTTTTTAGGAAGCTTGTGCTGATGGCTACTTTCACTTATGAAAGTTGTTGTCTTACTTTAGATTTAAGGAAACAGATTGAAGGATCGCTGTGGAAATGCTACCATATATGATTATTGTCTCACCCTGCTATCTCTTCCTTTTTGGTAGTACGGGGAGGCTCTAATGTTTTACTAAATCACTCATACGAAGAGTTGCCTATTTTTTTTTGTCAATTTACATATTTTAGCTCGATACTGCCGCTTTTTTATGTGTTTTACATCTCTAACTCACACAGAGACTTTTCTCTCCGCCTTTCTGTAACACTCATTCTTACTGGCAACACGCCGGTCTCCAATAAACTGAACTAAAATCGAAAAATTTAAATGTAAAAATTTGATTCGTGAATTACTTCGGTGTCTTTGCTCAGATCTCATTGTGCTTTTCGGAATAAATAGATTTAAGGACTACGATAATATACATTAAGCGACGAGGTTGTAATTTTCAAATTGTGACTAACGGTTTTTTGTAGTTTAAGGGGGATGGGGGGGAAATTTTGCGAATCTGAAACAAATTTGATCTACGTTATCAATCAAATTAATGGGCGTGTTCACCAGCATACCCCAAACATCTAACAAAAATCATCAATCAAAAAAAAGTGTTAGGCTGCTGGTGAACGAACTTGATAGAATTTTTAGGCAACAAAGTTATCGATATATTTTTGTTGGCGGAAGGTTTGAATTTTTGACAACAAACAGCTTAATATAATTCAGAACTGGCTACCAAATACTTCTAACCTAGCACCAACTGCTCCTGGATTTCATTGAATTTTCCTTAAGACTTTGTTAGCCATTTAATGTTTGTTGTAATCCCGGCCCCGTCAAGAATGTGCCCATCAAACTCGAATATCCGATGGCCAAATCTTTTACCTTTGACGAAACATACCATTACCATTAAGAAGAACTCTTCTTCACGCATAAAAGGGTCTGAAAATGTTAATTTTAACAAAGTGCAATGGGCTAAAAATAGAGATGGGCGAATATGGGCAATTCTCCCTCCCGCCACGATCCCGGCCAAAAAATTTAATTCAATGCTGCATGCCTGCCAATAAGGCAGTGACCTGCTAGTGCCCAGACCAGAAGTAAGATGTTTTCAGTTTCAGGTTGATCCAGGACCACCTGACCCTAGCTACAGCGGAAGCCGGAAGGTAAGTCCATCGTTCCGTAACTAGGCGCCTGGCTTCATTCCTTGGGATTATCTTGTAAGAGGATGTCGGCGGCCCTATCAAGCTCTTATCTGGGAGGAGCTGAATGGCAAGGCCTTGACAAACTGTGTTGAGGAGTCCATGTAGATCCAGATGAGGTGGTTACTACGCGTACGCAGGGCTTCTTCGTTTTGAAGTGGTGGCTTTTCAAGCTTTCATCCTCCTCCCGCAACAACCACGTGCTACTTGTGAAACCACATCCTCTGCCAATTCATTTAATAAAAATCCAACAGGTTTCCACATTCATTTTGCATTTTCTTTCTCAAAATTGCTTGCTTGTTTACTTCTGACAGCTGTGTGCTATCGATAACAAATCGCCCCCTCCCGCCCCCGCAATTCGGGAAAAACGTTATTTCTCCTACAGTTTTAAAGATAGACTATTCGTACCTTCTAAAGATCTCAAGTTATGAGCAAAAATGTAAAAAATAGCCGAGTTAAAAAGTGTTGCATACTTTTCAGATGTTCACCCTAAGGAACGCAAAAACACTGTTAAACATGTTTTTTCATGAGTAACGGGTATATCGAAGTCGGTTAGAGCCGACTTTAACTTGCGCTCTCGTTTGTCATCGATTTATGCTGCTGAACACGCTCAATGAGTCCGATGATTAATTAATTATTTTGTTAACAAATTTTTTGTTCAGAAGTATTTTAAGAAATGATATAAGTACTCCTATTTTAATGAAAAAATATAAATAAAGCGTAGAACTTTTTAGCAGGCTCTAGGTCGTTATGTTATGATTTTGTATATAACTTTTCTAAAACAAGAAACGCACAACACCACAAAGGAGGCTGGATGACTGTATAACGCTATTTCATGAATATCAATTCAATCTTCAGCAGTCTGCGCCTGACTTCAATCTGGCAGAAGGTACCTCATGAATCCCAAAGGCAGGCTTGTAGCAAATCCGACATCAGCAGAAAACGCCAAAATCACTAAAGCTTTGAGTTTGTGTGCATGCCCCGTGTCGGAGCCTGCTAAAAGGTTCTATGGCATGGGCGTCTGGGCATAAAACCACGCCCATTTTATTCAACATAGTTTTATAGTATAACAAAGCAGGGACTGTAATCATTATAAGTGATATTTTTAAAATCCCAACTTAATGATTATTTATTAATTTTTACTATTTTGCTCATTTCATAATGATTATTTTTGAGTTTTACTAAAAAACTCTGATTTTAATTGTTATTGTCTGAGTGAAAAAATAATACTTACAAAATAATGATTATTTTGTGATTTTTATTTTTCGCTCAAAAATATCGCTCACGGTGCTATTACGACCATACGAAAAGGAACTGGAAACAAAATAACTATATATTCTTAGGATGTGAACCAAGGCGAAACTTTGAAGCCAAATTTTGATTAAAAAAAACTCTTCCTTTAGGCGCGATTTTGGTGGTCAATGTGGCACTGGCGATCTGACACCGGATTTTAATAGATGTCGGCGAGATAAGACGAAAATAATTTGACCAAGTTTTCCAATTTTTGCATAGTTTTCAAGATATCCGCCCACAAAAGTATAAAATTTCACATAACTTACACAAAAAAAAAAAAACAAGGGCATAGCCTGATTTGTAGGGGAACCGGCCTCCGACGCTTTTAATTTTTTGAGTATGCAGTTTCAAAGTACACCAACAGAAAGTAGTTTAGCGATTTTTTGTACACTTCTTGTACAAACCCTGGATTTTTAACAGCGATTTTTATCATATCAATCACAATCCTTTTTCGAGCTGTATATACCTAAATTTTATTATTCACTTTCGTTTTTTGTATATTAATCAAGTTCAAACCATTTTACCGTGATTTACGAATCATTATATTAAAATCTATGAGGATTAGTAGCAGTACTGCAAAAAACTTAAATGCCAATTAAGATTAAAATTATTTCAGATCTAGTGCATTAGCGCACATCTTAGCTAAGTGACCCCCATGGTAGTTAAATTAATAATTACTTAAGCAATTGCTTTCAAATAACTGCACTATGATTGTGATGTTACTGAACCGCAAAAAAAATACCATGGATGACCAATGGTTAAGAGAATAGACGTGTGGTTACGATAGCTTTAAAACTGACGGAGGAGATAGCATAGAAACAGACGGACGGACAGACGGACATGGCTATATCAACTCAGCTCGGCGTGCTGATCAAAAATATATATGGGTGATTCCATGAAAAATCGCCCACTGGGATTTTTTTCTGGATCGAAATATTTTTTCGTATTCCTTGTAGTAAAATAGTATATACGTATTTTCAGCATTTTGGCGAAATATACTTAATTCGCGGGTAAAGTCGATTTGAAAATTTACATTTTAAAAAAATTTAATTATTTTAAATTGCTTGCTCAAAAAAATAAAAATATTTAAAAAATCTGAAAATTAGCATCTGAATCCAAACTTTCAAATAACTCACACTTAAAAATTTAAAAATTTTTGTTTGGTCTTCAAATCGCGAAAATAAGTAAACAAAATTAATTGCCGCGAAAGGGATTTTTTTTTTGTCTTCATTTTTTTCTCAAAATTTGGTCTTGTATGCAGTAAATTACTGTATTAAGCTGTAAATGGGAAATCCAATACTTAAAGAGTTATGGCCATTTTTCATTTATTTAAATTAATTTTCTGTAACAATATCAGATTCAGTATGTTTAATAGTATGAAGGTAATGTTTTTGTGGTCGAATATAGTGAAGTCTATCATCATAAAAATGATTTTAACAGGTCGGCGGAGTGGCATTTTGATGCAACAGCCCACGGTAAAGGGCATTGCGATGGAGCTGGATAAACACTAAAAAGAATGGCTAGACGGGCAAGCCTTCAAATTATTACGACAAACAGATTACCACTGCCATTGAAATCTATGAATACGCCAACGAATTTTTACCAAACATCACAGTAAGATACAGAAACACAAATCACTTAACTACGGCCACAGAATTATTAAAATTACAATTTCCGAAATGCAAATCTATACAAGGGACACTCTTTTCAACCACAAAAAAAACTTCTGAAAACCAAAACAATTTCACATTCCGAAACATCTAATATTGTTAGTTTCTAAATAAATGAATTTAAATAAATGAAAAATGTCCATAACTCTGGAACTATTGGATTTCCCATTTACAGCTTAATACAGTAAATTACTGCATACAAGACCGAATTTTGAGAAAAAAATGAAGACAAAAAAATCCCTTTCGCGGCAATTAATTTTTGTTTACTTATTTTCGCGATTTGAAGACCAAAGAAAAATTTTTAAATTTTTAAGTGTGAGTTATTTGAAAGTTTGGATTCAGATGCTAATTTTCAGATTTTTTAAATATTTTTATTACCAATGTCTTTGGATAGCAAGCAATTAAAAATAATTAAATATTTAAAAAATGTAAATTTTCTAATCGACTTTACCCGCGAATTAAGTATATTTCGCTAAAATGCTGAAAATACGTATATACTATTTTACTACAAGGAATACGAAAAAAATATTTCGATCCAGAAAATCCCAGTGGGCGATTTTTCATGGAATCACCCATATATTTTTTGATCAGCACGCCGAGCTGAGTTGATATAGCCATGTCCGTCTGTCCGTACGTCTGTTTCTATGCTATCTCCTCCGTCAGTTTTAAAGCTATCGTAACCACACGTCTATTCTCTTAACCATTGGTCATCCATGGTATTTTTTTTGCGGTTCAGTAACATCACAATCATAGTGCAGTTATTTGAAAGCAATTGCTTAAGTAATTATTAATTTAACTACCATGGGGGTCACTTAGCTAAGTGCACTAATGCACTAGATCTGAAATAATTTTAATCTTAATTGGCATTTAAGTTTTTTGCAGTACTGCTACTAATCCTCATAGATTTTAATATAATGATTCGTAAATCACGGTAAAATGGTTTAAACTTGATTAATATACAAAAAACGAAAGTGAATAATAAAATTTAGGTATATACATTTTGTTGTTTTTATTAATTTTAAATACCTTCTTCAACATTTAAAATTCTGAAAAAATTGCAGAAATTGTATTTAGGAACGACAATTGGACATGTAAAATATGAAAGTGAAACCCTTTCTGGATGCCTTAAACAAATGGTGTTAAAAATTTCGCGTAATTTTGCAGGTTACGGATAGCATTTTTAAAAAACTGGAAATCTGTTCCGGGGGGAGTGTATACATGCCATCTTTGACCAGAAAAAAAATTGGAATTATTTAATGGATAGATAGCTCGAAAAAGGATTGTGATTGATATGATAAAAATCGCTGTTAAAAAATCCAGGGTTTGTACAAGAAGTGTACAAAAATCGCTAAACTACTTTCTGTTGGTGTACTTTGAAACTGCATACTCAAAAAAATTAAAAGCGTCGGAGGCCGGTTCCCTACAAATCAGGCTATGCCCTTGTTTTTTTTTTGTAAGTTTTTATGTGAAATTTTATACTTTTGTGGGCGGATATCTTGAAAAATATGCAAAAATTGGAAAACTTGGTCAAATTATTTTCGTCTTATCTCGCCGACATCTATTAAAATCCGGTGTCAGATCGCCAGTGCCACATTGACCACCAAAATCGCGCCTAAAGGAAGAGTTTTTTTTTTAATCAAAATTTGGCTTCAAAGTTTCGCCTTGGTTCACATCCTAAGAATATATAGTTATTTTGTTTCAGTTCCTTTTCGTATGGTCGTAATAGCACCGTGAGCGATATTTTTGAGCGAAAAAATAAAAATCACAAAATAATCATTATTTTGTAAGTATTATTTTTTCACTCAGACAATAACAATTAAAATCAGAGTTTTTTAGTAAAACTCAAAGTTTAATAATTATTACTGAGGAATATGTCCAAAAAATCATTAAGTCGAAAATCATTGCAGATATGCATTTTAGATGCAAATAGAACCAAATTGGTATAGTTCTTTTATTTGTACGACTTTTCTAAGTATATGATTTTTTACATTAAAAAATATAAAATAATCATTATTTACGGTCCCTGTAACAAAATGATTGTTTCAGTGACCTTTTTGATAAAAAAAAAGATGTGAGTGTCGCTAGCACTCACGAGTCTTTGATGCGAAACATGATGATAAGTTTAATAGCTTATTTTCAAATCACAAGCTCTGTCAATAGTATATAATTCAGCAAGGACACTCTTTCGAAAGAAGACAAATAACGGGGAGTAGAAATACTAAAAACAGAATCACCTGCTGCAGAGTTCTTTAATTTTTTCAGGAAGTTTAATGCGCTGATCGAAAGATAAATGATGATGTTTTACCCCCCAAGATACCACCAGATCCGACCCAGATCCCTTCCAGATCCCACCCAGATCTTTTTCAGATCCCACACAGATTCCATCCAGATCTCGCCCAGATCCACATCCCACCCAGATACCACCCGGGTCTCACCCAGATCCCGCCCACATTCCACCCAGATCCTACCCAGATACCACCCAGATCTCGCCCAGATCCCTAACAGATACCACCCAGATCCCTTCCAGACCCCATCTAGATTCCACCCAGATCCCTTCCAGACCCCATCTAGATTCCACCCAGATCCCACCCAGATCTCAACCAGATCCCTTCCAGATTCCATCCATATCCCACCCAGATCCCACCCAGATCTTGCCCAGATCCGTTCCAGATCCAACCCACATCTCATTCAGATCCCATCCTGATCCATCCCAGATCCCACCCAGAACTTAACCAGATCTCGCCCAGCTCCCACCCAGATCCTCATCAAGATCCCACACAGATCCCACCCATATCGCTCCTAGATCCCTCCCAGATCGCGACCAGATAAGATTCCACCCAAATCTCTCCCACATACCACAAGATCGCACCAAGATCACACCCAGATCTTTTCCAGAACCCACCCAGTTGCCCCTCTTCAGCATCTTTCCTTCCTATTCACTTCCCCCCTCGGCCCATCCTCTTGTGTGTTTGTTTGCTGCACAAATCAAAACAACACAAAATATGAATGACGTCAGCGTCACGCGACGCAGAAACCAAATTTTACTTCTACTAAAATGGTTTGATGCTGCTCTCAGTGCCCTGTCTTTTCAGTACTTAGTAGCACTCACTCTCCCTCTCGCGCTTACCACAAAAGTTGTGGGAGTACTCTCAATAATGTTCTCTCGTTGTTGTTGTGGTAGTTTTCTGTGTTTTGATTTTTTGGCTGAGCCAAACTCAAAGAACTGTAAATAAAATGTTGGGAGTGGGTGTGTGATCTTAAACTCTTCTCTGCATCTCTCTCCGCCCCCCATCACCAATCTTCCCCCTGCCATCACCCGTCTTGTGTGGGTGTGCCGAGCCACTGCATAGAGCAAACACAGCAACAATGGTTGGCTTCAGTCTCACGTGACTCTCAAATCAGTTTTTACTCCAACCATCTTGCGTGTGTGTGCGTGTGCCGAGCCACTGCACAAAGCAAAGACAGCAACATAATATGGTTGGCGTCCGAGTCACGTGACGCTCAAATCAAATTTTACTCCTACTAAAATCGTCCGTCAGCGTCACGTGACACTGAAATCAAATTTTACTCCTACTAAAATCGTCCGTACCGAAATTAAAGATGTTTCACATCAAAAAAGTGTAGTACTGTTTAAGGCTTACGGTTACTGAAATTGCTGAATTTTTAGATAAATGCTAATAAGGCTGGAATGACACTTTCAATTTTTAGGGACAATTTTAGTCACAATTTTTCATCTACGGTTGGTGTAAGCGAGTCAGAGTATGCTTGAATTCTCCGCATAATGCTTTGCATAATACCGCATTGATACGCAACAGCAAATTGGACCTATTAACAAAAAATTCCGACAATAATTATCTCTAATTATCTCTAAAAATATTTGTCTCACCTACTATTTGTTAAAATATGAATGACCACGAAAATGTTTTATTCATTTGCCTATAGAGTCCTAATTTGAAATAGAATTTGCTGTTTATAAATAAAAACAGACAACACTGCGAGTGAGTGATACCAAAGACAATACATATATAGATACTGCATCTCATACAATATTTTTTTTTTGGGATCCAATGTCAGCTCCCAATAAAAATCGTTATTTGCGTCACATGTGTCATCTAAATTATCTATAAATTTTTGCTCTTAGCAGAATAGTTAATTTAGAAAACGTATAGCTAAGTTTCAGTAGCGAAATGCAAAAATTTGCATCCAATGTCAGCTCCCAAAAAGACTCGTTTTTAGTTTCACATGCGTCATCTATAATATAAATAAATCTTTGGTGATACTTAAAACATTGGAACTTGATAAATATTTACCTTTTATTACTTTTATATCCGAAAACTAAATTTGTTACCATGCATAAATACCTTCCCACGAAGGCAATACCGCTTCCATCCATATGAGATCAATTCATGGTCGAACATTTTGCCATTTATCGTTCATTTCTCAGACTTAGTTTTCTTTCTTTCTCATTTTCGTGCCTTTGGCGCGCTAAAAACATCTCTCTGTGATTTTTTCAATCAAAATTTCGAAGCCAACTTAAGCTTGAGCGGGATTTGGTGAATGTGTTTGCCAATGAGGGGTTGTGAATGTCCCTGGGTGTCTGCTGCCTGGAATCGCGACCCTGGGTGACAGTTGTGTGTGCGAGTGTTTGTGTGCTTTGTCTTATTTTCATTTCGTTTTGCTGGTTTTTATTTGTTGTTCGTTTATCTATTTGTGTTTACTCTCCTTTTTGCCATAAGGCGACAATCGTTGGCGTCCTCATCATCGTTTGCTGTGGTAATCCATAGGATGATGATATTCCCTAAACTAAATCAAAACGAAATCGAATCGGAATTTATTGTCATCTTCATTTTGCGCCTTAGATTATGCCACACAGATTTTTCCTCTACGGGGTTTCAATTTCGGTGTGAACTTTCGCTTTTGGGTTTGGATTTCGGTTCTTGGGGGCAGGCGGTTGTTAGATGGATGGGGGTTGATGGCCCGAAGCTACAGGTTATGTTTTCTGTGTGTTTTGTTTTTGCTCAATTCTCTGCTGATTGTTGTGTTTTGGCAGCAGCTGGCATCAAAAATACATCACTGAATTGATACCAACATAGTGGATTACCGCCTTGGGTACTTTCTTCTGTTGCATGTGGCATGCAATGTCTTGATGAAATTTAATTTTCTAACTAATTGTTGGCAAGTTAAGTGCGAAGTGGCGAAGGCGTTCGTGCATCTGACAAAACACCAAACACCGCAAACCCATGAAGCCGCGGTTCAACTGTCAGCCAGCCTAGCTTTGCTACTGCTTCCGCTACCGATTCTGGCTCTGACATTGCTTCTGCCGTTGACAGGAGCGGAATGTGGTTTTTTTTCCCCGCCTCCCCTCCCTTAGCCAAAGTGCGTGTGTGATGTTGCTTTATGCATTGATTTTCTGGGCTTGCACATTTTATCATCATAATTTTCTTCTATTTTTTGTGGCTCTCTCTTTTACTCTGTTTTCTGATTGTGGTTAATGGTACAGCGACTGATGCAATAATTTAGCTGCCTGTCTGATTGCGGTTTGCCACAAAACGCTATTGAGAGGACCATCACAAAAGTACATACGAAGTGCAAGAGCTCAGAGAGCTTGAACTACCAAATTTTTTTTAATATATTTAAGAATCATGATCGTTTCTAATTATTGCAATTTAGCGTCCTGATCCCTGTTGATTTGAAATTATGATTCGGTTAGGCTTCGGTTTAGCTCCATCAGGTCTTCTTTCCAATTTGGAAATTCCTATACATGGGGTTAAAACAAATCCAATTGCAATTCTAATTATCTTTGTTAAGTCAATCTCTAGTTTGTGTCATTGTGAAGGACCTTTCTCCGAAATATTAGAATCGTAGTTCTCCCAGAATTGGGTATTGGCGCTCATGTTGCAAAGCGAGCTCTTCTTGTTGCTTATATAGCGGCTAAAATTGTGTGGCAGCAGCTCGGGTCTCGCTTGAAATATTACTTTTTTAGCATCCACCGAAAAGTCATCTCTAAATAAATTAATTTTTTGATAAATAAAAGAAAAAACGTTAATTTGTGATTATCTCGAAATCTGGTCTAATCGATTTTGTGATACAGTGCAGTGCACTGTGGGCCAGAAATCTCATTTTTTGGCCAAAACTCTGGCATTTGTACACCAGGCTAGCTCGAAAGCTGCAATTTTCGACAAAATGATCTTTAAAGATTGAGCTTAAATCACATAATTTAAAAAGCAACAAAAAAATTTTATATGATATTGATAATCCAACTCAAAGTCGAAAAATATTTCAACTTTTTCGTTTAATAACACAGTGCAACGCATAAATTGTTTACGCCTTCGGACCCCGATATTTTTTAAGAGCATACCGAAACTAAAAAAATCCCCAAAGGACTTGGCCCTATCACATCGTAAAGGTCCTTTTTTGATACCCAACATATTTTCACCCCAAACTGTCCATATATCATAAACCGTTTGGAATTTTATTTTTATATCTTAGGCAAAGTTAAAGATATAAACTAGAGGAAAAAAGTCATGAAGAGACTGACCCAAAAATTGGCATCTAGTGCTTTAAAAGTGCAAAAACTTCGAAAAAAGTGCAATTATTTATGTGTTTCCTCTGAAACGGCTAAACTACGGGGAATTTGAAAAACCTTTCTTCTGCGAAATTATCCCAAACAACAATATAAACAAATCTCTAGTACACGCCAGCTTCATACGAACACCCCTTCATACCGATTTATTACTATAAAAGTTATCATTTCTATATAACACGTTGTATAATGAATTCATCATGTATTCGTTATATATCATTTGTAGTATCAAAACGGTGTGATACTACAGTACTACATACAAATTGGCTTCGTTTAAGAGTATTTTATTACAGAATTCATGTGTTATATTCCGAATGTTGGAGCAGCAGCCGCTGCATTAGAATTTATATTTTATTAGCTTTAAGTTAGTTGAAAAGAAATAATTGAGTTGAAACTGAAATTGAACTGTTATACTTCTTGTAAGCATGTAAGCGCAGCTTGGCTAGTCGGGCCTGTGTGTGGGCTTCCGACTGCTAAAGCTGCAGAGACGAAATCAGTGCTTGTAAAAATCTCGAAGCAACCACCACGCCAGAGAAGGCATTTTAAACAATTAAATATAACATATCCACCAACCACTAGTCAGAGTATTAATACCGGGTTCAAATATTTATATCTCATCTGGGAAAAATCTTCCAGATTATTCACCGAATTTAAAAAAAAAGCATACATCTAGGGTGGCTGTATAACAGAACAAGATTGATTTCAAATGGGAATATAATTTTAAATGCGATTGTATAAAAATTCAAAGCAAAACCGCGCAAAAGCGCATACCTACAGCTATAGTAAATTATTCAAAGATAATAATAAACAATATTGTGAGCAAATTAAGAGAGGTAATGTTGGGTACTCTTAAGCCAAAGTTGCAAATTGTAAAAAAAACCCAAAAAATTTTAGAGTTTTTTCATTTTTTATGTAAACGCTTTCGATTGAAAAGTTCTTGGTAATTTTTTATAGCAATCTAATACGAAGTCGAAAATAAGAAATCAATTCCCGGCAGCTGTTGCTTTCCTAACTTTGACTATAATTTTTTTATTTTTTGCATAAATTTTCAGAAAAATCATCATTGAAAGGCTGGCATTCAAAAACTATTTTGTTAAAAGGTACCAAAATTTTGGCATAAAATATCTATATGTATTCAAAAATCATTGCAGACCTTCGTTTTATCCATTTTCCCAAACAAAAAATTGGGACTTTTGGCCAACATTTTGGGCTGCTAGCCCAGTGTGCAGTGATAGAAAAATGATAAATTTTTTTGAAAAAGGAAAAATTTGCAACATACACTTAAAATATTTATTGGTATAAATAAAAGAAAAATGTATATACTTTATGTGGTCGGAGATGCTTCCTTCCAATTTTAATAAACCCTTTCCAAGGGTATACACTGTTTGTCCGGAAAGTAATAGGACTGATTTTCTTACGCCGCACACTGGGCCAGCAGCCCGAGATTTTGGCCAAAAGTCCCAATTTTTTTTTTTGGAAATTGGACAAAACGAAGAGCGGCAATGATTTTAAATAGATAAAGCTATTTTATGGCAAAATTTGGAACCTTTTCTCAAAATGGTTTTTGCGAGACAGCCGTTCAAAGTTAATTTTTCTGAAAATCGATGCAAAAAATAATTAGTTATTATTGGAAAAATGGAATGCAACAGCTGAAGCAGTTTGATTTTTTATTTTCGACTACGGACCAGATATCAATTAAAAAATATACAGAAGCTTTCATTCGTAAGCGTTTACATAATAACTGAAAAAAATCCTAAATATATTGGGGTTTTTTACTTTTGGCTACTTTCAGTTGAGAGTACCCCTTAGTACCCTTCGCGATTCCCTTACAACATGGCAAAATGTTTTCTTTGAATATTGCACTATAGCTGTAGGTATGCGCTTTTGCGCGGTTTTGCTTTGAATTTTTATAAAATTGCATTTAAAATTATATTCCTATTTGAAATCAATCTTGTTCTGTTATACAGCCACCCTAGATGTATGCATTTTTTTTTTCAACTTCGGAGTATAACACACGCATTCTGTTATAAAACGCTTTGAAACGAAGCCAATTTGAATTTGTCAAAATGTGTAGCATACTCTTAGACGCACTGAAGGTAAAGAATAATATATTAAATAAATTAGATTTTTAATTAATTAAATTTTTATTTTAATTCAGTTGTTTTAAGTATTGAATTTAAAGAGGAGGTAAAATTGATAGAAAAAACGGTTACAGTAGTCATATTGACTGAAAATCCTCGACAGGGTGGGGAGTCAAAGTCAAAAACTTCTTGGGTCAATATCTAACAAATCATTAAAGATATCAAGACACATTAATTTTTTTTAGTTATGTGGTACTTATATATACTTCTATGCAAGAATTGGGTCAAATCCAATTACAATTTTTTTTTCTATAATTATTTAACGAAAAAGTTGAAATATTTTCCGACTTTGATTTGGATTGTGAATATCATATAAAATTTATTTGTTGCTTTTTAAATTATGTGACTTAAGTTCAATCTTTTAAGATCATTTTGCCGAAAATCGCAGCTTTCTAGCTAGCCTGGTGTAGAAATGCCAGAGTTTTGGCCAAAAAATGAGAGTTCTGGCCCACAGTGCGCCGCCAATGTACTTCGGAGCGTTCCTAGCTAATGAACGAGCGGCTGGTCAGTTGTCTCCGAGCACCTGGAGAGTCAGGACAGGCCTTTTCGCGCGACGTGTTTCTGTGAGTGGTGAACTCTATCTCAAGAACAGTTGGGCGTGTAAAAAAGTTTACAATTTAAATAATAGACGTTTTTTAGCATTAGAGCTATAAAAACCGAGATAATCGCTGAAACCCCATAAATTAATTTTTTTTACCTCTGACCCTGAATAACTAACGAAGCGGACACGAGATCATATGTGACTTTTGCCACAATGTTTAGAACGCCAAAATGATGGTATATGGGAGTTTCCAGTTTATTATCTCAAATTACGAATTGAAACCCTAACACCCGTGTGCCAATCAATATATTTGTATAAGACTCGGATAAAAAACTTTTAAACTTTTACCAGCTTTAATCATATATGCAGCAGCATCCGTTAAGAGCATCAATATTTTTGACTCATTCCCTTGTGGTCACAGAATACGAATGCTGTCGTTCACAGATCGAGAAACAGTTGCTTTATTTACTTCTTAAAACTGTTTAAATGACAATTAAAATCAACACGAAGATTCATTTTTGCTCAACATTCCTAAAATCACGTTCATATACTCTTTTGTATTGTTCGCACTTTAATTTTTAACGAGTGGAATTCAGTTTTTCAATGAAATTCGATTCCATATATTTTGCATATTTTGCATATATTTAGCATATTTTTGGCATATTTTTTGCATATATTTTGCATATATTTTACATATTTTCAATATGCATTAAAATTTGTTATATTTAAACGATAATAAAAGGTCTAAATACACAGTTTGGTACCAATCTGATGAAAATTGAGCAAATATGCAAAATCCGAGGTCTAATTATAAGTATAAGACGAACGTCTAACGTAATTAAATGTATAAGTGTTTGCAAACTTACAAAAGCTTGTTGCTACAGAACAGAATTGGCTTGTGTACAAATAAACTTGTGCTTAGTGGAGGCTCAAACCACAAACAGCTTTCGATTTTGATGAAACATGAGACAGTACTGGTTGAGACAGTACTGGCTGAGACAGTACTGGTTGAGACAGTACCGGCTGAGACAGTACTGGTTGAGACAGTACGGGTTGAGACAGTACTGGCTGAGACAGTACTGGCTGAGACAGTACTGGTTGAGACAGTACCGGCTGAGACAGTACTGGTTGAGACAGTACTGGCTGAGACAGTACTGGTTGAGACAGTACCGGCTGAGACAGTACTGGTTGAGACAGTACGGGTTGAGACAGTACTGGCTGAGACAGTACTGGCTGAGACAGTACTGGTTGAGACAGTACCGGCTGAGACAGTACTGGTTGAGACAGTACTGGCTGAGACAGTACTGGTTGAGACAGTACTGGCTGAGACAGTACTGGTTGAGACAGTACTGGTTGAGACAGTACTGGCTGAGACAGTACTGGCTGAGACAGTACTGGTTGAGACAGTACTGGCTGAGACAGTACCGGCTGAGACAGTACTGGTTGAGACAGTACGGGTTGAGACAGTACTGGCTGAGACAGTACTGGCTGAGACAGTACTGGTTGAGACAGTACTGGCTGAGACAGTACTGGTTGAGACAGTACTGGTTGAGACAGTACTGGTTGAGACAGTACTGGCTGAGACAGTACTGGTTGAGACAGTACGGGTTGAGACAGTACTGGTTGAGACAGTACTGGTTGAGACAGTACTGGCTGAGACAGTACTGGTTGAGACAGTACTGGTTGAGACAGTACTGGTTGAGACAGTACTGGTTGAGACAGTACTGGCTGAGACAGTACTGGTTGAGACAGTACGGGTTGAGACAGTACTAGTTGAGACAGTACGGGTTGAGATTATTTACCCACTTTCAACGTCACAATTTCAAAAATTTAATATTTTTCTCACACTATGGGTCCCAGCTCCGTTATTTTTGGACCGATCCAAAATATCCTAGTTCACACCCTAATTACATCAAACGGGTTAATAAGCCCTCGTTATCCATCTATTCGACTGGCACAAGACAAAACCTGGAGGGGGACGGGCAAGCGCTTGTAAAGTATTTTAGAGGCCGTCCGACCTCACCCGATCTCATACAAGAGACTTCACAGTAGACCTTTGTACTAGACGCCGATCGGCATAATAATAATACATATAAAGCTTCATACTAGTTCCATAATGGGCAATATTAAAAAATGAATATACAAAATATTTCAGAAAATTTTTTTTTCGATTTTTTTTTTATTTGCTTAAACGTTCTATTAGGATCTTATAAACATCCTGCAAAACTTTCAAGCTGATCCGAAACTCAGTTTTAAAGATATACACTAAAACAATTATTTTTTCCGACCCTTTTATATGAAAATTGTTTTTATCGATCCTCGTATTTTTAGAAATTCGTATTTTTCCCCCTTTTTTGGTCAAAAACTTTATAAATATTTATAAAATGTTCAATACTATGGAAAAAAAATTGAAAAAAAAAAAATTTTGCTTGGAAATTTTTGCAGATTTTATTTTTTACCATGTCTTGACGCACTTTGACTCAAATTTCTGGAGAACCGATTTTCATAATCTTTTTTTTCGGTGAAAGTTAACACCCAAATGCACCAAATCCGATTTATACATTTATTAAATATAATTTTTATTTCATCGAAAACAGATGTCGAATCTTTAAATGCGATTATCTCGGAACCACTTTTTCCAAAATGGTTGCAAAGATTTAAAGAGTACCTGTTGACCGATTTTAAAATTCTTTCCATTAAATTGCTCCTAATACCCACCATTCTGGTGTGAACTAGGATATTTTTGATCGGTCATCAAATAACGGAGCTAGGACCAATACAGAGGGAAAAAATAGTCGATTTTCGAAATTTTGACTTTGAAACCCCATAACTACGTCATTTATTGACCGATCCAAAATATCCTAGTTCAAACCAGAATTACATTATTTCTTAACAAAACCCTGTCTTCAGTTTTAAATTCAGATCATCCGATCTCAAAAAATTTTTGCAACCATGGGCCTATGTTTAAAATTTTTGGTTAACTTTGAACAGAAATACAACAACCGGAGGTACAACAACAACAAAAAAAATTACTAAATTTAGTTTAACCGATTACCTATCAAATGAAAAAAACCGCTTCTTTATACCACTTATAGTTTTTGAGTAATCTAATTTTTAGTAAACCTTTAAAAAATGACACCTGAAGGTATACAGTACCCTTAAAATAATAATCCGTCTCCATTTTATATTATGAACTTTTAGTGTGCGGTCACACTTGGCTAGAGATGACACATGTTAGCACTTGGCTACAGAGGGTAGGATGCCAAAAAAAATTTGGTCACAAAAATAATTTTTAAGTCTTGCATTTAATTGTGACTTACTTGTGCCTTATTGAAGAATGCAAAATAAAGTAAAAAAAAAACATCTAGTTTTAACATTTAAAAAATATAAAACAAAACAAATAACATCCAAAATTTTTTGTCACGATGCCAGCTCAAATTGCATATAATAGTGTGAGTAAACCGTTATGTCCCCAGCATACCAGGGTGCACACAGGAGATAAGCCCTTCAAATGTTCAAAATGCAATACTGCATTTTCGCAAAAAGCCAATTTAATTGTACATGAGAAACGTAAACACGCTCATAAAATACAGCCTGGAAGTACCGCGGTATACACAGATTTGCTTTCCAAAATAGAAAGTTTGCAAAAAAGGGTTAGTGTGTTGGAGGAGAAGGAGACTTGTTCACAGGACGATTCGGGAAAGTTGCTCCAAAAATTGTATGTACGTATTCCTATAACTTTTACGTGTTTGTCAGTGCCACCCTTCGAATCCTCCGGAAAAAATTCCGGGAGCAATTCCAGCAACTCCACCAGTGCAGACTCTTGTGAACCAGGCGTGGAGGGTGACAATTGGGAACCAGACTTGGTATACGGTAAGTTTAAAGATTTTAAAAATAATTTTTCAATTTTACATTAATTTTAATAATTTTTATCCACTTCGTTGGTTTAGAGATAGCCAGATAGAATACATTTTTATACCCTTGGAGAGGATCCAGGTGTCCGGATGTTCGCAGCGCACAGAAAGAAGCATCTTCTACCACATAAACTGTATTCTTGAGACAACTTATTTTGATTGAGTTTAATAAAACGATCTGCAATGTGTAAATTGTAATGAACAAACCAAGAAATATGATGCCACCTCACCTAAATTGGAATTTTTTGGTGTTATATTTTTTGTAAAAAGTTAAAAAGTTGTTCTTAAAAGATCCTGCTCATGATTTATTGTGAATTATTATTGCTTTCGTTTAATAAATGCCCATCATATAATGGAAATTTTTTAAAGAATGTGTTACTAATCGACTTTTAAATTAGATAAATGGTGCACAAATTTTATTAAATTTTGATTGAGCAGCTAAGTATGCATAAAATTTTGAAATTTGTACGCTTTGATCTAAGACTTTAAATACAACAAGCCTAACTAAAGCGTAAGCAACCGTTGAACATTAAATTCTGAATATTCAAATGAGTCTGTGTACAACTATTAATCAGAAAACATGTTTAATTACAGCTACTAGTAATTTATTATTATTATTATTTGTCATATGAGCCTTAACCTTTAAAACAAATAGGAAATGCAGCTATGCTTGTTTAGATGAAAAAGAGAGCGAAAGTTAATAAATAAAATTCTACATTCTTAAAAGGCTTTAAAAATGAAACCGTAATCTTATGAAGCTCGCAACGCAGATGAAAAGAGTGGAGAACCTTCTTATGGATAAGCTGTACTCAACTACATTTTTATGAGCCAAATAAAAGTGGCAATAAAAATTATATCCCATAATTATCAACGATTCTACAGTGAGAAGAACTGGCTTGTTTTATTAATTGTGGTTTTTCAAACTTGTGTCACATTTATTAATATTTATTTTCAATAAGTAGGTAGGTTCTCCCAAATACACTGCCTCATAGATTTCCCACCTCGAATGGGACTTCCATCTTATTACTTTTACTTTTCATCCATCAAACAAGTCTACCCCACTACCCTCTTCTTGCACATGTTTGTTTGCTTGCATTACGTGCATCTAATTCCAATAGAAGAATTGAAAGTGATGTAAGCGTGAACAAATTGATCTGACAAGTGAATAGAATGCGATTTTTATTTGTATGACAATCACGTCGAATTATGCAAATCTCTAACTTATAACTGTTTTAATCCAATAGTGCACTCACCTATGTCCATTTTCACCTGACAGTGCAGATCCTTGAACTTAATGTCAAGTGTCACTGATATGCGTTTTATTCTTTCCTCTTTTGAATAATTAAACAGCTTCCATATAATTACAAATCGTTAAAAATTCCGCATCATGTTATTAACCCATAAAATTTAATGTTAATTTCTGTTAATTGTAAATCTTAAAGGTGTTGGTTTTACATACACATTTAATGTGAGCAAGTTAAATCAGCTTTTAGATGGCATAATTAAAAGATGGAATTTCTAATGTAATTTTTGTTACCGCCGGCACTAGAAAGGGCATCCGGATGCATAATCACTTTTGTTCATATTTTTAGACGAAGACCAAGTGAATTATAGCCTAACGTGAGTTAGTTGACTCTAGCCGGATATGTGAATAAATAGTTTTATTAAGTATAATTGACGTAAGACAGAACAATGACGATGGTTGCCAGGTAATCGATACTCTAACATTGATCAACTCTGCTAAACAAAACCCTTTATATGTGTATAGGGATGACAAGACTAGGAACAACCCTTTACCACGTGACATAGGCTACACTAGTTTACAGCCAAAAAGACCCATTTCTACTAAAAATTTTTTATAGTGTAGTTTGGAATGGTGATCTCAAAAATCAATTTCAAAAATTTTTTCATGGCTCAGTTTTTGAAATATAATTTTTTTTTATTTTTTGATAGGGGCACTTACATTTTAAGCCATATCTCACTTTATAATTGTCAGATAGAGTCAAGCAGGAAACGAATCGAAAGGTTATTTTGCTGCCGGTAATCGAGTAAAACATTGTTTTTAAATCGGTTCATTAGTTTGACTACAATATCCAAAAATATTTCGAAAAAATCGATTTTTTGCTCGAAAATTAATTTTTGGTCGCCTGGAAAAAATATAAAAAAATCCAAAAAAATTATTTTTATTTTTTCTACATAAGAACCGCACTTCTACGAAGAAAAACAGATATCGATGATCAAAATCTGTGAACAAACACAGGAGCTGTAAGCAATTTAGTGCAAAAAAATGTGATATTTTCCTGAATATTTTAAAATAAAATTTCGTTTGCTTCGACTTTTGTTCCGTTTTTAATTTTTATTTTTGTTCTGGCTTTTCGTTCACTTCATAATTTGACCAAAAAACGAAGAAAAGTACAATGTTAATTTTTGAAAACACACAATATACTCAAATTTGACGGTTAGTTCCTCTACTCAATTTGATCCATCTATAGTACGTGTTACACGATTTTCCTCACCAATACCTTATTTTCTTCGTAAAAGTGCGATTCTTAAGTAGAAAAAATAAAAATAATTTTTTTGTATTTTTTTATATTTTTTCTAGTCGTTTAAAAATGAAATTTCTTGGATTTTCGATCAAAAAATCGATTTTTTTAAAATATTCTTGGTTGTTGAATTCAAACTACTGAACCGATTTAAAAACAATGCTTCACGCAATTATTGGCAGCTTCATTACCTTTCGATTTATTTCTTACTTGACTCTATCTGACAATTATGTACTGAGATATGGCTTAAAATGTAAGAGTACCTACCAAAAATATTAAAAAAATTAATATTTCAAAAACGGAGCCATGAAAAAATTTTTGAAATCGATTTTTTAGATCACCATTCCATACTATACTAAGAAAATTTTTTCAGCTGAAATGGGTCATTTTTTTTTTTTTTGTAAATAATAGCTATTATTAATGCCTTATAATCATATATCACCGCTAGTCTCACAATTCTTTTAATAACAGTTTGTTTTAAATATGGTTTGTGAGATTTCGCGAGTAAAGCTGACAAACTAGATGACTGGAAGGTATTTTTCAACAACGTCAAATAAAACCTAATTAAAGATCAAGTATACAATCAAAAGCTAGTACAATAATTAGAATTTCGTTGTTCACCTTATAATTATAAGACAGGTGGCAAATAGGCCTTCCCCTTCAAATATCCATACATTAAAAATTAAGCAAGTTATGATTGATTTTATTTTATTAGTATAAAAATAAAACGAAGAAGAAAAGCTTACTAGACAGTTCTATCAAATCTTCATCTAGCGAAATTCGCGATGTTTTTTTTTCTTCGGATAGTAAATCCGTCTATTTAATCAATTTCATGACAATCCAAACTCATTATAAAATTTTGCAAATTTCACTATTTTTTGGTGCGTTTGATTAACATTTGATTCCATTTACCAGTCTTCATGTTAATCAGAACTCAAGCTCACATTTTTGAATATTTATAATCGTAGAACTTTTAGAATATTTTATATATTAATAATATTTTTAAACCGATTGACCGACAACTCCAATTCACCTGTTTTTTATATTCAACCCTTAAATTTTCAGTAGAATATCAACTTATTATAAAATTTTGCAAATTTTGGGAGTACTTGGAACGTATGATCACTTCATAGTTAACCGTCTATAAATCACGACAATCTAAACTCATAATAGAATTTATTGCAAATTTTGCGATTTTTTAAAATCCGAATGACCGACACCTTCCCTTTGCCTGTCTTCAATTTAAGACCTTCATAATAACCTTAGGTCCTCTGAATAATTGTTTTATGGCTCCGCTTTTGTGAGATTTTTTTATTTCATTTTTTTTGTAGAAATTCTTTGCATTATCGAGCAAAAATCCGATTTTTTGGAAATATTTTTGCTTATTGTATCGCAATTAATGGCAGCTCGGCTTAAAATAAAAGAGCACCTACCGAAAAATAAAAAAACATATTTCGAAAAGGGAGCAGTGAAAGTGCATAAAGTTTCATCCGAATCCTGAACTTTAAATGAGTGGAAACCTTCCTGGGCAAGCGTCCAACCACGTCAGAAAGTTTCAACGCAATCAAATATTTGGCAAATTTCGTGCTTTTTTTTACTACTTCCCGCCCATTTTTTCATGTAGGAAACCTTCCAGGGCAAGCGTCCAACCAATAATTTTGAAAATTTCGCGGTTTTTTAACATTTTTCGTTCATTTCGGTAACCTAGAAACCATAACAGGCAAACGCACAACCATTCTACAAAGTTTTATCACAATTGGATGAACGTTCTAGGCATGCATAAGGGACAGACTGAGAGACAAAGACTCATTTTATATATATAGATTTTCTTTAAAATCCCAGACAGCAATTTAGCAAGCAGTGTGCAAATCAAGCTTAAAGTAAGATTACTTTTGCAAGCGTTGTTGTATGGCAGCCTACGACATTTACAAAACACTTGCTATGTATCTCATTCTCGTTGTCTTTCTTGAAAAGCGAACAAGTGAAATTTTTTCCTTAAAAAAGAAAGTGCACGTTTAAATTTATTTAATGTCAGCAATAATATTAGGAAAAAATTAAGAATGCAGTTTATATACGACTGTCAGCATGACATTCGCCACTGAAATTCGTCGTAAAAAAACAATGCTTTCTTTCAGTTTAAAGTCACCTATTTACATTTCTATTTAAATTCTATTGCAGAGACTTTCAATCTGATATTAAGGAAGAAAGTGGACTTTGAATTTCCCTTTAAAGCAGGGAATACTTTAATTTAATTTTAGTTTTTAAATAATAAAAATAGCCAACCAGAACACTCACAAAATATATGTTTAAGACGCTTTATTATTTCACCTACAATACATGTTTTGTAACCGTATTTACAAAGCTTGAGGAAAGCTTATAAAAATGAATTATAAAACATGTTTTGCAAGCGTCTTTTTATACACTTGAAAAGAATATGATGGAATATGATGCTTGCTGGCTCGAGGTCAAGAAGAAAAAAAAAAAACTCAGTTTGTGTTTGTTTCCAATATATTTCGGATGCACATCGGCATCCGTCTTCAGGGACAATTATTTAACACGTCTGTACCGCCTAACGTGGAGTTTGAAAAGTGTATAATAATTTTGCCCAGAAGTTTGCAACGCATAGAAGGAATCATCTCCGACCACATAAAGTATATATATTCTTGATCAGCGTGACGAGCTGAGTCAATTAAGGGGGGACATCTAAGTAGCGCAAAAAAAAAATGTGGATTTTCAGAATTTTTTTTTGGCCAAATGGAAGGGCCAGTCGAAAATTTGTAAATGAGGTATTATAGTTTGATACATTTACTCGAAATGGTTTTCGAGTTTTTTTTTTCAAAAACAAAATGGCGGTCGTGTATCATTTCTCCGTAGACCTTATTTTTCCGTGGCCGGACACATAACTCAAGCAAATCTTAACCGATCGATCTGAAATTTTAAGAGTAAATCGGAAATAGCTATGGCTATCGATCCACGTAGGATTTTTTCGATATTTGGCTTACTTTTTTTTTTTAAATTTTTTAAGATTTTTTTTTGTTTATTAAACGCATTTTTTTTTTCAAAAACTCACCATTTCGTCAAAAATCAAAATATCGAAAAAATCCTACGTGGATCGATAGCCATAGCTATTTCCAATTTACTCCTAAAATTTCAGATCGATCGGTTAATATTTGCTTGAGTTATGTGTCCGGCCAGCTGAAAAATAGGGTCAACGGAGAAATGATACACGACCGCCATTTTGTTTTTGATACAAAATCCCCAAAAACCATTTCGAGTAAATGTATCAAACTATAATACCTCATTTAAAAATTTTCGATTGGCCCTTCCATTTGGCCAAAAAAAAATTCTGAAAATCCACATTGTTTTTTTTTTGAGCTACTTAGATGTCCCCCCTTAAGCTTTGTCCGTATGTCTGTCCGTCCTGTCTGTTTCTACGCGAACTAGTCCCTCAGTTTTGAAGCTAGCGAGCTGAAATTTTGCACAGAGTCTTCGCTGCTAATATGTCGGAACCGACCGGATCGGATGGCTACTTCTTGTAGCTGCCATACAAATGATCGGTCGAAAATGGATTTTAATAAGAAACACTGGTTTTTTCTCAATATTACCGCTCTCAATCACGGTCATGGGTAATATTAAATGTTTTTAAGCTGATCTGCGAAGTTTGGTCGAAGTCGCTAACCGTTGAGACAAGCGATTTCAAGTGTATAAAAACTTCGGCACGGACGAAGTTAGCCTTGCCTTTCTCGGTTAAGCTTATAAGGATAGGTGCGTTTCAATTATAAAACGTTTACTTTGATGCGTTTTATAAATGTCTCAGCAGCGTTTTATAAGCTTTTTGCTTATATTTGAACGCTTACAAAACGTGTATTTGTATATGAAATTGTTTGCTGGGATGCTCGGGACTTGTTTAACATTTAAATAATTCCACTCGAAGTGTACTTTAGTTTCTAAAGCAGTGGTGCCCGCAGGCTATGCGCACCCCGCGCATGCGTTGTTGATTTGCGCATAGAGAAAGCCGCGCTTATAGGACCCAACACAATGTGTAAGATGCAGACAGCGCATAGCTATATTTTCTCACACTGAGACAGCCCAACTCACAAGCCTAAGGCTAACAGCAACTCTATATCTGTTCCCTTTTCTCTTTCTCTCCTATGTCTCTTGCAAATTCCACTGCAACAACAAATATGTGTGTCTTCAATGTAGAATTTGTTGTTGAGAAAAAAAGATTTCTTGTGATAAAAAAAACCACAGGCAATTATCGGTTATCTCTTTCTATTTCTGTTGGTTGCTGTTGCTTAAGAAATATTTTCTCGATAAGTATTGCCGTCTACGCTGCCGTAAGTGACTGTGGGTACACCTGTTTTAAAGCGTTAGTTAAATAAGTTTTACGATCCCGGATAGAATTTTTCGAGTTTTAAACTGGGATCCTTAAGGTCATAGTACTCTAGGAGACTTCAATAAATTAATCTTCCTTTTTAACTATGCATTAAACTATATAATTTTAGCTCATTTTACTAATATATTCACTTAAAATTCACTCTAAAAATTAACCCTTGTTCAATAATTAAATAGTGAAAATACTGAAAAGCTAACAAATATATTAATTTAAACTAGTTTTAAAAATTCTTCTTAATATTAAAATTTATAATAAGTATTTTCTAATAGTAAACCAGCCCACACAAAAAAACCCTCCCATTTCAGCACTCAAAACATTAAATTATTGACCTAATCAAGCCCATCCAGCTCGAAGATAATCTATCTTAATAATTCAAGATTTCTCACTAAACAGATTACCCTTTTAACGGAAGTCAACACAATCCAAAGCCAATTGGCCAATCATTTCAACGTAAACACATTTAATTGGTAAATTGATATTCAATAAATATGAATTCCAATTCATTCGCCAAGTTATTAATGAAACACAACTGTGCCTGTTTAATAAAACTAAGTGCACTCGTAAACTGATGTTATCAAATATCAATATTAATTCCATTCAGAAGGCCCTTTGGCCTTCATCAACTATCAACTGATTGTCTTATCAAAACTAATTGCATTTAATACGAAATCGATTTAGTACTATCAACTAAGACTAATTGCATTCAGTTCGGCAATGATATGATTTACTGCATTTGACATATGCTAGAATTTATAGTTCGTTGTAAATAAAAAAAAGTTTTCTGTATTTTTTTTCAATATTTATGGAAAACGTTTCACAAGGCGCACGTACAAATAGTTTTTAGTTTTTATAGAGTAATTCAATAAAATTATCTAGTATCTACAGAGTGAGTAAGTTCATTTGTGAGTTCAGTCAACTGTGACAACTCACAGTATTCCCCCAAGTCTGACCGTCTCCCCCACTTCGTCTTTTAGCACCACACATCTAGGCGAATGTCTGTGGCTTAAATAGCGTGGGGCCACCTAACTTTTTAGCGGTTTTGTTTTATGCTCCGTTATGGTTGTTTTTGATTTCTGGGCAAAGAAGGCCAGCCGGTTAATATTATTATTGTTGTGGGGAAGGGGCCGACTCTGACGGTATTCATAGCGTGTTCAGTAGTCAGTTTCAATGTCAATGTCAAATCCGATCGCTCGATCGCATGTAGAGACCAGGCATCGACACACAGTGAAATTACCCCGCCAGCATGTGGTTATTGTTTCTATTTGATAACACATTTCAGAGTACATGCTTTACTTTAGATAGATGTGAAGACCGAGACCAAACTGAATCTGACAACCTGATTTGTTTTATTGCCCTCAAATTAGCAGCAGTTTCTAGACACATATATAAATTGAAACTCGGTTTTTTGTTTAACATCTTAATATGACAGCAATTTTCAAATACTTTACGGAATACTCTATTACGGAAATAAACTGTTTATTATTAATGTTCATTACGGTTATTATTTGAATTACACATATTTTACTTGACTCTCAAAAAGTAAGTATGCTTCAGCTAACATTCGCGAAGAAAGTAAGTAAAGATGAAAGTGTGTAAGGACTTTAATTCATTTAGCAATAGGAGTCGGAGTTTATCTACATTAAAGCATGGTCCAAGAAAATTTATTTTCCGATTGGGCATGCAAACTCAATGAAGTGAGAAAAATCAACTGCAAAATGTATTGTAAATATATATTACCTTGAGTAATTTTTTACGCATTGAGGCTAAATATATCTCCTGACTACAAATGATTTTCTCATTTTATAAAAAAATCTCAATAAAATGTGTTGGGCAAAATGTACGAAAGTAGCGAAAAAAAAAAGATCAAGCTAAGAGGAATCGAAAGGCAAGTAAATAATATCTTAATATTTAAAAAGAATGCTTTAAGATGTATATCGTCAATCATGGGAAGAACCTGTTTTGGTATATTGTTGTCTGTTGCCTAATAGAAGCTGTGTTGTGTCATAAAATAGTTCTTAAATAAGCGGGTTTTTTCCTGAGCCTTGTTTTACTAGAAAGTTTTGACACTTAGATTGTATATATATGTATGTCTTTTATTTCTTGAATCTGAACCTCTATATGCGAATTGTGTGTGCGTTTAGTAGGCAGGAGACCCTGGACTCGAATACTTTTGAAATATTTTACACAAACGGTTACTTTCACCAGTCAGGAGCCAGGAGCCAGCCGTTCTGATTCGAATTTAAACTGTGTCTATTTATAAGTGTGTTCCAAATTACCCTAGCCCGAAAAATGTTTTTTTAACGTTTCAAACATAAAAAAATCGGGCCTGTTCCGAATTTCGACTCGATTTTCGTGTAAGCTTAAGCATTTTGCAGTCAAATTTGAAAACGTTGTATAGAAGGCGACAAATATACCTTGCGGCTACTAGATCAGGTATAACAAAACTCGGAATTGTGACAGCAGCTGAAACCGATTGCTTAATCCCAAATGAATTTAAATCCAGAGAAAATTGCAACGGGATCTAGTAGCCTCAAATTAACTTGACACTTACGTTTAAATTTATATAAATTGCATTCGAAATTGACATGTTTACACGAAAATCGAGCCGAAATTCGGAACAGTCCCCAATATGTTTTATATTCAAGTTAATCATCTTTCTTTAGTTCATTAATTAATATATACTGATTAATAACTTTCCACAACTTCTTTTGAGCTGCACAAATAAGGCTGGTCGACTCTACAGTTGTTTCAAGAACCTCTCGGTTTTATTTTCAGAAGTATTTGCCAATCGACTGCAAATCAGCAGACAGCATTACTATGACCCTGCTTGGAAATTCCAAGTCAGCATAGGTACAAAAACCGAAAGCAAAGAACGACGCCAAGTTTCTTCAAGCATTCTTTGTGGTGATGTGTGTTCAGACTTAAAGATATTTTCAAACATATTTTGACCTCGGGACAGCTAAATAATTGCTGGTTCCAAATACATTTCCTTAGTTAAATTTAAAACCATATTATTAATTTTACATCTACTCTGATACATAGAGCTATTTCTCACAAAAACTAAGACGGAATTTACACGAGGAAGCAACTAATCTGGCAGAATTCCTTTGATTTTCAAGACTTCTATGAAAACTTCATAAAGTGTACGAAAGTACACTTTATACGATAAACTCCGACGTGAAAGTAAAGAAATCGTTCCTCAAGCTATATTGTTTCCGATTTGTTGGAGCTCCGATCTTCAGTTTTTGAGCGCAATCAGAATAGGGTTATGAGGGTTGTGAATGCGAGGGCTGTTCAAAAAGTTCTCTGGATCCGAACTAGGCTCTTCCAAAAAAAGATGTGTCTATGGTACCCTCGTTTCCGGGATTTACAATTATTAGAAAGCAAAACGGAAGATGGGAAGTTGGTAAGTATGAATGCCTTTATTAGGGTTGTCGAAAATATGATCGATATATCGAAATATCGATATTTTTGCCCAAAATGAAGAATATCATTATCGCATATTTTTCAGAGGCGATATATCGGATATCAAATATTTTTGGTGATATTTTTCAATGATATTTTTGCTATAGCGATCGGTCGCATTGTTGCGAATAACTGTTTCTTGTGCTCTGGACATTTGAGCAAAATGCTTTAAAGTTATTTAAATAAAGATGATGTGCAATAAAGTTTTATGGACCAGTGGAAACTCAAACAAATATAAAAGCGCACTTAAAATCAAAGCATGGAGATGCTTGGCTGAAATGGAGCTCATCAACGGTAAATCCAAGTATAAATGATTTTGAATTCTGGGAATTTGGGTCCTTTGTGTGTCAAATTGGCTGCTTTTTATGCAATTTTTCATATTGTGGATATTTATATCGTGATCGATGTTTTTAACACAAAAATATTAATATCGAAATGAAACTTTTTCAATATCGCCAAAAATATCGATATAGCTATTTTTGAAATATTCGACAACCCTATCCTTTATCGTCCGTAGCAGAATTGTGATAATGAAATTGGATTTGAAAAATTAACGGCCTTCAAAGACGAAAAATCGATTTTTGACCATTTTTTTGCAGTCCAATGTACAAACAAAATAGTAAAAAGATTGAGGTAAGGACGATAGCCACGTTAATTCTGCGTCCATAAAGCCCTTCATCATCAAAATCGGTTCGGTAGAACTTGAGATAACGTGGGCACCACTTTGAAAAACGTGGTTTCGAGAAAGTCGCGTTCAAAGTTTAAAGGAAATTAAAAATTGCTTGATTAATCGAAGACATTGGTCGTCTAAAACGGCTATATCTTCTAAAGCATTTCGAATTTCGGAAAATCCCTTAGGGATAATATTTTTAAACATCTAAGCTAAAAAATAAACAAAAAAATTTTTTTTTGAAAAATAGAAGAGGGCCCTAAAACTGTGTGTCTGTATTGAATCTAATAAGACTGGAAAATCCAAAGACCAAGATTGTTTTAGTGTAGGTCAAAAATCTATTTTCGCTCCATAACCTTAGAGTTAGCACCTGGAGGAAATTTTAAGAACAGATTTAAGGATGTTTCTCCTAATTTTTACAACAACAAGGGTAGTTTTTCGATGTTTGAATGTTCTTGAAACTTTAAGTACAACACGGTATAAATTCTATTCCGATCGTTTTTCCGTTATGTACTCTCTATTTGTTTTAATAATGTATTGAAATGGACTTAAAAATGTCAACGAAGAATCTTGTGAACTTATTCTTGAGTATGGTATGACATCTATTATTTCCAGATTACAAAATCCTACCTAGTATAGTTCTGTGACTAAAAATGAAAAAATAAATCTTTAGATATTTATTAGATATAATTAAAAAAGCATTCGGCTGAGGCATGAAAGGGTATAAAAAATATTTGATAGAAAAACTTGTAAAACGCAACCACCAATTAGTTCGTCTAGCTACCTCGAAATATGAGTATGCAGTTAGACAAAAGATATTAATATACTAAATATAACTAAAAATTAAATGCAGCATTGCTGACTTTGCTAAAAAACGTAGATCGTCCTGAGATTAATGCAGCATTTGCATTTCATCTATCAAATTATCTCTCAAATTATCTCCCAATCAAAGAAAAATGCCATTTCCCCGACAAAAATCATTAAGCAGCCATAAACAATAGAAACCAGACATCCTCTCTAAACATTCTCACAGATATATTTGGTTTATTAATAACACTACTAAAACATTGCGCCCTATGAGAGTGAATCGCATGAAGCGTCTACTCCTCCGCTCTCCCAATACGCTGATTGCCGCGCGCCGCTAAGCAAAGCAGAAAAAAGCAATGCGCTCAAGCTAGTCGCTGTCTCAGTCTCGCGTCGTATTTCAAGCGACTCGGAAGCCTTTTTCTTCACCCAACACGTAGTCGACAACAAAATTAAGAATAAAAGCGCGCGTGTTACAAACCAAAAAAAAATACAAATCAACAAGAATAATTCTGCTGGTATAAACAGAAATTATAGATAAATACAAAGTTTGCTTAAATTCTATGTGTTTCTGGTTCCCGGTTCGTGCCAACACAACAGAACATGTATATGAAAATCTTTTGGAAATTTATGTGTTTCAATATCAAGTGCAAAAGCATGTGATTCACCTACAAAATAATATAACTAAAAATAACAAATTCAATTAAAACCAAATTCCATATGCAAACTTGAATTGAACTTAAGTGGCTTTGCGTCTTTAGTTCCAGTTTCGGTTTCACTTTTTTTTTAAATTTCTTTGGCATTTGTAATGAAATCATACAGAAAATAGAGCACACACACACACACAACTGTGTGTAAACAATTGCAGCGCCTCTAAAAATTTATACAAAAATGATTCTTTCTTTTGTAGATCAAAGTTCAGTTGAACAACATTTTATGTGCAAAATTTATGGCAAATGTCAACAAAAAACCAAAAAAATTAGAACAAAAAATGGAAACAGAACTCTTGTTTTTTTGGGATTAAAAATATGTATTCAAATTATTGTGGTTGTTGTTGTTGTTGGACAAATTAAAACCGCGCAAAAAGATTTTATGTATATCAGACTAAAATTCTAAGATTTTTTTGTTTGTGTGTGCTGAAGTTTTTATACACTTTCTTTTCGAATTAGATTTTCAATTTTAAATGCTTTTCGGTCATACGGGAAGCATGGGCAGGGCCTAATTTAGTTCGGTTCTCAGACGTACTTCCATAAGTCCTATAAATCGGAACACGTTTCCAACCAGCTCAAGTGTTGATGTATAAACTGAATTAAACAGATTCAAATAAATAGATTTTCTGCAACACGTGAAGTTTTTTATTAAAAATAGAATGACGTACATATTTACGTAACGTTTTTAAACATAAGTAGTTTTTAGCCGGCTCAAGGTCAACGATTGATTATGTTTTTAATAATCAGCACAAACTAAGAGGGATTTTAAACATTACATATTGATAAGGCTGGAATGACACTTTCAATTTTTAGGGACAATTTTAATCACAATTTTTCATCTATGGGCAAAAGTCGTTGGTGTAAGCGGGTCAGAGTATGCTTGAATTCCCCGCAGAATACTTTCGAAGAGGCTACAATGATACACTACAGTAAATTTGACCTATTAACAAAAAATTGCGACAATAATTGTCTCTAAAAATTTAAAGTGTCATTCCAGCCTAAGCATGTTTTGTCTTAGTACTGTTTCTATTATGCTTACACGATCACCCAAAGTGTCGGTCACCTAAATACTCCAGCGAAAAATAACGAAACAGTCCTTGACTTCTTTTGTGATGATTCTTTCAAAAAAAGTCAGTTTTAAATATTGCCTTTCTTTTTGGGCTCTCCTCATTTATAAAAGATGTACGGCCCACGTAAAAGCTCGTTTGGACAAAATGTCAGGGTTTTTATAGAACTAAACGGGGGTCACTATTTGATTTTTTGTAGCATTTTCTTTCACCCGGTAGTAGAAAACTAATTACGCACTAGTACACACATTGGCTGAAATTCCTAATCTAGCGGAACGAAATTAAAAATTTAGAAATAATAGAGATATATTGTAGATTATATTTATATGGTACAATGACTAAGTCGACATGTCCAACACTTAGAGAAATTCATTACCTGCTTAAAAAAGTTTTTAAGGATTTTTTTTCAAGTTTGACGTTATATTGTGAAAATTTAGTTTTAAATTCATTTTTGAATATTGTCCATCGCTAGCCACTACTTTTTTTTCAAAATTTCTGCTAATTGACAAAAAAAATCGATGAGTCTTTTGATGCGATCCATAAATCTATCCAATTAGGGAGTTCTTCAAAAGAGCGAAAGTGATGAGTGTCAAGGGCTTGCGTCTTTGACGAATAGTAGTCGGAAGGTGCAATGTCTGGGCTGTACGGCGGGTGGTGCAAGGTATGTTTTGATCGGCTGCGCAACATGTGGCCGAGCGTTGTCAAGTTGCAAAATTACTCACTGCCCGTTTTTGCTTCAATGCTCTGCAACGCATCAATTGAGTTCGGTAGAGTTGCCTTGTGATGGTTTCACCCTGTTGTAGCAGCTCATAGTACACCACGCCGAATTGGTCCCACCAAGTATAAAGCATGACCTTAACATCGGTAATATTAGGCTTTGGCCTTTGATCTTTTACGCTTGTGTTTATCGTAATGAACCCATTTTTCATCACAAGTCACAAAACTATGCAAAAATTCCTTTCTCCATTGCCGAAAGTAAACTTTCCCGCAAATTGTGATTTGGTGGCTAAGTTCACATATTCGGAGCACACAAAAACTTTGTTTTTAACACTTCAGCCAAACGGCACATACTGAAAAAGAAAGCTCAATGATATGGGCTTCAATATTAAATTGGTGGCAACAATGTCCGATGCGATTAATACTAGTGACGCCATCACTTAAAAATTCCTTAAAATTTTTTTTTACAGGTAATAGGAGTCTGCATTGTTTAAAGATCCATCGAGTTTCTTAGCAATCCAATAAAATATATGATGACTTTCGTACTATTTTGTGGTTACCGTGTTGTTTAGAGAATAACTTTCCTGACTCTAAACTTTCTTTCTTTTTAAATTTCAGTTACATATATCAAACAAAGTTAAGATTTAGAGTTCTTTCCAGGGCTGTTTAAACAAAGTTAAGATTTAGATTTCTGTCCAAGGCTGCAAAGAAATTTTGAACCGAGCCAAACTGGACAAAATATTTGAGCCAGATTCTGTTCCGAACCGATTTTAACAAGAGATATTTCTTAAAAAAAAACCAAAAGTACTGGAAATCGATTTTTTTGTTATCTGGTCGATATAGTGGGGCAGTTACGGGCAAGTACAATGCCGTCTCTTATAAAATTCTGGATATAGCTGTAGAATTAGAATTAATTAAAAACAGAAAAGTTAAACAATAAATTGGAAATATATTTCAAAGACTTTAATCTCACTTTCAGAAGATGATGGTTAAAAAAGCTGTCTCCAAAATGTTGTCCAAGTCTTTCAAAATAAAACGATAAATTAGTGAGTAGTGAATTTTGATCCACTTTGGTGTGGTCAGCCGAGCGGAAGTAATTTTTGTTAGATGATGTGGGAAATAATTACAATCCCGTCGTTGGCCTGTCACGCCGAGCGATGGAGAAGAAGGCAATCCGCCAACTAGTTAAATTCCAGAGCTTTCTATATTCAACACGTGTCATCTGGGCCAGAGAAACACTACGGAGAGCTTAAACCGCAATCGATGTCTCGATGACTAGATACATGACACTGCCCTCAGTATTGACTGCGGTTCCAGAGAACACTCCAGAGAACGGAGTCAAGGCTAGGTTAACCAGGTTTTTCCAAATATGAAGAGATTCAGAATATTATTATTATTATTTAAACTTGCTGAACCAAAACCTTTACCTCAAACACTCGAACCTTAATAATTAGATTATTAACCTTTGGTAAATTTTGTTTTGAACCCGCGAATGGGAGCGCCGAACAAAAGGACCACTTCTTTTCTAAACTATATCATATTACTCATACGCCACCCCCTACCAACTACACACCTCGTATCTGGCTTCAAGTGTTTTGTTTATTTTTATGTCCTGCAAATATTTGCTATATATTAGAAACTCATTTTCTGGCTGTTAACTTATTTACATTAACGTTGTTGCCCAAATTGTGATGATATCACCCCGCCGACAATAAGACAAAAATGTCCAAAGACTAGACCAAGGCAACGCATCGTCCCCCCCCACCCAATTCTCATGGTTATTGTCACACAAGAAGGGACAACAAAACAAAAAGAGTACTTGAAGCGGCGGGTGTGTATAAATACAATTTGTAATGCAATACTCTCCTTCGGTTTGCATATACTCTCCAAGTTCGCGACCCAATACGACTACACAAACGCAAATAGAAACAGAAGCATGTGAGTGGGTGTGGTTCTTATCTGGAAAATGACTTATCGTACATACACAAAATCGCATAGGAAATGTCATCGGAAATAGCCTTGAGAATGGCGCCACTCTCTAATCAACAGAAATGGATGATCCACACAACACGAGAGTCGCTATTGTCGCAGAAGCTTGAACATACATTACATGTACATAATTTTTATACGCCTAACCTTGCTCCCACTTGGGAACGTTTATGATAATATCTTTGGTTTATCAACACTTTGTTGTTGTTGTATTTTGGTCAGAGAGGGTGTGAGTAGTTGAATTATTAAGTTTTTGAATTAGTCATAAATTTAGTTTTGTATAAATTTCAATAAGTTTATTAAATAGAAAGAGTTTTTGCGCATAATTTTCTTTGTTTGAGATTAATATGAAAAGGGACAATTAGTGGAAAAATATGATGTAATATATTGTGATTTTCTTCCGCTTCAGTAAATATCTATCAGTAGACTCTAAGACAGCACAGTTATGAGTCTGAGAATGTATTAGTGGGCTTGCTCGTGTGCTCGAAAGTCGAACCTGCAATTTATTACCATATCCATTAAGCTTTAAGAATACAAACCTTGGCGTATGCTTTTCTAGGTGTGAATAGCGTGTTTGCGGACATCAGTCTCATCTCCTTCATACTCAAGACATAGTTTTCTGCTCAAAGTTAACTGAAACTTACATTGCATATTTTTTGGCTTTTCCTTAAGGAAAATTGTATTTGGCGCCAACGTGCATGTCTGCTAACATAATGTTAACATGTTAACATTAATGTTAATGCTATGTTAATTTATTAAGGGAAGGCTAATCAACATTTTTTCCCCTCAGAAAAGGGTTAATCAAAGTTGCGCAGGGCCGACTCTTATGTTCGCTCTCATTTTTTTATTTTAAACAGCGTTCCATTCCAATCTAATAAATTGAATGAAATGAATCAATTAAAATAGAGCTGAAATCCATTGCAGTCATTAGAGATTTAAGCATTTTCAGTAGATAATTACAAACAAATTTGACTTCAGACGATTATAAACCAAACCAATATTTTGTTGTGCAATACAAGAAACAGACTTTCATAAATGCTAAACTTATGGTCTAAATTGTTGAAATTGATTGGAATTTTGCTTAGGTTTTTAATTTTTGGTAATTTTATTTAAGTTTCTCTATCATCGTTCTCAATTCTTGTGGGCTGAGAAATGGCCAATCAAAGAAGAAAGGCTGAAAAATTATCCAAACAAACTGTGTAGAGCTATAAACAACAACTGTGCAGTAATAAAAAATGTGTTTAGAAAAATTTACCATGATTTTGATTGACGGGTTGGCAGTTGTTATTTAAATGAAACAGAAATGAATATCAATCATTTAAACTGTACAAGTAAATGTATACAATGTATATAAAGCAAGCGCGGAGTGCTTGGCCCCGCCTTGTTAGTGCAATTACAAACTAAGAATAGTCTGTGCTGTAAAAGTGGTAGTTAGACATTGAGGCAGCTGCCGTATCTGGTATGCTGATAATATCGATCGCACTTAGTCCCATTTCCAAAATGAGAATGCTCATTAAATCAGTTTCCAGTCTATTTTTCCATTGCACTTTGCAACTCTTTTATTTTAAGGGTTATTAACACAGATTTAATATCAATTAGTTTTCATATAAACTTCAAACAAATTTTTAACTTTGGAGCAATGCTGCAACCCAGTCTTGAACCTCCCGAACCGGACCCCTTATATTTTGGAAGTTTTGTATACCTAATCAAATTATTACAATGTTGGAATCGGGTCATTCCCAAGCACGGCATTCTTAGAAAGAAATATATTTATGAACATATTAGATGAGGATAACTATCCTTTTTAAAATCCAGTCACTTTTGTAAGCATTTGAAGTCTATTCGGCTACTAATTAACCTTGTCAACAACTTCTAAGACTATACGCCTTCTTCTCAAGAAATGTGTGTCCAAGCATCAAACCAAAATCCTATGTTAAATAAGTAAAGGAAACGGTCCGAAATTTCTCAATAGTTTCAGAGGATTGCGGCCTTGTTTTGGAGTGAAACTTCTTCAAATCTATTAAGATCGACCTTGAAGAAATATTCCAAGTTCGCAAATAAATCATCGCACAAGGTGGTTCTCTAAATTCTTCTTAATTTTAGAATAAGTATTTCTAAATCTTATAGTAAAAAAATACTTTTTCTAAATTTAAGAAAATTATGTCATAGGTTAAAATTGCACTAAAATGTACAAATAATTAATATCAGGGCTTAATCCCGAAACGAATTTCAGTTCCGGTTCCAGTACCGGTACGTCCCGAAATGAATGTTTCGGTTAAAGGTTCTATTTCGGTTTTTTAATTAATTTCGGTTTTCGGTTTCGATTCGGTGCCTGGATTTTTAATTCGGTATACCGGTACGTACCGGTATAAGTACTACTTTTTTTAATATTGGGAAAAAATTGTTCTGAAATTACTACCAAAAATAATTGGACAGCACAATTCTAGACCCAGGTCGTGAGATTAACGCTAACATGCGTAACTGGATCAGAAAGCCTTTTTTTAAATCTCCTACAATTATAAGTATTTTGTAGACTCTGAACACAAGTTAAGAACTTTTCATGGTTTCGAACAAGTTTCTTTCCTGCAATATCAACTTCGTCGGCGCTTTCAGATAAACTAGTATGAAAACTGTATTCATCATAAAGCAATGATGTTACTTTTTATCTAGGGTCCAAAAATATGTAACATGTTCAGTCGAACTTCCTTATAGCGAATTTCAAGGGAACCCAAAAAGTTGTGGCAACCTCAGCTGGTATTAATATGTGTACAATTCTGCGAACTGAGTTCCATACTTTATGATGCAGAGAAAGTTGTTTTTTGGAGCCGCAAAATTGGAGCAGATGATGGGGAAAAAACCGAAACTGTACCGGTACCAACGTTTCGGTTTCGTTCCGGTACTATCGGTTCCAATAATAACGGTAAACGGTATTCGGTTCTAAAAAAAAAATGTGTATCGGTTTTTGTTCCGGTTCCGGTACGTGACTTGAAACGGTTTATTTCGGTTAACGGTTCCGGTTTCGGTTCCGGTATTGAGCCCTGATTAATATACATTAAAGATATTTTTTCTAAATATTCGTTTTTAGGGAAACTTTACTAGAATTCTGAAGTCTGAAACATAGAAATTATTTCTAAATTTACTGATAATTCTCAAATATAGAAAAAAAAATTTCTTAAATTTACTTCGTTTCCTTTTCTTGCTCTTAATTTCGAATGAAATTGATCTGTTTTAAGTTATTTAAAAACCACCTATCCAAACGATATAAGCACTAGATGAGGGTTCCCTAAGAAGACAGGACAGAAAATGTGACTATCTCTCTTTTCGACACTCAATAATGAATAACTTCGGCATGCTGGTAAATTGCCGAGTGTGTTCGGCTCTCATGGGCTATGGCTTAGGAACTCTGCACTAGTTACATAAAATAGAAACCACAAGTCCAAGCGAAACGAACGAAAATGGAACATTCGAAAATAAGAGAGAGGCTGACTTTTCTCTTTTCCTTTTGTTTTTGCTTGCAATGCCAAATTCTAGACACATTCAACGAAAAAATTCTTTGTAAATCACTTTAAGACTTAAAAGCAAGTTAAATTTTACTAACAATTTTTAAATTGAGCACAGAACTTAGAAAAATTTCCTTTATGTACATCTAGAAACTGATAGACTCCGCAAATGGCAATTACATTCCATTTCACCAACCAAAAGGCAATCATTTTTAAGACGAAAAATTTCTTTGTTTTGGTGTTGCAAAAACACGAATCAATTTAACTTTCGAAAAATTGCCATGGAACTGGAATTGAGAACTTGTCTGATAATGCAAATTTTTCTTAACCAGAACGTTCTTCACGTTTTAGAATTTGAATTCATAATTTTCTCTGAATTTGATTTTACATTTGTGGTTTGACACATTTCTTTGAATTGAAAAGAAACCTAGTTGCTGGGAAATACTTATTAAAAATGCTTATTCGACATAGAAGATTGCTTTTTCTTACTCATTTTTGGTTACAAGCCTGCATATTAATCAAATTAAGTGTATTACATAATTACATACGATTGTTTCGGGCCAATGCGCTGCAGTTCATTGCCCAGCCCTCTACTAAATTTTGCATGCCACTCATGAAACCTGATCATGACATCTTATTTTTCTGCTACATTAAATCTTGACACCTACTCAAAAAGGTGATAATTACAATACTTTAAGATGTATCTGATGAATGACATGAAAAACTTAATCAGGCAAGTTTTTTATTGCAAAATAATTTAATAGGGGAATTATGTTGACTCAAATTATATTACTTCTAAATAAAGCTATGCCGTCAGTCTGAAATCTAAGCTCATGGTCTTGTATGTTGAATTTCTTTCTTTTTTGTAAGTCCTACCAGTCCTATCCTCAGCAGGCTTGGATTTTGAAGTCAAGTGTCTCATAGTCATTGTTAATAAACTTAAGAAGGACGACAGAGAGATTGTTAGAAAATGAAATGTAGAAACTTAAACCTAGCCGTAACCCATTAAAATTGCAGAATTGCGTCTAAATTTCTTTTGAACAAATTCCTACCAATCTGTAATATAAATCACACATCACTCTCCGAAACTGTGCGATTTGCTTTGGAATTATCAAGTTTTAAATTTAACTATTATCGATTAAGATTAATCTAGCATCCAATCCGCTTGGAAATTAGTTCTAGATCTGTTCAGCGGCCATGAATAGTTTCTCAATCTTTCAATAATTTGTTTTTATTCGTTAATAATGTAAAATAGAATATAATCACTTGCTTGAGTTCTCAGTACAAAAACATTGACTGATCCCCTGGTTGGATTTAATTAACCATCTTAATCATCGAAAGTGAATAATCAGCTCATATTTTTCCATATTAATTTAAGAAAGATTCACCCTATTTAAAAAATAGTCTCAGACAATAATTAGTACAGTTTATTTTAATTGGTTTGAAGTGGCTTTCCACTTTTAAGTACCCAACAAGTGTTGATATTCCCAAGAATTATCGACCTGTTGTTGTTGAAGTGGCATTTTGTACTTGGACTTGTGAAACCAGCAGTTCAACTTTTGTCGTTAACTCATTTTAATTGACACTATGGGAACTTTGGCCCTGTCTGTCAGATGCCTGGCTTAATGACAACTTCTTCCCGAAGGCTTTTGTAAAATACACATAACAAAAAGATATAAAAAAAAACTTTAAACCTTAACTCAATGGTCACGTTATAAAATTCTAAAGCCAGTTCGAGGCTGACTCCATTCAAAGAAGCAGGAATTTAATTGCGCAACAAGGCAAGGCCCAATCTGAGATAAACAAGAAACTGCAGTTGCCGCCTGCAAACGCGATTTCAAAATCAACACTCAAGATTCAGATTCACTTTTTGTCTTTGGGCTTTCAAGCTTGAGCTCACGCAGATTTTGCTACTTGTCCACAGCGACGTTCTCTTTTGACCGTTTTCAGCCAAGTATTTTTCTAGGTTTGTTGCAATATTTTTCCTTTTTTGTTTATGTTTTACAATGTTGTAATTTTTATTGCAATGGCCCAAAATTACCACAACACAACTGTTTGCAGTTTTTCATCTCTAGCGTGTCATTATTCCATCGTCTGTCATCCTCCTCAACATCCATGAGAATACTCTATAGACAAATTAAGGGATATTAGTTATGGAGAATCAAATGATTTTTTCCTAGAACCTAAGACTTAAGGTTTACATTTACTTTAGTTCAGTAATATAAACAGACCCTAGCTAAGTATTTGACTCTGTGAATCAGAGATGTTGATTTATAAACCTTCCGCCCGATACAGACAGAACAGAGGGTTCCATGAATACTAAAGTTCTGATATTAAGAAACATTTTTATGACAGAAAAAGTTTTCTTGGACCTCAAGAATATGCCTAAAAATGTTTAAGACAAACTTTTCAAATACAAAAAAAGAAAGATTAATCTGATTTGGGATTTCAGTTTCATAAAAACATAAAATATTATCTGAAAAAAATGTTTCTTTTTTCTTTTATTTTTAAAAATTCCGTAATAAGAACAAAAACCTGTTCAGAAAATAAACTCAATATGAGAGACAAATTTTGTGAAAAATAAGCACAATGCAATTCGAGTTCAGTGCAAAAGGTACCGACTTTGATTCCCAGACAAAGGGGACCATAAAATACTTAAATTTACTAAAACAGATGGATGGGATGATCCAATCAAATAAAAAAAGACAGCGTATCAGGGTTACTAGTACACTATGCGTTCTATGCGTACCATAATTTTGGTCCAGAATTTATGTTTAAAATTAAAAATCGATATGTTTTAACATACCATTTTTTTAATTTTTAGTATCATTCTGAAACTATTTAATATCAATTTAAATTAATAATATTATTTTGGATAAAAAATATATTCAGGGGTGCCACAGAAATCTCTACCAAACAAATTTCAATTTTTAGGAGCCACAGAAATTTCTTTTGGTTGGTTTCAAACCTGTCATGTTTTATTAGGAGATTTTAAAAGATCTTTTCTCACTAGCTCCCTCTGTCGATGTGGCGCCCTCTACATGAGAGCTAGCGGATTAAGGGATGGAAACATATACCTCATGTTTGGCGCCAACAAATTTTAAAATTTTTCATTATAATTACGGAGAATACTTCTTAAGACATAAATTTTAATTATTATTTAAAAATGCATCATAAAACATATAAAACAATCAAAAAATTTCAGTTTACCCACAACTAAAATAAGGGAAATTTTTTGGCGTGAGACTCAGTCCTGTTTTTAGAGATGGAATATCAATTGGAACATCTGCTGTTCTAGCTAGATTTTCTAATTAGAAAATGAAATCTCTAATAGTTCTGTGGCACCAACGAAATTTTCGAGGGATTTAAAAACCAACCGTCGGTAAAATCAATTAATTTTCTGGCAAAATTAAACTATCGATATTTTTGAAAAGTTCAAAATCAATTTGATCTTTTATTACTTTGTATAGGGTTGCTGATGTATTAATGGCATTAGGCAACAAAATTTCATTTTTTTTCAGTACATTTATTAAAGATTTGGTGGTGATTCTAGATAATTTAATTGTGCTAAATCTCATTTGAATCTGAAAGAATTACTCCTTAACTTTTTAACAAACTATACCAAAAAATTCTAAGAATTTTCTAAGCGAAGATATTCCAATATACCATTACCAAATTGTCTACTGCCCAAAAGTATGAAATGTAAAAAACACAAAAGTAGACTTGTAATTTGTATTGAGCTCTAAACAAAACTTGTGACAATACCCATTGCATACTTATGGACAGTTCTAAATAATGTCACATATAGCGCTTGCTTTTAAAATGTTATATCTTTTCTAAAAATATCGCAGCGAAAAATGTTGACATGACGGATCATTTCCGAAAACAGAAATGTGTTTGGCATACGAAAATCATCTAGAATCATCACCTCCTGTAATAAACTGGATCTTGATGCCAAGAAAAAGGTATCTATGGGTCTGTAGTTCTAAAGCCTGAGTATTAGACTTCTTTAAGACTGTGACAAGAATACTTTAAATAATAATAATGCAAATTTTGTCAGTTCATTATTACCATTTCACGACGTTAGATTCTTAGCTCAGTCATTCAATAAGTTTAAAATTTTACACATGGGGCGCTAAATTAAGTGCTTTTCCGTAACCCTCAAGCCGCTTTAACCCTTCTCCTAAAATGCTAGTTTGCTAATATCAAAATTTTCTAAAGATTTGTCAAATTATTTGCCTCGTGGAAAATTTTAAGTAATATACATTTTTATTAAAAATATTTTCGTTATGTAAAGCTAATTTTATTTTGTAACTTCTATTAGTACATCAATTGTGCTTTGACAATATGTGGCATCAAGTATCAAATTGCAGCACACACACTGATCCATGTTTAATTGCATAAAAGCACCAAAAAATAACAAAAAACAACTTTTTTTTGTCATTTTCTCTCACATGAAACTCGAATTGTACAAAACCGCTTCTTAGAGCTAACTTTTGATTTATCAGGAAACAATTTGTGCACATTGTAAGCTATTAGCCTTTTCCGTTTGGGCTGTACGTCGACTTACTTAATCAAAAACCCCAGAAAGTACCATATAAATTTCTTCATAGATCCTGCAACCCTTAAATCGATTCACTCAAGAAACTTTCAGTTTAAAATAAGGGTATACAACATTCGGTTTGCAGCATCTTCTATTCTCCAACTGTTGATTCTTTGCTATTGGTTGTTTTCAACAGATGCCCAGCCATTCGCATAATTTTTTTTAATTTTTTCCTTTGCTCTTCTGCTATTTGTTTGGCAAGGTCGTTGGCGCTGCCCGGTTCTGTGCGTTAGTTCTTTTATGGTTTTTTTATATAATTATTATTATGATTCTCAAAATGTAAACAACAATTTGTATGTGTTGAGTCACAATTTCAAATAGCAATTTGAAATTAAAATTTCAACTTAAACTTGAAATTTTTGATGTCCAACTCTCAACGCGATTTGCATTGCCAAAAAAAAAAAAAAATTAAATGCGTGCTATTGTTGGTGTTGTTGCTTATAATTTATGGTACATTGTTGTTTTGCTTTTATCGCCGTTTTGGCGTTCGCTGCGCGCTGCCCATTTGTCTGGGGGGAGCAGAGCCGGAGCAGTTGCCGCTTTTGAATGGATTGGCGACTGCGTCTTCCGCAGTTATCAGCTGGCTGTCTAGGTTGGCGCATGGCGGCGCATGCGCAAAGCAGTTCACAGTACAACTTTCATGTCACTTGTTAACGGTTCAGGGACTTAAGTTCAAGACGCGCTCTAATTACTGATGTAAAAAGGGTTTACATCATTCCAAGTCATTTTAATGATGCACCTTGAAAGTGGAATTAAAAACAAATTGCAAAGCCCGCAAACTAAATAATACCAATTGTGAAATTCTCAAGTGAAGTGACCTTATATAAACAATCATCAAAACAAACAACCAAAATGGATAGCAGCAAACTGTTAAAGAACGTTTATGGCATTGATATACACTTTGAAGATCTCGTCTATCAGGTTAATGCCCCAAAACAAAAAGGTAAATTTTTTATTTATTAAAATTCAAAGTGTTAACTGATTATTTCAATTGTATTTTCGCTGAGGTTTTGTAAGGTGAATCACTTGAATCCCGAACAGGTGTACAACTCTGAAAGCATTGGAAAAGGAAAAGATGTTTGAATTATGAATTAAATATTTGGTGCTAGTTGTACTTAACAGGCTTAAGTGGTAGTTTTTAAATAACATTCATATCACTAAGCCAGTGTAACTACCATTTACTTTTCTCTTTAATAGTATCAAGATCGTTTTGATCGCCCTGAGTTCTCAGAATTGGCTAAGCTTCAGCTCTATGCATGGTCCAATCAAGTAAGAAACTTTTCTTCAAAAGGCTAAAAATTGCAAAAAAAACCTGACCTTATAGCAGAAATGTCACTGCCAGTTTTTAATGATAAACAACAATAAAATTAGAATATAATTAGCAGTTACGATTTTAAATGAATTTATCTCACCTGTTGTGCTGTCCAGATTGCATCCATTAAATTATCATAAAATCGAAACTTTAAGTATGATCTGGATGTCGGCGCCGATTTTGTTTAGAAACGGGAATTGTGTGGATGAGAGTTGAAGAATATAAAATATTTGCAGAAATTTTCTTTTATAAACAGAACACGAAGAAGTGACTATTCATTGACTACATATAGCCATCTATTAAATCTTAATAATCCTCTAAATATAAAATTTGCAAACCATTTGTTGACTATACAGGGTTTGTCCGGAAAGTAATAGGTCTGATTTTCTACTTCCGCCACTGTACTTCGGAGCGTGCGTGCACCGACTGAATTCGGTAGAGGGCGTTCCTAGCTAACGAACGAGCGGCTGGTCAGTTATCTCCAAACACCTGGAGAGTAATGACAGGCATTTTCGCGCGACGTGTTTCTGTGAGTGGTGCAAGCGTAAAATGCAGCGTTCGTAAAAGCAGAGGTACGCGATTAAATTCTGTATGAAACTTGGTAAATCTTCGACTGAGACGTTTGATATTATCAAGCAGGCTTACCCAAATGTTGCATTAGCAAGAAGTGGTGTGATTCGGTGGCACAAAGGCTTTTTGGAGGGCCGGGAAGGGGTCGCCGATGAAGACCGTGCTGAAAGACCTTTGACTTCGACAAATACCGACAATGTGACTCGTGTGCGGGTCCTCAAACCATCGACTTAGTATTCGTTTAACTGCCCAGATGTTAAATTGACCAAAATATGTGGTCAATGGGGTCTGACAAGACATGGCAGCCGACTGGAAGTTGCACCAGGACAACGCCCCGGCTTACACCGCCTTTCTTGTGAATAGCTACCTGACCAAGGCCGGCATCCCTACGCTTCCGCTGCCGCCCTACAGCCCAGATGTGGCACCCCGGACTTTTTTTTGTTTCCTCGCCTGAAAAGGCCGATTAAATTTGTATGATAGTCTGAACTAATCATAAAACGATAATTATTTTCTGATTCTGGGGACCGCTTGAACTTCACCCCTCAATTTATCAGACTTCATTATAGTCTAACGCATACAAAAATTGTTTTACTATTTGGACCGTACAATCTAACCATTGACACGTAGACAATTACATCTTTCAAATCTTAATGATTCCCAAAACTCATAAGTTTTTGCAAATTTCGCGATATTTTGTGTGTCTTTCAATGTACAATCAGGTATACCCGTATTATATTATTAAGATTTAAAAGTATTATAATATTGTTAACTTTTAAAAAATTTTAATAATCTGAACTTATACAATTTTGCAAACTTTCAGATTTCTTGAACAGTTTGATTTTCACCTCATATTTACCCATCTATTTACTAGTTTTTATGATAATCTAAAGTTAAATGAGAATTTTGGAAATTGGCAAATTTTGATAAATTTTTAACCGTCTACATCGCCATCTGTTAAGACTTCATAAAATTTTTAAGGACAAATGAAAAATTAGCTTACTTTGCAATATTTTAGACCGTTCAATCTACACCTTTCTTTTTTCAACAATTAGCGAAATTCGCAATTTTTGGTCTACACCTCTTATATACGCGTTTTTAAGTAACATCTAAACCAACTTCATAATAATCTTACGTCCTTTATATATTTCGCAATATTTTAGACCGTTTAATCTACTTCTTTCAAGGCCTTCTGTTCTTTAAACTTCAAGCGCTTTCATAAACACTTTTATAAATATTTTGCAATTTTCGCGGTTTTTTGGACCATTAACAGACTCGAGACTCTATGACTCTTCCCTGATCGCCATGAACATACTGTAAAAATTAAAGTTAGGACCAAAAATATTCTTACTCACATTTAATCATCCAACAAAACTCAGAACTCAATTAATTCAACTCAAACCGCAATCGCATCGAGCGGTTTTGCCAGAGTTTTTTGATCCAACATTTTTGTTCATTTTTATTCATCGAACAAAAATATTTACTCGAACAAAGCCAACTTATACCGCAATCGCATCGAACGGTAGAGCTAGAATTTTTGCTACGACACTTGTGTGTTCGATCGAACAAAACTCAGTCAACTCAGGCCAACGCATTTAGCGGTTGAGCGAGAGTCAATTAATATCGCGACTTGGAATTTTATGACATTTGACACTATTTTGCTTGTTTTCGTTCATTTTACTTTTTCCATCTCTTTCTTTTTTCATCGCTTTCGTTTTAGCATATGCGACTTTGGAATGAAGCGAGCACGATTATACTCAGAGAGCCAACAATTGAGTTGAATTAAACTCAAGGGCGAACATGTTGCGTTTGCAAGTTCGATGCATTGATCGCAAAGCCAATTTATTCGTGTGTTTATTAATGTGTGAGCGATTTGCAATCGAATAAAGCCGTTCTCTGTCAATTTGACATACACATCAAAGATCTCTTTTATCACGAAGATCTCGTTTCTGCAGCGATCTTATAGAACAATTTGTAGACTGAGGAGCACGATGAAAATTTTTATAGAAAAGAAAGCTGAGATATTTAAAAAACTGGAAAGCAAACTTAAGCGTGAGCACAGAAAAGAATACTAGCCCTAAGATAAAACTACTTTGCAGATCTGTCTGAAAGGTTCAAATATAAGAATATTATTTCTGAGTTCAAAGGCGCTAGCACTAAATTTGAAAATAAAAATTTTTTTCTAAGCCCCATTTTTCGACCTAACGGTCTCACGACAGCTACAAGCAGGGATTGGAAAGGTACTAATTTTTCTTTTACCAAGATAAGAATAGACCTTCATCTGCATTTTTCCTCAAATCAAATCAGAGAAGTAAACTTTCCAGCAAATTGGGTTTTATCGGCACAAAAGTTAAAATGTTCGGAGCACACAAAAACTATGTTGTTTACACTTCAGCGAAACGAAACCTACTACAAAAGAAAGACTAATAATGATTCAAATTTAAGTTGGTTGAATTTTAAATCCTTTAAAACTTTTTTCTACTGGTAAAATCTAGGCATGTACCTAGGTTCAAATACATAGGTACTTCCTTACACACCGACAGACACTGGGTAGATGATATAGATATTCGGCTGTGGCCAAGTAAACAATATTCATATTTCCAATTTTACCTAATTAACCAAACCTTTAATAAGATCAATTAAATAATATTAAAAACAGAAATCAACATATGCCTTTTAGAAACTGTACCTATTAATTTTAATTGATGTTTTGCCTACAAAGTTGCAAACTTGCCCTTAGGGTTAAGTAAGTAAGTTATGTATCTCTGTTAGAGCAACAGAAAAGTAGTCAAAAACTACTTTAATTTAAGTATTGTTAATTGTTGTTTATATGTCTACATACTCAACTAGTCAAGGCGTCTCAAAAAGGTAAAAAATAAAACTAAAGTGAAACAGAAGTTAATAAGGTGAAGGAGACAAGTGCTGAAGTACCAGAGAGCAAACTACATTAAACATTGAGAAACCAAGAGAAATAAACTATTTCAAGCAAAAGAATACAACCTTATGAAATGTCTGTGAATCAAATATTAAAACCCTTAACCTTTTCTCATTTTAATTTTACAGAAAGAAAATCAGTGTTAAAGGGCATCACCGGCACCTTTAAGTCTGGTGAATTAACTGCCATTATGGGCCCCTCGGGGGCGGGTAAATCTAGTCTAATGAACATTCTAACCGGTCTAACAAAATCAGGCGTCACTGGCACCATTGAGATAGGCAAAGCCCGTAAATTATGTGGCTACATTATGCAGGATGATCACTTTTTTCCCTTCTTCACGGTGGAGGAGACAATGATGATGGCAGCAACCTTGAAAATTTCCAACCAATGTGTCAGCATGAAAGAGAAACGAAATTTGGTAAGTAAACACAATAAAGTGTAAACTTATTGTGGAAACTAAACTATCAACTTGCAGATCGACTATGTGCTAAGTTCCCTTAAACTGACCAAAACGAGGCAAACCAAATGCTCGAATCTGAGTGGTGGACAAAAGAAGCGACTCTCCATTGCCTTGGAGTTGATAGACAATCCTTCGGTGCTATTTTTAGACGAGCCCACAACGTAAGTAAAGGAAACCTGTTGTGTTGGTCGGTTGACCCTGAACCGGTGTATAAGAACCTGAACTTGAAACCTTTCTCCACACAGCGGCCTGGACAGTTCCTCATCGTTTGATACCATAAAATTACTGAAAGAATTGGCGAATGAGGGGCGCACCATTGTTTGCACAATACATCAGCCCTCAACGAACATTTACAATCTCTTCAATTTGATCTACGTGCTCAGCTCGGGACAATGCACCTACCAGGGCACACCTCAGAATACAGTCGGATTTTTGAGTAGCATTGGATTGGAATGCCCTGCCTATCATAATCCAGCCGATTTCTGTGAGTATATACAATATATAGACAATATTTGTTGGATTAATCATGAGTGAGTCAACAATATGAGTTGTTGACTGACGTGTTCTGCCTTTACTGTTCTTTTGTGTTTAGTAGCTTTTGTATAAGAGCTGAGCTACTAAATAACAGAACAACTGGATAACTGAGCCACTTAACTTACTTAAAAAAATGGAAAAAGACCCTCTTTCAAAATTTCAAATTTCAGAAGGTTTTACTTTATTATAAAAACCTATGGAACTATTTTATGGTCTTGTTAAGCAAACTTGTAAATAGTCTTTCAACCATCCCGTATAAATTTTAAAACATGAATTTGTACACTTAAAAATGGAAGAAAAGGTTGTGAAGGCATTGAAAATTTTTATTGAAGCGACTTCGGAAAAATTTGAATCAAACTTTATTAACAGACAACAGGAGTCTATATTTAAAATATGATTGCTTTAGCTTTTCCCGTCTGTAGGTGCTTTGGTGTACAGACGGACGGACATTTATTTTAATAGGAATGTTTCCAAGCCACTGATCAAATTAAGAGCAATCGCATATCGCATAATGGGGTTACCTCTTCAGGAAACTGCTACCAAGATAGAGAGAAACTACTTTACAATTCAAAAGAAGTTTAAAGTAGGTAATAGATACCGAAAGTAAGTGGCGTAGCGTGTGGCTATGCCGCACAATGGTCCCAAATCCCAAAAACACGGCCAAAAGTCGAAAAACGTTTTTAAAATGGCTTAAAGTTTGTACTCGGGGGTTTTCGGGGTCGCTGATCACGAATCTGAAGTCACAACTTAGAATTACAAAATGGCGGATCCAATATGGCGGACAATTTCTTCGGAAACGTACTTAATTTGGCTGAAACATCGAAAACCCCGTTTATCGATAATATCTCGATTCATGTTGATTTTCGTGTTCAGCGGGCCAAAATACTTTAGAAAAAGTTATATTTGTAATGTCGCGACTATTGTCGCACAAAAATAATCACCGAGACTAAACCTGCAGCTAAAGGCAGCTAATTTTTGACTATGTTTTGAAGAATTGTTTAAAAAACGATTTCTTTTTCGTTTGAGAGTGGGATCTAGGGTTGCCGAATATTTTTTAAAATGTCGTATCGATGATATTCTCTGATTTATAAAAATATATATAATATATAATTGATATTTTTATTTTTTTTCTGTTTTTACCAAAAAGAGGAAATACTCTGCCCCAAAATAAAAAGATATAGTCTGTATTAAGCAAACATAACAATATTTTCCATGAGATTCGAGTTTTCTATGTATTATACATATAAAATACTTTTAGTTCCAATATTTGGTCTAAATTTTACATGTTTTTTTAAAAATTCGTGGATAGAAATCGGGAAGAGATTTCGTAATTCTGTTTTTTGTATTTGATTGTAGAATTCATTATAAAAAACACAAAATGAAAAAATTGTGAATGCGATGGCTGTTCAAAAAGTTTTCGGGATCCAAAGAAGGCTCTTCCAAAAAAAAATGTGTCGATGGTACCTACGTTTCCGGGAGTTACAATTATCAGAATGCAAAACGGAAGATGGGAAGTTTGTTAGTATGAATGCCATTATCGTCCGTAGCAGAATTGTGAAAATAAAATTGAATTTAAAAAAGTGCGGTTTTTCTAAAACGAAAAATGTCGAGAAAACGTCTGTAACAGTCCAGAAAAAATAGTAAAAACTTTTTTCTCAAATATTGAGGTGGGGACGATAGCCACGTTAATTTTGCGTCCATAAAGTCCTACATTATCAAAATCGGTTCGGTAGAACTTGAGAAAATGTGGGCACCAGTCCGAAAAACTTTGTTTCGAGATAAATGAGTGGCCGTGGTTTCATCCCGGGGCCAAAAACATTTCGCTATTTACACATACATGACCCGAACGCTGGGCCAAGCTGAGACCTCAAGAGCAAAAAAGCGTCATTTGCTCGACAGAGTCAGAGAGGACTTATTATTAGAGAGGCAGGTTGCGAATGCCGCTCAATTTTGTTGCTGAAAATCGATAGTGCCCAAAAAGATACTTATAGTGCCCAAAATGATACTTCAAAGTGTCAGTAGGAAATCACTGTGGTTAGAGCGAGACGACCATAACCCAAATGTTGCCAGAGAGAGCGAACAGCTGATTAAAAAGTATCTAGAGAGCGTAAATGAGAGCAACAGGTGACAATTTTTTGACAGAAGCGGTGTCGACTGAGCAAAGTTTCTCTCTAGTATTTATTGCTCCATGACAGAGTTCGAAGCGATTAGGTCGAAGCAAATTCACGGAGCTTTGTTTTCATACACTAATACACTCTCACTTTTTGGCCTCGCTCTCGCTGGCCATCGCTGGTTTAAAGTTTAAAGTAATTTGAAAATAGCTTTTTTTATCGAAGTCATTGGTCGACAAAAAAAGAGTTATATAACACAGTGCAACAAATTTCAACTTTTTTAAAAACTACCATGCGACACTATGCGGAATCGATAGTGCTACCCGAACTGAGTAAAACCATTTCAGCGTTTGGCTAGATTGGTAGCACTTTTTTTTATGGACCCTCAAAGTTTTTGAAATAGGGTGTGATAACAAAAAAAAGGTGTCATAAGAATTGGGCATACAGCTCATTCAGTTTTAGTGATAGCTGCAAACTTCGGCAAAGTTGTAGCTGACAGTCCGCAGAATAAATTTTTCTTACAAAGATTTTCAAAAAAATTATATTTTCCGGGAGTTTTTTTTAAAAAACTTTTTTGAAAAATCGTATTTTTTACTTTTTCGAGTATAACTTTTAAAAAATCAAAATTTTTGGCATACATTCTTTGGGAAAAATGAAGCTTTTGAGATAACAAACATCTGTTCTGAACAAGGTTTTACAATCTGAACACTTCCACATCCTCTAAATCGGCCCCAAAAGTGTGTATAGCCAGTAAAAATCACGTATTTTGTTATCATTCTTCATTATGTTCTCAAGTTTTTTTACCAAAATAGCAGATAATTAATTTTTTTTAAGCTTTTAGAGCAAACCACTACGTGTTTCACTTGTTGTAGTCCATGAATATAGAAAAAAATAATTTTTGGACGGTTTTTTGGAAATTCTCCAAAAAAAAGTGCTATCAATCTAGCCAAACGCTGATAGGGATTTACTCAGTTCGGGTAGCACTATCGGTTCCGCATAGTGGTGCTTGGTAGTTTTTTTGACTGTTGCACAGTGTAATCTAAGGTATTTCCCATTTTTAAAAATTCATTTGGAATCATTTTTTTGAAAATCTAAGCTAAAAAATAAAAAAAATAAAAAATTTAGAAAAAAAATTTTCTAGACCAGAAGAGGGTCTAAAAGTCTTTAAAAAGACGCGTCGCTTTGACGCATATGGCGCATTTTATAGCAGAATCAAGTCGGTTCGAGGGCACTGGGGTAATAAGATACTTTACGGCTAGTCTGGATAGTCCCGTCATGGCCGCCTTATGCGAATTCCAGAATATTAAGGGATAACTTTCCCATGACGTTTGTGGCAACCTAAAGTACAATTTCAGCCCGCTATTTTGCGACTTATGGGCTTGCATAAAGTCAACATACGGGACATTTGGTCGTGCAAACGTTAAATACATACTTTTCCGCACAAATTACACTTGGCTGTGCCTTTTTTAAGTCGCTCTAATTTGCTTTTATGAAATTTGAATCCGTTTTCTGTCTCTTAAATGCGCTTGCGCTCGCTACCCAGATCAAAAAGTTACCAACGCACAAATATCAGAAAATATCCCAAAAAAATCGATATTCGATATTTGGTCAAAAAAAAAAATCACGATATAAATATATCAGTTTTAAAAAATATTATCGATATATTGATATTTTGATATATTTTCGACAACCCTACTGGGATCTGCTGGGAGTTTTGACTTATTGCTTTTTAAACACGATTTTTCAGAATGTGACCGAAAAAAAACCTCTACTTTTATTAATGATTCACTATTTCATGCATTGTCAATAATAATTGCCAGTGCCTTCACACTGTTCGACACATGACCCATGACATCTAGTGGGACCGCATTTCCCCATGAGATTCTATGAATTTGACAAGCACAAAAAGCAGGACCTTTTTCTAAGTGTATCAATTGGTGATTAGTGATCAATTTTTCTTTTTGATTCCTGGCAGTGTTGGAGTGCGTTAATGGAGACTATGAAGATCATACGCAGGAGTTAATGGTCTGCGCCCAGGACACACGCTGGCGTTATGATCAACAATTGATGCCAGATGAAACGGAGCCTCCCAGTGAGGCTGAATTGGCCAAGTTCAATGAGTCTCAATTGCAGTCAAATACCAAACCAAAACCAGTCATCAAAAAACTGGACTCTTCCAAAGAGCTAACCAGACATACCTACCCACCAGCAGAATGGATGCGATTGTGGCTGTTAATCGGACGCTGTCATTTGCAGTTCTTTAGAGATTGGGTACTTAAATACACAGACAAGAATTTTCTCTTACTAATCTTTGTCATTCTATTACAGACCCTCACATACCTTAAACTGGGCATTCACATCATTTGTGCTGTATTGATCGGTTTATTCTTTGGCGATTCCGGCAGCAATGCCACCAAGCAAATCTCCAATGTGGGCATGATTTTGATCCACTGCGTCTATCTGTGGTATACCACCATAATGCCAGGCATTTTACGATGTAAAATTGATCTATCGAAGTTTTTAAGGGGAATCTAATTAACAAACTATTTGCAGATCCTTCCGAAATAGAAATAATTAAGAAAGAAACATTTAACAATTGGTACAAATTGCGAACGTATTATCTGGCCACCATTATAACCTCAACGCCCGTGCATGTGAGTGAAACAACCGCAATGACCCCAGACTTTTGGTAAAATGCCTTCATTAAATCTCATTTCAGATAATTTTCTCGACGGTGTACATAACCATAGGTTACCTGATGACGGAACAACCCATTGAAATGGATCGTTTTGTTAAATACCTGCTCTCCGCTGTGGTGATCACCATCTGCGCTGACGGTTTAGGTGTATTTCTTGGCACTATACTCAATCCAGTGGTGAGTTTTTGGCAAATATGTCGTTAAACTTCATCATTATCCCGTTTCCTTACAGAATGGAACCTTTGTGGGTGCTGTGTCTACTTGCTTTATGCTAATGTTTTCCGGTTTTCTAATACTCCTAAATCACATTCCCGTCGCCCTACGTTTTGTGGCTACTTTATCGCCCTTGCGTTATGCTTTGGAAAATATGGTAATCTCTTTATATGGGAATCATCGAGATCAATTGATATGTCCCACTACCGAATTTTACTGTCATTTCAAGTAAGTTTTTCTATTTGAATCAAAGTTTCTTTTTTTTAAAAGAAGTTTTTATTTTCAGAAACGCCATCACTGTATTACGACAATTTGGCATGGAACATAGTGATTTTGGCTATAACATCATGATGATTCTGGGCCAAATTGTTCTATTCAAAATATTGGCATACTTCACCTTAAAACGTAAAGTTAAAACGAATTGAGCTTAAGTAGAATTCGGGCATGAATAGGTTAATGAATTGAATGTGATTTTTATGTTACTTATCACTTAGTTGCGAAGTGAACCAGCACTTATTATTTTTCTTATCGGCGTGTGATACTTTAACAAAAACAATTTAACAAAAAGTGCAACAATTGTAAATGCGAATATATGTTTTATTTAAGAGATATATGTTGTATGTTAAATGTAAACAGTTGTATAGTTAACATTTTATAATTTTAAGACAAGTTTGATACGAACTATATGTGAAATATAGAAGAGAACATTTTTATGTCGAATTTATGGGTATTTATAACGATTAAAATCATTTTTTAAATAATATCTTATTGATTTTTGTTATCTCGGTTCAAATATTTTTAAGTTATATCAACAAGACCCATAGAATTTAAAAACCCTGGCTGGGTTTGGTCTGTTTGGCTGCTGAAAATTTAAGAAGCAATATGTTTTTTTTATTTTGTTTTAGAATTTTTTTTAAGCACTTTACGGAGAATGCCAAAAAGGCGGTTAGAAGGAAAATATTCATATAAAACCAAGGCGAGTGTCCCGACTCTTAAATACTCTATACCAAGTAATTTGGTTCCAATTAGAGGTGCGCGCGTGAGCGAATATTCATTTATGTCACGTACTACATTTTTTGAGCTTTTCGCGTCACTTACGATTTAAGACGGCGTCACGAATAATCACGCACCTCAGACTACCGTATATTTTGGGGCAGTATATGCTCCGAACTCCAGTATCACAGCATCACCCCCAGTGAAAATGCTACTCACTCCCAATGGGTAAAGGGAAATGTATCTTTTCTCACAGCCATAACAGAGGAAAGCAAGATTCAGTATGTGAAAATGGCAAGATCGAGCGAAACGCGCGTATACAAACATTTAAACTGTGCAGTATGAGCTGAGTTCTGCAATATCGTAACCAACTAACGAGCCATATCATGGATCCTAAAGAATCGAGGTGATATGCTACGGTTGAACAGCTATCCCAGAAGCACGGTCTACGATGGATTATGCTCACTTTGCAATTTGATGCAGCTAAAGAACATAGAGCACTTTATTGGAAGATGCCATATTCTGCAAGAGTTTCGCTGGCGCTGTTTTAAAAAGGGAGTACTTAAGGAAATGTCTGTGCGGCTCTAGATGGAGACATGGGTTGTGAAAACTTGGCCATTTATAATGAGAGATAAAAGTAAATATGAAATCATTTTTAATATAGTTTTAAAAAAATAAAGATAAAAATATTTACATTTTATTTCAAAAAACTATAAATTGGTATCAAGTAATGTGTAATGTTTAAATGTTTAGAAAAGCTGACGGCTCAAAGCCAAGCTTTTAAACTGTTCCCCTTTGTATATTGAGAACGGTACAATAAAAATATAATCATCTTATCTTATATGGAAGGCTTTTTTAAATATGATAATAAATCAAAAATCAATTTTAAAAATTTCGTAAATACTGAATGACTTATACTCACGATGTTTGGCATTAGTTCACTCACGAAAAAGGCACGGATCACGGATGATCACACAAAACTCTACCTTTGCTCACGATTACGTCGTGATACACCGTGACACGTTCCAATTCACGTCACCGGTACACCTCTAGTAGAGGAGGAATTCACGTTGCCAAATCTGAAGCCGAACTGATTTGGGTACGGTATACACCTAAATACAGACAGACGGACAGACCTACGTGGCTAAATCGACTCGGCTGTTGATGCTGATCAAGAATATATATACCTTATGGGGTCGGAGGTGCTTCCTTTTGGATGCACAACTTCATGATTCCCTTATTCCCATTTTTATTGTGTACAGAGTATTAAGTGTTACTAAATTAAAGCACGAATAAAATGAAATGTTTTGAAAATTCCGCCAACTGTTCAACAGTTGGTCTGGCAGCTTACTCACTTGAGCTGTCAGATATTTAGCTTTTTTTCCGCCGTCGACAAAGTGGTTACACTTTTGCCAGCGAGATTAAACTAATTTCGAATTCCTTATGACGCTGCAGACGCCATGAATTAATAATAAATTATTAATTCGGTAGCGCCGTGAAAACTGTTTTTGGCGGCTTTTGTTTGAGTGATCACTGTGACTTCGGTCGCGGTGTAATCACCAAGACTTCGTTCCTCAAAGTTGGTCACACTGTCAAAATTCATAGATGTGGCAACGCTCTAATTTTCAGCTTTGCAGCTAAAATTTTTTACAATTTTTAAACGAAATTTTACCCATCAATAAACAAATTAAAATTTGCTAATTAATCAGAAACGTTCACAGCAAACATGTTTCGTTCCAGTTTTGACAAGAATCTGGGTAAGTGAAGCTGGACACACACCTCAATCCAGTCACAAAAAAAGTGTCTCTGTTGTGACTCATCAAAGTGTGAGGGCGAAGGCGAATGAACTGATTAATTGGACAAAAGAATTGCGTTTGATAAATATTTTTTTAATATTGCAGAGAATGCCACCAGCCATCTACGCTTGGAGCCAGATTGGCCTTCCATTCTCTTGATTTGCGATGAAATCAATCAAAAGGATGTCACGTAAGCACATAAGAAACACATACAAAAGATTTGCTTTTTTTATTGGTTTGCTTCCATTTCAGACCCAAAAATGCTTTTGTGGCCATCAAGAAGAAAATGAATTCACCCAATCCGCACTCGGCGTGTTATTCTCTGTTGGTGTTGGAAAGCATTGTCAAGAATTGTGGTGGGCCTGTACATGAAGAGGTTTTCACCAAGGAAAACTGTGAAATGTTTAGCAGTTTCTTGGAAACTACGCCACACGAGAATGTGCGTCAGAAAATGCTGGAATTGGTGCAGACTTGGGCCTATGCCTTTCGTTCGTCTGATAAATATCAAGCCATTAAGGTGAGTCATGGTTCTGATAAACTTAAGTTTAAGAGGAAAATAATGAGTCTGGGTGCCTGTCCAGGGACGCAGCCCTAGTCAAATTACAATGTGTTAGCGTATATTATACGTCGACTTGTTCCACCCCTTGCCAACTAATCTAATTAGTGAACAAAAACGATTGTTCTGCTTCTATGCCAATTATTTTCATTCAAAATGAGCTCGGAGGAGGAACTAAGTCTGGAGGAAGATGCTTTAGTTAAGCCCTTTACCTACCTGATGTAATACATAAACAATTTATCATTTCCTCCGTCGACAGGACACCATGACCATACTAAAGGCCAAGGGACATACATTTCCCGAGCTGAAGGAAGCGGATGCCATGTTTACGGCTGATACGGCACCCAATTGGGCTGATGGCAAGGTGTGCCATCGTTGTCGTGTGGAATTTACCTTCACCAATCGTAAGCATCATTGTCGCAATTGTGGCCAAGTGTTTTGTGGCCAGTGCTCGGCCAAGCAGTGTACATTGCCCAAATATGGCATTGAGAAGGATGTGCGCGTTTGTGATGGATGTTTTGCTTCTCTACAACGTCCGACCGGTGGAAGTGGCAGCAGCAGCACCAGCACTGGCAGTGGAAGCGCCAAGTCGGCCTCACGTGCTGCCGGGGAAACGGATTTGCCAGCAGAATATTTGAACAGTTCCTTGTCACAGCAGTTACAGGTTAGAGGAATTGTAGAAACTGAAAATAAAATACTATAAATAAACTATTTTCTAGACTCCGGCACGTAAAACCGAACAGGAACTCAAGGAAGAGGAGGAACTTCAATTGGCTTTGGCCCTAAGTCAATCGGAAGCCGAGCAAAAGAAGCAAAAGCAACAGCAGCAATCCTTGACAGCTGCAGCCAATGCTTACCGCATGCAACAACGTTCGCCCAGTCCCGAGGCCCCGCCTGCGCCACAGCCACACCAGAGCGAAGAGTTGGCCAATCCCGATTTGGCCAAATACTTGAATCGCAGCTACTGGGAGCAGCGTAAAATTAGTGAATCCTCCTCAATGGCCAGTCCATCGGCTCCCAGTCCCATGCCACCCACACCACAGCCACAACAACAACTGCAGCAGCAGCATCAACTGTTGCCGCCCCCCTCCCTGCTCTCCAAGAGTCCAGATGAGGTGCACATAGATGAGTTTGCTGCCAATATGCGTACCCAAGTGGAAATCTTTGTCAATCGCATGAAATCCAATTCCAGTCGTGGTCGTAGCATCTCCAATGATTCCTCTGTCCAGACCCTATTTATGACACTCACTTCGCTGCATTCCCAGCAGTTGTCCTACATCAAGGAGATGGACGATAAACGCATGTGGTATGAGCAGCTACAAGATAAGCTGGCACAGATTAAGGACTCTCGTGCCGCTTTGGATGTACTGCGGCAAGAGCATGTGGAGAAATTGCGTCGCCAGGCCGAGGAGCAAGAGCGTCAGCGACAAATGCAAATGGCCCATAAGCTGGAAATAATGCGCAAGAAGAAGCAGGAATACCTGCAATATCAACGCCAGTTGGCTTTACAAAGGATTCAAGAGCAGGAGCGTGAGATGCAGCTGCGTCAGGAGCAGCAAAAGGCACAATATCTAATGGGTCAGACGGCACCGTTTCCCTATTTGCCACAGGCCAATCCACAACAACATGGTTCACCTTCCCATGTATACAATCCCTATGCTCCGGTTCCAGGTCCAGCTGCTGGCTATCCAGCACCCAATGGGCATGCACCCTTTCCGGGCATGTACAATCCAGGGCCGCCTGTAAATCCAGCAGGCATGATGCCGCCAAATGTAATGCAGCAGCAGTTGCCACAACCGCCACAGCCTCAGGCGAATGCGCCACAAATGATGCAGCCACCCATAACTATGGCCCAACAACAACAGCAGCCGCAGCCTCCAGCACAACAACAACAGCTCCCACCACAACCAGTCCAAGCTCCCCTGGGTCATGTCATGCTACAGCAACAACAAATTGTACAAACCCAACCACCGGTTCCTGCACAACCACCACAAACGGCTCCTCCTCCAGTTAATGAAGTGGCCCAAACTCAAATCCAAGCTGTGGCTGCCGCACCTGCTCCTCCCCAGCAGGTACCCGAACCCTCGACTCCAGCCAAGGCCCCAGAACCAGCCACGGCTGAGCTTATTAGCTTCGATTGAATCATTATGTATACCTATACTCTTCCTGTAATTCCTTTATGAAAAAAATATGTTTTGTTATAGCCAAAATTTGTATTCCTTATAGACCTATATTATCCATTATCCTTGAATTATGTTACAAATCGAAACGGGTTGTAAACCGCAGACATTTATCAATTTGGAGAGATTTTAAGTTGAATTCCAAGTCCCAATTGTGTTTATATGAAATTGGAGTTATGAAAAAAAAAAGAAAATATTTGTGTGAACATTAAAAAATACATTTAACATTAAAAAATGTAATATTTTAGGGGGTTTGGATCAAATTTATAAAAAGAAATACCACAAATATGAACTATTCTGATCGCTCAGGATTAGTTAAACGTGGTAGGATTTCTACCAGCTAGATATGCCAATTTTAAAAATATGATTAGCTTGTTCGGTATATTGGTATGAGAAATGCATAATAGATTTGTGTTAGGTCTGATCATTCTTTGCTGTACAACGCCGCAGGAGTGAATTTAGAAGGGCCCACTGGGACAGAATGAAAAACTGATGGACACTTTTCACTAACACCGTGACACATTTTTATACGGTCGAGAACAATAAATTCTGAAAGGGTGTGATGGTAGTATAAAAACCCTGCATGAGTTTGGTCTGATTTGCTACCGTTTTCTTTTTATTGACCTTTCAACTCTTCAGCGTCTGAGTAGGATTATCGATATCATATCTCGTAAGCCATTTTGAATTTTCCTTTTATGTCTTTAGGACTTCAAAACATTTCTTTGTAGCAAATCAAAAAAATTACATCTTACAAAATTACAAGAGATGTTAAAAAAGCCAAGTTTTCACAACTTTTTCTACTTTTTCCTGAAACCCGTTACAAATTTGGACAAGTATTAAAGGGAAAAGTTGTTGTATTTACCAAAATAATCCAACCGTTAGTACGAACAAACATCATTTAAGTACTCTTTCATATAGTTAAAAACCTAAAAGCATGAAAAACTGTCATAAGAACTCGAAAAAAACGAATATTATCGGTATAAAAATAAATATATTTAAATTCTTTAGTTACATTTTTTAAGTTATATTTTTCACAGTTTTATTTATTTAATACAAAACAATTAACATTTCTTATTGTGTCGGACAATTTCTAAATACCAAAAAGTGTAATTTTTCGAGTTTTGGTTGAACTTATACATTCTTTAGGGTCCTTAACTATATGAAGGACCAATCGAATTAAGTTGGTATGTTCCAGCCGATTGATTATATTAATCTAAGCTACTTTTTCGTCCTTCATTGCTTAGTCAAATTCGTTATAGTTTTCAAGAAAAAGTTGAAAATCAGTACAAAATGAGTGGAAAACATGATGAATTTTAGACATTTTTGCAATTTTGAGTTTAAAGATGTGACTTTTTTGACATGTAACCTCTTCCAACTCAACTTCCTTTAAGACGTCAATGCAAAATTCCAATTATTTTACGAGATATGGAGTTACAAGTCCCAATCATATGCTTAAAACTTCAAAGGTAAATAAAAAGAAAACGGCAGCTAATCAGACCAAACCCAGCGAAGGTTTTTTTCAGGGATGCAATTGGTAGAACCGAACCAAACCGCTTTTTTCGCTCGTGAACCGAACCGTAAACCGAACCGGTGTGTTTTCAAAAATGCTGAACCGAACAAAAAACCGAAAAATAAAATGGTTCGGTTCGGTTCACTTTAGCTAGGTATTGAGTTACTTTCGTATAGTAAGAAAAATCAGCAATTAGCTTTAAAATATTGCGAAAATACTTGGAAAAGCAGAGTTGTAAAAAAAACTAAGAACATCAACCTTATTAAATTTGCTAAGGATCCAAGATTGTAATAAGCCAAGTCTTGATTGTATTTTCCGTTGGGGGTCAACTTACTTTAAACTCAAACGGTTATTTTTAATCTTTAATTGAGATTGGCTTGAAATAGAAAATTAGTATGAGTATTTCTACGGCTGGCAGGCCTGCAAAATTAATGTTGAAGAAAAGGGAGGACGACATAGCTCAGTAATTGTCAACTCTTTGGAAAAAAGAGCTACGCCTGTTTTTGAATTCGATTTCTTAGATTCCTGGAATCAAACTTGCTATAAGAAGCAGGAAAAAGGTTGCTAAATCTCATTTAATGTTAATAATACTATTCGGATAATTCTTTGAACTCGATAAGTAAAGTCGAGTGGGAAATGCTTGCCAAACAACTCTGTAATAGGGATTCAATTCCATGAAAAAGAAAAATATCGATTGTTAGCGTTTACCTAAAGATTATTAAATGTTGGAATAATTATCAGGAAAATCAACTTAAGCATAGCTCGAATAGTTTAATCAGTTCCACCCACTCAAGTGTCAGTAGAATGAACATTTTCCACATTGGAGTTTGTTTTGTCAGACGCTCTTAAGTCTTTTAATATCGATGAAAATATGCTAGGAGATATATTATTATTAAATCTTAACTAAAATTCCATCATAATGAAGTTAGTTTAGGTTTTTTAAAATCTATATTATTCCCTGTTGTTTTGAAAATCAAATATACAAGTATAATAAAACTATTGAAATGTAAATGTCTCCATGAAAAGAACCAGTCTCATCTATCAAAGCAAATTTTGAATTTATTAAAAATTAAATGTTTATTGTTTAATAGGGTGTGTTCCCAGGTTGAAGTCGGTTTTCGAATGAACGAATTAAAATTTCTTAAGTTTATATGTGAAGTGCCTAATATGTCATCTACCACCTTCATACATCTACTACCATCATACCCTTTAAGAATTTTTTGGTCTCGACCGTATCAACTTTTTAGTGTTGCACAGTGTAATGACTCATAAAGCCGTTTTTTTTTCTGCACTTCAAGGGAACATCCGCAGTCTATGATATGATTCAATTGATTATCAGGCATTCACTTACGTTTACCCCATCGTTTTCCAATCGATAAGATAAAAACCCTCCCCCCTAACACTCCAACATAATTTGTATATCATATCGCTTTGATTACAAACTCAGAAATCAACAAATAATAAAATCAAAATGTGGCGCTTGCAAAGTCTGAATTTAAGACTAGTGAGAAATCTACAGCAACAAACTGTCAGATCCCACCGCGTCTTCAGCGGCAAGATGGCAAAAAAGTTGAGCCTAAAAGATGTGAATGTGACTGGCAAGAAGGTGTTTATGAGGTAAGTATTCCATCTTCATTTTTAAAGCGAAATTTAATATACTCCTTCCGAACGCAGAGTGGACTTTAATGTGCCCATGAAGGAAGGAAAAATAACAAATAATCAACGTATAGTTGCTGCTCTGCCCAGTATTAAGTATGCCCTGGATCAAAAGTGCAAGTCCTTGGTGAGTAAAAAACTGTGATACCCTTTGCAACGGTATTGTGCTGTTCGTAACAAGGTTGCAAACTGGTCCTGAAGGGAACCTAGAGCTAAGCTTCTAGACGGACCACCTCGGCTTAGAAAAAGCTTCGGTTCAAAGAGTCAATCTAGCCAGTTTTTCAGATTATCATTTCAAAGATGGACGTTGACATATGTACAATGCGCAGTACGCTCAAGTGGCCCCTACGATACCAAGCCGAGGCTTGTTACTCGCGAACCCCACCGAAAACATAAAAATAATGTTGACTAGGGACTAAATAGCTTCCGAGTTTTTGGTAAAGTTTATTGTCATCAGCACAGAGGAAACGAAACGGTTTGTGCAAGGCATATGTAATGTAAATGTAAAATGTAAAATTGGCTTACAGCTCCTCGAACGGGGCCAAGCCAAGCTTCTCTCGCACAAGAGAAAGGGACCTACAGTTTAACGCCGGATTCGAACGGCAAAGTTTGAGAACTGTTTTTTCATGGCTAGTTACTTCACAGCTGGCGCCAATAGCTGGTGAAGGTGACCGTATGTGTAAAAGCTATTTTCCAAAAAAAGAAAAAAAACTTTTTATTATTAGATGTTCAGAGGCGGGATCGAACCCACGACCTCCCGCCCAGCAGTCCAGCACACTAACCACTGGGCCACATACGGCCTCAAGGCATATGTAATAGGGGTAATTTGGCCAACCCGCTTAGATTAGTCGATTTCAGCATAAACTAGATTACTCAAAGCATAAATCTCCAGTAAGTGAGGGAAGGTTAATCAAAAGAAGTCTATTAGAGCTCTATGGCAAACGGACCTCAGGATTTCAGTTTAAACCACGAAGAGCACACAATAAAAATAGTTTTTGCGCAGATTCATTTGTAGAGTTATGGGAAACAGGCATAGTTGTCCGAATACTTTCTTTGGGCCAATATAATTGTCTTGACCCAAACCGAATTTCATTTCGGATTTGATTCTTAACTTGGAGGTAAAATTGAACGAAAATATGGATGAACTATTGAATTGAAATTCGGCTTGTACACGTATTTCTTATTTATCTTATCTGACAATAAAAAAAAATTTGGTTCAGTTTCAAACAATGCTCCGAACAAACGGTTCTATTCGGATTATTTGGGTCCCTTGAAATGGACTAAGAACCACGGTTGCACACTTGGTGTTTTTGCACCAAAACTGGTGTTTTTTTTCTTGTTGGTGCACTGGTACTTTTTTATTGAAGTTGTCTCGTTTTGGCTCTTTTTTCTTATAATTGGCTTAGGCGAAAAAGTGGAAAATTATTCGAAACCTAAATTAGATTTAGGATATTTTTCGCTGTCAACACTAATTGATAGTTGTAAATATCTTAAAAAAATTTTTTTTTAGTATGAAAGATATATTTTCAAAATTCACATATAACTTAGTAGCTTTAATTTTAAAGACTTAAATTCTTATTTATGGCGCGTTGACAAAATTTGTGTTGGTCTGGATATATAAGAAATATATTTTCCACTCCACACAGCTTCGATTCGGCGGAGGGTAATTTTTTTGCCATAAGTTTAATAAAAACCAAATTGAGAAACAGACTTCAATTTTATTCTGTAAGAATACATATACATATACAAATTATGTGTGGTCTAAAAATAACTTACAAATATAGAAAATCATTATAAATACAAACAAGTAAGAGTGTTTCGGTCGAGTGCCCCGACCCCGAGCTTGAATTCCTTTTTCTTTTTAAATGAATTAAAAAATAGGGAGGCGCACTTGCATATCTTTGGTGTTTTTGCTCGTATCTAATTGTGGTACTTTCCAAATGTGATACAAACTCGATGTGGTAAAGTATACACCTACTTACATGCCAAAAATTGTGGCACTATATATTACAGTCTCTGAGATCGACGCGTTCATACAGACAGACTGACGGACATGGCTAAATCGATTCTGCTGTTGATGCTGATCAAGAATATAAATGTATACCTTATGGGGTCGAAGGTGTTTCCTTCTGGCTGTTACATACATTTGCACAACTTTGATTGTTATTACTTGTACTTTTAAGAATTCTCAATGAAGTGAAAATATAATACGAATAAGTGAAGAAATTTGTTTAGGATTTAATAGTGAATATTGACTGTTTTGGTTATTTTAAATGTTAACAAGGTAGTTAAAAGGTACAAGAAAAATGTTTAATTTTTATTTGTATGTTTAAGAACACTTAAGAAATTAACTGGAAATGAAATGAAGATATATTGAAATTATAACATGAATATAAGGAAGAGAAAAATGTTGGCTCTTTTTTATGAAAATGGTTCTTTTTTAAATTTTTTTGGTGCATTATTTTATACTCATGTGGCAACCGTGCTAAGAACCAATAATTCTTATAGCCTACTTGCACTGGCATAATTTCTTATCAAGCAATTCCTCGAAGCACGCATTTTCCTTTTTTTTGATAAAAACAAAGGCAAATTGAAGTGAAAAGTCGTATGGAAGAAATGATTTGGTGGAAATAGGCTATTAGTTTAGAAATAACCGCACAAACCGCACGCCATATTTTTAGAAAATGTTTCGATTCCAAAATTTACTGAACTCAATTTTATAATAAGAACGTTTTATAAGTTTTGATCTCTTGTTAAGGTTGGGATGTTAATTTTATTTATTTTTATACCCTGTACCCATTGAAAATGGGTAAAAGGGGATCATGAAGTTGTGCAAATGTATGTAACAGGGAGAAGGAAACATTTCCGACCCTATAAAGTATATATATTCTTGATCAGCATCAACAGCCGAGTCGATTTAGCAATGTCCGTCTGTCCGTCCGTCCGTCTGTCCGTCCGTCCGTCTGTCCGTCTGTCTGTATGAACGCGTAGATCTCCGAGACTATAAGAGATAGAGATACAAATTTTTGCATGTACATACACACAAAAAAGTCTGGTGGGTAAAATTAACTACGCTGACAGTAACCTTTTCAAAATTTGTCATGCATGGGTTTTTGTTGTTGTTTGGTAACTGTACTAACTGTAAAATGAACAGAAGAGATTTCTAAGGCTTACGTATTATTTAGCACGAGTTTTGTTGTTGCATTTAAGAACTGTACGCTGAGTAAATTTAACTGCAAATATTTTTTCACATAATTTGTTGTTTTAATAAGTTACTGTAAACTACAGAAACTTTACCATAGAAATAGTAATTCTGACGTGATTTTTTCATACCACACTGTGTTGTTTTTACAACTAACTGTACCCACAAGTAAATCCAACCCCACATATAGTTTGAATGCATTTGAATGCATTTGCTGCACTGATTTACTGTACCGACGGCAAATCTAACCGTGGAAATTGTTGACTCCGTAAATTTTAGTTGGTCTTATATTGCATACTTGAACGGAATTTGAACTTGAGAATTACTATTGGTCTCAATTGTGCGATATTCAAGAAATTTTTCGTTCATGTGCTTAGGCAGATTTCATACAAGTAATAAGTTAGAGGCGATGTATTTAACGTGCGCCGTAGCGTAACTGGTAAAGACGTCGTTACAATCGTGTTGAGACCAATGGCCCCGAGTTCGAATCCGCCCAGAGTAAGTAAAAATTTTTCAAATTTAATAAATATTGTTTAATTCTAACAAATGCTTCAGGACCACAATTGGTGCGTAGGGGGAAGTGGGAGTTGCCTCTGTGGGATGATGATGACCTCAATTAAAATGCCAACGTGTGACAGCTAGAATAGCCTCCCACCCTACTATTCTACAGTTGTGTAATAGCAGTTACATTACTAATTTTATGGTAAAATTACTGTAAATTCAGTAGAAAAAGTACTAACTGTAAACATCGGTAAATATTACAAATTATGTGGGTTGGCGCATTTTTAAACGAGATTTTCGGTTGGATTTACTATAGCAATAGTTCTCCTTACGTAAAGGCTTACGAGAAAGTTACAGTGAAATTTGGTTAATTTAAACGACTTTGTGGGTTGGCGCATTTCCAACCTACAATATTGGTTAAATTTACCCACAGATTTCTTTGTGTGTAGGTATAGGCCGTACGCAGATCAAGTTTGTTTCAGATTTGCAAAATTTCCCCCCCTCCCCCCTTAAACCGCAAAAAACTGTCAGAGCCACAATTTTAAAGTTACAACATCGTCGCTTAATATATATTATCTTAGGCCTATAATCTATCTATTCTGAAAAGCACATTGAAATCTGAGCAAAAACACAGAAGTTATTAACGAAACAATTTTTGCACCCCCCCTCCCCCCACGCTTTGCTTTTTACGCATTACGTTTGCTGCTTGCGCCCGCGTATGTGTGCGTGTGTGTTTGTTTGTGTATGTGTGTGTTTGTCAATTGTACAGGGTATTTTGAAGTCGAGCTAACTCGACTGCAATGGTCTTACTTGTTATTTATTGCAAAACTTAGAGAAGTTTTTACCAGGAATTCAAACCGTTACAAATATCGGAATCGGTTACGACTACGGTTATTAAAATCGCTGACGGTAATCTATTATTATTTCGGTACGGTTTCAAAATTACATAATACTTAATCCTCGTATTATAATCGAGTTTAGTGTTTTTGAAATAGAACGGGTTATTTTGTTTCGGTTATGCTTAACCAAAATAAAATCCATTTTGGTTTCGGTTACTGTTATGCACCCAAAAAAATAAATTGCCTTAAACCACCGAAAATGACCTAAAAATCATGGAGATTTGACCTCAAAATGGCGCCAAAGACATCTTATCCTTACTTTAAGGTTGCTCATGACCTTAAGCTTTTAGGTAATTTTAACCTTGCTTTAAGGCGAAAAATTGCCAAAATTTAATTCCCCAGATAATTTACCTTGTTTATCCACAAATAGAAGTAATAAAATCCTAAGCTTTAGGTCAATTTTGACTTAAAACTGTGGGAAAATATTGCCTACCTTTTAGGTAACTTCCTACTAAATTTAAGGTTAATTATTCCCCAATATTTTTATTAATATATTAATTTAATTTTAATTACATTATTAATACATATTTCACATTATTAATATAGAATATTACCAATTTATGTTCAAAACTTTGTTTGAGTATTGGCCGTTCCTCCAATATGGAATTAAGTTGATGACCGGCAGTAGCAATGTAGCCTTCACGACAATTGTAGGTCTTCTGCTAGTGTTCAAGGCATTCTTCGAAAGATCCAACATTGAATTTTAATATAAACTTCGAAAGGCCAACCTAACTGTCCTCTAAAGCCTGAGGAATAAAATTTAATCAGTTTTTCCGAATATTTAAAATATGCTTACTTACCTTCATTGGGAGGCTCACAGTTTCTTCGTCTGTAGATGTATGTAATATATTTCGATGCCTTGCCACTGTGTTTCGAAATCTGCTATATAGTAATCATCTAGGTCCCACAAATAGCTTTGCGATGCTGTTGCTCTAGACATCCATAAAGCTGATGATGCGCATCAATGGAATTGAAGATCCCAGACTGTCTTTAGATAGACGCAACCAAATAGATAGAAAAACCAAATTTAAAATTGATATTATGTATTTCAATACAATTTCGTAAATACTTGCCTTGGACAGGATTGGGTTGGATGAATTTTCCCTTTGTTTATCGTAACCGTTCTGAAAAATAAATTTTTGTTGAAAAATACATTATCAACGCGAAAAATATATGTGTTAGACAGTGTTCAGCGTGGGCGCGATAGTTATGTACATGATCCATGATAATATACAGTGAGCTTTTCATGAAACTCTTTTTTGTGTGTGTGATTGCGCGGATCGTTCAAGTGGCCCATGCGACACCAAGCCTGGCAAAATGGCAAATCTTCTCCCACCAACTGACCGAGAGGCGCAGCCACATGTGACACGAAATCGCGAAGAAAAACATAAAGTAATTTTAACTACGGGCTTAATCAGTTAAAATAGTAGTTTTTAAAGCAGGAAGAGAAGCTTCCTAGCTGACTATTTGATGAAGTGAACGAGCGTGTTCGCTTTTGTTCACGAGTTTCTAACAAATAATTTTACCAACAAACATGTGTCTACTCCACTTACCGATTTATATAAACTTTTTAGCTTGAGTCAAAAATTAGTCGGACTCCGAATAATTGATTCTGCACAATTAAGTTGAGCTGCTCCGTCGTAAGCAGACGAACGATGTCGTCATCAATTCCGTGCTCTGCCAAAAAAAAGTTTAATATTTGTTCTTTTTACCAATTCACATCTGCTATATTACCTTGGAAGCATTGAGCGTGTTCAGCAGCATAAATCGATGACAAAAAATCTACTATTTTTGTTAGATTGTGCTGCTGAACGGGCATGATGCGCAATCATGTTTGCTATTTTTCTTGATTGTGTTAGATGTGAATCTAACAAAGAAATAGTTTGTTAGAATTGCTTGATTATGATTTGTTATCGATAGCAAACAGCTGTCAAAAGTAAACATACAAGGAATTTTGAGAAAGCAAATGCATAATGAATGTGGAAACCTCTTTGTTTTGAATAAATGAATTGGCAGAGGACGTGGTTTCGCAAGTAGCTCACGGAAATTCGTGCAAGGCTCTGAAGGCTCTACTGGTTGTTGCGAAGGAGGAGGGAATCTTGAAAAGCCGCCACTCCAAAAAGGAGAAGCCCTACGCGTAGTAACCACCTCATCAGGGTACATGGACACCTCAACACAGTGTGTCAAGGCGCTACCATTCAGCTCCTCCCAGATAAGAGCTTGATAGGGACGCCCATATCCTCTTACAAGATAATCACAAGGAATGAAACCCAGCGCCTGGTTACGGAAGAATGGTTCTGACTTGGGCTGTAGCTAGGGTCACGGGGTCCTCGCTTAACCTGAAATCGAAAACATCTTACTTGTGGTCTTGGCCCTAACGGGTCACTGCCTTATTGGCAGGCATGCTGCACGCTTGGGCGTCGTTTAAGGACTCATAGCGACGGGATTCCAGCGGGATCCAAGAGAAGTAGGGGATCAAGTACGACGATATTGAATTTTAATTTGTTGGTCGGGATCGGGAGGGAACGGGAGCGAATTGTCCTTTGTTAAAATTAACATTTTTAGACCCTTCTTTGCGTGGTCAGGAGTCCTTTTTAATGGACCCTCCGGGGCTGGGCTAACCAAGTCTTAAGGAAAATTAAAGGGGAATTCTAGGAGCATTTGTAGTTATGACGGTCATAAATATTTAGAGGTCAGTTCTTAATTATATTATGCTGTTTGTAGTCAAAAATTCAAACCTTCCGCCAACAAAAATATATCGATAACTTTGTTGCCTAAAAATTCTAACAAGTTCGTTCACCAGCAGACTAACACTTTTTTTTTGATTTGATGATTTTGTTAGATGATTGGTGTATGCTGCTGAACACGCTCATTCTAACAGCTTCTCGAACTTTAACTCTCGAAACAAGTTCTTCATGTCTGAAATGTAATTGTAATAAATTGTCACAGTTCCGATCTTCTTCCTCCTAAAACACAAGAAAGCGAGAACGGCCACACATACATATGTACATATGCTTGCGCTTATTTGCATATTAATTTTTTTTGCAGTGGGAAATATATTTCAAGTTATGTAAAACTTACCAACATTTGCAGAAAGCACCGCCTATAACTAAATTTTCTGTTTTAATTCGCAAAATCACAACAAGCCGGGGAGGGCCTTCTCAAATATGTGTGTTGGTGTACTTAAGAAAATTTATTTCCGGCGATTTTGTTTTTATAGATGTTCCGAGGCGAAATCAAACCCACGACCTTTTGCACAGCAGTCTGACCAAATTCATAAACTTCCGCTTAAACGTTAAGTCCATAAACACGAGAAAAAATTGTAATATTCATGTACTTCTGTTAAACCTGCATTTCCTTGCGACTCCTTAAAAGCGTACGACCCGTGTTGTTTCGAAAAATAAATTGGATACTTGTGAAACCTAAAATTTGTTAAGCTTACGTGTGAATATCATAACTTTGGTGCAATAATTGAATTACAGATCCCGGGGATATATGGTCCGAATTTACTTTTCCACAGTGAATATAATACAAGTTATGTTGGTTACAATTAATTGAAAGAGAATATGGAGATGCAAGCCTATCCTAAAAACAAAGTATTGTTTCTTAGGTTTTGGATCGAACCTTGGTTCATAGCTGATTGGGTCGTTGAACCTGATTTTAAAAGCAATAAACCCAATTTCGAACCCTTGGAACTTAATTAACTTGTCAAACACCAAAATTCAATACTTGACAAATATTTTGACAGGGAAAATGATGTAGAAGATAGACTATGGTGCCCCCTTAACGGATGCCTTTTGTGTTATAGATAGTATAATTTGAAACTCAACGAATAAAATTTCAGTTTTAATGGTCTCGACGAAGCCACAAAATAAAAACTATAAATTACCCATTCGTCTTAAGCTATTTCAAAATTTCAACGATTTTTCCACATGCATTGGTTTGTCTATTTTTAAAATTTTTCCAAATTATTGCGATTTTGATAACATATATGGCCAATACATATTTTTTTTTCATTTTTATCAAATAAATCTAAGTCTAAACTTTATAGCGTCTCCGAGCCTATTATAACATAAGTATGATCATACAAACAAATATGCAGTCTAATAGAAAAAGAAATGCAGGATTTAGAGGATTTAACCGATTCTAATCATATTCAATCTTGTTTCAGGTTTTGGCCAGTCACTTGGGTCGTCCCGATGGTAAAAGGAATATGAATTTCTCACTTCAACCGGTGGCCAAAGAACTACAAAAGATTTTGAATAAGCCTGTCTGCTTCATGGATGACTGTGTGGGTGAGCATACACTGGAGGCTCTAAAAAATCCACCCGATGGCTCCATAATACTATTAGAAAATCTTCGTTTCTATGCCGAAGAGACCGGTAGCCGTAAAGATGGTAAAAAGAAGACCAAAGTGGAACCAGAGAAAATTCAGGAGTTTCGCCAGAAATTATCTCAACTGGGTGAGATCTTTGTGAATGATGCCTTTGGCACCTCCCATCGTGCCCACAGTTCCATGATGGCTGAGGGTTATCAAGTGAGAGCAGCGGGTTTTCGACTTGATCTAGAATTGGAATACTTTGCCAAGGCTTTGTATAATCCGGAGAGACCATTTTTGGCCATATTGGGGGGAGCCAAGATTGCCGATAAGATACCCTTGATTAACAATTTACTGAATAATGTGGACCAAATGATTGTGGCAGGTGGCATGGCCTTTACCTTTCTCAAGGTACTCAACTCAATGGAGATTGGCCAATCCTTGTACGATGAGAAAGGAGCACAAATGATACCGGAGATAATGGCCAAGGCCAAGGAGAAGAATGTGGAAATACTTTTACCACTGGACTTTGTGTGTGCCAAATCAAGGGACAAAGAACCCAAAGAGTTGGTATTCACTGATGTGGAACAGGGTGTGCCTGAGGATATGCAGGGATTGGATGTGGGTGAGGAATCTATGGAATACTTTGGCACGGCCATTTGTCAAGCGCAGACCATAGTGTGGAATGGTCCTCCCGGTCTGTTTGAAATTGAATGCTTCTCGTGGGGCACACAATACATGCTGGCAGCTGTAATAGACGCCACTGAAGCCGGTGCCACCTCCATAGTGGGTGGTGGGGATACGGCTACAGCTTATGAACTATTTCGAGGTGATGGCCAGGTGTCCCATGTTTCCACAGGAGGCGGAGCCTCGCTGGAGCTGCTCGAGGGGAAAAAACTGCCAGGATTAGCGGTGCTAACGGATGCCAAATAAGGCATAAAAATGTTGAAATTTTTATTTTTTTATTGTAAAATGATACTTAAGTGTGTCATAGGTATTCTTTTACGAGGGGCGGGCGGCTTGTATGTAGTCGACATGAGTAAATAATCATAAGGGTTCCAAGTCCAATTGTAGGATGTTCATACTTTTTGAGAACAAATAGAGAATTGCATAGAAGTTCGAAATGTATAGAAATTTTTGATCCAAGAGCAAATTTTTTAATTAACATAATTGAAATATCTCGTGAGTTCGAATGATCTTTAATCATCATCTCACTGCCCATTGTCAGTTTTCCATTTCACTAATATTGTTACATATAAAATTTAAAATTTAAGGATCAAATTAATCCAAGCAACGTTGCTGACTTTACCCTTGGAGAGGGTATTATAATTTTCCGAAGTTTGTAGCCATAAAGAAGCTTTCCGACCACATAAAGTATACATATTCTTGACCAGGGAGACGAGCTGAGTCGATTGAGCCATGTCCGTCCCGTCTGTCCGTCCGTCTGTCCGTCCGTCCGTCTATTTCTATGCAATCTCCTCCCTCAGTTTTAAAGCTATCTTAACCGAAACTTTGCACGAAGTCTTTTGGTACAAATGCACGCTGCACATTTGTCGGAACCGGCCGGATCGGATGACTATAGCATATAGCTGCCATAGGAACTATCGGTCGAAAAACTGGTTTTTGTGAGAAAAACTTTTTTTTTTTAGTGCTAACGCCTCTCAACGCTTCAGTATTTATAAGTTTTTAATGGTTTTACATAATTTGACCAAGGTTTTGGTCAAAATCGGACAACTATATCGTATAGCTGTCATAGGAAAGTTCGGTCTGAAAAATTAGACTTCGTGAGAAAAACTTTTTTGTTTTCAATACTACGCTCTAACGCTCGTATTTATAAGTTTTTAATGGTTTCAAATAATTTCACCCAGGCTTTTCGAAATCGGACAACTATATAGTATAGCTGTCATACAAAAGTTAGGTCTGAAAAAAAGACTTAGTGAGAAAAACTTTTTTGTTTTCATACTATCGCTCTCAACGCTCGTATTTAGAAGTTTTTAATGGTTTCAAAATTCCCAAGGCTTATCGAAATCGGACAACTATCTAGTATAGCTGCCATACAAAAAGTTAGGTCTGAAAATAAGTCTTCGTGAGAAAAACTTTTTTGTTTTTAATGTTATCGCCTCCCAACGCTTCAGCATTTATTAGTTTTCAATGATTTTACATAATTTGGAGGCTTTTCGGAAATCGGACAACTATATCTTATAGCTGCCATAGGAAAGTAAGGTCTGAAAAAAGGTCTTAGTAAGAAAAACTTTTTGTTTTTAGTGCTAGACGCCCCCAACGCCCCGTATTTATAAGTTTTCAACGATGGACGAAATCGGACCACTATAGGTATAGGCAAACAACGTGTATATAAACTTGGTCGAGCGAAGTTAGCTGGCCTCTATTTTTACATATCAAATTTAGAACTTTTAAGGATCAAATTAATTCCAAAGTCAAGTGATTTTATACCCTTGCGGGTATTATAATTTGCCCAGAAGTTTCACCTAGAAATATTCATTCCGACCCTATAAACTATATATTCTTGATCAGGGCGTCTGTCGGTCCGTCTGTCTGTTTCTACGCAAACTAGTCTCTCAGTTTTAAAGCTATCGGGCTGAAACTTTGCACAGAGTCTTCTTTTCACTGCACACGGGTAATATGTCGGAACCGACCGGATCGGATGACTATATCTTATAGCTGCCATAGGAACTATCGGTCGAAAAGTGGGTTTTATTTAGAAAAATTGTTTGTTTTAATGCTAACGTTCGTAAACTATGATGTATTAAAACATTTGCAAGGGTATAAAAACTTCGGCAAAGACGAAGTTAGCTTGGCCTTCTCGTTTTGTTGGTTTTTTTTTTTTTATTATATTATAATTGTTATTGTAGAACGTAAAACATTTCTCAATGCGCGATGTTCGCACTTCTGTTGTGATTTGTGCCAGTTTTAGTAAGGAAGCTTTTTAGTGATGTTTTTCCGTGAGCGTCGGGTCTGTTTTGTGAACGAGAATTCATGAACGAGATCGTTCAAATATAAGCCCCCTTGTGCTGGGTTTTGGATGTTCGATTTTTTCTTAGTTTGATAACAAAATTCACAATCTAAATTAAGTTGGAATGTGGAAGATGACACAAAGTTTAACATATGTATACATATTTGCATAAAAGCCAAATAAACAACGAATGCACGCAAAACTCATACCATTTTCACAATGTAGATGCTTCCAGCTTGAGATTCAAAAAATGACTAAAGGCCGGCCGGCCTTGGCTGCTGTAACAATAAAGAAATTTAATTAATATTTTTGAAAAAGTTACAAAAAGAGTGTATAAAAAAATTGGTCATCAGGTTAGCGCCCCCCGCGATAATTTCAATTTAATTAGGTTGATGACCGATACGATACGATATAACACCTTTTTATTATATTTTAATAATTTTTAAGTAATATTAGTAATGCGTAGTCCCGCCTTTATTTGAAATTACTTCAAAAATTCGATTGGGAATTAAATTGAACAGTTTATCAATATAGTTTAATGATATGGTTGACCAAGCGTGTTTGATACCTTCGACTAACTCTGTTTTCGTAGGGGAGAGTCTCCGGTTGTGGACACCCCAGTCTATTTTTTGACAGGTAACAGATGCCGCCAAACTGAGTAATGCCAAACTTATAGTTTGACAGTACACATAATCTGACCCAATACCGAAGTGTAAACATGCATTTGGTTTCTTGATGTGAGCAAACGTCAAAATTTTTCCGAGTTTTTAGTTTTTTCAATTTCCACATTGCGTTAAATCGAAGCAAAACATTGAAAAGAGGTGAGTATTATACTTTTTTATTTAGTTTCAGTGAAATGTTTGTGTCGTGAAAATTTGCTGAACAAAATAAAAATGGCTACCATTTCCAAGAATGGACACAGTATTGCACCGGTTGTGGACACCCTCGTTTTTTGTATTTAAAGCGTGTGTTTGGCCATAAAACTGTCAAATATCGTTGCTTATGCTAGTTACAGCTAGTTTTACAGCATTTTTGTGAATTTTTGTGCATTTTTAGCCATGTCAACACCAAAAAAATCGTCCGATTCAACAAATATCAATTTTAATGGGCTGGTCGATGCCAATAAGCAATGCCTCATCGATAAGAACGCCGTCAAAGCTACAGCCAAGGAATATGGGCTTCCTCAAACCACTTTGATCCGGTATTTGGAGAAATTCAGAGCAAATTTTGCAGATGTTTCGTCCGTTGTTGATTCGGTTTTGTTGGAATTCGTTCGATATTGTAACCAACGAACTCCATCAAACATGGAGTGTTTTTTTACCTCTCTCACATGAAGCGTAAAATACTTTTCCGGTATTGGTCCGTTTGACCCTGATGCTTTCTCCGAAGCCGACTTCATTGAGGCTGTCGAACGAAGAGCAGTAGAAGTCGCCACAGAAGCTGATCTGGATAAAGACAATCAGCGTCGTAATATCGTTTCCGCCGATCCCAATATTGGGCGATAAGAAGAGGTGTTATCCTCCTCCGAGCCATCCACTTTACGAGCGTCTTCGGCTAGCCGCTTATCAGTGTTGGATGAAAAAAAGCCATCAAATCGCGCTCGCAAGCCAATGCAAACCACTGAGCTAACTTCTCCGGAAAGCGTCGAAGTTTTCTGCGAGAAGGCAAAAAAACAGCTGAGCGCGCAGCCAAACGTAGCCGGCCAGGAAAACCACAGGCAACACCACCAGCCGAGCCGTCGGCCAAACGCGGTGCCAAGAAGAAGGCGTCTTCGTCATCGGAAGAAGACGAAAATGTCGACTTCTGTTTGATTTGTTAGGTACTCTTGCCAAAAAAAATGACCGCTGCAAATTCGATACATTGCATTTCGGAATCATTTTTTTTCTTCTTAAATAAATAAACGTTCTTTTTTCATCAACTCATGGCCATTTTACTTCATATTTTTCCATTTCTAGCGAATTAACAAGGGTGTCCACAACCGGGTACAAAAAAAATTTTGGCCAAAAATCATCACTTTATATACATGGCGGTAAATTTTTTTTTTCCATTTGTCTAAAACAATAGGTTACTTCAGAGGAAAGTTAGCTAGAGTCTCTAGCTTTACAATGATGTTCATATCACCGCATAATGTTGACTTGGGAAAAAGTTATTAGTGAAAAACGCAACTATGTCCACAACCGCAGACTCTCCCCTACTATATTGCTTTCCGGATTCATACACTTTCCTGGTCAACGATCCCCAGACGTTCTCAATGATGTTTATCTCAGGAGAGTATGGTGGCCACTCGAGGAGATCAACTTTTTGGCCCTGAATCCATGACTTCACGGATCGGGCAGTGTGGATTGGAGCATTGTCATGCTGAAAAGTCCACTGCAGGTTTTGAAAAAGGTTTTGGAAATGCGGAAAAGCCGTTTTAGTTATGTGCGTTCAGGCGCGATGTCAAAAACTGATGCTCGCAGGTGCCATAGTATGATATTGCTCCCCCCCACCCGGCTGTGCAAGCGGTCCAAGTGATGCTCCTCTTTGCGTAGGTCATGAAAATAATAATTATAACCATCAGGTCGTTCCAAATTAAATTTCTTTTCATCTGAAAAGACAACACGTTGCCACTAGGTGGACCACGTCATGTGCGCTCGGGCAAAATGAAGGCGCATTGCTTTTCTAAGCATATTGAGTGGTGTTTTTTTTTTAATTTTTGCCTCTTCAGGTGCTTAGCTTTCTTAATTACTCTTTGTACCGTTGATAAGCTCGCCTTAAGACCGGTTTTTTCCCTGGTCTTGGTGGACGAGTCGTGCGAATTCGAAGCTTCCCTCAGTATTGCTCTTCTATCTGCTTGAGAAATCCCTTGATTGTTGCCGCCTTTATAGTTTTTTCCATAGGTTTCCCTATTTTTAAAAAAATTGGCAATGGTTTTTCCGTGTCTTCCTGTTTTTTTCGGTAATTTTATGGTAGGATAGTCCAGATTTAAAGTATGCTTCAATGTTTGATTTTTCCACCAAAGAAAAAACTGTTCCTTTACCCATATTGTACATTTATTTCAAGATAATAAATACTTTGAACTTCACAAAAAATTTGGTGACTTTGATTCACAAAACTGTGATACTGTGATACATAACTAAAATTGCATTTGGGGGCGCTAATCTGATGACGCAAAATAACTGCATGCATTTTTGGCGAAAATAAAACTAAATAGCAAATAAAATATAATATATATTCGCGCGTCATCTTATTATGAGAGAAATCACATATGATGATAACAACATAAAAACAAAAACTTCGTTAGAAAAAACAAAAGAAGATGAGTGTTAGGGGGGGCGCTAACCTGATGACGCGCAGTGTATGTATGTATGTATGTATGTATGTTTAGCATAAGCTCTTTACACTAAGAGCGAAAGAGAGCGCCGAGTATAGGATAAAAAAGAATTGACGAATTCCAGTGAATTCAGTTGCCTATAATTTTGGAATGGGCACTAACAAAACGTGCAAGCGATTGGACCCTTGTTGTTATGACATCATGCCAGAATTAAACGCTGTAGATCTTTTCGAAAATCATCGAGATCAGTTAAAGATTCAATCTTGGTAATGCAAAAATGTTGAATGCGCTGCAGTATGTTGATTCTGTCATTATTGTTGGCCGCTGCAGCTTGACGCAGTTCATTACCCAACTCGGACGGAAGTAGCGACATTAGTCCATTCACTTTCTCCTGGGGAAAAGCTTTTGCATTGCCGTGCTTTTGCAATCCAGCACATTCCTGGTAAATGCTAATGCAGTCCAAGGTCGGGTTATCACCCAATTCGCGATCCTTGATATAGCTACTCAACAAATGGGTGGCACATTCGTTATTGAGTACGTGACGTCCACTGTTGGCCAATGTGCAAATTGAGGTGACTTCTGCCACGCTCATGTCACGGCACTGGCAATAACACTTAATAAAACTCGCCTGCAAAGATAGAAATATATAGCATTTATGTTTAAAATGAATAAATAATATAAAACGTTCAAACATATTGACACATTGATAACAAAATTCACAATCTAAATTAAGTTGGAATGTGGAAGATGACACAAAGTTTAACATATGTATACATATTTGCATAAAAGCCAAATAAACAACGAATGCACGCAAAACTCATACCATTTTCACAATGTAGATGCTTCCAGCTTGAGATTCAAAAAATGACTAAAGGCCGGCCGGCCGGTCGGGCCATCATACAATAAGTATGCACACAGGCGAATTAGTTCGATCAGCTTGATCGGTTCGATGAAATGTTCGACGTTAGCGTAGGTATTCAGGGTATTCGACGTTGGGTTCGAGAAGAATAGAAATATCTCTATCTGGCAAACATGTTCGTCTATGACAGCAACAATTGCACACACATCATTTGTTAAATATCTTTGTAAACTTGCAGAATGTATACAAAGAAATGGTTGTTAAAATGTTTGTTTCCCTTTGTTTGTTTAGTTGATTCATTAACTGTTTTCGCTTTTTTGGAGTGGACTTGTGTTTGAGTTTATGTCTCTGGCTGTTGTTTGGGTGCATAAACTCCTGTTTTAATAGCCCTTTTACGTGGGTCTCAGATAAAGCCATTTGCTAGCTATGTGTGTATATTATCAAATGTGCCTCGTCTCACCCCATCTGTTCATATAATTTCAAGCAATCAAATTGATCTCAAGTGCTCACCGGACCTGCGCTTAAGAGATGAGTCAGCTTGCGATTCATGGACTTCGGAGGAGGCAAACCGTTTATTTTAGGTTTGGCCTTAAGTTATCAATGATAACTTATCATGTTTAATATATTTAGATTTTAAGTTAAACTTAAAAGAGTCACATCTGCCCGAATTACATAAAAAAAACTTACTTCCTCGATTGTGATGATGTGTTTGATGGAAAGCGATACGTCCTAGTAGTAGTGCGCTAGAATTTAACTGGCTGATTTCTTACCCTGTTGAAAGTTCTATAGAGAAATAATGTTGATCGCTTGACACGTTTGGTTGCGTTGCTTAGCTCGCCGGATGGGGTGGGGTTCTTTCAACAACTATTCTCTTAGGCCAACAAAAAAACTACTCCTAGGGTAATATAAGAACAAATATACGTGTCATGACTGCTTGCTTAAAGCCTGAATTATTTTATATCAGACGAAACCTATTATATACGGTAATGCTGCTCAGCTTGATGTTATCGCTGAGTGCCCGCACAATCTTTCCCTGAAATAGAAGAAACCACCGCAATAATACCCGGAGTGGGTTTTTTTTCACAATTTACCCAAAAAACAAAAAAGGAATTTAATATTTTACCATGGCTTCCTTTCTATCCATTTGAATGCCCAAAAAAAAAATTTTTTGTTTTTTTTTTTTTATGTAGTTATTTGTTTTGTTCACAGCTTCGAATTCTCCGTCATCCCGTCCTAAAGGTCTACCCAAAATTTGTAAAAATTTAAAATTCCCCTCCCCCCTTCCCCCCCTTCCCCCCCCCCCCACTCTTTCCCCTCATCTGTCTCAGAAAGCCAAGAGATGAATGGCATATTTGTAATGCACACATACCTAATTTGTGTGAGTGTGATCCCTCTCATACTCACTGTCTCTCGCGCTTTTAGAAAAACAGGTTAGTCCAGAGGCGGCTATGTTTTTATGAAAACGCGAGCTGAATTTATGGTTGCAAGTAAAACGTCTATTGTCTGGAGAGAGCTCTTTTGTTCACCAACACAATCGCTCTTTTTAGTCTTCTCCATTTGGCCGCCCCTGCTTTAGTCCAGCGATGGCCTCTGGTTCCCACAGGGGGGCGAGAACATTTTGCTATTCACACGTACACAACCCGAACGCATACTGAAGCTAGGACCAAAAGAGCAGAAAACGTCATTCCGTCATTCGCTCGCCAGAGTTCAAAGCAATTATGTCGAAGCAAATTCACGGACCATTTTTTTCTGTCGCGCGCTGCTACAAACGAAGGTCTTGCAAATCTAGATCGAGGAAAGCAGTTTAGCTGTTGCAGCCGATATACGCATAGAGAGAGCGAATACATGTGTTCTAAAAATAGGTTTGCTGTCTCACGACACATGCATTCGTCTTTATCTTCTCTCACGAGACATTTGTTCGTTTGCTAGTTGCTCATGTTTGACGTCATGACGTTTACTTCATGTTTTGCTTGATAATGCGGTTGGGACCACTGTAAAAAACAAAGATAGTGTACCGTAAATGCAAAATCTTAAAAAAACGATCCTCGAGTCAACAAGAGAACTGAATGCTATGAAAATAACTACATAATTTACAACAAAAATTCATATGAGCCCAGGCGCAGTGCGTCCGAAAATAAAAGAGACCATACAGCGCTTAATAAAAGGCACATCTTTTAGTAATGGCGAGAGCGGCCAAAAATACTTCTAGTTGAGGTAGGGACTTGAAACTTGGCTCAAAATTTTTTTATATTTATCCTAAAATAATATGTAAAAATCAGCCAGATCGGACAACTATATCATATAGCTGCCATATGAACAATCGGTCTGATATTCAGTTTTTATATGAAAAACTTTTGTTTTTCATTTTATTGCAACAAAACTTTGGAAATTTTCGTATATAACCTGGGAAACTTCAGTAAAAATCTGGATACTATAGGTTATAGCTGCCATAGGAACAATCAGTGTAAAACGAGTTTTTGCCGGAAAAACTATTTCGCCTTAAAATAATAATGACAGAAATGATACATGTACATCCTGATCAAGCTGATATCCCAAATGACGAGCATGTTTAATAATGGAATCCTTTAGATTAGCCGACTTTTCTTTATTCGAACCTGCTTCTCCACACCAAATCTCAAAAGCATGCAAACGTGAAAATTGGCATTCATAAGTGGCTCCTAAGGAAATAATAAGCTATTATTTTAAAGAAAAGAATATAAACACAAAACATAACACAAAAATAACAACAAACGACAACACAAACCAACAAACGGCAACAAACAACAACACACAGCAGAAGCACGTGCTTTTTTAAAATTGAGGTTAGGTTACCTTTTCGTATATTGCAAGCCGCACGGCACCTTACGGCACTTGAATTAAACTTTCTTATATTCTTAAAATGCTTAAGAATATTATACAAAAAGATTTGTTCATCCCCAAGAATCCCTTCACAACTAAAACTCTAACCAAACACAGAAAAGACAAACTAAGAACGTTCACAATTATGTACTAAATACAATAATGATTTACACAAAACACAACACATACTACATATACTTTTTGTTGTAAAAAGAAAGTTAATACCTTTATTTAAAATATTAATCACTTCCATTGCACAAACACTTGTTTTCAATAAGTTTAACAAATTTTTTACGGAGAGCTTCCTTTGCACGTTGCTTACGCTGCAATACACAATGAATATCATGCCATCTCTTTCGATGCTATTCTTGAAGAGGACAGATAGAGCAAAACAAAACGATGAATAAATTCAAATAGCTAGACCAATTATAAATAAGAATTGGTACATTTAAAGTCAACATTTTGACTTTGGTTTTTTTTTTATTTTTGGCCTACGGGCGGGACCACTGTGCACTGTGCATCCCTTTAAACAGACTCACCTTCAAAACCATTGCATAATTTTAGGCTGAAATTTCATATCACATATTCTGGGCATATATTTTACATTTGTGAAATTCCCAAATCTTTATTCGGCAAAGTTGGCCAAAAAATAGCAAAATATGCAAATGGTGGAAGTGTGAAAAGCAACAAAATCTGCAGATGACATATAGTACTATTGGGTTCAGTTGTTGGTATTCAATTATAATTAACCATGGACCTTTAGCCAGGGCTATAAAAAGCAAGCTACTTTGACTAAAATATTTTGTAAGTATTTGCCGGGACGAATTGGTCTTGAATCATGGAACCAAGACCGACTGATCATACAAGTACAGTTTTAGTTCTGAGTATTTTACCGAAAAACCTTTCGTTTTGCTTCTGGCAACATTATTTCTGTGCTCCTGTGTGTTAATAACAACAAAACATAACCTATGACCCTCTCTTACGCTTAGGGAGCGCAGAAACCGGTATTTCCTACCCTCCTAAAATACAAAATATCGTAAAAACCCAACCCCTAGCGGATGTGAATTCATATCCAACGGGATGCACATACCCCTCGCCGATAGTATAACGAGACAGCAGCACCAATCAATGAATTATGTACCCACATACGGGATGACGTCGAACTACCACCACCCCTACGCTGCCTGGTGCCTGGTGGTTGGGGTGTGGCGCATACCCACGTGATATGGAAATCCTTTCCTCCCTCCCACACACGAGTGAAACGAGCGTTTTATTGGCAGCTTTCTGACAAAAGGCCAATATGTTAAGGGTATTTTTTTTATGTAATTACAATAATTTATTTCATCATTCAAAAATGTGACTTTTCGTTCTGTGGCCTTTTCACTACGACTGGTTACTTTTTTTTGCAGTTTTGTATAATTTTTTTGCTGTTCAGATATATTTACAAAAATGTGTGTGATTTAACATTCGATATTGTGGTATCAAAGTTTTGGGTTGTCTATCTGTTGTATATATTGTATATGTATGTATAGTATATTGTATTAGGTATTTATTTTATCAATGCCATTAAATTAAAGCCGTTTCGAAATGCTCATTGCTCTGGGGGTCAAATGTGGGTTAAGTGTTATGGTTTTTGGCGGCGGCATACAATAATCATGTGATTTGTGTTGAGTGATTCAAATTTCAGTCATTAGATTTAAGAAACGGGGGGGATAAATTTGACTTAAGACGGGGGTTTCCCGCCTTACTAAATATTATGTAACATTAAAAGTTTATGTTTTCTTTCGTTTCTTTACAATTTACAAATGTTAACAAATGGTAAAAAAAAGAAACTTTGGTGTGTTTAAGGGTTAATACTGAGAATGCTAGGCTGCAAACCGCTTCGGGAGCGAAATCGGGGCTTTATCTTTGCTGAAAACGAACCACTTCTTAAAAAAGGAATTAATCTTGATGGAAGACCGGTTCCGGTACTGGGTGTGATGCATTATTTAGAACGGGTTTGCTCTTCCCTTGTTGTCGACTATACAGCTGTTTCAAGAACCTCCCAGTCATTAGTCTTTGCCCATTGACAGCATTGCTTTAACTGCTTGGAAATTACAAGGCAATAAAGAAGACTTTGACTACCATAAAGATCGTAAAAACAGTCACAGTTTGGTAAGAAATATCTAAGAAATGTTTGTCATCAAGAGGGTCGAATGGTGTAAGGTAAATGGTGTTTTAAAGTTAAAATTCATAGAACACTGTAGGTTTTTGGCAACGAGTAGATTTCACAATTCCGATTTTGCATGATATGATTGAAATCAAAAACGGGAACAGGCCTGATAATGTACAAAAAAATATCCCAATCCAAAAGCAATAATTACACTATTTTTTCAGAGAAAATAAGCACTTTTCAGACTATTTTTACATTTTTTGTAAATTCAATTAATTCTGATGAAAAAACATATTCTGGATGGATGCTAAAAAAATGATTTAAAGTTTAAGAATGCTGAAATGGATTTAAATATCAAATAGTTTTAAAAAAGTTGAACCATTTGTTAAAAATTTCCCACAAATCTATCAACAAAGTGCTTTAACCAGTTGAAAGTTGTTGAAATAGGATACGCAAGGCCTTCAGCTTTTGAACTTCTATGGGTTTCAAACCATCTTAAAGTCTTCTTTTAAAAATTCCGCAGAAGTTTCGGTCTGTTAAAAGTTTTGGTTCTGTTTCGAACCTTGGTTCACAGATTCTAAGATCATTGAAATTTTTTTGGGTAAAAATTTTGACAGTTTTTTGGTTAAGTAAAAGTCTTTGTGGATAGGAGGTTTGGTCGGGAAGGTTAAAAATTTAGAAGATTCGTTTAATGAAACTTTTAATTAAAGTTTGCAATTAAAGTATATCAAATCTGTTCCAGTTTTCGATTTTGGTGTCTGTTCCCCTTTCCGAAAAACGATCAAGCTATTCGGTTTCAAAACTTTTGCCTATGAGTCAGCGGAATGAAAAGTAATTGACAATTTTCATGTCAACGGTTATACTTCTTGTCTTTCAAATATTTTTATTCTTTTAAGATAAGTGTTGTAAAGATTTTAAAGAATCCATAAATTATATCGAGCTTAAAATTTGATTTAAAATTAATTTTTTCAAAATTGTTCCTCAGAAACTCTAGATGCAGATGCGAAAACGATCGAAATGAAACCGAGCTGATCGCAATTCCGCACCAAAGCATGCACAGTGTTGATCGAAGTTGTTAAGATTAAATTATAGTTCGAAAACGATTCGATCATTAATTCGAAAAGAAAATCGAATTCTATTTCACTCGGAAACAAGAACATCATAATGAAAACGAGTTTGAATTACCATCGTTTTACATTTAAAATCCACTCAGAAATGGGAACAGAACTGTATACTTAAAGTTTTACGAGTCTAATCATTATAATTTTTATCGCATTTATTTTGAAACTCTGCATAATCAGGGTAGAGATTTTAGTATGATTTTTAACTAACTAACTTCGAACTAATATTGGACTACTTTATTGGTGAAGCGACAAGAACAAATTAATGGAAAACTGTACTTGTTAAATCTGGAACATTCGGCTTTCAAATAGCTTAACTTTCGTCATCTACGGGGGTGTTTCAGACATTTTTTTGTATGAATAATTGGATTTCAAACTAAACTAGGGGGACTTTATAAGTAAAGTGAAAAGAATAAGATCGTCTACTAGATCATAGAGAAGAAAGAGCGTACAAGTTAAAACTACTTAGCCTATTGCTCGACTTTCGTCATTTAATTTAGTAATCGGGAATATATGTAAAACTTTTCAAATATATTTAGAAACCTCTAGAGATTTCTGGGATACAACCGATTGTTTTGGTTTTTCTAGTACCAATCGAGACCACAAAATTCTTAGAGGGGCCTGATAATAGGTAAAAACATATGTAGTATGGGTTTGGTCTGGTTAGCTCCCTTTTTCCATTTCATTGCACTTTTAAGTTGTTTGCTTCTTATTGGATTTTAAAACTCCTTGTTTAGAAAACAATTACCAATTGGGTTTTTATGTCTAAAGGAAAGTTTAAGATCTGAATTTCGACCACAAAATCAAAAAAATCACACTTTCATACTCAAAATTATAAAAAATATTAAATAAAAATCTGGGTTAACCAAAATTTTGTACATTCATTTACCGCTAAAACATACCTACTTCATGCGATTACTTCTCGATATAGTTTTGTAGAATAATTTGAAAATTTGTTGTTTTTATGAAAATTTTACTTGCAGGTCTATAACTAAATGAAGGAATAATTCAAAAAGTTGGTTTGTTTATTTTATTTTGTTTGTTATTTCTTGGTGGAACTGTAAATAGTTTTTGAGATAGTGTTGAAACTTAAAATAAGGGTCACTTGATCTATTTTCCATATTTTTATAATTTTTTGAGTTTTAAAATGATTTGTAGGCTTTTCTTTAGGAAATATGGAAACCTTAAATCCAATCTGTGAAAATGGCATCTAACCAGAGCAAACTCATTCAAGGTTTTTGCTTGCTTGCTATGCTTTTCTCCCCTTACTACCGTAGATAGGTAATTGAAATCCCTAGAGTATGATGACAATTGCTCTAATAAAACCTTGTAGTCTTTTTAATCCTGTTGAGAGTAATGCTGGACTGTTGTTTCTGAATCACTTGCTTGACTAGTGTTGTCTATCTATTTGAAAGTAAGAAAAAGAAGACACCACAAAGAAACCCCAAGTCACCTAAATCTGTAGATTATAACCAGTAATTTTTTTATAAATTCAACATAAAGCTGGAAAATTAGATTAGATATATATATATTTAATTTTTGAAGTATCTATCTTAAGAAAATTGAGTTTACACAAAAGGAAATTCAGTTTACACAATTTCCTTTACATTTCCTTTACCGATGAAAGCGAATTCGTTTTCACAACTCAACGGGTTTGCAGCCAGGGTTGCAACCCAAGAAAAAATAAAAAAAAATCGACACTGACCAACTCAAATGTCCAAACATTTGACGAAAGTTTTTTGTTTTACCTTAGGGAAACCATAATAAAAATGGCAATAAATTTTGTATAAATGGTTTTTCATAATCATCATTTTTACGTTTTATTTTGTTTTTGTTTTTTTCTTTTCTTCTTTAATTTAATTGCATTTTTTGTTGTATTTTATATTTTCCTTCGTTCAACTTCTCATTCATAATAAATGTAACGTCTAATTTGTTTTGTTAATAATGCCATTTAAATTAAGATAGAGAGACTTATGACTTCTAAAGGAAAGATAGAACTTGGTTTTGTGTGTGTATATATAGGTAATGTGAGGGGGGAGGACATTCTTCTCAGCGAGGAGAAAAACTTGATGCTGAATTACAATTTTTTGTTGGTTTGTTTGTTTGTTTTTCTTGTATTTTTTTTATAAAAAAAAGTACACATAAAATACAATTAAAAATAAAATTATAAGAAATAAAAAATTATTTCTTAAACATAAAATTTATATACGTTTTTTGCGATTTTTTTGTGGTTTTGTAACTGTTTTTGTTTTGTTTATTATTAATTTAAATTGTTTTTGTTTGTATCTTTGACTACATTATTATTACGCCTGATCGTCCGGGCCGGAACCGTCATCATTGTCGTCATCATCATCTGTTTGGACAGGAAGCCAAAGGGAAATTAGTGGAAATTAAGCGAAAAATGTGCGGATTAACTTACCATCACATTCAATGTCGTCCTCCTCACCGTCATAGGGTATGTCATATTCGTCACTTTCAATTTCACTGTCACCCTCAATCTCTTCTAATGCATCTTCCTCATCTGAGTCGCTATCCGGAGCCGCCTTTTTGGCTTTCTTTGATTCGGCGGATTTAGCCTGGAAAGGAAAAAACATAAACATTAGTTAAGCGCCTCATCATCATCGTCCTGCAACCCCACACTTCCCCTTGATCAAGGGCAAAGCCAAAAATCGTTAATTTCGCCGCAGCATTTGAACAGTGCGAGCCTCCATAAAATGAATTCGCCGCAGAGTGAGACAAGTGCAGCGCTCTCCACCTACATACATTTGTATATAAGCCGACTACATAATAGCGGAAAAAACAATTTGTATGTATACATATACCTAGCCAAACCAAGCGTGCGTGTTCGACCCACTGCAGTGGCAGAAGGGAATAAACAGCGATGCCGACGCCAACGCCGACCGACAGCTGCGAGAGAGAGAGAGAGTCGTCGCTAACCGAACTGTACCTGAGTGTAGCTTCAGTTGCATGAATGAACCTTTCTTTTGCGCTCACACACAGCTGCTGCTGCTGAGGCTGCAGAAAAAAAGGCGCTAAAGGCCTCTGCGTGGGTTATAAAAAAAAATTATGTACATAAGCGGTCACGTTCCCTTGTAATATGTACAGCCTGGTGGCGTTAGCCCCTGATTGTAACAAACTAGGAAAACAAGATAACTGTGTAGAAATATGTGCGAAATATGTAACAGTGTTTGGCTGCGTCGGTGGCGACGGCGCTCTCTCAAGCACAACAAAAGACATGAGTCGAAACAGGGTCATCCCATAGAGCATTGTTGTGTGTTGTGTGTGTGTAAAAGTACCGAGCTATTTTATTTCTTTTACTTAACTTAATGGAAATGAAACTGGAAATGACTGCAGTAGATGCTTAATTGCATACAATTGTTTAACTATTTTCCAATAGTAGGAGGAATTTGTGAGAGAATTTGATGGCGAGATATGGTACAGGTACAATTTTAATTCAGGTTAACCTTAAAACAGATATTTGGATTTCGATAAAATCATGCGGAATGGTAATTATAAAATTATCCCTCTTCCTAAAACCAATTGTGTTTTTCGTCTTTTAAAAAAGATTCGAACAAATTCTGAAATTGTTTCTTCTTAATCACAACTCTTTCCCATTCCGATCGAATATTATTTTTTTTTTTTTTTTTTTCAAAAATATAATAATTGAATTATTTTCCTTTGTGAATAACTTGTTTCAATATTATTTTCTCAAAAATGTGTTTAAGAATATGTGTTCTAGATATTATTTGTTTTCTCATTTTCTAAATTTGTTCCGTGGGTTCAAAAATTCCCCAAAAATCATACACTTTTACACTTCATTCAATTACACCTTTTACTTAAGGTTTTTAAGTTACATTTTTCAGTTTGTGAATACCTGAAAAATCTTCTTGTACCATCCTATTACTTCTATGTATAATTTTGGGATTAGCTAATTTGTTAATTTAATTAAATATTTTTTGATACAAACATGCAAATAAAGCTGGTACAAAATTGTTTTCACTAACTTTCTACAAGTCTGCTACTAAACTATGGTTACTTTAGAAAATTCAGATTGTTTACGGTTAAAGAATTATGTAAACACAAATCCTTTATGACAAATATACAAATATATATGGATTGGAAATCTCAAACAAGAAATCGTTATTTTTATCAAAAACATAGATTTGCAAGGCCATCGAAATCGAAAATGGGAAACATGATGTTAAATATATTCATTTACTACCAACTAAAGCGATCTGGTTCCTATGCTGTGCTTATACCATTTGTTATGTTGTATTCACTTAACAATTATCATTTCTCAAGGGACTCCAAGTTAGCCATTTGCTTGTTAGAGTGACCAAAGCTCACCACTTGTATAATACCAAAGCCAAAGGGTGATCTTACATTTAATAATGTACAAGGTATTTCGTAATTAACATATACAGTAATGTTTACTAATGGATACTCTTGTAATTAATATATACAATGATGATTACAATGTTTACAGCAATTTGGAAGAAATATGATTTGACTTTGATCAAATTAAAGTCATCCACATGGCAGCTATACACATATCTGATCAACTTAGAATTTACTGTTATTTTAAAGCTTTTGTGACAGACAGCTTTATGCAGAGGATGTGAAATCGGCCCTGAAAGGTAAAATTGGTATAAAAATCGACTGCTTGCTTAAATTTTAATGAAAATTGGTTTAAATTTTCATGATTACCAAGTTTGCAGGTCTTAAAACTTTAAAGCTTAAACACAAACAATTTGATCAAATTTGTCTGAAAAGATTCCAGTTTTTTGCCAATTTAGCTAAACTTTAATCAAAATTTGGTTTAAAGACCAAATTATTCGATTAGGGGACCTTTGCTTGAGGTTTAAAACATCAAATTTTTATTTACAACTTCCAATTGAACATGGGATAGATCTGATTTATAAAGATAAAGGATTTATATTCAAAAAAATATAAATTTTGATACTCGATTTATCTTTCTTTACGTTTTACTTAACGAATATCTTCGTTTTCACTGATACCCAGGCCCTCACTCATAGCTGATAGGTAAGGGTAGTGCAACAACAACTTCATATGAGTTCTCTTTTCTCTCCTGTGCCTCTCGAAAAATGGTAGCCAACAACAAATATGCGTTGGCGTCGTCTTTAATGTAGACAAACAATTATCGGGTTTCTTTTTCAATTTTTTAGGTTGTTGGTTGAGAAATATTTTATATTCAATTATTTCAACGTACAATTTTCTACAATAATTTCCTTTTGGGAACTTTTTTCTTTAGGTCAGAGTACCCCCCAGCTAACATACTCGCCAGTTCATACCGAAAGCTTGCCGAAGTAATGCGTCACTGTGTGTTAGAGAGAGACACAGTCACATTTACGCGCTCTCTTCTTGGGGAACCCTGCTTTAGCTTATAAAGAGATCAGTTTCTTTTTATATGCAAATTTATCTGAATTCAGAAATGAACAAAATTGAGCTTAATATTCCTTTGAGTTTACGCGGAAAAGTAGGCAATTATTTTTAAAAGAATTTAAAGGGTTTGTCATTAAGGGCAAGTCTAATTTGGTTGTATTCCATATAAAAATCTAACAAAGTCTGAGTTAAAAAATATTGTTAAAATTTATTTTCTTTTCTGCAAATTGAATTTGGTCACCTGTAAATACGACTTTTTAACTCAATCCCCCTTCTATCTACGCCACTGTCGTTACCAAGTGGCAATAGTAACAATATCTTAACAGAGTATTCAACTTAATAAATAATTAAAATTTATTTTTTAATAAAAACTGACATCGTTAACATAAGAATTATTCATGATTTATACAAATTGTCTCTGTTTTATACTCAAGTTTTGGTTCCTTGCCACATTACAAGCCCACAAATCATTACAAAAGAGTGGAAAATTACGCCACCCTGTATATAGAAATGTCTTGTTTTTATGTACCATGTACCCAAAATAAATACGCATAAAAAAGTGAAAGATAAATGTAAGCACAACACACACACACACACTTAAGCATAAGTCAGTATACATAAGAGGAAGAGAACGCGAGAGAGAGAGCGAGTGAGAGAGGGGGAGTGGGTGCTATGTTCTTATGCTCGCACGCTAACTGCGTGTGGCTCAGAGAGAGGCAACCAACCAGCTTGAGCGGGAGAGTATCTTCGTTAAACTGTACATTTTTTGTTATTATGTTTCTTTTTGTCAAAGCGTTGGATTTGTTAATTTATGTATTCGCGGGCTTTTATCAAAAATTGTGTTTTTTTATGATGATAAAGCACAATCAGGAAAGAAAATTAAGAAGCCGGCCGGCTGTACACAATACGTACATATGTATGTTAAGTTAACATTTGTGTTCTAACCTGTTCTAGCTCTACTCCCCCCACTAAGCATTGATGGCATGGCTCCCCTTTAACCTCAATTTGAACCTAACCATTATAATCTTTGATTAAACTGACTCACAATCATCTTAATACAATCGTAAACAACTCTCCCTCGCTCGCTCGCTCTCAATCTATCTCTCTGGCCGCTGCTACTAAAGTTCTCTCACTCTCTTTGGCTCACCCGCTGCTGCTAGTTAGAAAAGGCGGCCTGATGAAAAGTTGGAAAACGTGTGTATATCTATTTCTAGAATCTTTTATATTTGCCTCATTTTGTAATATTTTTTCTGTTCATTAATGATTCACTGGTCGTTGGTTAACTGTACTAGGTCGCATCATAACTTACTTCAGCTGGCCTTTTGGTGCCTTTCACTGTTTCCTTAGCGGGTGCAGCGGCGGTGGCAGCATCAGCCTTATCCTCGCCATCCTTGGCCGTTCCATTATCGGCATTTGAATCACCGCCGGCAGCATCCGCTGCTGCTGCTTTATCCTCGGCAGCAGCTTTGGCTTTGAGATCCTCTTTAACTGCGGCAACATCATCGCTGGCGGCTACCTTCTCGATGGCAACATCACCGTTATTTTGTTGTTCTGTGGCTGCAGACATTTTTGTTGTTTTTTGTGTTGTTAAAAATTATATAACGCTTAACGGTTATTTTGGATTGGTAGCAGAAGTGTGTATACTTCGTATATTTGATTGCTGTTGGTGGTATGTAGATATTTGGGTTGAAGTTGTTGACAAAAATTAGCGCAAAATTATGCGAAGGAAAGAAGACGAGAACGAGAACCGTACCGCACGAAGCACACAAACACACTGTTTGAGTTTGTCGGCCAAGCAAGGTATTTAAGCGTACTCACAGATACAAATCTCTCACACACCACTCACACACACACACACATACAAGCCGTGCTCTCTCTCTCTGCCTTGCTGACTGGCTGGCGCTCTCTCTCTCTCTCCCACACACTGAACAAAAACCTCTGCCACATTTGTACAGCAGCAGTCGGCAGCAAAGCAGAGAGAAGGCAACAACAACATTGCAGCCCGTAGCAGAGCAACAAATACGCATAATTTTGCCTTAATTTTTGTCTATAAAATAATAATATAAAAATTCTTAATCAGCTGCCTAGCATATTTTTTTGTAATTTTTATATTTTGTAATATCCCGCCTAAGCTGATTAATTTTCCCGGTTCTTTGCTGACCACCGATATGTGTACCCGTTGAAGGCTCGTACAAGACTGAACCTGCTGTCAGTTTAGCGACTACAAATTGCCGTCTGCTTCCTCTTGCTAAAAGTGGATGGCCCGCTATTTTGGCCCATAGCTCGTAAACCCTTATTCGATCGAGACTTTTAACTTCTGAAATCCATTCCAGAGTTGCTCTAGATCAATTCCGTTTTTATCCCATTCCGCTATGATCAAAACTACATTCAGAATTGACAAGTTGAGTGGGTTTCTTGATTAATTCCATACAAAATCTGCTTGGGTTTCGTGAGTACAGAAAACGGTCGGTTGTTTGCCGGCACGTTTGGCGGTAAATTTGAAAATTACCGGCCCGTTGGCTGACTCTGACACTGCTGCTGCTATGATGTGGGATTTGGTGATGACGACGACCGATGTTGGTGGTTGTGTGTTGTGTAGTGCCTTCGATTTTGGTGGCAACATGCGTTTTCGTTTGGTTTTTCGTATGCCACACCGTACATACCAGGCAGATGTAGTATTTATAGAGTGGACCAGAAGAGAAGAGCGTGGGCAGTTTTATAACACAGCGCGAAGCGTATTGAGGTCAATTGATTATCAAGGTGTAAAGTTAGGTGATTGCTTTTTAAAGAGAGATCTATTTTTGAGTTGCATGTTGAATGTGAAGTGCACACACATATACAGATACACATTTAGACTGGAGCTTGAATTGGTGTATGTACAAAAGTCAGGGCAGGCCAAATGGAGAGGACAGAACAATATACCTGTCTCTCTCTCTCTCTCTAACACGCTTTCGGTGTATATTCCCGAGTGTGTTCGGCCCCTGCAGGTCATTCGTGACAATCGCTGCTTTAAATCAGCACCTGATACCCGAACGCCTTCGGTAATTTACATGCACATGATCCAAATGCTTGCCGAAGTCATTCCTTACTCAATGTCCGAAAGTTAGCCGCAGTCAGCGTTACGAGACATTCCATTAGGCGGCAATAAGTTTATACGAGCAACACTTTTAAAAAGTATTTACACATTTTCTGTCCGCTATTTTTGTTAAATTCAGCAGAAATTTTGGATAAGTTTGGAAAAACTCAGATAATTCTGTCAATTGAACTTTTTTTCATAATTTACAGAGTCTCCTGACTATGTTTGGTTCTTGCATATTTTAAAAAGTACACGACCAAAGTTCAGCGGACCAGAATTAACTGCGGGATTGAATGCTTAAATTCAAGTCCATTTTGACACATACACACGATATGTGTGCATGCCCATCTCTGCTTTAAAGATCCAGAACCACAAACAAAATCTTTATAAATATAACTCCAAGCTAGAGCTATAAACAGAAAATTTTCTAATGAACCATCCACGTCAAATCGTAGAATAATTTAACTGATAAACAAATCTAGAAAGTAGTTCTAAAAAAACCAGACGGCCTGTTACAATACAAAACAGACTTTGATGACATAGAGATCCGAAGAGAGAAGAACTTCAAAATATAAACACACTAGATCAGCATAAACAGTGCATTAACCAAGCCAGCATTCCAAAAAAGTAGGGATAGTAGTGCCTGTACGATTCTTAAATATTTCTATATTTATTTTAGCATACAAAATATTCATGACTGTCCATTTCGGACCCACGAGCATGGAACGAGAGGCGAACTCTAATTAAGAAAGCGGGAAGATTTTTAACAGCTAAAGACATTCTCAAACTTAGTTAGATGCGAAGCTGGAGATGTTCCTGAACGAATAAGTCCTGTATTGACGAGAAGAGCAGCTTGGCTGACGCCGAGATCAAACAAAGGCATGGCGCTAAAGGCCTGAGTAAAATGTATTTTATTTGATTTTCAAGTAATTAATTTCTTCTAAAATTAATTAAAAGATGGCAAAATTAATTACTAAGTACCATTTTTAATTTCTAACGCAAAAAGGGATGTCTTTTTTTCTGTTTTTCAAAGGTACAAAGAGTATAATAGGTTTATGTGAATAAAACATCTTTGATCCTATAAAATAAATAGGATCTTGATCAGACGATCAGATAGAGCCATGACCATCGGACCGCATGAACGCACCAACCATTAAAGTTTGGGAATGACCAAATGGACGATAATCTATTAATAATAAACAATAACAAAATAAACTTAAAAAAGATAAGAAATTAATTTAACATTTAGATAAAGTTTTTTCGAATTTCTGACAGATTTCATCTTGGTCTTTACTTATCAAGAGTACTAAAGAAGTGTGTCGTATAACGGTTTGTTTATTTGTTAAGAACAATTTACATTTATGTCCAAATTTGTAACGTTCAGGAAAAGTGAAAAACTGAAAAAAGTTGTGAAAGAATTATTTTTGAATCTTTGAATTTGTCCAAGACGTAAGTTTGATTTGCTTAAGAAATGTTTTGTAGCCAGAGCTATAGAGCACACTTTGCTGGACCAAAAGCAAAATTCAATATAGCTACAGTTGAAATCTTAATCCTAACTGGCTGAAAGTTCAAAGTCATAAAGAAAACGGCGCTAATCAGACCAACCCATTTTATTTTTAATTTATAATACCATCACACCCTCAAATTTTCTCGCGTTCAATTTGAGTTCAAAAATGTCGTAAGCAGAACCGTATAAATAGACTATGCGCAGCAACGGCCGCAACCGTGAGCTCTTCAGTTCAGTTTGTGTGCGGCCTTACTTAAAAGGTATCCTACTAGTATAAGTGTATGGCAAAATTGGTTTTATCTATACTACTTTAAAATTAAAAATCTAAGCAATGTCAACAGTACGTATGAGTGATAAAATTCACAGAAATTAAAAAAAATTATTTTTATTACTGCGTACCTTTTTAAGATGCCTTCGCATCTTATAGGGGGGCTACTCTGACCTTACAGTTTTCCACACATCAAATGGACCCCCTAATGTACATCCAGTAATTTGTTAGTTTTTATCAGCTCAATAGAGCGCTTTTGCGTTTCTCTTTTACACAGTTCTTTCACTAACAGTTTTGTCGAAAGCAAACTTCTAAAGTGTCTTTAGTGTATGTATACTTGGTTTTAAGCAGGGTTCTTAAAGTACCGTACTTATGTTCGGTACTCAAAAAGTAGTGAACAAAGCCAAGTCCCCTACTCAGACAACGCAAGTACGGTAAATAGTTTGTAACGCACCGACCGAAAAAAATAAGTACAGTACCTAAATTCGTATATATCTTTTTTGCCGTTCTAGATTCGATTTTAAGTAAAATCTATATTTATAATGGTATAATGGGCTGTTGAATATCGCTCAGAGATGCTACTCGACAGCCCAAAAACCTCAAAATAAAGTACGAACCTCTCCATATGAACTATAAATCAGACCTAAGAGTATACCGAGCTGCGTTTTCTAATTTTCTAAGTTTTGATTGGCGAATTATAGTCTTTTTTTGTACCAGCAGTTGACTCAGAAAAACATTAGTGGTATTCCTGAAAGTGATTTGCTTTTGATTTGCTTTCGATTTGATTTCGCGAAACAGCTGATCACAGCTGCTCCATACAAAATGAGCAGTGTGCCCAGAAAATGTAAGGAAATTAAGGTCATACTAATTGCTTTCGCGAAATCAGCCTCGAAGTTGATTTCGATTTGCTTTCGTTTTAATGTGACTGTGCTTCTAGAAGAATTTGGTCACACTTGGCGTTTGTTTACATGGATGAGAACTTTGTAAGATGTTTGTGTATTTTTTGTCATGTATCTTAAATTTAAACATTAACTTATTCCTTAAGGATATTTGCAGCAGAACATCAAAGCCTCGGCGGGCTAGCGCTTTAAAATGGACGGAAGGAAAGGCTGTGGAGTTCTTAGAACTGGTCCTTGAACAAATAAAAGACACTCCTGAGTCGCTGGAGGTAATATTCTATTACTTTCTTAATAAATACTTTTACAATATTTTAATTCAATTGCATTGCAGAAACCAACAGCACAAAAATTTTATGCTCGTCTCTCCAGCAAGTCCGACACTTTCAAGGAGGTAAACCACGTAGCCCTTAAGAATAAAATGCGTGGCTTCAGGACACAGTACCTAAATGCCGTGCACTGGCGGAACAACACGGGAGCCGGGCTGCTAACTGAAGGAAAGGATCGCTCTGTAGCTGGTACGAACGTAACAATAACTACAACCACAATCTGATAATAAAGGGTCTAGCCCGATAAGGGAAGGGGTGCGGCCTAAAGTCTGGGATTTTGAAATATCGCATATAATTGGATAGATAACTTCAAACCAAACTGATCTGGCCCAATGTTGGGTCATTTTGGTGCCATGTCCTTGAGATAGCGTCAAAAATCTATTTTTTATAAGCTTTTCTTTAAATAGAAATATCTCGGGAACCAGAGTACCTAGAGACATGAAATAAACTGCCAGTGAAGAGAATTGATCAAAGTTTTCGAATTGATAATAATTTTTGACATACACTGAAAACATTTTTTTCTATAATTAAAAGAAAACTTGAATGTGATGGTTTTGGCAGTTCGCGTTGGACCGCCACCTTAAAACTTTTCCTGGTATTTCCCCCAACCTTAGAGCCAATTATCAAAAAGTTTGAAAAAAAAATTCAACAATATATATTCGCTTATTTTAATATCAACGTAAATCATATTCGGGACAGAAGAAACTCATTTATGCAAGCCCTTTACCATTTGTACCACAAATGGCTTCGTTCTTGACATATGCGGTCCGTTTTATGGTAAAGAAAACGATGCTTCGATTATGAAAAAAAATTCTTGCCAACACTAATTTAATAAGGCTTTTTTGCGACCTAATGATATATTCGTTGTGGATAGGGGTTTTCGCGATGTCGTTGGTGAGACAGAAGGAAAAGGCTTTAGAGTTCTGATGCCAGCATTTAAAGGGAAAAAGCTCAACTGGACACCGAAGAAGCAAATGAGTCTCGAAAAATCACCAAAATAAGGTGGGTTGTCGAAGCCGTTCATGGATCATTTGCTAAAAAATATAAACTTTTTCATCACAACCTGGACAACAAATATCTCAACAAAGTTGGTGATCTATGCAGAATCGCTGGGTATCTCAACAACAAGTTTGGACAGAGGTTGAACTCAGATAAAGAATTAGGAAGCAGAATACTTTCTCATTTTAAAAATCGTATGATGGCTCCGAGTACTTTGTCTGAAGAAGTTGAGCAAGAGCGTTACAACCGAAGAAGAAGTTTATTAAGTCCAATGAATACATCATCGCTTTTGTAATTTCCAAGACTCACGGAAGACGAGCTAAAGGTATTATATTCTTGATCTTACCAACTGTCGCTAGCAGTCTCATACCTAGCAAAAATCCTGAATGAGGACAGGACGATTGATGCTTCATTCGTTAAAATGAGTCCCTCAATAATAAAATTCGACGTTCGCTCGAGGAATATTAACAGCAAGTCCTGTCTACGGCGATTTTATTCCAAACAATAAGAGCATAGATGGCGTACAACGTTATTGCTGTAGTTGTCCCAACGGAAAGAGGACTGCTGGCTGTTGTTCTCATGCTGCAAGTGTGATTTATTACAAGATACTAATTACTCATTATCCGTCCAGCAGCAATTTTATCAAGAATTTTTGAGGCGAATGAAGCGAATGTTGTAATACCCGAAAATAGTGAAGACTACGAGCAAGTAAAATAAGCAAATATATATTTTTGAATTTTTCATTAGGAACCGTATCTTCGATTTTTTTCAAACTTTTTGATAATTGGCTCTAAGGTTGGGGGAAATACCAGGAAAAGTTTTAAGGTGGCGGTCCAACGCGAACTGCCAAAACCATCACATTCAAGTTTTCTTTTAATTATAGCAAAAAATGTTTTCAGTGTATGTCAAAAATTATTATCAATTCGAAAACTTTGATCAATTCTCTTTCACTGGCAGTTTATTTCATGTCTCTAGGTACTCTGGTTCCCGAGATATTTCTATTTAAAGAAAAGCTTATAAAAAATAGATTTTTGACGCTATCTCAAGGACATGGCACCAAAATGACCCAACATTGGGCCAGATCAGTTTGGTTTGAAGTTATCTATCCAATTATATGCGATATTTCAAAATCCCAGACTTTAGGCCGCACCCCTTCCCTTATCGGGCTAGACCCTTTATCTTATTTTAGACTATATGGAAAAGTTGTGCCCAAATTTCGACCTCATGGACCAAATTTATGGGCAGCGGTAAAACATTGAGCCGCAAGGAGTGATCGAATCGGGAGAATGCGATGTGCTTGAAGGCTATGAGGAACTGTGCGAAATGCACCAAAGCCTGGAAGCGTCACAAGATTCCGATTTCTTGGAGGAATCCCGAGCAAGTTCTTCGAGCCGGTCATGGCGAGCGTCTTCGGAACCAATCTTTACAAAGCGTTCTCAAAAAAAAGATTCCTTGCTGACGGTAGTGGCCAGCATGCAAGAGCAGAAATGCCAAGTGGACCAACGACTTGTGGACTTAGAAATGGAGAAACTAGCTTGGGAAAAGGAAAAATACGAACGAGGAAACAATTTAATTGATGTGGAGCGAGAAAAGCTGGCATGGGAAAAAGAAAGGTTCGAAAAGGAATTGAAGGAAAAAAGGAGCTAAAGGCTATGGAGCTAGAACATGCAAGCCAAGCTATGCAACTGGAGCATGTAAGGAAACTTAAAGAACTAGAAATAGAAAAGGAAATTAAAATGTTCGAAATGAAACTCAAATACAATAATCAATTAAAAGTTTTATTTTATATTCATTAATTGAATAATCGTTTTGCGCTTCTCTTCTCCATCCACTGATGCTGGTCTTTGGCCAACGTCATCTTCATAAACTTCTTCAGCACATTGCGAGCTTAGATCCACCTCAAAAGTGTCATCGCTGCTCTGCTCCATTATAATGTTGTGCAATATGACACACACAAACATCCATGATCCTGCTTCTCTTACGCTGTTGTCATCCCTAATCATAAGTTTCAGTTCTTTCAAACTGCTGAACCGCTCCTTAAGCAAAGCAAAGCAGTGCTCTATGCGGATACGATAGCTGCTAAATATGCGATTGTAAGCTTTCCTGGATTTCGTAGAAAGCACTTTTGAACTAGACCGAAAGGGTGTTAGCACTGTAGATGATAATTTGTATGCACTGTCTCCTGCTATCCACTGCAAGTTATCAAAATAAGATTTGCTCTTTGTATGCAAAGCACAGTTTTGAAATATTCTGCTATCATGGACACTTCCTGGCCATCCAACAACCAAATGACGGATTATTTTCCTCCTATCACATGTAGCTTGAACCTTCAAACTGTATTGTTGCTTCCTAGAGAAATAAGCTTCTGGATCTTGCTGTGGTCTCTCAGCCAGCCTTATCTCCGTGCCATCGACATAACCAATGCATTCCGGCAATTCATTTTTTGACTCTGCTGCAAGCAGTTGACGCTCAGCAGAATTGGGCCATCGAATATAATTGTTTGAAAGCCGTAAGATTGCTTGGAATACTCTTCTTGTAATTCTTTGGATAGTACCACCGTCACCAATCCCAAAAAATGCAGCAGTTTTTACAATGGAGGCTCCTTCGCCACTGGACCCAAGCCGAAACAACACAATCATTAATTGCCTTTCAACAGGGATTTGCAGGCTGCTCCGTAAACCAGTGAAAACATCATCATTTTGGATGAGATTTAATATGACGTTGAAACTGTTCCAGGTTATCCTTATGAATTGCTTGAACCGGGATTCATCCAGATTTGGCAAAACTTGGGTGATAAACCGTGCATTTTTTGGGACAGAATGCTTCACATTTGGAATGCCATATCGGTAGATATCGTTTTGGATGCAGTACATTATCAATTCATCTATAATTTGATGTTGTCTTTTTCCGGATCGTTCTGTAACAAAGTATACGACATTAAAAACCTTAAATAAAGTAAAATTACAGCGTACCCTTGTATAAGTGGGAATATTCCAAGTTCACATATTCAAGCAACAAGTTTTGCTTTATATGCTTGAATAATATAGCCTTTAAACTCTTTTTCGGCATGACTGTTTATATGTTTTTATTTTGTATTGTCAGTGACAGCTGTTCAGTCAGCTGTTCAGCAACGAAAGCAAATCAACTTGAAATCAGGGTCGTTCCGTCAACTGCTTTGCTTTTGCTTTCATGAAAGCAAATCAAAAGCAAATCAACTTTCAGGAATACCACTATTGATTATTTTGGCGGTAATTTAAGCAAAGGTTTCTGATTCCGTTTTTAATGACCCTGTCCATATTTACTAAACTCTGTTGAATTTTGCCTTAAACCTTTAGAAAATATGTTGAAATTTGAAGAAATGGTCACCTCCTATAAGAATTTAAGGGCCTGATATTGGATTTTGCTAGTGACTGAACCCTACCTTTGAAAAATTTGTTGGGATTGTTTGGGATTGGCAAGGGAGAAGCTTTAATTATCAAATTAGCATTGTCCTTGATTAAGCTATTATTTTTCACTAATAAATATTTTCCGCTTCAAGCATTTTTGAATATATACATAGGTTCGTTACTTAGTACTTTTGCCACGAATAAGGTTCACCCCTATTCCGGTTTTCTATACAATTCTTTCTCTAGAGATCTCGCATTTGTCGTTTCACATTAAGTTGGGGCTCTCTTTTGGTCGTTACACGAACCAACTTGGTTCAGGAATTGACTAATGAGCTACATTCAAACCAACAGACACACACATACTCTATATGTAGGTACATATGCCGTTCTATTGGAACTGCTTGGCCTCAGACTGCTATTTTTATGCAAAATAAGTTCATATAGTTTTTGTGTAATCGGAATAATATGGTGAGACTTCAGGCCGGCCGGCTGGCTGGCCGCCCGTCAACGTTTGCTAATTAAAACCGACGGAACCAAGTCGTCGTCGTACCAGTTTGCTGTTGTTGTCGTTCACGCTCGCTCACTTGGTCGTTTGGCGGGGCAGCAGCCATCCATTGTGTATAGTAAACACCTGTAATCGTGGGACAATCATTGAGTTATCATATTTGAGCAGCTACGCCAGGCGGTAGCTACTAGCTGGTCTACAAAGCGAACAAACAAAAAACTGGGTGACTTTTGCCTGCCATTGGTTGAAGCCGTCGCCTGCCAGAGCAGTGAATTTGATAAGCCGATTTGCGTCTTCATTTTTTGTGGTGCGGTTTTTGTGCTTTCTTAATTTTCGAGTGGCACTGGAGCTTTCTCGAATATGTACGAAACACAGGCAGTTGTTTTCCATTGTTTTATATCGCAAAAGAAAAACCTATGGAAAATGACAAACACTCAATGTATGAGACATGAGAAATACTTTGGGTTTCAAGGTTAACCCACATGGTGGTGAAGTTCTGAAGAAATGCGATAAGAACGGTGCAGTGGTGGTCCCTTTTCGTATGTACCTATTTCTGGGAACCACATTGTATTGACCTACTTGTTGATATTTCAAACTAACTCCTCCCCTTAGTAAAGCTACAACAATCAAATGAACGTACGTACGTCGATACCTGAACTCACATACAATCAATAACGTCCACATTTGTATGTATTTATATGCCTAAAGTTTATGTAGTTTGCATTGGAAATACCAAATCTGCTATGTTCAGAAACTCTTTTTCAAATTGTTATGTTGCGCTTTATGTGAATGTGTACATTGTACACTCCAACTAACATACTTAGTATGAAGACCTCAGTCTGATTTGAATCGGTTGGGATGTAGTCGACTTGTGAATGCTGTATTTTAATAGTGATGGGCCCTCCTGTGATACGTGAGCGGAAACACGACAACTGTGTGGCCGGCAGAAGTCTCAAGCTAAGCGCTTTGCTGATATAGCTTACTCTTGTGCAGAGTACCCGACCAAGTTCACTAATACGGCGCTACTTGAATGTAGGTTTTTTAGCAATAAAGTTGTTTTTAAAAATAGTTTTACTTACATAATCTCTGTAAGTAGTTGTAAAGTAATTACTGTAGCTTAAAGCAGGCCATCCATACACGAATTTGTTCGACGAACTTGTTCACCGACCAAAAATTAAATTGCCCACTAACCTGGCGAACATTTTTCACAACCATCATTTGCTTCAAAATCTCAACGAATAAACATGATAATAAGGCAGCGGAAACTAACAGAACCATGGCCTAAATGGCGATACAAATTAGCTTAAATCATTGTTTAATCAATTTGGGGGTATTCAATACATTCCAGGAACAATTCATTGCTCATTTGGGCTCGTCTTCACTCTACAAATATTTTTGACAAATGATGTTCGCCAAAATGTCCACATCCATTGACGAACATGTTCGCACGAACACTCGCAAGATAGAAACATTTATATTCTCTGCGAACAAAACGTCGAACAAAATAACTGTCACGAACACCTCCACTAACGACGAACATTTCGTCGAACTGAACAAATTCGTCGAACAAATTCGTGTGTTGATGGCCTGCTTAACTCATTATTTTTTATGTGATCTCCGACCACGAAAACTATATATATTATAATCTTCGCGAACTAGTCTCAATTTAAAGATAAATGGCATATTTTTTCTGATATATGCTTTTTAAGCGAAAACAAACCGACTTCGAAAATATTCAATGGATCCCAAAAAAGGATAGTTGGTCCAGTCCAGTCCAAATGCATACCAAAAACAACAGATGGATACCACAAGAAACAGATAGAGAAACACGATTTTTGTTCTGTGTGTGTGTGTGTGTGCTACTGCTTTTTGAAGCACTCGCCGCCAACAATAAAGCCTTTGCTCGAAAAGAATGAGAAGAGAGAACACATTAAATGTTGTTTATATTTAATATTTATTGTTGCCAGATTCTTTCCTATAAAAATTCAAAAGGGTTCGGTTGAAAAAAAAATATTTTCATTTTTTAATTTACGCATATTTTCTATATACTCAATGTAAAAGAACCTGGAGGAGTTTTAAGTGCTTGTTTTTACTATCGCAGATCTTTACAAACGAAATACACGGCCTGTGCATCATGTTGCTATTCAAAAACTAACGTTTGTACCCTTTACTAAAGTCGTGCAGATATATGTAGCAGCAAAGATTTATTTATATTATAGATGACGCATGTGAAACTAAAAACGAGTCTTTTTGGGAGCTGACTTGGATACAAATCTTTGCATTTCGATGCCTTTACGAGGATGCTATACTGAAACTAGCTATAAGTTTTCTAAAGTGCTATTCTGAGAATAATTAGATGACACATGTGACGGAAATAACGATTTTTATTGGGAGCTGACATTGGATCCCAAAAAAAAAACATTGTATGAGATGCGGTATCTAGTATGTATTGTCTTTGGTAGCAGGCAGAAGGAATCATTTCCGACCATATAAAGTATAAATATATTCTTGATCTGCTTTTTTTGAATTGAAAGTATCATTCCAGCCTTATACTCGCAATATCTACAATTCCTAAAATTTTCTTAAGGATAGGATGATAAATAGCCGAGTTAAAATAATGCTGCATGCTTTTTGGCTTCCTTTTTGAATCGAACCGTAAACCAAACCAAATGCCAAAAATTTGTATTTAGTTTAACAAATTTATAGACGTTCTAAAAATTTGTTCATCAGGCCTTTTCTCGTTTTCAATTTTGATTATTTCAGGCGAAATCCGAATTATAAAATTTGCCCGCTTCCAAAAACCGACTGTGTTATTCGACTTTTAGCTTCAAAGTGCTGTTTATATTCATCTGACCCTGTTGATGGCAAATCGTTTCGGACCAAATTCTTGAATCGTTTTGTAGAAATCACTACTTTTGCCAATTCAAATCAATCGAAATTGAATTCAATATTGTGCGCCAAACAAGCACGTTATCAATTCCACTTCCAAGGCAACTTTTCGAAAGTGGAATTGGTTCATTTTCTCGCAACACCAAAACGAACACGTTTTTCGTTTTGAAACGAAAGTTCAGGAATTTTTTATTAAAAATCCATTTTTTTGTATCTTTGATTAAACGTTCAGAAGATATTCAAGAAAGTATCAAAATAATATTTTTCTTAATTACTAGCTAACTAGCATGGCATTGCCCGGATCGTAAAAATGTTTAATTTTTCTAGAAAACCTTCATTTTCAGACTTGAAAACTGATTTTTTAATTGAGAGTTAATAAACTTTGAACCTTTATAAATCGGCTTGAGTCCTCGGAGACGATTCCACGCTCTTCAGAACTATTATTTGCTCTTTGTGAGTCACGTCTTAAGGATTTTGGAGCACGTTGCCCAAGAAAAGATTTTTTCGGAGGCATGGTAACAGTCAAAGCATCTTTTTTAACTATCTATGTGCCAAGTTTCATCCCAATCTTTGCAGCCATTTATGAAAGCGCTTTTATAAATACTCTTATAATGATTTTGCAAATTTCGCTGTTTCCTGGACCATTTACAGATTTGATATATAGCCTATGACTCGTTCCTGTTCGCCATGAACATACTGTGAAAATTTCGTGAAGATCGGTTCAGCGGTTTGGACCATTAGGACCAAACATATATAAAAACATACCTTCACTTTTATTATAAAATCTTCAAGAACAGAAATCAGTCATAAATCAGTTAAAACTAGTTTTAAGGTCCTATCAATTGAGACTGAAGTCGATGGTACTGTCGGCTCTCTATTAATGCCATCGAATTTTCTAATAATCTTTACATTTATATAAAAGTTTTATTTAAGTTTAGGTCGATTTAAGTGTGTCACATAAACTCCTATCTTTTAGGTTATAAGACATATAGCTTTATGTGTGAGATGTAGATACCCTAAAAGTAAAGAAATTCTATTACTTTAAATTATAATCACATAAATTATTTACTTTAAAAAATTGGAAAAAAACATGGGCAAAAACCAAGGCTTGAACCAAAACCATCTGCCTAAAACCTCAATCTTAAAATTTCCGAAAATAACCATCGGAGCCCCAAAACGGAGCTGTTCAGTTGATGACATCGCACTGAGGGATTTGATGTTATAACAGCTCTCTTTGTTTTTAATCAAGTGAATGCTTACGCTCAAAGAAAATTCTAGAACCAAGCAAGAGAGCCACTGAGTAAATGAGGGAGCAACTGAACAAAAGAGAACAACTGGGCAACAAAGTGAGTGGAGAGCACAACCTAACAAAGTTACTCACTTTGCTTACGCACTAAAAAGTGAGCAACTGTCGTTGTTTAACCTGCTCTAACCGGCTCCTCAGCTGTACCGCATTCACCTTACTCAACCAACCTAAACCCCATTTCAAATGTTTTTGCGTGAGGAAACTGAAATCATTCAGAAAACAACATGAACAGGTTTACGAGTACAATTTACACACAGCACACACAACCCAATGATATGGCGAGTGACTGTTAGAATGCTTGATAGGGCGACTCGGTTGGCTTGGAAGACGTCCGTCTCTCTCCCCCCACCTCTCCCTCTGTCTTCGTCTCCGGGGCTAATGTTTCCACACGAGTGCGGCGATTAGTTTTTTGATACCCTACTATTCGAACGACCACGTCAATGATGGGAATTTTACACGCAATTAATAAATTCAAATTTAGCTACATTTTTGTGTTTGAATTTGAATAATGCAGAAAACGAAACAAAGTCCTACGAGTCCTATGAATGCTTCGATGCAACCCACCAACCTGCTTGTTGGTCTATGCTGTTGTCTTTTGTGGGCATCTGCGTCATGCATTTTGTTGCAATTTGGTGGTGGGGTGTACACGGGTTGTCTATGGGTATGGTTGACAGCACCAGAGACCGGCAAAGAGTGTCAGCTAGTTGAGCGCGGGCACATGAATGAATCATTGCGAAGAGCAAGCAAATGTTGGCATCATTTACAGAGTGCGTTATGTGGTGGTGGTCCCTGGAACTGCCAAAAACGAAAACACAAACAAACAAACAAGTCATGAAGCGGCCAATTCATTTATGTATGAACAAACGAGTGTGTATTCATTTATTTATTCAATAATTAAATACTCGCGCCATTCATACGGAACAACCTGGGGATGAATGTTCAGGGTTTTTTTTCCTTCTTTGGGTGGTGCGCGTTTATTTATTGAAGGAGTTGGAATTTTGGTTAAGTCGAGAGATACCAACAATTAAAATTTAACCGAATTTCTATGTACAATCTACTAGGAAGTACGTACGAAAGATCTAGTGTTCTTTAGTTTCAACTCTAGCCTACAAGCTTAGTTTTTTTTATCAATTAATCTCAGATACTCTTTCCAAATAAAATATATTTTCCATCAATACAAAGCAAGTGAGAAATTCGAACCAGTTCGATTTTAATATACTCTTGTACCTACAAAGTAGCAGCAAAAAGCAACACTGCGACAGCGAACTTTCTTTGCTTATAACTTGACAATTTTTACCAATTATTTAGCGGAGCGATAAATAATGCTATTTACCAAAAATCTCTAAAAGATACGAACTGTGTGAGATAAGAGTTCTATTTCAAACCGCGGCCGAGGCAGACGGCCTTATACGATTTCCCTACCTGCTTTGTTCAGATAATAATATAAATGAAGTAATTTTCTTTCACAAAATTCTAAAATGTTTCCGATAGTTTAAGCCGACTGTGAAGCCGGTTCGAAACCAAAATATCAAACTTCACCCTGCATTTTCTGAAACCGCACTACAAATTGAAAATATTTATATTACCGAAATTTATATACCCTTGCAACTCTTAAGCTGTTAGTGCTGTTAATGGATTTGAATGGTTTTCAAGGAACAATTTTGTTTTCGCTTTGAACAATATTAGTTGAGTCATTTTCCAAGCTCACAAATAGATGACGCCACCTTGGCATGGTCAGTCGTTTATACGGCACCTATTTGATATATTCATTCGAAATGGCAGCTATATGCTAAAAAAAACTTTACAGAATTGTGCGGAAGCATATAATATTAATCAGTGACAACTTTGAGAGCGATATCATTAAAAACAAAACAAAAATTTCATTGGGACTCTTTTTAGACCCATCTTTTGTATGATAGCCATACTTAAGGCAGAAGGTTCGAAGGTTCGAACTTGTTGTATAGTCTAGGTTCGCTTGGAACCACTGAACCCAAGGTTTTGGTTATAGCCTCGGTTCTAACTACGTTCCATTTAGGTGTTTTAAGATGTAGCTTTATTTAAAGAACTGTTAATGTAAAAATCGTTCAGAGTTAGTAAAAGAATGGTTTGTTTTTTTTAATTTTTCTATATATTTACAATAGATTTAAGTGTGAGTTCGGACTATTTTGCAAAGTGTGCAAACTTTATGAGTGTCAAACAAAGTTTAGCACATAGAATATATTGAGGTCCAATTCACGAAATGCTTTTGATTCACATGAGCAACCTTAATCTACATTTCATTCCTTAAAGTTGCATTTCCTGCTCGAACCATATTCGCTTTATTATCGACCGTAAAAGTATAAATCTGACCAAAAGAAATGTCGTAGGATTGGAGAACTTCTTAAATGAAAAAATCCAGATTACAAGGAATTTCTATATTTCCCCGTGAACCGATCCTAATTTATTGATCGGTTAGGGTCAAGGAGCCAACAATATTAGGGGGTTGGTTCATGGTCCGATTCGTCGGACTCAAAAATCTCGAACCGAACCGGTTTGAATCCTTCGCTATACAATAGTTGTCCGATTTTCATAAATCTTGGTGGAATTTTGTGAAAGCATAGAGCCAGTGCATAACCCCGTTACGAATTGCGGTTACGGTTCCAGTACCGGTACGTCCCGAAATGAATGCTTAGGTTTTCAATTCGTTTCGGTTTCGATACGGTACTCAAATTTTTATTTCGGTATACCGGTTTAGCGATATAAGTACTACTTATTCTTAATACTGAAAAAATTTAATTCTGAATATTCTTGTTTAATAAAACAAATCAAAATTGAACACAAGTAGAACGGGTTTATATTTAAAATAAAACTATATTGACTTCATGTTTCGTAATTTAACATAAAGGAACTTATGATCCCATTATATGCTCATAAATATTATATTGTGGTAGAGTAGTGTAGGTACATACTATGTACTAGGTAGTAGGTTTCATTGTGCATAAAGCTTACAAAAATTTATTTTAAAAAAAAAAAAAAAAAAAAAAAAAAAATTTTACGCGAAAATAGAAACGTATTAATTTTAAATTCTGACAAGGGCAACGTGACTGTAGCAATGGAGAAGGATGACTATAACCATAAAATGGAACAAATACTAGGAGAACTCAACACATATAGACTATTAAGAAAAGACCCCACTCTGAAGCTACAAACAAAGAACAATGGATTTGCGGAGAAACTATACAATATAGGAGTTATAACAAAAAAGGAATACAGACTGTCGACTAGCACAGCTTTACCACCTAGGATTTATGGGCTCCCAAAAAATACATAAAGACAACTTCCCACTACGACCGATTTGCTCTATGACTAACTCACCTTCCTACCACCTATGCAAATACATGACGAACATATTAAGTAATTTGACCAAAGATTCCAAGTATAACGTCAAGAACACTATAGAGTTTAAGGATCGGATCAACAACAGCTACTATTTGACGACGAAAAGATGGTCTCTTTGTGTCGTTTCCCTTTTCCCAGCATCCCGACAGATTTGGCACTTGAGGTAATTCAAAAGAGATGGGGCGAAATTTCTGAACACACCAGTATACCAAAAAAGTTGTTCATGGATATCTTGACCTTTTGCATCACTGAAAACAGGTATTTTAGTTTGTCGAGAAGATTTATACCCAGCTTAAAGGACTACAATGGGATCGCCGGCTTCCAATTATCGCTGATATAGTAATGGAAGAGGTTTTAAGTCAAGTAACAAAATAAGACTTCTACCAAATATGTAGACGACTTATTTGCAGTAGTGAAAGAGGACGACATTGACGAAATACTTAAAAAACTTAACATTACCATAAAGACATAAAGTTCACGATGGAATTAGAAGTTGACCAAAGGCTACCTTTCTTAGATTCCATAGTACTTAGGAAGGACAACACATTAAAACTGGATTGGTACCAAAAACAATGGCCTCCGGTAGACTGATAAACTACCATTCTAAGCACCCAAAAACATCATACTAACACGAGAAATTTCATTAGAAAAGTGTTAGAAGTGAGTGATCCAATTTTTCATAAAAACAACAAAAAACGAATAACAAAAATTCTCAAATCAAACAATTTTCCCTCACACACATTATGGCCTAGAGAAGGTGAAACCGAGAATAGGACACCAAAGGAATAACACCTAGGTATATAATCGGTTGTATACATACCATCTTTCCGATCGTTGATACGTTCTGATTGCTATAACAAGCGAGTTGCCATAGCCCATAAGCCGATACACACAAATAAAAATTTTTTACGAATACAAAGAGCAAAATACCGACGCTGGAAAAAAGTAACTTAATCTACAAAATCCCTTGTGCGGAGACGGAGCCACTGTATGCGAGAAGGTATATATTGGCACGACAAAATCGAAATTAAAAACTAGACTATCCGGACACAAGCGATATAAAACGAAGAGACGAGACACCAATCCAAAAAACAGCACTGGCGGCCCACTGTGCTGAGAGCAGACACACAGCTGTTTCGAATGTGAGCATACTACACCAGGAACAACAATACAACAAACGGTTCACTTTAGAAATGTTGTACATAATCTCAGAGCCTACTCGGATGAACTTCAAAGCAGATACGGAAAATTGCGCTCACATATACAGACATTTACTTGACAAAATACAGACACCACTTGACCATAGCAATAAGAAAATAAACTCAGTTTCAAACTCCGCGCTGACTGATTGGACGCTGTTGCTCTCTGTATGTAAACATTTTGTAAACTTTTGTTTTTGTATCAAGTGTAAAAAGTTCGTGTTTTCTTGTGTTATTGTTTATACAGCCCTGATGACGATTGCCGACGGCAGATCGAAATATATTGGAGATAAAAATCAAAGTGTGTTTTATTCAACTATAAAGCACATAAAATATTCACGACCTTGAGCCTGCTATCAACTATTTCTAAAATAACCAAGAAGAGGTCGCCAAAACCAACAAATATTTTTTTAAATAGTAAAGTTAATTTATATGTGCTACAGCCGCCAGTTTTAAATAATTTTATACGTCCACTTTTTAGCATTCTTGTGATTTGCTTGCAGAATCACAATTGCGTTCAATGTGGTTGAGTCCAGGCAACTTATTAGCAAATTCATTATAAACTTTTCGACTGAGAAGAGGAAGTGGAATGAAAAGCGCGACTTTTGAAATCTAATATAATTGTGGGAACTTTGTTTAGGATTCTGACCACCAGTCAAAAACGTTTTAATGTTTCCAAATAAGTTTAAGTTCGATTTTACTAGAGAGGACGACCGTTCTTATATTTCCAATTTGCAGTGCATCCAAATGCACAAACTCACTATATTCTCTGTGTACCTTCGTGTAAAGTATAAAAACAAATCCAAATTTGTACGGGATTTCCAAGGAACCAAACAATGACTTGTCAAGAATATATATACTTAATAAGATCGAAAATGATTCCTCTTTGTTACATACTTTTGCACAAGCTTAATTTAATAAAGAGCAGCGTATAAAAAAAAAACCGAAACTGTAACGGTACTAAAGTTTCGATTTCGATCCAGTTCTATCGGATCCAAAAAAAATTTATATCGGTTTCAGTTCCGGTTCTGGTACTAAGCCCTGCATAGAACCCTTATAAATACGAGGTTTGGAAACGTTAGCATGGAAATCAATAAAAGTTTTTCTCACTAAAACTAGTTTTTCGACCGATCGTTCCTATGGCAGCTATATGCTATAGTCATCCGATCCGGCCGGTTTCGACAAAGATGACGGACAGACTATATCAACTAAGCTCGTCATGCTGATCAAGAATTTATATACTTTATGTGGCCGGAGATGCTTCCTTCTATGCGTTACAAACATCTGGACTATTTTAATATACCCTCTCTAAGAGTATAAAAAGTCGGAAAGTTGGTTTTTCCGCTATAACTTGAAAACTGAAACTAACGAGAGCGTAAGTTAAAGTCGGCTCTAACCGACTTCGATATACCCGTTACTCATGAAAAAACATGTTTAACAGTGTTCCTGCGTTCCTTAGGGTGACCATCCAAAAAGTATGCAACATTTTTATTTTTTTGCTCATAACTTGAGAACCGTTTATCCGATCTTTATCATTTCTTCGGCAAATCGATTAATTTTGCTAATTACTAACTATCTCTAAAAGGTACGAATCGTCTGTCTTTAAAACTGTAGGAGATATAACGTTTTTAAGAGGTGCAGATAAAAGGTTTAGGTGTCATAAGACAGAGGGGGCAGAGGTGTTGGGCTGTTGTGCTGTCAGTCCGATCTTCCTACTTTTTATTACGAGTGGGGTTAAAAACTTACTTTGACTTGGTAACTCGTACTCAGCAAAGGTAGATCAGCAGGGATACTTTTCTGTGTAGACTAGAGAATTCGGTAAGTAGAACGTTTTATTTTAAAATTTGAAATTATTACGGTCCCTGATCATTTTGATAATTATTCTTAGTTCTCAGTGATAAACTAATTTTTGATTTTACACAAACTTTTCATGCTGAGCCCGAATCTGCTGTTAAAAATTCCACTTTTATTTTATTCTGTCTTTTTCAAACATATCAACAAACCATTTCACAAGCGCGTTGGTAGTTAGTTAGTCTAGACAATGGTAGAAAATACACTGCTAAGGTGGTTATGTCTGCAAACCTATTGAAAACTTACTAGTAACAATATTTTTAAACCAATGTTAATGAAAATGTTATGTTAAACAAATGAATGAACATTCCTGTTTTATATTTCAGCTCAAAAGTTAGCCCCATTCAAATGTGCGCGCCTTTTGAAACGCCCCCAACATTTCGCAGCACTGACAACAGGTCGTTGTTGAGCACTTTGTGCGCCATAACGCAGCGTTGCTAGTGAATACAAAATCAAACCGATTTGTTGTATTTAAAAATAAACAGAAATTATACCAAGACCTAAGACCGCTTGGGCATAATGAAGAATAGCTGAGGTAACAAAACCAACCCTAAAATGGTCCCTGATAAAACGAGTTTCCGTGGAAGCGGCGTTGTGTGTATGCGTTAGGCAACCCTAATCAACCTACCCACGAAATGACCTTGCGCTGACATTGCCGCACATATTGCAGTGCAGCTGAGGGAAAGGACAGAGCAGTTTAATAGCCAGTACGTCTAATCATATCCAGAAGTTTGTTGGAGTGCAAAAATTGCTAAAAATGGCATTCAATAAGTTGAGCATTGAGAACCTGGATTTGAATGGCAAGCGAGTGCTGATGCGGTGGGTGGAGAATGATCCTCATTTTTAGCATTCCCAAAATGGTTGCATAAAAATTGTTTTTCTTCTACTTAGGGTGGACTTTAATGTTCCCATTAAGGATGGAAAAATCACCAGCAATCAGCGTATTGTGGCTGCCGTGGATAGCATTAAGTTGGCCCTGTCCAAGAAGGCTAAATCTGTGGTGCTGATGTCTCATCTGGGTCGTCCCGATGGCAATAAGAATGACAAATACACCCTGGCCCCCGTGGCTGCGGAGCTGAAGACTCTGCTGGGACAGAATGTAACATTCCTCAATGATTGTGTGGGCGCTGAGGTGGAGGCTGCCTGCAAGGATCCCGCACCTGGTTCAGTTATTCTGCTCGAAAACGTGCGCTACTATGTGGAGGAGGAGGGTAAGGGTGTAGATGCCGCTGGAGCCAAGGTCAAGGCTGATCCCGCCAAGGTGAAGGAGTTCCGCAGCAGCTTGGCCAAACTGGGTGATGTCTATGTGAATGATGCCTTTGGTACGGCTCATCGGGCCCATAGCTCCATGATGGGAGATGGCTTTGAGAAGCGTGCTGCCGGTTTGCTGCTAAACAAGGAGCTGAAGTATTTCTCGCAGGCTCTGGATAAGCCACCAAATCCCTTCCTGGCCATTCTGGGTGGTGCCAAGGTTGCCGATAAGATTCAGCTCATCGAAAACTTGCTGGACAAGGTCAATGAGATGATCATTGGTGGTGGCATGGCCTTTACTTTCCTCAAAGTACTCAATAACATGAAGATTGGTGGCTCTCTGTTCGATGAGGAGGGTTCCAAGATTGTGCAGAAATTGGTCGATAAGGCCAAGAAGAATAATGTACAATTACATTTGCCCGTGGACTTTGTTTGTGGCGATAAATTTGCTGAAAATGCGACTGTGAGCGAGGCCACGGTGGAGAGTGGTATTCCAGACGGACATATGGGTTTAGATGTGGGTCCCAAGACGCGTGAACTCTTTGCAGCACCCATTGCCCGTGCCAAGCTTATTGTGTGGAATGGGTAAGTTGAGATTCATTGGTTTCTGGATGGAGTATCAAGTGAAGAGAGTAAAAATTGAAAAGCAAAGGCTGTACCCATCACGACCAAGTATTTTGTAAATCGAATTATTTTTGGAATTTAGCAAAGTTTAGGTTCGGAACAGTTTTGACTGCATCGATTTTGCCAAAAAATTTTTGCAAAACTGTTCTTAGCGAACTGTTCCCAACAAATTTTCTAAAAATTCAAATAACGTAATTATTTTTAGAAATTATAATCTTTTGGTCCCAAAATTATTTCTGCTTAACTCCTTTTAAATTTAAAATTAAAAGAACAAAGTGGCAAAGCCTGACTACAAACCTTTAAAATTCTGCAAATCAATTTTTAAGTCAATGGTTTGGTTTTTGCGCACCCATTCCTAACCTGCCGAAAACAACGTTAAGTATCGAACTTTTAATCTTATCTTTTTAGATTGTTAAAACATTTTTCCTCTAAAATATTTTGGTAAACGAATCTGTTAAACAGCTCGCGGACAATAAGTCTGATAAAACAAAGTCACAGCCTAAATGTACTGCTCGAAATGCGGGTGTTCTGATAGCCCCAGCCTCCAGAACGCAAACAAAAAGTACCGTTTTTTCTAGGTGCCCCATCGGGAATTGTCATAATTTAACCCTTTATATGACACCGATTTTGATTGTGAAATTTAGATGAAAGTCAGATGCACATATTCATTTACTAGCTGATCGATTTGGCTTCTGAACAGCGTCTGCTTCTCCCATATACCTATTGCATTTCGTTTGACAAATGGGTTTTTAATTAAAATAAATTCTTTTTACGTTGAGTCGACACGAAAATTCTTTAGAAAGAATTCTAGAATTCTAGAGTAGTTAAATGTCACTAATACAATTTTATTACCAATTTTATTAGACAAACTGTGGGGATTTTTTCTAAGTTAGTATTCTTGATTAGTTTTTTATTTGGAATTCTGATTCTTCTAATAGTACTCAAAGCTAATATTTATTCAAAAGGGGCAATGAATTTAAATAATTGTCTACTAAAGGATAAAACTTTTGAAGTCTAGGCAAAGTTTGCAAACTTTTTATCAGGGCTGCAAACCAGATCGGAGTTAAACCGCTCCGGAGTCCAAGCCTTCGTAATTTTTGAGAAGTCCGAAACGAACCCGACAGGAACAGAATAATTTTTTTCTTCCCGCACACGAATCTGAACCGTAGTCAAAAAAAAAGAGAAAAAGGTTTGGTTCCAAACTAGCATGTTCTATTACATTTTTTCCAGGGTTGTACCGCTGGCATTATTTTCTTCAATTAGCATTAATAATTGGTAATGCCAATTGATAATGGTTATTATACCTTGGAGACGGATATTAAATTGTCCGGATGTTTGTAACGCATAAAGGAAGCATCTCCGACCACATAAAGTATATATTCGATAGTGGTTAATACTTCGTCGTCCTGTTTTATCGTCTTCCGTCAGTTTAAAGCTATAAAAATGATTTTTGGTATAAATACGCGAAATTTTCGGAACCGGTCGGTTCCGATGACTATAGCATATAGCTGCCATAGGAACTATTGGTTGAAAAACTATTTTGTTGAGAAAAACTTTTTGTTGTTAGTGCTATCGCTCCCAACGCTCTTTAAAAGTTTTAAATGATTTACTATTCACCAAAACTTTCGAAATCGTCAACTATAGTAAGCTGTCATACAAAAGTAGTCGAAAAAAGTCTTAGTGAGAAAAACTTTTTTTTCAAGTTATCTCCCAACGCTCTATTTATAAGTTTTCAAGATTTTACCCTATACCTATAGCATAGTGACTAGCAACGTCAGACCTGTATTAATTTGTTCGCAAAATTTTTCAACTCTATTTTTCTGAACCCTTGCTTTTGGATGATCTAAGTTTGAACAATTCCATTTCTTAAACTATCATTGAGGACGACATCTCAAGCTTATGAGCCGATGATCAAAGATTGTGATGGATTTGTTTTCTGAGGCACTGCATAATCATATTCTCAATGTCACTCACAACTGGTCGATTTATTGAAAAATGGAAAATTGCAACAGTCACACCTGTGTTCAAGTCTGGTATCAAGAGGGAGGTAACTAACTACCGACCCATTGCTAAGCTTAGCAATATATCTAAGCTCTTTGAACGAATTGTAGCCAAACAGATGTATTTTCTGGTAAAGTTGTACATTAACGCAAACCAACATGGTTTTATGCCAGGCCGCTCCACTACTTCCAATCTAGCTGTCTTCTGTAATTATTGCATCAACTCCTTTGACAAACGCTGTCAAGTTGACGTCATTTATACAGACTTTTCCAAGGCATTTGATAAAGTTTGTCATAATGCTCTAATCGCCAAGCTTTTTAGGCTAGGTTTTCATTCCTCCTTTTTGTCCTGGATTCAATCTTACTTGGACCGCCGGACCTACAGAGTTACAATAAACAACTCGCTTTCTATTCCATATGTGGCTACTTCGGGACTTCCACAGGGAAGTGCCCTCGGTCCTTTACTTTTCATCATTTTTATTAATGACATTTGCGTGCATTTTCTTAATTCAGAGTTTCTGCTTTATGCTGATGATCTTAAAATTTTTCGATCTATTAAATCCATTAGTGATAGTCGACTGCTGCAATCTGATTTAGATAGGGTCAGTTCATGGTGTGCTCTCAATTTACTCCCTTTAAATCTCAACAAATGCTTTATTGTTAGATATAGCAAATGCTTCTACAATATTACGGCCACTTACTCTATATCTAACCAAACTTTATCGAGTCGGGTTGAGGCCATTGATTTGGGAGTGAAATTTGACCAAAAATTTCTGTTCAATGAGCATATAAATTATATTTTGTGCACTGCTGCATCTCTGGACTCTTGTAAGCCATAGACCAGCCAATTGGCGTCATAGCTCGTTCTGAGCTTGATCTTAGTTTTTAGTGCGTGCCAATTGGACTGTCCATCATTTATTTAGAATGCCTAATACGCAATTTCATATTAAAAGGCGCAAGGGTCAGAAAAATTTTTGAAATTTTCAGCTCCTCCCTCCATCCAATTTTCCGCCTGGAGACCAATTGCATCTCCACTCTTAACGATACCGATATGCGTAGGGCCCTTACTGAATATCTTCAGCTGCCTTATCCGCTAGCATGCGATTTGATTTCGATTCCAATAAAACAGCATTAAAAACTTTATTAGCAGAATACTTTTCCACTTTTAGGCATTAAGTTAAGTTATATAATTTAAGATATTTTAGGGTAGCCAGTAAAGAGCATTGTTCAATTGGCGAATAAATAAATAAATAATTTCAACAAGATTGGTCAAAATCGGACCACTATATAGTATAGCTGCCATACAAACTGTCAGGCACATATCAAGCTCCAAGGGTATATAAACTTCGGTCGAGCCGAAGTTAGCTTGCCTCTATTTTTTTTTTTAATTGGTATTAAATCTGGCAATGTAATTTCAACATTTTTAAATTAGCATTTTAAATTTTAATTTCAATTAAAATATTTTGAATTGGCATTAAAATGAAATTATTTTAATTCAAAATTTTCAATTGGCATTGAATTTAATGAGAGTGCCTCCAGCTGCCAACAAAGATAATTTCGAAATGAATAAAATAAACAATTTAAATTATTTCATTTTAATGCCAATTAAAAATTTTGAACTAAAATGATTTCATTTTAATGCCAATTGAAAATTTTAAGAAATGTTCTTTAATACCAATTGAACATTTTGAATTGAAATTATTTTACTCTGATGCCAATTTGAAATATTTTAATTGGAATTAAAATTTATAATGCCAATTAAAATTTTTTTGAATTACCATTTAAATTTAATGCTAATTCGAACACAATGCTAATGCTTTGGGACCCAACCCTGATTTTTTCTAGCTGCTATAAATGTCAAGTTGGCCATTTTCCAATACTTATCAGCCATTGATTAAATCAGCTTTTGCTTTATTTTATAATATAATAATTACCTTGTTTGTCTTCTGGTAAAGATGAATGTAAAGAAATTAAAAATGTCGCATATGTTGCGTTAGCTATTCCTGCAAAAGAAGTATCAGTCTAGCGCACTTTTTCTACTCATATACTCAAAAGCACGCTAATGAGGGAGAGAATTTGCCCCACTAATACAGAAAGGCCGAAATGGGGCACACACATACAGAACATCTTCTGTCAATATGGAGCTGTCTGTTTTGCTCTTGTGCTGCCTTCGGAATTCCCAAACACTCATACAATACTGGCATGACAACAATGCTCTGACAACCTGGCAAAGCCTGCTGATGAGATAACCACGAGGCGCAGTCGCCTAAGCTTCTGTAAGAAATTGCTCTCACTGCCGCTGTCAGAGCGCATTTGGGAACATGTCCGGCTCGCTCTAACCACTGTGATTTCCAATGCAGAATCGTCCCATGGAAGAATATTAATGCGGACTAAATATTATTTCTAATACTCCAACCTCGAATATTTTACATATTAACAAGTCTTTAAACTGTTGCTGGTTTCAATTTACGTACATGTTTTCTAAACAAAATTATTCCTAAAACCCGGCGCTGCCACCTAGGATAAATGGGCTAAGACCAATTTGCTCGTCATTGGATGCACCCCCCAGGGGGCTATGATAGATACATAGTAAATATATTGAGGAACATTACAGCTGACTCCATTTACAATGTGAAGGACTCAATGAACTTCAAGTTTCACTTTTCCCCAGCATTCCCACAGACTTAGCATTAGACATCATAAGGAAAAAATGGACAGCTATACAGGAATTCACAACAGAAATTCTGCATCGTTGAAAACAGATATTTTAAGTTCGAGGATCAGATATACACCCAATTGAACGGCATGCCAATGGGATACCCGGCTTCTCAAGTAATAGCCGACATTGTAATCGAAGAACTACTTGACAACACCATAAGGAAACTGAAGCACCCACCAAGACTGCTCATTAAATAAGGAAACTGAAGCACCCACCAAGACTGCTCATTAAATATGTTGACGATCTGTTTGCAATAATTAATTAAGAAGACTAAAATTGTACTGACGAATAATGACTTTCCAAGGAGTATTATAGAAAAATTAATAGAGAAAAGCAAAACGGTAAAACCAAAAGAGATTAGACAACTCAAGTCGTATAGATCCCTGACTTATGTTCCTGAACTCTCAGAACGCTTTGCAAAATCCGACTGCTTTAACAAAAATACCATACAAATACAAAATTACTTAGAACTAATTAATCCTCTAATTAATTTCTGTTTTATTTTCAGTCCTCCCGGCGTTTTTGAGTTCCCCAACTTTGCTAATGGAACCAAGGCCATTATGGATGGTGTTGTGGCAGCAACTAAAAATGGTACTGTTTCCATTATTGGCGGCGGTGATACCGCCTCCTGCTGTGCCAAGTGGAACACTGAGGCCCTAGTTTCGCATGTCTCCACTGGCGGTGGCGCCTCGCTGGAGCTGCTCGAGGGCAAAACACTGCCAGGAGTGGCTGCTTTGACCGCTGCCTAAAAAAACAATATCGAAATTTGGAAATTCTCTCTCCTTAATGGAAATTAATTATGTTTAATCGCATCGCATCGTTTATGTTGTAGGTAAAATTTGTTGCAAAAAAATTAAAGGAATTCATGAATAGTTGTTAATCTTACATTGGATTTATTTGCGTGCAAAGTTGGTGTCCATGGCGGAGGAGTTTCGTTGAATGTTGTTCAGATTGGAGCGTATGCGATCGCCAATGGAATGTTGATTGGCAATGGCCTTCTTGACCTCCTTGTTGATGAAGTCCTTGTCAAAGTCACGCGATCTATGTTGGGCCTCTTCGCGAGCGCTGGCCTCGCGATGCTTTTGCACGGATCGGGTGCGATCAGCTTCACGCCAGTTGGCGTTGTCCATCATTTCGCGTAGGCGGGCCTCACGTTCGGCTGAACTAAGTTTGGGTTTGCGGGCGGCAGGGCCTTTATCTCGGCTACGGTCTCTACGATCTCGCTCTTTACGGGGAGGCGATCTTCGCGGTGGCGGGGATTTTTGAAGACTTCTTAGAGGACTTTTCCGACTTTGATCTCTACGTGCGGGTGATCTTCGGGGACTTGGAGAAATTTTCCGTCGTTGATCCCTACGGGAGGGCGATCTCCGAGGACTTGGAGAACTTTTCCGACGTTGATCTCTTCGGTTAGGTGATCTTTGAGTATTATTCAAGGCCCTATCTCTACGTGGAGGCGATCTTTGAGTTCTTCTTTGATATGGAGAAGATCTTTGATTACTAAAATTATGTTGATCTCTACGTGGAGGACTTTTCCGACGTTGATCTGTTCTTTGAGGGCTTCTTAGATCTCGTTCTCTACGCGTAGTCGATTTTTGAGGACTTCTTTGACGTTGAGATATTCCTTGATGACTTCTTTGACGCTGTTCTCTACGTGGACTAGGAGTTCTATTCCTCCTGCGATCTCTTTGAGGACTCCGACTAATGTTCCTTCTCGAATCTCTTTGTGAGAATTGATGCCTGCCTTGATCTTGATCTCTTCCACGGTTGCCCTTATCCGTTCGCCTTACATGTGTCTCCTCCTCGCTACTATTGTCTTTCCGCCTTCTGTTGCCTCTCTCCTCGCTGTCACTGCTATCCTGGCTACTGCTACTACTACTACTACTGCTTCCCCTTCTCTTTTTTCCCTTTTTCTGCTTGGTGGCCATGTCCAGTTGCTTGGATATGGTTCTATATTTGGCATCCAATAGCTTATCTAGTTTTAGGTCACCATTGCCATTGTCTCCCTTTAGCTTTTTCACCTGGCGTGCCAACTTTCTATCCAAATCTTCATCGCTATCTTCGCTTCCATCTGAATTGTTCTTTTTCTTTGATTTTTTACTTTTCTTCATCTTTTTGGCCTTTAACTCCTGTTCCGTCTTGAGAATGCGATGAATTTCTTTTAATTTGACCGGATTCTCGAGTAACTTACGCCGTGATTCCATTTCACGCTGTTTAATCAACATTAAAGGATCCTCCAGGGTCTTGCGTTGCATGTCCACCTGTTCGGTGGATTGTAGATTACGATATTCCCTTATAGAGAAGGGCACACAATCGTGTTCCACATGATTGATCGATTGTTTGACACCTAAGGCGCTTTTGTTCTGTTCCTGGCGGCGTTCTTCAGCTTCAAGAGTCTCAAAAGATTTGTCTATTTTGCGTCCCAGCAGATATTCCTCACGATTGATCAGTTCCGTGTTGTCTAGTAGATCAAATGATGAAATAAGTGCGTCTTCGTATCAAAGTCTTGCCACTTACTTTTATACATCCATTCCAGTTTGGCTGCACCTCCACCGCCTGAGGCAGAGCTACTGCTGCCCAACACGCCCGAATTTTCACCAATGCGTCGTAACTCTTCCCGATCGCGCTCTTCATTGATTTCCTTCCGCAAATCATCCAATTTGCGTTGTTCCTCCTGTTTGGCCTGTTCAGCCTTCCAGACCCTTTCCTGATTTTTCATTGTGTGCGGATGCCATGATTTCTTCAAATTCTGAAAGATGGCATTGATGAGTAGAGGATTGAAGCAAGGGCTTTGGAGTACTTACCAGATCACCGCCTCCCATAGCGAATGTTTAATGATTTATAAAAATTCACACAAGTTTTATGTTATGGTTTCCCTCCTAATGCGAGGGCATTAGAGATGAGCGCGTGAACGTGATAAGAAACGTGGGGCCAAATGCTGCCGTTCGAATTCAGCGATTAAATTCTTACATTTTGTGTTTTATCAAAATTCAGTATGGCTGGGCCCTCATTTTGTTACAAAATTCGCAAAATCTGTAATTTTGCACTCGGCCCGACACATAAAGAAGACCACACGAACAGATACAAAGCAATGTAATTTTTTTAAAATAGAATCACCTCGTCTTTTGTTTGCGCCCGGTATTCAGAAAAACCAACATTGAAATCAACATTTATTTGCAAGAGATGTCGCATTTAAGTATTCATGTTCTTTGGTTCTATCCTACTACGGCTGAAAAAGTCTTTTAAAATGCTGTGTTTTTGCTTATTTTGTTACCTCTGCCAAAATACATTTTTTTACATAAATCAATGGAATTAAAAATTTTTTTAATAGATTCATTAAAATTAGAAACTAACAAGTAAGAAAGCTTTGATCGACTTTAAACAGTCATTACTTTTTCATATGTATAAAAATTCGGATTCCTTATTAAAAATCGAATCTCATCCGATGCAGATATAGTATTAACCAAATGCTGCTAACAATTTTTCTTTTAATTATGTCTATATTTTGTTAAAAATCTTGTTTTATGTTTTTAGTCAAGTTTAACTTTTTATTAATCATAACTAGCCGTCTCTAGTTTATCTTTCATCTCTGAGAACCGATTACATCTCTGGTCTACTTTTTCTCTCATCTCTAGAGGGCGATAACTTTGGCTGCCCCTCATCAATTTGTGGAATTCTTTCGTTGGCCATGGACAAGGACAAGGATTCAGATAATAGCACGGTAACCTCTTTGGATGAGAATACGGAAAACTTTTGCACCAATCCCACTCGTGACGTATTGGCCGAAGGCATCACCAATCTCTTCAAGCCAACTATTGAAAAGTTGGACGAGCGTGTGTCCTCCACTATACAACTGCAAACCGAGTTGCGTGGTCAATTGGATGCACTCTCCGCTCAGCTAAAGGACATTGAAAAGGCCCAGCAGCAAATTCCTGAATTTGCGGACAAAGTCAAAGAGCTACTCAACGTCAAGCACAAGGTATCCATTATAAATAACAGTGGGTTAAGCATTGATTTGTTAACCTTTTTATGTATATTGAATAGGTGACCATTATTAATAACGTGCTAAGCACAAGCCAGGAGAGATTGAACGGTTTGCATAAGCTAATCGAAAAGGAGCAGCGTCGGCGACAGGCTCTGTTGGAATCGGCTTTAAGTACAAACATATCATAATCATGGAGACTCCATACACGCAACACCTCACCGCAGAAGACTTTGAACATGTCTATGAACCTGCTGAGGATTCATTTCTGTTGCTAGATGCTTTGGAGATGGATTTGAAGTTTTTGCAGGAGGAGCTGCAACCTGGTGTATGTGTGGAAATTGGTTCCGGTTCGGGTGTCATTATAACGGCTTTGTCCAAGAAATTGAGCGCAAACGCTCTCTGCCTGGCCACAGATATTAATCCCAGGGCTTGCAAGGCCACCCAAAGCACAGCTCTACACAATCAGGCGCAAGTGGACTGTTTACGTTGCAACTTAGCCGATGGTCTGCGTAAGCAAGCGGTGGATTTGCTTATCTTTAATCCGCCCTATGTGGTTACCAGCGAAGCGGAACTTACAGATTCAAAGGAGTCCAGCAGTCTGGTCTACGCCTGGGCAGGTGGGACAGATGGTCGTGGTGTAACTGATCGACTGCTTCAGCAACTGGATGACATTTTGTCCCCACGCGGAGCACTATACCTGCTACTGCTTAGGAGAATAAACCTGAAGAAATAATCACATATTTAGCTAACTTAAGTTTTAAGGCTATCAAATTAATGGAACGACGCATTCCTGGCGAATATCTGTATATATTGAAAGTGACAAGATCTTCAGGTTGATTTGATGGTGTGCAATAAATTAAATTAAATTGTGTGTATGGTGAATTGCATTTTTTTTTAATTAAAAAATTCAAATATTTTATTTTATTATCAGCCTCCAGTAAGTCGGCCTGTGCTTCGTGCGTCCCACAGTGGTTCAGAATCGTTTGGCCTTGGAACTTGAACCCAGCTGAAATTTATTTATTCATTTTCTTCCTTTAGAATTTTGCTTGGGATATTTTCCTTCCATTTAATTATCAATCGGGATTTTTCACACCATCCAATTTTTAGCTGAGAAATTTTCCTTCAATTAAAATTTCAATAGGGATTTTCTCAACCAGTCAAATTTTAATTGAGAAGTTGTTATAAGTGCAAAAGCAACTATGTTCAAATTATTTTCAGAACGGTGAGGTCTTAATTTTTTCCGGGTTTCGATGGCTTATAGCCCACTTCGTAATAGAATATCGATAAGCAATACCAATGTAATTTAATTTATAGTATAGTCACTTGGCTCACCGGATTTGGATGAAATTTGGCACTCAGATAGTTGATAACCTGGACTTCAACGCAGGCTATGTAACTAATGGTCAAAACATTTGTACCTTCTAGAGAAAGTTAGTTTTTTATGTAGTGATTTGCCGAGGAATAATATAGATTGGATAAGCGGTTCTTAAGTTATGAGCAAAAACCAACACTGCACAATCTTAGAGAGAGAGAGAGACTCAGAGATGAGCGCAGCAGCAGCACTGCATTCAGCTCCTACTCCAGGTACAGAGTATATTATAGTCGGGCTTAACCGGCTTTCTCACATGCTTAAAACCTATTGACCTAAAACTTTTTTTCGCCCGTTTTCCATTGCCAATTACTAAATCTTTATGACTGTCTGAAATATTTATGAATTTTGGCTTTCGTTTTTGGACTGTGTGATCCTACCATTCACGCGTATACAAATGGAAAGTAGAATTGATTCATGTTCTCGCAACACCTAGATGAAAATGTTGTTCGTTTTGAAAAGTGTTGCTTGTTAGTCGGTGGAATGAAAAGAAATTGTCAAATTGGGCACTCTTACAGTTTAAAGATGTTCATAAAGTGAATTTTCCTTAATTCTGTGCTTAATCTAGAAATTGTTAGTGAAATTTAATTTGCACATTAGTCTTTAAATGATTTATACTAAATTTGTTGTGTACTGTATCCACATTTTTGCTGTGCAACCGAAAACGAGTAGTGAAACCTAAAAGTTAGCCCTTTCATGTCGGACTGTTGCATTTTCGATCGTTTCACTTGGATTTCTGGTTTCTCTCCTGTGTATCTATTCTTGGATGCTAAAAAAGAAAGCAATTTATTCGGAATAGAGAACACAATAACGAAACCAAAGCGGACTCGCCTTCGATTTTCAAAAAGTAGTGGAATTGAGAACATGCCTGTATATTCTGGGAATGACTGGGACAGGCTCAAAGATGTTTAATTTTCGGAAGCTCTAATGTAAATCTATTATAATTATATTTAAAATCTTCGAGATTTTTTAAACGAAAAATCAACCAGAGCAGACTTTAGTAGTGAATGCGATGAATAATATGGGAGTCATCAAAGGTAAATATGGTAAGTGATTATTTGAATTCTTTTTTATCAAATAATAGGCGTGTGTTATTATTTACAGATAATGGATGTAAATCAAATGAAATCTCGGAAGCTATGCTACATATGATATGCAAGGACTCTATGTTGAATTTTTTCCCCAAATTCATAAATAAGTTTGCACAACTTCTTATGTTATAAATGAAAAAAAAAAAATTATCTTTTGTTATTTTATCAAATATACATTAAATCTATATTTCGTGCTGAGTCAGAATTGTTAAATGTGCTCACTGCCAAAAACCGATTGTGTTCTTTTTTACTGCTTTTAACTACAATATCTCATTTTATTATAGTCATTTGGCCCTCCAGAATTCTTTAATCGTCTCTTAAAATCAGAGCTCTTACCAATTCCGTTCAAACGAGCTATGAAACTGACCCGCTGAAAATTCTTCTCAGCTAGAAACCCGCCAAATGCCTTGCACTCTCAATGTAGTGCGATTTTTGTGGTACTCGTCTACGCGTTGATTTCTACCATCTCTAATCAAATTTAATAATAATTTTTTTTAGTTTTTTTTACAAAACCTTGCTTGATGCCTTAATTACACCAACCGGCGAAATGGATACATACTCTGTGGATGTGGTTTATCAGGCCATCAATGCTTTATTTCAGGGCAATAATCCCAAAGAGCAGGAGAAGGCCAACAAATGGCTGCAGGAGTTTCAGAAGTCGGTGAGTATAGGAAAGAGCACGCTCTTCAATTCCTCCTAATATCGTTTTTGATATTTTATTTTAGATCTATTCATGGACCATAGCGGATGAGTTGCTGCACCAGAAACGTGACCTGCATGCCAATTATTTTGCTGCCCAAACGATGAGAAATAAAATCCAGAATTCCTTTAGTGAACTTCCGCCGCACACGCACGAATCTTTGCGGGATTCACTAATCACGCACATTGGCCAAATAGATGAGCAGACAGACCATGTGATTGTCACTCAATTGAGTTTGGCGGTGGCGGACTTGGCTTTGCTCATGGCCAGCTGGCAGGAGCCCATCAATGATCTGATCAAAACATTGGCTCCCCATCCCGCTGCCATTTGGCCATTATTGGAGGTGTTGAAAGTTTTGCCCGAGGAGATTGACTCGCGGTATTTAAGGCTGGGAGCCAACCGACGGGAGGAGGTGCACAAGCAGCTGGATGCCAGTGCCGAGTGTGTGCTGAAATTTCTGTGCATGTGTCTGGAGCAACCAGACGATGGCAATAAGGAGCGCGTATGGAATGCAACTTTGCGCACCTACAGTGCCTGGCTGGTTATTCATGCCTTTCCCCTATCGCACATTTGCAATAATTCGCTCACCCAGTTGGCATTTCGTCTGCTCAGTGAGCAGGAGACGGCGGGTAAACTGCATGAAAATGCCACCGAATGTGTGTGTGCCCTGCTGTCCTGCATGAGCACACGACATGACAACGATTCACCGATAGAGACTCAAATCTTTGCGGCTGTTTGCATGCTAGAGCCCGCCTATCATTTGAGTGTGGCCCATGAGGATACGGATAAGACGATTAATTATTGTCGAATCTTTACCTCGCTGTGTGATGCCTTCTTCTATGATATGTTGGCCGCCGAGGAGCAGCAACCGCATTATGCCATGAAAGGCTTGGACTTGGTCTTGCTCTGTGTGGGTCATTTTGATTATGAGGTAGCAGAAATAACCTTTCATTTGTGGTACAAACTGAGTGAGGATCTCTTCCAACGATATGATGAAAAACTAACGGCACACTTTAGGCCACATATAGAGCGTTTGATAAGCGCCTTGTACAGGCACTCGCAAATGGAAAGCGATCATGAAGGCTTAATAGGAGAGGAGAACAATAATTTCTTTGTAAGATTTGATCTAAGCAGGATTAAGACCATGGCCTAATGCAAACTCTTTTTTCCAGGACTTCAGACGCAAGGTATCGGATCTGATCAAGGATGTGGCTTTTATTGTGGGCTCGGGAGCGTGTTTCAAGCAAATGTTTCTTATACTGCAAGCACCAGACACCACCTGGGAGTCCACAGAGGCCGCCCTGTTTATTATGCAAAATGTGGCCAAAAATATATTGCCGTAAGTCAGCCTAACCATGCCATAAGAATTTCCAATTTATTGGAATTTCCTTTCTTTCAGAGACGAGAACGATGTGATACCCAAAGTGGTGGAGGCCATCCTAAATCTGTCCGAACAGACGCACATAGCTGTACGTTATACGGCCATTTTATTGATAGGTGAACTCTGTGACTGGATAGAGAACCATGCCGAATCCCTGGAAGCTGTGCTCAACTTTCTGCTCTATGCTCTGCAGCAAAAGAATGGCCTGGCTCCGGCTGCTGCAATTGCTTTGACCTCCATTTGTTCCGCCTGCAGGCAGAAAATGGTTTGTCACATCAGTGGCTTGGTGCAGATTGCCCGCAGCCTGGATAGTTTTCAAATCAACAATGATGTGGCCATTGGTTTATTGAAGGGCATATCCTTGATATTGACACGTCTACCACGCGATCAATTGCAACCTGCCCTGCGTGAGATTGTGAGTTTTCAGTTGCAACCGTTGAATCAGCTGGTGGAAAGTCGCAACGAGTCTTTGCAAAAGGGTGAACGTACTGATCCCGTGTATTGGATTGATCGAGCTTGCGCCATTATAAGACACACAAATCCCGATATACCCGACAACGTGGAACATCCCACTGTGGGCATACTGAACGATGCCTGGCCCTTGATCTCGCGGGTGATGGATAAATATCAAAGTGATCTAAGAATAATGGAAAGAACTTGTCGCCTGATCAGATATGGCATTCGTATGGTGCGCAAGCAGGCGGTGCAACTGGTGGAGCCTTTGATCAAGCAAATGGTTGTGCTATATGCTGTACAGCATCACAGTTGTTTCCTTTATGTGGGTTCCATTTTGGTGGACGAGTTCGCCAAATCCAGCGAGTGCATAGCCGGTCTGCTGGAGATGTTGCAGGCGTTTATTGAGCCCACCTTTGGCCTGTTGCAATTGGAGAATGGTCTGAGAAATAATCCCGATACGGTGGATGACTTCTTTCGCCTGGCCTCCCGTTACCTGGACTGTTGTCCCCTGCAGCTATTGCAGAGTGCTTTGATTACACCCATCTTTCAGTGCGCTTTAATAGCCTGCTCTTTGGATCATCGTGAGGCCAACTCTTCAGTGATGAAGTTCTTTATAAATTTACTTACCTGGGGACTGAGTAACAACCATAGACACGCGGAGTGTCGTCCCTTGGTCGTCGAATTGGCCACCCAGCATGGCGGAGCTTTGGTAATGAATCTGATACAGGCCTCGGTGTTTCAATTGCACTCCTATATGCTGTCGGATGTGGCGGAGGTCATCAATGAACTGAAACAGGTGGTGGGCACCAGTCAAATGGAACCTTTCCTGGCCCAGGCCCTAGAGGCTTTGCCCAAAAAGAATAGCGGTGGATATGTCACAGCCACGCAACAGCAATTGGATGAGTTTAGCTCTACGGTTTTGAGGTAGGCTTAGATTTAAAAGTTGATATCACCTAATCCTTTACTCCCATTTCATTTTCTTTACAGAGCGGACACCACTAAAGCCATTTCCCAGGCCCTGAAAACGTTTACGCGTCTCTTTCGCTGATTTGACTTGATTGTTGAATTTTGTACATTTTGAAATGATGTATGAAACTCTGCACTCTCTCTCTTCCTCCCTTCTCTAATTTATATATTTTCTAGTTAAACAAAAAAAAGTAATGCATAATGACGTCATAAGTTAAAACAATTTGTAAATTCTGAGTGCGATCCAAGTTGAGGAATGCTATATGCACTTAAATCTAGCCATAAGTTGTTTAATTTAAGGCGCACTCCTTTAGTTTATAAGGTCAACACATTACAACGATGACACAACAAAACAAAATAAATATCAATACCAAAAGTTGGACGGCCCTGACTGAATGATTCACGGATGGGCCACGCACAACTGAGATTTCTTACAGTGGTTTTAATTTCCGAAGATTCCAGTAATAAGCGAATAATTAGTTTGGCAAGCTAACCATAGCCTAGGATTCTGCATGGAATAACTTCAAGGTAGCGCAACCGGAAAGGCCTTTTTGCTACTTAGGAATTGATCGAACACCTGGGCTAAAACTGAAACAAAAATCTAAGCCACGTTAGTACCTTACTTACATTTTTAACACCTTATCAATCGAATCAAAAGACTCCTAATGTCAGTTCAATGTACCAGATTGTAAATTTAAATCATCGAACCAAGGCCTTGCAGTCAACCGAAAACGTAGAATTCTGTTTATAATTCAAGTTTATTCTGCTTATACTTCTTCAAAAAGAGCGCCCTAGGATATGATTAAAAGAAATGGGATCACGGGCATCTGTAAATCTTCAGAAAGTTTTTATTAATTTTTTTGCTTTAACGCTTCTATTAGGATCTTATAAATATCCTGCAAGACTTACAGAAATAAACAAAAAAAATAGTTTTCCCCAACCGTTTTAGATGAAAATTTTTTTCATCGACCCTCGCATTTTTAGAAATTCTTAGTTTTTTCTTTTTTTAGGTCGAAAACTTTATAATTATTTATAAAAAGTGGGCAATATTCGAAAAAAAACTTTTACTTGGAATATTTGTGGCGATTTTATTTGTTACCATGTCTTGACTCGCTTTGACCCAAATTTCTTGAGAACTGTTTGAGGCCCTTTTCTGGTCTAGACTTTACATGTTTTTTAAAAATTCGTGGAAAGAAATCGGGAAGAGATTTTGTAATTCGGTTTTTTGTATTTGGTTGAACAATTCATTATACAAAATTAAAAATGTATGTTGCAAGGGCTGTTCAAAAAGTTTTTGGGATCCAAGCTACCTGCAGATGAAGTTAAACCTTCATTGTCGTTTATTTTTAAAAGCGCACGGTTCACCCACGAACTACATATGGACCATAAACCAGACATAATAATGGGCCAAACTGTGTTTTCACTGAAAAACTGAAAACTGGTTTTCAGATTCACCAAGGAAGCATTGTATCGCGGATTATGGGCAATTTTGTACTAGCAATTACCTTTGAACAACATTGAGTATTTGGGTATCACTGGCTTCCTCCAAGTTATGGAATTAATCTTATGAATAAAAGTCGTCATTGCTTCAAAGAAAAAGTCAAATTTAAATTAAAATAGTCTCTTTGAAGAATCCGTGATACGCTAAAATGCCTTAAGTTGAAGTATTGAAATAACATGATGCGTTTTCCTTCAGTAATGAAGCACTTTACTCATAAAATTTATTACAAAATCTAGGGAAGCTCGTGATACCCAAATGGTCAATGTTGTTCAAAGGCAATTGCTGGTACAAAATTGCCTATAAACCGCGAACCAAGTCTTAGCTGGCAAAACAGAAAACGCAGATTTGTCTATTTTTAGATCTGATTTATGGCCAATATAGATTGTATTTTGGGTGAGTCTAATAATGGTACTTCATATCGCGGTATTTGGGCTGTCGACTACCATTTCTTAGGGACCATCATAAAAAACGATTTTATTGAAAATCTACCGTGAGCTTTTAAAGATATTGAAGAATGAAGATTTACCTCCTTCTGGTTGTACCTTATTCTTACCGACCTTATTACTTTATTATTGAAGTAAATTTATTATATTGCGTTCTCAATGACACCGTCCGTATTTGCAAAGTTTTGGAGAATTTGATCGTAAACCACTAAAAACCAAGTTTAAATTGTTGTCGTTGTGTGTGGAAAGAAGAAAAGTATCTATAAAAAGCGAACAAAGGGTTCATTTAAAAATCCGGGTCAGGTGATGTGTTATTGTTAAAGCAAGTCTTATTGTTATATACCCGGTAACCCTTTACTCATTTAAAGAAAATATATTCAAAAAACCATCCCTCTTAACCACTATGCTATACTAGCTAAAACTTGGCACGCGCCAAAAAATAACTTTTCAGTTTATTCTCTCTTTCTGATCGGCTCGCTTTTTTTCTGGCGGAGATATGTCATTTGAAACGCGGCGGAGATATGTCGTTTGTTACGCGGCGGAGTTATGTCGTTTCAAAACGCGCGGAGATATGTCGTTTGCAACATGGCGGAGATAACGACATATCTCGATGCGGAGAAATCAAAAAATGCATATGTCGAAAAATTTGAAACTAGTCTCAAAAAAATTTGTTCTGGAGTTTTGGACTAGTCAAAAGGTTTTAAATTTGAAATGATGGCCAAATATTTTATAAAGTTGTGTTATAGAAAATCTTATGAACATTTTTACAAATTGCTAACAAAAACGCAGAAATTTCAAAGTAGCTTTAACATATCAGTAGAATAGTTGTAGAAGTAGCAAGAACATTTACTGAAAAGCTTCATGTGTCAAATGAAATGAAGCTACGTCTTCCCTATACCGGTTACTAGCAAATGGACTCACCACCGGTAGCCAGAAAATCACTATTGAGTTTTGTTTTCAAATTTCGCCTAATATTTTTTTATTTGGGAGATCATTAAGGTAAAAGTTAGAGGAATAGCCGAATCGGATTTCGTACTAGACTTTAGCCTTGAATAAAAGGACTTGGTTACAAACAAAATGAAATGTTTAATAAATTGGAATAACTTAAGTTTTAGTATAAACCTCTAGAAGACATAACACATAAACAATATTAAATAAGCATAAACAAAAAAAAGGAGGGGACCAATCACATTAAACATTTGGGAGTTACTCCATACACTACAAATTCAAGAGGACAATAATGCCCCTCAAAATACTATAAACTTACAACTAATTACACATGTTTTACGTCTTACTAATTGCACTTTACGCTTAGCGGTTTCTAACAAAAATCTCTAGCAGTTTGTGAACTCAAATGGTTTCAGTGCGCGGATCCAGTTTGTGTATGGCCTGCATGAGGCTGGTGGTGTTAGCAGTGTTAATGCCCTGCCTGGACATGTTGGTTAAGCGATCTGTGATGGGTTTTTGATCCTGGCCACGTTGCCACCTACAAAAAAAAAAAAACCCAATTAATTTTTATAATACAACATTTAAACGAAAATCTTACCACAAATGCGCACAAGTGTGCAGCAATGGTATGTACAGTGGAAGTAAGTCTATGTCGGACAAAGTATCAAATCGATTTAAGGCCAACTGAGCCCAACGTTCGGCCGCATGATGAGGCACCGGCGAAGAAGTGCAGGCAGCCACCAGGCGACACAGGATCAGGAGCACTGGCCTCGATCGATTCATATAGATTTTGTTCAGCAGCCGAAAACAGTTCTCCAGTATGGGTATGGCCAGCTCATGACGACGCTCATCCAAAAACTGACAGGCCTTGGTTAATTCCTCATTCTGCAAAAAGTCCAGGAATACATCCGTATCTCTTAGCTGCTGCACACCAGCTACATGTGTCAGAAACTCTTCGAAGGCATTGCTACGTGCGCCTATCAATTCGGGCTTAAAGTTGCCCATTAGGACTTTACTGGGAAAGTATTTATTGCCCATTTCCTGCGGATACTGACGCTTTAGACTCACATACAGTTCACGGAAATCTGTATAACGACGTTCTATCTTGGCTGGTTGATCGTCTTTGGTGAGACCGTGCAACCTGACGGTCAACTCATACAGAACATAACGTTTCACTTTCACATCCTCACCCTCGCGGGGCATAATGTGAGCCAAGCCTATGTTGAAGTGTAAAACATTAGAGCCATCCCGGGGTGGTTGATATGATTTAGATACGGCCTCAGCTGGTCGCTCCCAAAAACTCTTCTGCACTGACTTGTCGCTGGATTGTGGAATGTCCAGAGCAGCTGCCTCTATTGCTGGACTATCCAGCTCCTCGGGTCCCGGATCATCGAACGAGGGCTCATGCGGCAGCAAACGTTTGGCCATGACGGCGTGCACTAAAGTGAAAGGAATTTAATTAAGTATGCACACATCTCTGACGCTGATCGCTGCTAATTGACTCACTTTCCAAAATTGAGAGCAACACAAATGCAATATTTAAAGTTTCCTACACAGGCCAAGCCCACACAGCTGTGCAGTTGCAGTTTGCTCTGGCTACTGTTTATTCACTTTGCATTTGGATGGCATATCACAATGACTAATCCCCCAATCGCCAACAACATCCCGCCCCGCTGTAAGTGGGACGTCTACGGTCTTTGTTTTAATGCGAAGTAAAAACAAAAAGCAAAGAGTGGACCTGAGAAATACCCTACATTTGTGTACCCAAAACCAATATGGTGATATTAGAAAATAGAACCGGGGAAATATTTTTGGAAATAATGGTGTTTTAATTGTCATTTAAATATGTGAAAATGGACTTATTTAAATTTTTATTTTTGTTTTTCACTTAAAAATTTTTGTCACCTGTTACATGTTTTACCTAGAATGTAAATGCTTATTGCAAAGGGTATCAAATTAACGACGCATCTGGGTGAATGACAATATCTAGTGATGAGCGATAACGATTATCTCTGTAACGATAGGTTTCGGCTGGACACCCACTGCCCGCAGACAACAAAAAAGGAAAACTTTACATACATAAACCACTTACAAAAATGACGTTACCCGAATTCTTTGGCTGCACTTTCTTAGCATTTGGACCACCATTTGCTCTATTCGTGTTCACCATAGCCCATGATCCTGTGCGAATAATCATACTCATTGCAGCTGCATTTTTCTGGCTGCTCTCCCTGTTGCTTTCGTCACTACTTTGGTTTGCATTTATACCACTGCGTGAGATACTGGCATTTGGAGTGGTCTTCTCTGTGCTGTTTCAGGAATGTTTCCGCTATATCATATACCGCATATTAAGGAGCACAGAACAAGGTCTGCACGCAGTGGCGGAAGACAGCAGAGTGACGGATAACAAACACATTTTGGCCTATGTGTCCGGCCTGGGTTTTGGCATTATATCAGGAATGTTTGCTTTGGTCAATGTGCTGGCTGACATGGTGAGTGGTGGGCAATCCTTTTTATAGTAGCCTAATATTTCATTTCCCACAGAGTGGTCCTGGCACCATGGGCCTTAAGAGTGGCACTGAACTCTTTTTCATCACCTCAGCGGCACAGGCTTTGTCCATCATCTTGCTGCACACCTTCTGGAGTGTGATATTCTTTAATGCATTTGATACCAATAACTATTTGCACATTGGTTATGTGGTCGGATCGCATCTTTTCGTTTCGCTGCTGACTCTGTTGAATGCACAGGCTTTGTATACGGCCACCCTGCTGCCCAACTACATCATTACCATACTGACGGGTGTACTGGCATTTAGAGTAGCCGGTGGCACTCCGCGCAGCCTTAAGAAGTTCATCACTTGTCAATAAATAAAATCTCTTAAGTATTATAGTATTAAGATAATAGTTGTCTGATATTATTTAATTAAATTCAAATTTTTTAAAATGAGAGATTTGGTTTGGCCTTGCTGGGTCCTTCATTATGTTAAATCTTTTATTTAAAATTAAATTTAAGTACTTATTCTACTGACTATAGTCCATTTTGCGCACATTGATGCCATAATCAGCCAAAGCAGGTTGCAAGTCCTCCATGGTCAATGTAAATTTACGATCCTTGGCCTGCAAATGGATGAGAAAAAAATGAACAAACATTTTAAAATTATCCTCTTCCCCTTTGTCACCTTTGTTCCCCCTGGGGTGTTGGAATTTTGCAAATGGGTGCGCGCCTTGGAGTGCTGCAGTGCATCATCGATGATATCGGACATGTACTTTTGTGCTGCTATTGAAATCAGTCGTACAATACGTTTGTCATCAGCATGAAATCCTCCAGTGTTAAGGTAATGCGATGTCACCGCATCTGGTATTAAGGGGGTGTAATCCTCCAACTGCAACATGAAATCGCTGAGATGTGAAGCAGGTGCTGTGCGTTCGCGATCTCCGCCAGTCCCGCCTGGGCCCAGAGACGAGTTGGCATTGTTGGTCGATCCCGAAGCATTGCCGCCGCTATAGATAATGCCGAAATTGGAACCAACCATTGTATTTGTAATGAGCAAAGTGTTAGCCAAAATGTATTTAATTAGTGATGGCAAAACAATTGCATCTTCTAGAAACTTTGGCTCGATTACCAAAAATAGCTAAAAATGCCAACAAATGGCTAAAAAGACTAATCATTAAGTTATCGAAACATTGCCATCTCTAACCAAAAAAGACAACAAAAGTTAATAGAAATTATTGTATATTTGTTTATTAATTGTTAAATTATGGCTTCTGACGGTGAAGATGTAAATATGACACCAGCGGAATCTCTGGCTACAGATACTGAATCAGACAACGACTCGGATGGAGTAGATGAAGTCTTGGATGTAGAACTTGTGCCCGCAACAGCGGATGTGGGTGATGTGGACGAATTGCTAAAGCAACTGGAGGACTATAAACCCACGGTGCCCGATGCTTTGACTGTGCATATATTGAAAAATGTAAATGGGCCAACATTTTGTTATCATTTTCATATTATACTCTTGCATGAAGCGGTCAAAAGTATACATATACCACGGTGGGCAAAAAGTATATGTTTGTTTTTTTCTAATCTTTCTAAATCATTTCATCCGCCTTGAAATAGTCCGCCCGTTGCAATACATTTGTGCCAACATTTTTTCCACTTTTGAAAACATGGTACAAGGATTTATCTCTTCTACCGATTCAAAACGGTGTCCATGAAGCGGTCTCTTGGGTTTAGCGAATAGCCAGAAGTCACAGGCGAGTACAGTGGTTGCGAAAAGATATGGGTCGCATTTTTAGTTAAATGAGCACGTATTATTGTTTCTGTATTTTTATGAAATTGGCACCAATCGAGATATCACTTTTCTAATTTCCAAATGGTCCCTCAAAATGGTTTTAAGGTCTCGGACTGACAATCGACGATTTTGAAGCACCAATTCTTTGATTTTATTGAAGTGTGATGAGCTAGTTGATGTTGATGGTCGTCCTGTCCGTCCTTCGTTTTTAACGCTTTCTTGACCCTCTTTAAACAGTTCTTAAACTCTGGACTTGAATAGAGATCCCTCAACAAAGGCCGTTTGCAACATTTTCAACACATATTTAATTAGAACTACGTTATTGAACAGATTCATGCAGTAAAAAAAACTGAAAAATTCACTTTTAGCTGTTTAAAAATAAGGCTTATCTCAAACACTAATGAATTCTTTGAAGTGTAATTTTGAACAAATGTCAGTGACAGGGTTACTAACTTAAAATTGAAAACATATGTCTAAAGGAATCCCATGAATTTTAAATTAATTTTTCCCGGCATTAAACTAGCAAATTGCTTGCTTTTGGACTATGTGACGCTTAACATTTGGAGATGAATTTCCTTCTTGTGTAACATTTATAAAAGTCGAATTGGATCATTGGATCATATGGCTTATATAGGAAGCATCTTTGAGCAAATCCCACTAAGCTTATACTACTTATATATATATTATATACTAATGTCCCTAAATCTGGAAGAGTATCTAATTATGCTGTGTTATTTCTTTTGTCATCATATTCTACCTTGTCTATTCTTGCAGGCTGGTTTTTCGACGGTGGATCCACAAATTGTGCGTTTAGTATCGGTATCAGCCCAAAAATTCATATCAGATATTGCCAATGATGCGCTGCAACATTGCAAGACACGTACCACAAATATACAACATTCAAGCGGTCACAGTTCCAGCAAGGATAAGAAAAATCCCAAGGATCGAAAATATACATTGGCTATGGAGGATCTGGTGCCAGCTTTGGCAGATCATGGCATTACCATGCGCAAGCCACAATATTTTGTCTAATTAAATCACTAAGACTAATTAATGTTTAATTTTAAATAAACTTAATAAATTCGTTAGAAATACAGGTAAGAGAATCGAAATAGTTCTTTACTTAACTCCAAAGCAAATTTCAGCAAAAGTGCAATAATTCAACAATCATATTCTTTCTGGTATAAAGCAGGCTTGATTCAAATTCCACTTCCGCAAACATTTTATAATTTGAATTCTGATTCTAAATGGCGAATTAGAGCTGAAAACAAGCCTGCCTATGAAAAAAAAATTTCTTAAAAAATCCATTGGTTATAATTAAATTGTTCAGAAACAATAAAATTTAACTAATTTAAGTGATTTAAACATATAATATATTAATTGCCCATGGTGAGCATATCGACTGCAAAGTTGCACAAGTGCTTTTTCTCTATTTGTGACATTATTAATTGGTTTCGCTATTTCTTCGGTACGATAGAATATTCATGATAAAGAGCGTTCCACAAAATGTCACTCAGACAACAAACACTATAAAAAAATTCCAAAGAGTACAATGCAATCTCGATTAACTGTAAACTTGAAAACAATTGGAACAAAAATTTGTTTAGTGTTTTTAAGCCTTTCATAGTTGGTCACGTTCGACATCGTGTGTGACAAATTGTATGACTAAAAATAGTTCTTACTAATCAAAGTTTCTTATGGGCCTCTTAAGCGCTGAGCCAATCTGCATAAGATTTTTATAGTATGTTCAAGTCGATCAGGAAAGACTTATGGGTTCTGTCCCAAGTCTGTTCGTAAGCTCCACAACCCTGATCAAAAGAAGAGAAAATTCAAATAATTTAGGCTTTAAACTTTAAATCAGGATTTTATGTTGGAAAAGAGAGTTTTTTGTTTTCCCGGTTCAAAAACCGGTTTTATTTATTTATTCGGCTAACTTTTTGGGCTGTTTAGTGAATTGGAGTCTGATTTCAGAAATTATATAAGCTATGGACGTGAAAAGCGGCTTGTAGCTTGGAAATATTTGGTTATACATTTTTCTGTTTCAAGAACGGCTACAAACAAGTTTGAACCAGATTAATTGTGGTATAAACAGAGTTCTTAGAACCCGAGCGACGTCTGGTATATACATATGTAGCTAGTTATAAACTAAGGTTAAATTACATGAATATTTATTTAACATTTTATCACTTGATTCATACTGTGAAAAAATGTCACGTTCGACATGTCTTCTTCTTTCTTCTTTAATGGCCATCACAACTGTTTGACGGTCTCGGTCGCTGCTACTAATGCCCGCCAGTTGCTTTTTCTCCATGCGAGCTGGCACCAGCTTGTTTGTTTCTTTCTAAACTTTGGAGCAATACTATAGACGCACCTTGTTTTTTCAGTGTACGCATAAAAAGAGTAGAGTTGGAAAATCCTTGCGATTACCGTTCGAAAGAGCGTTAAAAATAAGAGAAAAAAAATGACAAACATCAACACTCTCAGTGCAAAAATGAACAGTTATGTTTAATTTTCGTTGTGTGAGTGGGGCACTATTATAGCCGCACTTCACTAAAATTAAATAATTTATAAAAAAATATTAACAAATTAATATATTTTTATTCACTTTAATAATGAGTGTAACCTCCTTTAGCACTAATTAACTCATAGATCCTATTCGGCATACTGTTTACTAGGTTTTTAAATCACTAAGGGACAGTTCTTTCCATTCCTTAATAATTGGCAATTTGAGCCCTTTAGTACTATGGTACTCGGGATTTTGAGCATAAATACTTCGGACTATCAACGCCCACAGGTTTTCCATCGGATTCATGTCCGGGATGCACGCGGGCCACTTCAAAAACCGAACATTATTGCCTTGTGTTGCATGCATTTATGCGTTGTCCTGTTGGAAAATGAACTTTTAGCACCTTTAACCTCGAAGAAAAGCAAATAAATTCAATGGCAGAATGTCCATGTACTCTCTGGAGTTTATATAAGTGCTTGGAAGTGCCATCTCCAAGCATCCACACTCGCAGAACGGAGCCCAAATCATTAATGATCCTCCTCCAAAATTTGTTTTAGAATAGTACCGGGGATAATGCCTCAAATCCCTCCAATAGTGCGAAACCCCATGAGGACTGTCCAAATTAAACTTTTTCTAATCCGAGAAAATGATCTAGAAAGATAAATTAATATTTGCATTGCTCTATAAAGTTTTATTATTTCTGTCCAGTCAGTTCCAATGTTAGTTCTGGCGAAGTTCATCAGGTGTTATTTTTGGCGGTCTGGCAACCCTTCTGTCACCTTCAATTTTTGTCGCACTATGTTTTTAGATTCCTTTAAAGTCCGTGCAATGGTCCAGCAAGACACTTTTAGGCCACATTTAGCCGCTAACGCATTAGCGTTCTTAAATGAATTACTTGAAGCGCTCACTAATCGGTTCTGGTCACGCTGATTTATCTTTGGCTTACGTCCTCCCTGATTTATTTACCATATTCATTTCGGTTTTTACAAAAATTTCGTTTTCCTTTGTCGGAGCTACCAATTTTTCCGACAATTTCACAAAATGAGCAATTTTCACTTTTGAGTGCTAGAAATTGGCCCTTTTCAACATCTGACAGCACTGGCCCACTTGGCATATGTATTTTATTACAAAAAGTAACTCAACCCAGTGTACACACTAGCAACACCAACCAGCAAACACAAACTAAGAAATTAAATGGTGCGGCTATAATAGTGCACCACTCACAAATTGAAAATTAAACATAACTGTTCATTTTTGCACTGAGAGTGTTGATGCTTGACTTTTTTTTTTTCTTATTTTTAACGCTCTTTCAAATGGTAATCGCAAAGATTTTCTACCTCTACTCTTTCTATGCGTACACTAAAAAAACAAGGTGCGTCTATAGTATTGCTCCAGAGTTTACACCTGGTCGACCCATCTTAGTAGTGGGCGTCCCACATTTCGTTGTTCCAGTTCTTTTGCAGTCCTCTTGTAGACCATTTTTGCTGGAGCATATTCGTCCATAAAGTTAACATGTCCGAGCCAACGCAGCCGCTGTTGCTTTGTGCGCTTGAATAGACTAGTATTCCCATAGAGCTCATACAGTTCGTCGTTCTTACGGATGCGAAAATCCTTGCCAACTTTCAAAGGTCCATAAATCCTCCGAAGAATCTTTCGCTCAAAAACGCCAATTGCCGCTTCATCCGCTGATGATATTGCACATGTTTCTGCGCCGTATTGCAGGACTAGAATGATAAGCGACTTGTATATTTTCGTTCTTCGAGCGAACTCTGTTTATGAACTCTCTACTGAGCCCGAAGTAGCATGGGTTTGCCAGAGTGATTCTTCGCAGGTTTCTTAGGCTGATGTTATCATCGTTCCTCTAGATAGCCCACGATGAGTAGACTTCTGTTTCGAAGATAATAGGTACTTGTCCTCGTTTACCGCTAAGCCCATCATTTCTGACTGCCTCTCAATCTCTGAAAACACCTTAACGTTCCTTAGTACAGGATCTCAAATGGAAAATAAGGTAGTGATTTATACGTAACGCATCTGGTCCTAGAAACTACATTTAATGGATTAGCTTTAAATTTTTAAATTAAAATGACAAAAGCTAATTGTAACCCTATTTTGTAAATTCAAATCTTGTAGAAATCAGAATATTTGAGAATTTCTTTATAATATAGCATTATACCTAGAGTATACGTTTTCACCATATAATCAAAATTTGCTTCATCTTATGAAAAATACAAGAAAATGGAACACTCATCCATTTAAAATCTTACAATCTTACAATCATCAGCCATACTTTGCGGATAGTTCATAAACTTTTTATACCCTTGGAGAGGGTATATTAAAATTGTCCGGATGTTTGTAACGCACAGAAGGAAGCATCTCCGACCACATAAAGTATATATATTCTTGATCAGCATGACGAGCTGAGTTGATATAGCCATGTCCGTCTGTCCGTCCGTCCGTCCGTCCGTCTGTCCGTCCGTCAGTTTTAAAGCTATCGTAACCAAACTTTGCACGAAGTCTTTTAGTACAAGTACGCTGCACATTTGTCGGAACCGGCCGGATCGAATGACTATAGCATATAGCTGCCATAGGAACGATCGGTCGAAAAACTAGTTTTAGTGAGGAAAACTTTTTTGTTTTCAATGCTATCGCTACCAACGCTTGTATTTATAAGTTTTCAATGATTTTACATAACTTCACCAAGCCTTGTCGAAATCGGACAACTATATAGTATAGCTGCCGTACAAAAGTTAGGTCTGAAAAAAAGTCTTAGTGAGAAAAACTTGTTTGTTTTCAATGTTATCGCTCCCAACGCTTGTATTTATAAGTTTTTAATGATTTTACATAATTTTAAACAAGGTTTGTCGAAATCAGATTACTATATAGTATATAGTATAGTACAGCTGCCATACAAACTGTCAGGCATATATCAAGCTCTAAGGGTATATAAACTTCGGTCGAGCCGAAGTTAGCTACTTTTTTTTTAGATTGATTTAACTACATTCTTTTTCATTAAAGTTCTAAGAACGATACAGCATCAGAATAAAATAAAAATAAAAGTTTTCCATTTACGAAAGCACCTATTTTTGATTGAAAATTAGTGAAAAATGTGAGTTTTATTTTCCTGTGTCAAAAATCTTTCTAGACATACTGTATGTAAGTAGCCAGTATGCATTATTCATGTCCATTTGTGGACATACAACAACAAAATAAACATGTCCCCAATTGCAAATGAAAATAACTCTAATTGTCACTGGCCCAGTGCAGTGGCGTTCAAGGTCAACATTTTTATTTTATTTTATTTCATTATTAGCTTCAGCTTTCCCTTAAGTGTGCGGTGGCAGCTGTCGCCGGCAGCAGCGGCCTGTCAATTTCCCTTACATATGAACTTACACTGTACATTCAGGTGAATATGTATAAGAATGTTGTATTTTGACCATGTCTCGTTTGGTCGTTTATTTTGCCTTTGATTTATATAGTTTATTGGGGGGAAATTAAACAAAATTGCATGCGGCGGTTTTGACCCTGACATTAACACAAAAAACACGTGCCAGGACATGCACGTTTGACCACACACTCACTCAACAACAGCGACATCCGCATGCTATCGAGCTGCTGAAACAATAGGCACCAGCTACGTCTCCTTACTCCACGTGACTGGCTCGTAAATATATGTATACGTATGTATGTATGGGTAATCCGAATAAAGCTAATTAAAGGCCAGCGCCGTTTTGGGTCGAACTTCACCATGTGCCAAGGACGAGGCGCCAAGTCGCTGGCTCTGCTAGCCGTTTGTCAACACCAAATGACATTCGTTACAAAAGGATATGCCAGTCCTCCAGGCACTGAGAACAACAGTTGAAAATTAAATACAAATTCGTTGGATTAATTTCCTCTCAACAATGAATTTCTTCTAGTTTAAACCTATTAAACATTTTGTTAGCATACTTTTTGGGAAAGACAAAATGAAATTTCACATTTTCCGGTTTGGAGCAAAAGGGGTAGGGATTTCAGAGGACATCCCATTATCGAAAACAATTCAAAAGTTAATATTAAATTACGCGGGAAATTCAAATTCAAAAAGTAAATTTTCGATTTGAATAACCTAACCGATTTCTCTTCTTCTATATAAGAATTTGCAAATAATAGAGTATTAGCTGAATTCCACTGGAAATGTAGATTCTCAACCGAAAATATCATAGAACGCAGAGGAAAAATACTCATAGTGTTCGGGGCATATTTACCAAATGTAGAAAATTGCGGGAAAAATGTATATTTTTAGAGACCTGCACTAGTGATTACACGATGCTAGAATCATGAGTAAAAATACTGTTTTCGTAAAATCAGGCCATGGTACAATAACTACAAGGTAGCGCAATCGGAAGTGCCCCTTCGCATGCGCGAGATTTTATCGAACCACAGGGCTAAAACAGAAACAACATCCAATGCCACTCGGATGTTACCCTCAGTTTTTACAGCTTTCGATAGAAGTTTCCCACCACATCAGGAAATGAAAGGCGACCGTGTCTGTTCAATACACCAGATTACAACTTTGAGTCATCGAACCAAGGCCGAGGCTATAAGTTGTAACTTTATCCTACACATGTCACCTATTCGGCTCTAAGATGATTGACATTTTAAGAGGATATTCTAATCTGGACCATGATATACATTGTTACAAGGTAAAGTAATCACAAATTCACCATGCTAGAGAGGCACTATTTGATACGCACGTTCACAACCCCTTTGCTACTGCGTGATTTTAATTATGTAACTGGTATCCCAAAAAGAGGCAGCCTACTTTAATAACTTCACCTTGTATAGTTCCCCCATGAACTGGACGTTCGAATATTGAGCTTGTTAAAAAAAAAACAATAGTACTGTTTTAATTATTTGTTTATTTGTAAATAAATAACGAAATGAATAATAAAACGGCTCGTTAAATGCGGTATAAAAAAAATATAACTCCTGACGAACATGGTTCCAACTCTTCTGCTTATTTCAATCAAAAAAAAATGTTTTGTGTTTTTTTTTCTCACAAAATATCGATTGGTTGACAACACCATTTTATCGCGGTTTTTTAAGAGCTTTAAATATTTAAAAAAAAACTAAAATTTTAAATTTTAATTTTTTTTTAAATTAGAACTTCAGATATTATCCACGACAGCTAGAAAACATTCTTTCGGGATGGACTCATTGACAGTTGTGAAAGTCATCAAAATTGCAGTGACCTGGTAAATAAATTTTTAATATCCCTACAAGGTAATATTTTAAGTATGTCAAAATTTTGGATATATATAAAAAAAATTACAGTATTTCACATTTCGATAGTAAAATACCAGCTAAAGTTTTGATTTGTATTTCAGCTACAAAGCTAACTACAACGCATGAAAATATTTATTTCCGGCTCTATAAACTATATATATTCTTGATCAGCACCCGACCGGATCGGATGTCTATATCTTATAGCTGCATAGGAACGATTTTCAATTATCGCTTTTAAACTCGGTGAGTGTTAATTTTTTATGCTTTCAAACTGATTAAGAAAATTTGTTTGAATTCGGTTGAAGATCGGTCCGAAGTGGGTTTATCGTAAGAAAACATTTTTAAGGGTATTATAATTTTGCCCAGAAGTTTGCAACGCATATAAATATTCATTTCCGACCCTATAAACTATATATAATATATTCTTGATCAGAGCGACGAGCTAAGTCAATTAAGCTTTGTCTGTCTGTTTCTACGCAAACTAGTCTCTCAGTTTTGAAGTTATACAGCTGAAACTTTGCACAGAGTTTTCTTCTGGTAATATGTCGGAACCGACCGGATCGGATGACTATATATTATAGCTGCCATAGAAACTATCGGTCGAAAAGTGTTTCTTTGTAAGAAAAACTTTTTTGTTTTTAATATAAACGTCCCCCACTTCAGCGATTATAATAATAATAATTATAATATTAATAATTATTAATATTATACGCTTTTACACAGATTTTGAAGTTTTGGTCAAAATCGGATGACTATATCTCATAGCTGCCATATGAACTATCGGTCATAAAGTGGGTTTTTATTTAGAAAAATTGTTTGTCTTAATGCTGGCGTTCTTAAACTCTGATGTATTAAAACCAGGGCTCAATACCGGAACCAGAACCGGAACCGTTAACCGAAATAAACCGTTTCAAATCGCGTACCGGAACCGGAACCTGAACCGATACAAAATTTTTTTTAAGAACCGAATACCGCTTACCGTTATTATTGGAACCGATAAAACCGAAACGAAACCGAAACTTTGGTACCGGTACGGTTACGGTTTTTTTTTATACGCTGTACCTAATTATGTTAGGAGTGTGCAAAATTATGTAACTGAGAAGAATCATTTCCGACCTTATAAAGTTCTTGATCTTATGTATGTAGACAAAAAAAAACAAAAGATTGAACAGTCCAAAATATTGCAAAGTTTGGAAATGGCAATGACAGGTAAGCAGAAGGTGTAGATCAAACAATTAAACACAAAAAAAAAACAATGAAACAACTAAAATAAATGCGAAATTTGCTAAATTTTCTTATTCCCAAAATTGTTATGAACATTTGATAGACTGCAATAGTAGAGGGTAAAAATACGGAAATTTACAAAATTACATGAGTTCAGAAAAGTATAAATTTTCAAAAATTCTTAAATGAGTTAATGAGACGTGTTGATCAAGCGGACCAAAAAATCGCAAAATTTTATAACGATTTTGATTCTTATGAAGACGGGTAAATCGACGGACGGGGAATTTCGCTGGATGAAGATTTGATAGATGGTAATTGTAAGGTATGCTTCACTCCTTCGCTTTGTGAGCGGCGTAGCAACGCACGTCGGGTACATATTTATTAGAATTCGGTTTTTTTTTCAGTAGGTATTAAAAATAAGTAGTACTTATATCGGTGAGTACCGGTACGTACCGGTATACCAAAATAAAAATCCGGGTACCGGAACAGAAACGGAAAACCGAAATTAATTGAAAACCGATAAAGAACCTTTAACCAAAACATTCATTTCGGGACGTACCGGTACTGGAACCGGAACCGAAATTCGTTTCGGGATTAAGCCCTGATTAAAACATTTGCAAGGGTATAAAAACGAAGTTAGCTTGGCCTTCTTGTTTATTTTAATGCTACGGTTCTTCAGTGGTTATAGGCAGTTAGAAGGCCAAAAAGAGCTGTTTTTATAAATTTATTGCGAAAACGTATTTTATTTTACAAAAACCAAAAGTATTGATTCATTTGGTTGCAACATTTAAGTTTATAATGGTCACTAATGTTTTGTAAAAATATGCATCTGGAAAAAAGGGTTTGGTGGCGACCACGATTTCTCTGGTATAGTTCATCCGAAATCAAAAAACGAAAATATTTTTTTAGTGGATAAGTAAAACCAGGTAAAAGTCGAACGAATAACCGATAATTTGATTTTTATCAAAGTGACGGATTCGGTAAAAATATCTAGTTTTTGACCAAAATTTCTGAATAATTATCGAAAATGGTATTACTTCGATCAATATCTGAGGAGGATTTGTAAAAAGGTTGTGTTAAAACTTCAAACTTCAAGAATTCGTGTTTAAGCTGCGATATAATTTAACCTGATAAGTCTTTACAAATGTGAATGTATTTGCGAAAATAATTGGCGTATCGATTTGAAATTTTTTATGTATGTGTTAACTTAACTCTGATATTTTAAACCATTATTTGCAAGGGTGTAAAAACACCGGCACAAACGAAGTTAGTTTGGAGCTCTCGGTCGTTTTTTTTAAACGAGCACAGACCTGACTCCAAAATTCTTAAAGGTCAAATTCCAGTTTTAAACTGGATTTTTTGTGGATAAAATTTCTTGTGTCTTACACTTTTAAGAAAAATGTTCAAGAACCAATCAGATACTTTTTATGGTCCAAAAAGTATTATAATGAAAAAAAGTTTTTTCTCTCAGTGCATGCCTTGCCAAGTTTTCAGAAAATAATGTTTAATAAATTGAACGAAGGACAGACACTAAAACAGAAAAGTTTTACTGACAAACAGTTGTCGGCACTTCATCGAAGCAGAACCTTCCCCTTGCCTTCGCTTAGCCTACGCAAATGCCACCTGGCACAGAGGAAAACCCTAAGCTAACTGTTATTTTTTATGACAAAAGTTTCCTTGGCAATCGAATAGCAATACAAAAATGTTTTGTTGTATGCGATGATTACCCATAGTTATGCGTCCTCGACACCAAAGGCGGAGTGCGAAACTCGTGAGGGCAGAGCGGGGTTCAAAGGATGCGCGTACGGGGTGGGGGCAAAGACTGGCGTCATTGTCTTGCGTGTTTTGCGCCGGGCATTGCGTGATTCATGATGATGCATGGAGCCAGAAACTTTGCAACTTCGAAGTGCAATTGGCGCGTCTCCATGTCTGGTTTAATTAGTGCAGCCAAAAAAAATTGTCAATTGCAATAACAACGACCTTGAGCTGCAGGACCCAAACTGGTCATTTCGGAGTTTCAATTGAATTTTGGACTGCGGCAGACTTAGGGTATTTTCTTCCTCACAGCTGTGCGGCAAAACAACAAACAACTGAGAGAAAGCGAGAGAGGGCACGCAACTGGGAGAGGGTTGCTCTTTAGCCGGCACGTGCTCCACATGGCGTATACGTATTGCGCTGACGCCGTGGCCATTTTCATTTTCAATGGATTCTTTTTGTTGGTTTGGCCAAATGTGTTTTGAAAACGCATCCCAATCCAACCGAAATGCCTTTCCTGCTCCGGAGTACAGTTGCGCTAAGCAACATGGCCCAACAAAAGCCAGAAACTCCCTGCTCTACTCTCTCCGCTTTTAAGGAGTCATCGGAGAAGGAGTACAATTCGTGGGCATTCGTATTGCACTCTCCGAGAGGAAGAGAGACAGAGAGCAACATGTGAGCACAGCCAAATGGGAGGATTTTTGCATGTAAAGCGCAAAAACAAAAAAAAGACTGAACAGGTACACTGAAAGAAATCACAAAGCAAAGCAAGGAAACAGGTAAACTACACCAGAACTGAGGTTTAATCCGATCTGTGAACAAACTCTTAATCTGGATACGGAAATGTTTTCTTGCTTTTCACTTAAAAGTGGATTAAAGGCAGAGCCCTTAAGTCCCGGAACACTTTGCATAGATTAAGGGCCGATTTCGCATCTTCTACTATCTGTCACATAAACTAACAAATAACAGAGTAACGGCCGATCTGTCACAAACTAACAAATAACAGTTTAAAAACGATGACTATCTGACACATAGCAGCTATCTGAAAGAACAGAAAACGCCTAAATTGTATATTTATGTGACACATGCAGCTATCTGTAAGAAAAATAGGCCCTTAGCCAGGTACATATTTAAATTTTTATATACATCTGACAGATCCAACACATTTTTCATAAACTTAAGTGCTTAAATTTAAGTAATAGTGAAAAATTAGAGGATAGGCAATAGAGAGATTCGACTCCGCCGATTTTTGTTAAATAAAAGTCTTAAATAATTTTTATACAACAATTTCATTTCACTTAAAAAAAATCGTAGAATTGTTTGGGGTATTTTACTTAAAGTCATGTATTAGTTCTTTCCGAAAATATCAAAAAAGTCAAAATATAAGAATATATTTCCAATAAAATTAGCATATTAAAGGGTTAAAATATTCAACTTTATGCCAATTTTTAGCCCAAATTAATTAAATTAAAATTTCGACTTGATGGATCATTTACGAAAACATATTCGTGTTCAGCACCATCATCTTTTCAATATACTGAAAAAGTCTTGTTTTGTTGCCTTATTTAATCGCTGTCTTTGAGCCTCGACAGAGATGGCATGCTGTTTTTGAGATGGCAACTGACAGCACCGCCTTCGGAGCTGGGTTACCACAGTACTTCCTCTTCAGAAATATCGCTACGAACTAAACTGCGATTTAAAACGCAGAGACGATGGCCCTGCTGGGTGATGCTTTCAGGTCGTGAATAGTTGACAGTAGTGTGTATGCGTTCAGAGGATTGCTGATTCCAAGTTGGTTAATTATGTTGCGGTAGTTGAGCCAATCCTGGTCGGTTAGAAATGGGCCAGGACTTTCATTTGGCGACATATATCATGTAAGCTTGAGCCCTTGATCTAGGAATATATCAATTAATACTATATAATACCTTTCCGTTCTAAGGTAACGGTGTTACCTTCTGTCCATATTTTGCTTGCTCAGTGCTTAAGTGCCGAGTGCTTGTGGCAACATTATTTGCTGTGTTCAGTCTTTGAGGTCCTTAGTTGAAATGTCATTGAAAAAAAAAAATTTTCATTTCTAATATGACCATTCACCAGCACACACCAATCATCTAACATAAATCATCAATCAACAAAAAAGTGTTTGGCTACTGGTGAACGTGTTTGATAGAATTTTGAGGCAACAAAGTTGCTCCCGGAATCCCTCTTGAATTTTTATTAAGACTTTGTTAGCCATTTAATATTTGTTGTAAGCCCGGCTCTGGCGAATTCGAATATGCGATGGCCATATCTTTTTTCTTTGTCGAAACATACATTTACCATTAAAAAGGATTCCTGTGTTGGTTTTTATCAAGAGTTACGCTAGGAACTAGTTCATCCACGGATACGCAAAGACGGGTCTGAGAATGTTAATTTAAATACAGTGGGAATATGCTAAGAGTAGAGAATGACGGGGGAAGGACGATTCCCGCAACGGTCCCATCTCGTCCCGATCCCGACCAACAAATTTCAATTCAATTTCATCGAGCCTGATCCCCTACTTTTTACGGGTCCCGCGTAAACTCCGTCGCGAACCCATTTTTAGTCCTTAACGATGCAAGGTTGTAATTGAGCTTACTGTACCATACTCTCGATTCGCTTCTTTTGACTTGAGCTTCACACTGAAATCTATGATTCTTGTCTATCGCAACAAGCACAGCCTCCTGCGCTGCCTTCCATTCTTCAGCATTGAAGACGTCGCACTCTACATTGTGAGTCATAAAGAGCTATTTTCGGCAGACGATGTTGCGTGAAAGTGAGTCAACAGCTTGTTGAGATACATCGCCGATGGGCCTGTTTCAAGATATCGTGCTGGCGGTATTCAACCTATGAAAAATATTTAATTTGAGGTTGAACATAATTAAAAATTGACTGTTTTCTTAACGGATAAATGCGGCACCGTTACGCGAGCGCTAAATAGTCGGAGGTTCTGAGTTCGAATCCCGAATTCAATATGCCCGTAACTTTTTCTGAGGAGAGCCGAAAATTATTTTCTTTAACTTCGCTATTTATTATCCGATTTTTATAAAAATTTAAAAATTTGGCGAATTTAAAGTGGGTTCGGAGATCGATATCTTAAACATTGTGGGCTTATTTTGTAGTGGGGGCGGGTGTGTGGGTGCCAAAAATCTTAAACCAACTTGATCTGCGTGCGGACAATAGGAGTCCACATTTAACATTTAGTTGCTCTAGCTCTTCTAGTACCTGAGATCTAGGTGTTCATACAGATAGACGGACGGAGGGACATACGGACATGCTGATCCAGAATATATATACTTTAAATGGTCGGAACTGATTCCTTCTGCCTGTTACCTACTGGTGCACGACTATAGTATACCCATTTTACTCTACACAGAGAAAACAAAGTTGGCTACACGGCGCGTTTAGAAACGTTAAACCTAAACGCAACGTATTTCGCCCTGTTAAATTGCACACGCTGCGTGTAGAATTTAGAAAGCCACATGGACGTGTGGAAAAGCTACACGCGACGTGTAGGAATTAAAAATCTAAATGCAAATGTAGAAAAGTTAAATGCTGCGTGTGCAAAAGCAAATTCTACACGACATTTGAAAATCAGCTTGCTTCCCTTAATATTTCTACATTTTTTATGCAGCAATCTAATTACCACACGGACGTTTAGGTTTTCAACATTTACGTTTAGATATTGAAATGCTACACGCACGTGTGGAAATTCTAAACGAAAAATGTAGCTCTACATCAGTACTGAATTCTTATAATTTTCGTTAGCAAACTGGTTTCCACACGTGGCGTGTGGGATTTCTAAATGTACGTTTAGATTTACAAAATCTTAACGCTGCGTGTTAAAAACCTACACGAATCGTGCGCGAATTTCTGTTGCCTGTATATAAATAGCGATAGCGTTGAATTAGAACTTGAGAATTACAAGCAAGCAAATATTGGATTGTGCCTTTAGTAGATTCCATACAAGTAATGTCTTAGAGGCCTTGCCTTACACGCGTGACGTGGCGGAGACGTCTAAGCCATCACTCCAATCGTGTTTCAGTCCAAGGGGCCGGGATTTCAAATCTTCCAGAGTAAGTAAAAAATATAAATTTGTTAAAAAAAAAAAAATCAAAAGCTACACGGAAATGTAGGATTTCTACACGTTTCGACCGGGATTTTCAACCCATTACTTTCGTGTAGCTTTTTTGCACGCCGCGTGTTGAAATGACAAAGCCACACGCGCGTGTGGAAACCTGAACGCGCCGTGTGGAAAACCCACCCGGCGTTTAGAAAAACTACACAAAAATAGTGGGTTGAAAAACCCGGTCGAAACGTGTAGAAATTCTACATTTCCGTGTAGCTTTTGAATTTTTTTTTTCTCTGTGTACAGATATCCCTATCCAATTCTGCTTATCCCAGCTTCCCAAGCTGTACTATACCTTCAATCTTTTATTCAACCTAATATTAGCTTGACTTAAGTCCATCTTCTATTATAACTCCTTCATTAAAGGACTGATTATTCTATCACCAATTTCTCAGCGTGCACCCGAGAGAGAGAGAGAGAGAGAGCAGCTGGTGAGCAGGAGTGAGAAAGCGGCACAGAAAACCCGACGTGTATGATGCCACGTTGCAATCGCTTTCGCTCGAATTTGCAATGGCAAATTCTCGTGCTGCTCCTTGTGCCAGCATTCAGTTCGTTGTCGTCAGTCAAACTGTTCAGTTCGGATTTTTTGCTGAAAATCCAATCACAGCTTTTCGCACACTCACGAAATATCTAACCAAGTCCAAGGCAATTGGAGGCAACAAAAATATAATTAAAATTTTAACAACAAACAGATTCAATTTACTGTGTCTGTGTTTGTGTGCGTGTGACAGTGTCCTTGGGCGCTTAGACAAGCGGCAAACATATGTACAGCCCACACAGAAGCCACTAAAATAAAAAAGAAGGAGCAGCCCAAACCAGGCCAGACAGAAAATCAATTTCTTCCACCCATAAATCAACGTGTACGGCGAAATTTGTCTAATTTCAACTTTTGCGCACTTCCTCCAACTCCTCGTCGTTGCTGGACGCCATGCTGGACTAGCAGCTGAATGCCTCTGGTGGAACCCTCTGACTGAGAAGATTTTTCATACACAAAACGAAAATCGGCTTTTGGGCCAGCCGCCGCCTGGTTAGGCCTGTGTCTGTGTGGAGGTGCAACGGGGGCTAAGAACAGTAATTCCAAAACACAACAACAATATCGGGGTCCAAGACTAAGCAGCAGAAAAATCAGCACCATCCTACCACCAATATCAACATCCGAGGCTTCCTCAATTCTGTCCTCAATTTGTGGCTTTCTCAGCGGCCTGCCGACATCTCCATTCAACAAAAAGGCCTAACCAAACGGAAAACAAAACCAGAAACATCCAATAATAAAAAAGCAACAAAATAATTCAAATAAAGGCATCTGTGATTAATCAAAAAATAAAAAATACAAAAATTTATTTTCATATTGCACTTTTTCAATAAAAATTTATTTAATAAATTTTTGAAAAGCTGAAATATTCGAAATAAAGCCAACAAATAAAACAAATTTATAAAGCACACTCACACACACACACACACGCAAAAGCCTACGTTGCCTCGAGGATAAAGCCAAACCGCAGCAGCAGCAGCACCACCACCAGCACCACTGAAACCACAGCTACAACAACAACTGCAAATTCACACAAGGTCAACGGAATTAATTTGTGAGTCCTCGCGATTACTTTTCTCATATGTAAATTCAATTTCACATTTTCTTTTTAATTACGATACGAAAATATTGAAAATGTCTCAGCCATTCTTTTTTTTTTGATTATCCCAGAATGTGTCTACTAAGTGTGCACAGTATGCACTTGTGCATGTCAATTAGTGCGAATGCAAAGCGAAAGAATACGTATATGCTCAAGGGCTCGATGATCTCGATGCTGACGACCAGTGTATACTCTCGTCATTAAAAATTTATAATTAAGTATTCAAAATGCTTTTATCCCAGAATTAATTCTGGTCTAAGCCAGACCAGCTTAAACCTGAAACAAGTGTGAAAAATAATTGAAATTGAACCTTGATCCAAAAGTTTTATATTAAACAAGTAAGCCAGACAAAGCTGCTACAGCACTGCAGCTCTAACCTTCCATTGTTTAAAACTATCAACCGGAATGAAAAACTGACCGGCAGAAATTCTTATAAACGCAGTTGTAATCCAGGTGCATTAACAGTAGCCAGTTGAGGTCCGAAATTGCGCATTCAATTAGTTTAATTTACATAAAATTGCAGGAAAATGTGTAATTGAAAAAAACGGACTTAAAAAACATTTTTCTTTCTTTTTGGATTGGGAAAATGTAGGTCCCGCTTTGACAGACCTAAGGTTGTAATTACTGAATACCTTCAAGGAAGTCACTAATCTTGTTTCGTAGCGTTACACGGTCATGTGCAGAAAATTTAATTTTTAGATGTACTCACTTATTTTTATACTCTGTAACAAAGGTACACAGAGTATATTTAGTTTGTGTACAAGTATGTAACAGGGAGAAGGAATCATTTCCGACCATATAAAGTATATATGTTCTTGATCACTTGCAGGTAGATCAAGTTTATTTTCAATTTTTGCCACGCCCCCTCCCGCCCAGCAATTTTGAAGAAACGTCATATGTCCCACAGATTTGTAGAAGGATGATTCGAAAGATAATTTTAGAGATAGTTAGACATTAGCAATATGAGTCGATTTGCCGAAGAAATGATAAAGATCGGATGAGCGGTTCTCAAGAGAAAATAAGTGTATCACCCCCGCCAACCCCCTCCCACCCTTTCAAAACCAACAACGCACAATCTTAGAGAGAGGGAGAGAGAGAGATAGAGGGAGAGAAACACTTAGAGATGAGCGCAGCGGCAGCACTGCACTCAGCTCCTACTCTAAGTACAGAGTATATTATTGTCGGGCTTGACCGACTTTCTCATTTGTTTTTATTTTACCCCTCTTTGCACCGAACAAAAAATATATTACCAGTAATGTAATCGGAGCACCCAAAAACCTTCTGAGTCGTGTCAAATGTGTGACTTTATTGAGTTTTCACCCCCTTCCCCATAACATTGCCCTCTTCCACCGATCAAATAAATATTGCCAAAAATGAAATCGGAGCACCCATAAATCTATACCCCATAACGTATTTTTCTTATTTACCCACCTCTATGCACTATAAGTCCACCACCATTTACACCTATCGGAAACATTTTAAACCTTTCTGCACCACCTGCAATTAAAAAAATCTGAAAAAGAAATGGATTCGGAGCACCCAAACACCTATAAAACGATACCCCATTTGCTTTAAAAAAAATTTTTTTTTCTGCTGGTCAGTTCTCGATTCTGTCTAATTCTGATTATTCTGTCTCATTCGATTCTGTTGGACACATCTGGACTTGGCGTCAAAATTCGTCCAGCCGTTCTTGAGAAAAGGTGGTGTGAGGCATAGGACTATGTTTTATATAAGTAGACCAGCTGACCCGGCAAACGTTGTTCTGCCATATAAATTATAGAAACACTTTTGAAGAATATATCGGAAGAAACAATAATCTGGATTACATCGCCGACAACATGCCTGGCGTAAGGCGATTTAGGGTAATTGTAGCCCCAACGTGCATCCATAAGATTGACGTATGGGCGGTGACATAAAGTAGATTCGTTTGGCATTGGCAGCAATGAGCCTACTTTATGGTACACTTGGCCTTGATTTTGAAGGTTGAATTAAATTGCTGACCATTTGCCGTTGTATTCTGCATTATTTCTGTTGCTCCGCACGAAGTTATTTAAAAGCATGAAATAAATCTGCAAAAAAGAGTTCAGAAACATGTTTGAATCTGGAATCTGAATCCGCAACTCATCCCGGCGGTCTTATTTTTTAATTTGAGCGCCAATCAGGGCTGTCGGATGAGCGTAATGATGAGTTCAATTTGTTGTTGACTTCGGAAAGCTGGTGCCTCTTGTGACTGAGAAGAACGCAGATGCGACATTCCTACACGAGTAAATTAATTTCATTGATCTGTTTTTGCTGCTCTAACATTTCGCACGCATTTGTTCGACGGCCCAAACAGCTACCCCTACGTGTTGCTGGCATTGTTTACTTTAACACAAACACACGCACAGATAGGCCAAATTAAAACGATTGATACAAAATATTCGGAATATCCGATAACTATAACGATTTCCCCAATAATGAAGCACAAAAGAATGCCTTGCAGTGGGACACCCAAGTCACCTAGTGTAACAAAAAATAGTTGAAGTCGGTCAAGCTGTTTTGGAGATTTATGTATATATAGAGAGAGATAAGGGGTCGCAGAACCTACTCCTCCCGCAACTGCAGGCCAGCACATTAACCGCTGCGCCACACCCGGCCTTAAATTGGCGCCCTTTATATATAGACCTTGTTTCTAGATCCTCCATCATCCTAGGTTTATTAACGATTAGCTAAGGCAAAACAGCACATTGGTAATATTTTAAAATTTGACTTTAATATCACATTCAGAAGATATTGATGAAGAAAGTGTTGTTTTCAAAAATTAAAAACACTAATGATATTTTTTGAGCATTAGGTTTGAAGGCTCATTACTCATCATCAACTCAAGTCTAAGTTCAACTGGCCTTTTCAAATATGATCAAATTTAGAATTTTAGTTTCTTAACTCATCAAATTAATTGGGTTTCTTTATCAATTGTGTAAATCGTGAACCGATACTTGATTCGAGCCAAAAAATTTAAAGAAAAAGTTTGGACCTTACATTTTTAAACGTTAACTAAGCCCAGAAGGCCGGAAGCGGAGAGCCGCTAAATGTTTTTATTGCAGTCCTGGTTAAAATCACAAATGGAAATCTTGTAATGCTTGCTTGTTTATAGTAACAGCCCTGGAGGTTTCCAATTCGGATTCAGCTCTAAGCCAAACTGAAGGGTTTTGAGTCATAACTTATGACTTAATATAAATGTGGAATATTTATAGGTATCATTCGTCTCAAGAGTTATTCAAAACCCTTTTCAGTCTGAAGGTTCGGTCATCGGATCTCGGAACGTAATATCTTGATTAGGCTTAACACTAGAGAAAACAATAATTAATTAAACTGCCCATGTCCAATCATCAGAAACGTTTACCCAGTAGACAGATCCAGGGATTATTTCCGAATCTAATAAAGACTACATTACGACCAACTTAAGTGTTTCTGTCAAGTAAAGGAATTTGGATTATGTTTTATCGTCACGTACCGACACAAGTAAATATATATAAATATGTTCAAATAATTACATTTTGTTTAACACTTAAAAATTATGCAAATCTAACGACAAATTTATAATGCCCTCTAGGGGACCGAGCATTTAAAAATTAACGCATCAGTTGGCATATGCCATAATTAGGCCAAAAAAAGAAAGCGAAAAATAAAATAAATTGTCTGGCAAGTGCGACGGCACGCTACAGGTACTAGGGAATGGAAATAGGGATTCGGTGCACACTTGGGCCTGTGACATCTGTCGACACCCAGCGGTGGTTCCGTTGGCGGCGACGCGTCTGCCGCCCACCCCAGGGGATTAGCCACTGTGAAATGTCAACGGTATTTTTATAGCCATCAAGTAAACAAAATTGTAATATGAGCATGTGACCTGTTAACTTTCGCCTCAACTAACCTCCAGTTGCATTAGTTGTTATCATGCAAGGTAATGTGGGTAGGTATTGATTTTGTCTACCTACGTGGCACAAGTTGGCCAAAGCGAATTGTTTGAGCAAAAGTCAAACGGGAAAAGTGTGATGCGACTTTCATAACACGTATGTCATGGCAACATCCGCTGTTCTATCAATATAACATTGAGCTGTTCATTTTCCGTATCTTAAATTTCATATTAACTTTCCGAGGGAAGTCAATTGACTAACTCCGGCTATGTAGAACATGACTAATACGAATTCCAACACGATAGCAAGAACATGAGGGGAGAGGACAGGGCACAACCACCTAGACGATGACGCTCTAACTGAGAATAATGATGATATTTGGTGCATTAGATAATCAATCACGAAATAATCAATCAATGACATCGAAAATTTGTCAATACAATTCTTAAATGAAAGAATTTGCATAAATGAAAATTCCATTAATCCAAATTGACTCCAAAAAGTATGCTATGAAAATCTCGTAAATTTTATCATGATCTCTAAAGTTTGAAGATGGTTTGTGATAAGGCTGCTAACCGTCAAAATTCTGCAGAAGGTTCGGTCCGGAGGTTCGAGTTAGTCGTAAAGTATAAGGTGCGGGTCGAGGTCCTTCACGGTCAATAGGCTTTAAACGACTCAGAAGTAGTTCTTAAAGATTACAGGTCAAAAAGATAAAACAATTCATAGCTGCTAAATCCTTGACTGACTCAACACCATATTGATACACGGTTTCAGATTGTTGGAGCACATTAGCTTATTACCCATTCAATATCAGAAATGTTGTCCTTCCGTCACGTTGAAAGTGTTCGGTGACAGGAACTATATATGTATGTGTGTGTGTGTGGTTGAGTAAATGTCGGTGCAGGCCAGTCAAAGCGCATCAATTTCATCGTATTGAGCTGTTGGCCTTGAAAGAGGCCAAAACGTGTGGCCAAAATATGTACAAAAGCCATTAGCGCTAAATGGGCAACGTTTAAGATTATTATTCCATGTGGAAATTATAGCCTGACTTTCTTATTAATTTACACAATTTTCTTGATTATTCTTTAATGATTTTGTTTATTTTTTTTTTTGCAGAAATGGAAATCATTCCTGAGGGTAGACACTTTCGTTTGGTGCATGAATCAGAGCTTCCAGAAATTTTGGTAACTTTAGAGCGCTATCTGCCGGAATCATTAAAGGTATGTGTAAATATAGTTAACTAAAATCTACCATAAATTTAAACACAATTATCAAGAGTCATGCCATCAATCTGCCTAACTCGTCTCGCTCTTTTTGTTGACCTGTTTTTGCTATTCACGCTTGCTCGATTTCAATTTTTAATGCATCACGTGCACGGGCCCCACATTCCTGACCAGCTAGTTAGACGTCGGTTGGCAACCAGCTTCAAGGATTTAGCCAGAAGTTTTATTGAAGTTGATTAAAGCTTCGTTTTCTTTTACCGACCAACTTTCAGTGTGGGCGGAAACACCAACAGCTTTTTTAGGTATGTCATTTAACTAAACACGTGAGTTTGCGGTAGACTGTTATAAGTTTGAAATAAAGCGGAAAGAACGATTTAAATTCAATATGCCAACAGCAATTCTATATTTAGTATTTATTTATTTGCTTTGCGAGTTGTTCTTGTGGCATTTATAAGTTTCCGTCTGACTTTGCATAAAAAAGGGTTCGGTAAAATGAACAAGTGAAAATTTTCCTCCACAATTATTCTCTTTTGTTCAGTAAGAGTTGAACGGTTTCTCTTGTTCAGAAGAACCGATATCGATATAGTGTTTCGTACCGATACCAGAATTGTTATATCGGTATACCAGTATGTACCGTTAAAATATAAAGAAAGATCGGCCATTGGTTTTGCGTCCGTCCAATTTTTTAGCGATAAAATCTAGTTATTATTAATATTAACGTTCTACGCCTGCTTTCCCATTCTCAAAGGCAAATGTGGAAACTTTGTCGAGTTTATCTTACCAAAAAATTTCTCATCGATATCAGACTTCATAAACCAAGCTTTAAAACAAATACATAGCTTCGATAAGCAAAGGAACCGGTTCAAGAAGCCAACCTAACACTTTCCATTGGGTTTGAACACCCGGACCGAACATTCTTCATAATTGATCAGAGCTGCTTTCCTCATTAAGATTTACTTGAAGCGAAATGGATAACACAAGTACTTTTTTGTTCAGGTTCTTTTTGCTCTTTTCGGTTTCAAGAATGTCGGTTCTCTCATAACGGAATACAAAAATTTAATTAAAATCGGTTTTAATCGGTTTTTGACCAATAGATGACGCCACTACTGCCAGCGCAAGTAGAAGTAACTTTATTTTGGTAATAACTTGAGTATTTTCTGCTTGCACCACTCACAGAAACACGTCGCGCGAAAATGCCTGTCCTGACTGTCCAGGTGCTCGGAGACAACTGACCCGTCGCTCGCTTGCTGGCTAGGAATTAGAAGTACAGTCGCGGCGGAAGAAAATCAGTCCTAATTCCTTTAGGACAAACCCGGTATAAACTTCTCTTTGTTACATACTTTTGCACAAACTAACATACTCTATGTACCTTTAGTACGGAGCAGTGTCCAGCACCGTTTAATTTTCTGTGTATACAAGAAGCGCCGTCCATCCTCTGTAGCAGCGGCGTCGATACACAGACACTATACAAGCGTACACTGCTTCCTTTTGCAATGACAAACGTGTGCTAACTGAAAGCGCTCTCGCGAGTCTTAACGCACACATGCGAAGGCAAAATAAGCATGTGTGTTTGCCGGACACTGGTACAGAGTATAATAAGATGGAATTTATGGCAAGTTGATTTGTAGGAAAATAATCCAAATTAGTGTCTCCTCTGGAAAGAAGAAGAACTTTGAATGGGCACATTGCGGAGCTTCCGAAAGTTGGTTAGCCACTTTAAAAGTAAAGTGGCATATTTAAAGTACATATTTATTTCCTAGTACTTGCACTTGTTTTGTACACTGTTTTTTTTTGTCATAAAATAAAATCGAATGAATATTTTTCAAAACTTTTTTATACCTATTATTTGGTAACTCAATGGCTATAAATCGTAGAACAACTTACCTTGAGCCTTCCAACGAAATTGTTCAATGCTTGGACTAGGGCGCCCTTCACAGACTCAATATTTGGGTGTCGAGTAGATCAAGCCATAGCCTCGAGAATGGACCAAAGTTTGTGATCCATTAGATTCAGCTCTGGCCTACCAGCAGGCCAATCATCTGTAGAAATAAAGTTCGGTACATGGTTTTTCAAGCCATGTTTGAGTCGTTTTTTCTTGTGAGCTGGATAGGGAAAGGTCCACGGCCTTCTATTAAGAACCTTCACAACCTTTTCCAAAACGCCGAATTAATACACTTTCACCAAAGTCTTGTCCCGCATCAAAGGTGTCTCCAAATCAAACCATCACAACAGACGGTTGGTGACCTCTCTGAGCTCTCGGAATGAGTTTGAACGCTTGTTTTAATGACACAGCATACACTCTATCATTCTATTTGTCGAACGATTCCTCTATGCTGAAAATTTTCTCATCAGTAAACAGAATTCATGTTTCTCTTGTTTGATATTATGATATGATATATGATCTGATATTAAATTGTATAATTTCTCTGTTTCCCCATCTATCTTTCAGTTTCATCAAACCATAAAAACGTACCTGAATGATCGTATTTGGGATTTTCACTTTTATGTCTCTAAAGATTGGCCCGAAAAACCGATAGTTCTTCATTTTCCAGGATGCACGCTTGCGGTAAGTATTGACGCCACCTATAGATCGAACGTTAATCTCCAACTGATCTCTTTTGTTTTGTAGCCGCACAACAATATGTACCAGACCCTGGGCATATTTTGTCCATCCGCACACATCGAACATGTCGATTTAATGCGCACCGAAGATATACTTATCGATTGGCAGAAGCCTATGTACCTGAACTTCACGCATATCGCCATAATGAATCGCCTGGATGATTTCTATTCGAAATTCGGCTTAATGGAGCGGCTCAGTGGTGATATCTATGTATGCAACAAGCTCAATACGGAACTGGAGCTGGAACCGTTGCCGGAGGATGCGGAGATGCGTCTGCTGACCCTGGACAATGTGCAGGGCATACACGATCTATATCCTGCCAATGAAATCGAATGCGTCAAATTATTTGATATATTAGTGCGTGTGCTGCCCGGATTGGGTATATTCCGTAAGGATTCCAATGAGTTGGCCGCCTGGATGGTGCACTCCTATTATGGCGCTATGTTTTCAATGCAAACACGTCCAGATTATCGACGCATGGGGTAAGTATATGGGAGCAATCGATCACAAGAGGAGGCTAACAGAGATTCGGTCTACTCCTTACAGTTATGGCATTCGTCTGGCCAAGGCCTTGACTCAGCTGGTCATCGAACGCGGCTATACACCCTTCGTTGTGATACGTCCACAGAATGATGCTTCCAGAAGTCTCTATACAAAACTGGGCTATGTCAAGGCATTCGAAACTTGCCGCGTCCGTATGACACCCGACTGCTATGAGGATAGCACAGTGGGTACCATAAGTAACACATCCTATGCCAAGTTTCCGCCACTACCTCAGGGCGAGTGTGTTGTTGTTAGAAGTAGTGTAGCCAGGCGCAAGCATGTTCCCGGCGAGAGTTCAACGGTGGATGAGGGCATTGAGGATATGTTGGCTGAAAAATGTGATATCAGCAACGATGAGGCTAGAGAGCGTAAGACAACAACTGATGAGGGCATCGGCGGGGAGGGGGAGGATAAGTAGATAGAATAGGGACATAGGGAAAAGGGGGGCGAAGCACTCCAAGAGCTGCCGTCGAAAAATAAGGACGAATGCTAAATGACTATTAAATAAGTAGATGGGTATATCAAAATAGAAGCACAAAATCGCGATCTAAACGCCGCTTACAATGTCCGAGGTCCAATTAATATATATCTATTGGATCTCTAGCAAATTTCGATTTTGTTTCAATTTATCTAATATATTTAATATTCATTGGAGCAGACACAATGACTCTTCAACGAGTAGATGGGAAATTTCTGCTTCATTCTATGCCCTCTGTGGGGTTATTTTACCGCTTCTTTTTCTCTAAGACATTTAGTACTTCACCTTTAAAGAGCAGGTGCTGTTCTTTTTCTTTCTAAAAACAAGTAGGTCCATTTCGTACCTACTTCAAGGTTTTGATTTGAGTAAGGTTCCGATCTGTGTTTAAAATAATTTAAGAACTCTGATAGAGTTCAAAGCCTTTCATACCTAAAATCTTAAGCCGAAGGTCGTGATCAAGCCTACTTTTTAAAACTTGTGGCAGTTTTTTTTCAGTGTAGAGAATACCTTTATCTAGTGAGAATGGATCATTTAGTGATTGCAGTTCTACATTGGTCCTGCTAATCTAAAACTTCCCATCTGCTTGTTGAAATTCTTGTAGGATCGTTCCGTATGTATAGACCAGGCACAAGGGGCGTTGATTTTTTAACAATTATATATATATAAAAAGTAAAAATGGGTATATCATGTATGTATGTATGTACATATGTGTAGGTATGATATGTACGAAATATATTTATAGATGGTATATGAAGCTTCCTCACACACACAAACACACTCACACACAAAATGCAGCGTGTTTTCCATAGGAAAAACAAAAGAATGTTTAAACGAAACGATTTATTTTATATAGGTATTGACTATAAATTGAATTGATGAAAATTCTACAACAAAAAAAAAAAGAAAAATGGAACACGCTGAAGTCAGATTTTAAAATGAGAAAAAATGGAGAGAGAAATTTTTAATTTTTTGCTAAAAATGCTTTTACAAAAAAACTGAAGAACTTCATTGTATAAGAAAAACAGCTCAAGGCACACAAAAAAAGGAGCGTATAAATTTATTATAAACTATTATATGTATTAAACTCTATATATATCAAATTGTTAATGAAACTAACACACTCACACACACAAACTTCTCTCTGGCTCCACGCAACAATCTCTGAACAGGTATAACAATTTACGGTTTTTGGTACCAATTAGTTACTTATTTTAATGGGTTCCTGACATAAAATCTAGAAAAACGTTTTGACATTTTCGAACAAATTTCCCTTTTACCTTTTCCAACAACTTCTCCAGGGACCCCCTAAGGCAAATGCTTTGATTTTGAAGTCTTGTACTAAACACAAAACATTTTTGGATTTATAGGCTTTTTCAAATTTATATAGTATACCCCAAACGAAAAAAAATACAAATAAATATATATACATATATTTTATTATTATGAAATTTTTATTAAAACTATGCGATTTGAGTACTCAATGATTTTGCTCTCCTATTTAAATAAAAACTAAATACAAAAACACGCCAAAGATGTCTTCTGCTTCATTTCTAAGTTCATTTGGTAATTTGGACAGCTAAATTAACAAAGAGACAACCAAATGTAAACAAAACCCCAAATTACCATTTTTCCATTATGATAATAAAAAAAATAAAGAAACAAAAGTAAACAAAAAATATATGCAAGAAAATCAAATTAAATAAAAATCAACAAAAGTTATATATATTACAAACTGCTATATTGTATGTACTCGAAAAGAAAAACTAAATAAAAAACTAACAACTGGAAGAAGCAAATTTAAATAAATACAAAAGCAAACAAAAATATTGAGATTGCAAGAGGTTTTTCCCAGGGTCTGGTTTGGATCAATCGTATTTCGGTTCCAGTTTAAAGCCAAACTATTATATTTTAATCTTTTCTCTTATTTTCAATGTAGACAGAGACCTTTTCGAAAGACTTCAAAAAAAAAAAACAAGCCAAAAAAATAAACTTTTTAGTTTTTTAAAGTGGTAGTGGTTTTAGATCATGAACCTGTTTTGGAGTATTACGTCTAGATTTTGGGTACTTCAAGCTTAAAGCTTAGACGCGACACTTTCGTCTTCGCTTTTTTCGATATTATCGTTAAGTACTATATTTTAACTTTAAGTAAACTCTTACAAAAAATTATACGATTTTATTCATTTTTTAAAATAGGTTCAAAATAATAACATTTGTTATTGGCCTTTGCATACTTCTAGGCGATACAAAATAATGTCATCTAACACATTTGAATTCAGAATGAAATATTTTCTGTTAAAAAAACTATAGAATTGTGTGGGACAATTTGTCGTACAGCTTTGATATAGTACTATACGATAGTATCAAAAAGAGTAAAAACATATATAAATGTTTTTTACAAAGGGACAAAATAGGCAATTTAAGCTGAAATTGACAAATAACCAATGGACCATTTCCAAAACGAGGTTCATGATCAAAGCTTGATTAGAATCACCTCCCCTTCTTAAACCTGGACCTTTTTGCCTACTTTAATTCAAGAAACCACAAGGGACAAGCCGGGACTGATGAATTTTGAAAAACTTCCTTCAACACAAGAATAACTTTTAATTTTGTATACTTTATGCAGTTCTGGAAGCTTTATCTATCACCATTTAAATAAATCTTCCTGAATTTCTGAACGTTTTTTACTGTGAAAAACCTTGCTTTGAGCAAAATAAGCGAAAAAATACAGAACTGAAACTTTAACGGTTTTATGTTTTGGTTCTTTTCGTTTTCTAGAATATTGCTTTACAAAATCTTAAATTTTTATTTTAGTCGGATTTATTTTTTTTCTGGTTATCCATTTTCTTGGCGAAAATTAACAAAATCCAAAAATCTATGGGGTCTGTTCCGAATTCCGACTCGATTTTCGTGTAAACATGTGAATTTCGAATGCAATTTGTATAAATTTAAACGTAAGTGTCAAGTTATTTGAGGCTACTAGATCCCGTCGCAATTTTCGCTCGATTTAAATTCATTTGGGATTAAGCAATCGGTTTCAGCTGCTGCCACAATTCCGAGTTTTGTTATTCCTCATCTAGTAGCCGCAGGTATATTTGTCAAATTTGACTGCAAAATACTAAAGTTTACACGAAAATCGAGTCGAAATTCGGAACAGGCCCGTATATTTCACAAAATACTTGAGATTTTGACATAAAGTAAGTAATACAGCCATGCTCCCATTTTCGCTTTCGCAAAAATTTTACGATTTGGTCGCTAAATCGCACAAGAAGGGGCTCTGAAATCCGCAAATCGCAAATTTTCACCGATTTAAAACCGGCGACGTATGAGTCCGTGAAATGAAAAGTAAATGGGAAATGTCGCTAGAGAGAAGTACCGCCTTCCAATTAATTATCTTATTTAATATTCTGTGACTATTTGAAATTGTTTTCGTGCATTCTCTTATAGAATTTGGATTAAACTATTGTCTTAAACAATTTTTTTTCCTAACCCTACCAAATACTCGATACTGCTGTTTCTGCCACGCGAAGTGTTGCAGAACGAATTGGGAATGAAACAAAATCGATAACAAAAAGTTGCGAGTTTGGGAGCACTTAAAATTGAATTCGTACGAATTTGTTGAAATAGCCAATCGCAAACGGAAGTGAAAGCCGGAGCATAGCTGATAAATGTATATTTTTAAAGCTAGGTCTCGAATAGAATTACTTTTAATAAACAAATATACATATTGGGTATTCCATTCTGTCGAACCGTGACCGTCGTACACATTGAAAATGAAAAAGGTCAAACTAAATCGAATTTTTAATTCGTTTTTTACTTTATAATATAGCTCTTAGCAAACATTTTAATTAAGTGTTAAAGTGTATATCAAGTGAAATTCGGTGTTCAAAATAATGACAAAGTTGGAAGCTATTCGAACGTGACAAAAACAGAAGTAGTTTTGAGGTGCAGCTATATGAAGACTACGTTTAGCGAAACCCAACACAATAACTAAGCCCAAATAGTTTTAATATCTTATGAATGAATAGTTCTTTGAAATGTATATTATTTGATTTAAAAATCTTAAGTACTTTCTTTGTAAAAAAATATTTATCTCTGTCGATACGTGACAGTTAATTGCATTGGCATAATTTCTCATGGTTTCTTATGCATCCTTGTGTAGCCCTTTTTACCATCAGAAAGATTTGAGATAGCGAAGGTGCATGTAATGTATAGCCACTTTTTTCCAAAAAAATTAAGCAAATTTAATGTCAAAATGAGAAAAATCGCGCTAGCACGGCCGTGAAACCGAATATATCCAATTGGGTTATAAGTAAATGTAATATTAGCTAACATTAGTTTCATTTGATTGTTTCCCTATGAAAATTCGATCAAATATAGTGTTTTTAAACACATTAATTTATTTGGCCCAGGTGGACCTTTTTTTGGAAATGCGCATATATATATAATTTACCCGTTACTCGTAGAGTAAAAAGGGTATACTAAAGTCGTGCAAATGTATGTAACAGACAGAAGGAATCATTTCCGACCATATAAAGTATATATATTCTTGATCAGCATCAACAGCCGAGTTGATATAGACATGTCCGTCTGTCCGTCCGTCTGTCTGTATGAACACCTAGATCTCAGAGATGGTAAGAGATAGAGGTTTGACATGTATGGGCCAAATGCTTCTTTTATCTCCACGCAGATCATGTTTGTTTCAAATTTTGGCCACGCCCCCTCCCGCCCCCGCAATTGGGAAAAAACGTTATATCTCCTACAGTTTTGAAAATAGACGATTCGTACCTTCTTGAGATAATTAGTAATTAGCAAAATGAATTGATGAAGAAATGATAAAGATCGGATGAACGGTTCTCAAGTTATGAGCAAAAAAGTGAACCAAGTCCCCCCCTCACCCACCCTAAAAAAATTAAAAAATGTTGCATACTTTTCGGATGGTCACTTTAAGGAACGCAGGAACACTTAAACATGTTTTTTCATAAGTAAAGGGTATATCGAAGTCGGTTAGAGCCGACATTAACTTACGCTCTCGTTTTATCTTATATCTGTATTTTTTTATCTTGTCAATCGAGTTCCGATTAATACGTGGTTCAATAACTTAGACACCTCTAAATAGACTTCATTCTCCCTTTTATCAGTCATGCTTTCGCTTTCGCAAGTTTTTGCTAAATTTAGTCCAAAAAATCGGTTACATTTCGACAAAGTTGATCCTAAATAAGATCTTGAATGTATATACGTAACGGTTGAATTTTTTGCTATTCGGTTTTACAGAATACATTCGTTGACACCCCACGCGTGATTCGCAACATGTGGTAACTTCAAAAATGCTCAGTAAGGTTTGTCATTTCACCATGAATGGACCAACAATCGAACAACGCTTGCAATCTATTCAATTTCATTATCAAAATTCGTGCTCCTTGTGAAAAGTGAATGAACGAAGCTGATTTTTGGCTCAATGGGTGCGTCACTGTACTTAAATTAAAAATTTGGTTTAAACGACAGCTAGAAGCAGTTTGTTGGGAAAACTGAGAAACTAAAGTATATATATTCTTGATCAGCATCAACAGCCGAGTCGATATAGAAATGTCCGTCTGTCCGCCTGTCCGTTCGTCCGTCCGTCTGTCTGTATGAACACCTAGATCTCAGAGATGGTAAGAGATAGAGGTTTGACATGTATGGGACAAATGCTTCTTTTATCTGAACGCAGATCAAGTTTATTTCAAATTTTGACCACGCCCCCTCCCGCCCCCGCAATTGGGAAAAAACGTTATATCTCCTACAGTTTTGAAGATAGACGATTCGTTCCTTCTTAGCAAAATAAATCGATTTGCCGAAGAAATGATAAAGATCGGATGAGCGGTTCTCAAGTTACGAACAAAAATGTGAAAAATAGCCGAGTTAAAAAAGTGTTGCATACTTTTCAGATGTTCACCCTAAGGAACGCAGGAACACTGTTAAACATGTTTTTTCATGATTAACGGGTATATCGAAGTCGGTTATAGCCGACTTTAACTTACGCTCTCGTTGATTTTGAATAGGGATATTCAGCACAGTTCAATACTGTCAATGCACCCTGAAAAATGCACCGTTTGGTGCGGTTTGTGGGCCAATATTGTGCTGTACCTTTCAGAAATAAAGAAAATCGCCAAAATGAAAGAATTGTAATTGGTTGGGATGTGTTTTCATCAAGACGGTGCCGCAGTCTACACGGAACGCGAAGCCTAGGACCAATTGACAGGCAAGTTTGCTGCGAAATTATTTTCAAGCTTCGACCAGTCCATTGCCGCCAAAATCGTATGAATTGACCAAAGTAGCCTTTTTTTGTAGGGCTACGTGAAGTCTATCGTGTACAGGAAGATAATATTACATCTGTTATTGGTGAGATATCGGATCAAATGCTGGTCTAAGGGCCATTTTCTCATGTTCCTGATTTTGCTCAAATCGATATCCACCTAGATTTCGCATCTAGGGTGTTTTTGTGCAATCTGCTGTCTTATGTAGATTGTTTATAAACTTGGACATTTGCGCCAAGCGCGGAGGGCTGGACAGGCACTAAAAGTAAGTTGGCAACGACTTGCTACTCTTCGGATTTTTGATTTATTTATTGCGCGTTAATTTAATAATAATTATTATGAAAAATAATTATAATTAAAAGAAGGATTTTCTTTTGGAACGACTTGTTACTATGATGGGAGATTAAGCAATAGTTCTAAAGCTAAGTTCACACAGGCAAATAATTTCGACAAATTCTGATGAACTTTCCAGCCATATTTGATCAACTTATTTGCGTATTATACTAGAGTTTTAGTCCAGTGAAATCTTCATTCATGGCTACTTTAATTAAAATTTGTCCAAATTATTTGCCTGTGTAAACTATGCATAAGCTGCAACTAATTAATATAATTAGTATGCGCATCTGTCTCTTCGGCAATATCTGCAGGTGTCTTGCAAATAAAAGGCATACCAATATTTTCCATTTTTGGTTTACTTATTAACAATTCAGACTTTGCTGTTTGTAGCAGCAGTTTTTTTTTCTTTATTTCAAATATTTTTAGTGTGACCATTTAGATTTGCAAATACTGCAACATTTCACATAGGTCAACATTTACAACTTTAAAAAGAAAATGAAAGGAATTGATGTATCACTCCAAACCAATATTTCATTCACTATTGCAAGTTTTCCTCTTTTTTCAACAACAAACGTTTAAAAAATCGTCCTTTCTATATGAATTGCTTTAGAGCTTTTTGTTAAAAAGGTTTGAGTTTAAGATCAAGCTTTACTGATATAAATCGTGATCCCAATTAAGACCTACACTTTTTGCCAAGCCGAAGAGCAAGAAAAATGCAAAATCTAGATATCCCTGAACTTTCGTTTCAAGTTTGACAATTGAATTTTACTCGTAAGTTTGGTTAATATGATAGCAAAATTTGTAAGTGCTTTTAAAGTTTGATATATTAAAACGGAGAAAAGAGGAATATATCAATGAAATTCGTGGAAAATGTTTTTGAATTTACACTTCTTTTCTTCAAAAGACTTCGATTTCAATCAATAAATTCCCTGAAAATAAATTTAAAATCGAGTTGTCTTTCCCTATAACACAAGTTTACAAAAAAAAGGTCAACTTATGCAACAGAGAAGATAGCAACCGTTCCTTATGTATTTTTGGCCGCTGAACTCAGATAAATTGTCAATTTTCTCACAGCACCTCAGGCTTATGATATATTTGCGTAAACGTGTGTTTAGCGAGGTATCATTACATTTGTTGGTCGTGTGGCCACATAATGTGTCCTATTCCAACCAAATTTGTTTTAATGTAAGCTGAATTGAATAACGTTACAGAAAAACCAAACACGAAGTTTTGATTTTGCTGATGAGGTAAAAATTTTTAGATTTAAATATTAAAAATGTGGTTATTTTTTTAAAAATAAATTTTTTTCCTAGTTTAAAAAATTCTGAGCAATTTTCCGGCAAATATGTATGTATGTAAAAGTTCATTCAGATACAAAAAACGGAGTTTAAATATTTATCTAAGAATCAACGTCAACGTCAACTAAGTAAACGTTACCCTTGCTGAGCAAGTTAAGTTACTGCGCTAAAATTATCTTTGTTTCATTTTCATTGTTAATGAAATTTACGTGTACAAACACAAGGCAGCGGCAAAACAAACATGAAATGGCCCGTAGCTTTCGTCTATGCGGCAAACCTTGAAAACAAAACATGGGAATGGAAAATGGGTTCTGCCTTACATTGTTTTGCCATGTTTGTTGTTGTATAAGGTAGTTGTTTTATTTCTGTATAAAGAAGGCCTAAAATAGTACAGTACGTATTGTATATTAATAAAAAAAAACTAGTCAAAAATTTGTATGGCCTGGACTAATGCTTTTTCTGTTCCGCTTCCAGCTGGGATTTTAATTGAGTGGCCACATACTGCCAATACTTGCGACGTATGACATCATGTTTGGTGGCCATTTCCTCACATAGATTGTACACCTTACGCGCAGACGACTGTTCTTGGCCGGCATCATCATTGTCTTTATGCAGCAAAGCCTGCTCTTGGTACACATCAATTAGAAAGGCCAACAAATAGGGTGAACGGTTGCCTGAACTGTACAATTCCTCACTGAACTCCACTACCTCGGGATGGCTGTTAAGTTGGCCCTGACCATTTTCACTTTGCCTCAGCACACCCACCAGAAAGTTCCAAGCACTTTCGTTATTTTTGATAATGCGTATGCGGTTCATTGTGTAGACAAGTTCACGTTGCACCACTTCCGGTGTGAAACCAAAATGTGCGAGCACAAAAAAACGCTGATTCCAAGCCGAGTTATTGCGCTGATCCTCGCATATCAAACGATCCACAAAGCGCAGCTCGTCGTCATAGAGGCTGCGGGAGACGAGCTAATTATTTAAAATCATTTCAGGGTACCTTCACATTTTCTTACTTGTAGGTGCGGATGGCCCACTGTCGGTGCTGCCAGGCATGATAGTTCTTGGCGTCGCCATCATGGCCCAATGCATTCTTCGTTAGCTCCAGTTCCTGACTGGCATCGTTCAGCATCTCCACAATGACACGCCGATGATGCCACACCTGATAGTTTTTGGCATTTTGGCCAATCACATCGCTGAGGTACTCCAGTTCCTTTCTCAGATCAGCCTTCAATTCCTTTAAAATGTCTCGCCTATACTGCCAGACAGTATAGTTGGCCGGATTAAGGCGTAGGGCATCAGTGGTCAGATCCAATGCACGTTGGCTCTTCTCACCCTTGGCAATGATGGCTCGCATATATTCAAAGACCTCGCGAACTGCAAAAAGTAAATAGTTCACATCCACGAGCAATATTTATTCGTTGGTTGACTCACACTTTGGACTGTAGGCAATGGAAACTACCGGATGGGAACCATCATCTTGCTCTAGCGGCTCGACATCGCTCCACAGCTCGCGCTCGCTGTAGGGCAGCCAGTCTGTGCCCAGGTATTCGTCATCCGAGCTGTCGGACATGGTTAATTTTTATTAAGAACTTTGTTAGAACTTCTCGTGTCGGCGGAATCGGAATGATTGGGAGATTGGGTTAAGATAGTGGTGGAGAGACCATATATGATTTTTTCGATTAAATAAAATATCGATTATTGATATCACATTTCAGTATTTTACGTCTTACGTTATTTATCTACGTTATTGTTCAAATTTGCCGCCTTTGGGTTTGTTTCACGAAATTTATGAATTTGATATCTCAAACGGCACAGAAGGTTTGCCGTGTGAAGGTTAAAATATTTATTTTCGGTTCGGATATTCGAGGCACAACTGCAAATATTTAAAAGAGTTATGAAGAGCAAGCATATAAATAGTAAATCGCAATTGCTCCTCTTAATTAAAGATTTTCGTACAAAAAATTGGACTTTAAACAAAACTGGGAGCACTTAATAATGGGATTCCCGAAACTCATTTAGAATTAATTTAGATTTCGTTATCAGATGGTACAGTGACCAAACAGCTGTGTAGAAATTTTAATGTAGCTAATATTTTTTTATTTAAGCAATTAAATTAATTATTTAATTGTTAACTTTTATTAAAAGCTAAACAATCGCGTGTTCGCAGTCATGTTGAGAGATCTGTATGTCAGTGTTCCGTCGGACGTGAGACTTTTAGTGTGTTCGCAATTTTACATAGATGACTCAAGCTATTTGGCAGATCTTTAGACAAAAAGGCAGGATAAAGTTGTGGGACAGTGCTGATATGGAATCCCGAACATTGCATTAAAAAAAGCGATGACATTAGTTTCCAGCATTTTCGATCTCGACCATTTGGCAGTCATTACATTTTACCTATGCGAGCCCAAATTTTTGTGCGCGAAAAAATCGTAAAAGCCATTAAATCGGATCAAATTTTACAGGAGAGCGTTTATTTTACAGGAGAGCGTTTTTTCTACTTTTCGATGCGGTGGCTAGCAACGTCGCTAGCAATCTTTAGATGTGCAACATTTATCAATTTATTTAACAAAACTCTTAACTATTTTTATGAAAATTTACCAATTGAGCTATTTTTCAACCAGACGGTTGAATATCAGGAATGTGGGGCACATACGATCATTTCGCCCACAAGAAATAAACTTATTATTGCCACATACGATTAAATTGATTTTGTTGTATCTCCGTAATCGTTATGGTTATCGCTATATAATTTTACCAGATGATGAGATAGTGGATTTAGAACTAATTTGCATCAAAATGTCAATTTCGTAAAAAATGGCACATACGATGTTTTCGCGCACAGGGGTCGATATGTTTAGTATCGGTTCATTCATTATGAATATATAAAATTTTCTTGGAAGGCAATTGAATGCCCTATTGACTGCGGTGCTATAAAGACTTTTATCCAAAACTTTGCATTAAATTGATCACCTTATAAAAAAGGTTAATTTTAAGTGCGATTTTCCCCACGATAAAAATTGTAAGAAATATATTTTATTGCTGATCACCAAAGATTCATCTATTGAAAATTCAACGCCTCATATATTTTATTCATTTAATTTTATGAAAAATTCTGCCAAATATTCGGGATCGCAAAATTTTGTAAGCAAGTGTAATTTACTGACAAAACTTGAATTACAGAATTTACAAAGTTCTCCATTTTGAAATAAGATCAGAGTTTAAACAAACTTCCGTTTTAAAAAAAGTGACAAAAATCTGTTCGTCTACTAACAAAGGTACAGCCATCTTTCCATTAAGGTAGGTGCAATCATAACAGAGCTTTTCTTCAAACAATTTTTAGTTGTGTATTTTAGCAAAAACTAATCAATTACTGCATGCGACTGCTGCAGAAAATTACATTTTTGTGACCCTTTTCACTTCCAAAATATCGGAAAAAATGGTTAATTTGCCAAAAAATTTATAGTCCACGATGTAGTTGACTTTTGATAAAGAGTGCGGGTACTAAGTTTCGGTTTGTATTAACAAATGAACCAGAAGCCCACTCAAATCATATTTTAACTGTAATCTAACATAATAACGAATGAAACTCCATCATAAAGCAGTAAGAATTCCGGAAAGTTGGAAGCAAGTCACGGTAGGATCGAACACGTTAAAACTCGGGCAGAGATTTGTACAGTATTGCACTAAAAGAAGAATCAGGTGCTGCAAAATTTGGACTTAAACTTAACGCAATTATCTTTAGCAGATTATATATGTGGGCGAAACTGGCTCATTGGGACTCGAAGCACGACCTCGTCGTTCTAAGGCACAGTTGAAACATTTGCACCGTCGAGATTTCTGCCAGCAGAGACCTACCGGTGGCTATTTAATCTTAAAGTCAAGTATACAAAATTTAAGTCCAAGATTGTTGGATATAGATTTAAAAAAAGAATATAATCTTGGGTTGAGATTATCTAGTCTCTGTCAAATTCTCACACCGTTTCTCTTTGTTTCGCGACATAACCTTGATTTTAAATTTATTTTTGTCTCAGTGAACCTTACAAGTCGCTTATCATCCCAGTCCTGCAATATGGCGCAGAAGCATGGACAATGACAGCAGCGGATGAAGCGGCGATTGGCGTGTTTGAACGAAAAATTCTTCGGGGGATTTATGGACCTCTAAAAGTCGGCGATGATTTCCGCATTCGAAAAAACGACGAGCTGTATGAGCTCTATGGGGACACCAGTCTGGTCATTCGCATAAAGCAGCAGCGGCTGCGCTGGCTGGGACATGTCGCCAGAATGAAGGAAGAAGCTCCAGCAAAAAAAACTTATAAATTGAAGGCGGATGACTATGGAGGCGGCAATCAGGGAAGACCACCACTAAGATGGGAAGACTAGTTGCGGGAAGACACTGCCAAGCTTGGTGTGACCAACTGGTGGCAGCTCGCACAGAACAGAAGCGAATGGAGAGCGTTAATCGCAGAGGCCCAGACCGTCGAACGGTTGTAATGGCCATTAAAGAAGAAGAGAAGAAGAATACTAGAAGAGTGGAACAACAACCGCGAAATTTGCCAAGTTCTCATTTCAGTATTTACAAATGCGCAGACATTGGCAAATAAGAGGTGTAGATTGAACAGCCAAAAACCAAAACCAAGAAATTGCGAAATATCAAATATTCTAGTTTGAGTTAAGATTATCATAAAGACGGATAAGTCGACGGGTCAATAGGATAAGTTGATAGGATAAATGGTCAAGATGGACTCCAATAGAAGAGGGAGATGTGGTATTGACCGAACTGTCCCAAAAATCAACAAAAATTTATCAAATTGCATAATGAGTTCAGATTATCATAAAGATTTGATAGATGTCGGTTTAAAGAAGAAGAAATTAAGAAAGTCTGCTTTTATTGAATCAACTTTGAACGCGATTTCAAAAGGAAATGTAGGTCAGCCGGCAAAAATGTTCATTTTGATTAAAATTTCATCGCTTTTCCAGTTTTTAAAATGTTAATTTAATTGTATTTTAGTTTAAAAATCGCTTAAATACTCTGTAAATGAATAAGTATATGTTTTAATGTTCAATTGATTAAACAAAAATGTTAGTCTAAGCTAAACCTTATTATGTATGTATGGAAAATGTATTTCGAATTGCGTAATTTTGATTTTCATCGTTTCTGCCCGTGTAGTTCTTTTTTTCTCGCTTAAAAAAATTGTAGAACTGTTTGGGATAGTTTATTTGAAAGCTCAAAAACAGTTCCTTACGTTAATGACAAAGAGAGTCAGATGTTCTGACTCAGAACAAAAGTATATGTTCCCAAAAATAGCTCCTTAAAAAGTTAAAGCAGGCATTTTAAGCAACTTGGACCTTATTGCCAATTTTAGTTAATAAATCTAAAGATCAGTCATGCACACTTTGCAATTGTGCAATTAGGAAATACTCTGTGAATAAACAGCTAGAAACTATACAAAAATTGACAATACTTTAGTTAACTTTCCAAGTTTTAAGTATATAAGTTTACGAAAATGGTTTGCCAATAAGCATTAAAATTGCCAACTGACTTATCCTATCTTGTCAACCAATTTATTACTACGTAATAACCTAATGCTTATTCCTAACTCATTTCGTATATTACAAAAAGCTGCATTTACACTTCTCCGATATATAGTATGGTTGAGAAATACCCCATTGTACTATTATAAGTTGGCTGCCAAAAAAACTCAAATGAGTTACTCCGACAGTCTTCTTCTCATATATTCAGAATATTTTGGAGGTTCTCATATGAATTATTAGCCAAGTGTAAATACAGCTTAAGAGTTTCGTTGGCGTTTTTTTTTATTTGTCACATTTATTTAAAAAGTTTGCCATTAATTTCAATTCTTACGGATACTGGCTTTTACCAGCATTATTCAGTGGCAAATAACACTAACTCATTCTTCTGCCGAGAGAGAAGCAACATATTTTTGACCCCCAGGTATTGGCGTGGAAACCACCGACTTGATTACAAAGGCAAAAGCGAGTTTGTTCTAAACAAACTTTCCCGAAGCTCGATGACAAATCAAGTGACGTACAACAAGAACACTCAGCGATTCTCCAGAGATTTATACTACATTCAACAAGTAAATTTATAAATATTTTAATAATTTGCTCGAACAGTTGTGAGCGAATAGTACATATTTATTAGTATGCAGATCACACTAGAGCGAGCTTATAATGAATTTCCGCAAAAGCGCGAGAGACACTGAGATAGAGAGAGACAGAGAGCTAAGTTCGAGTGAACTAAAGCAGAAAGTACACGAACATCAATGTAAACAAAGCTGGGGGTATAACCCAAGCTTCAATGCAATGAGTCGTCGTTGACGCACAATGGAACTGATAAGCAATTTGTCACGTATAATTTCAGTTAAAATTGTTTTATTTTGAGTAATAAATAAAAGTACATCAGGAAATATCAGTTTGTTATGGGAATGGTAGGTGCGTTGCTTTTTTGAGACAACAACTATTTATCTCTTCGAACTAAGTTAATATTTATATCATAAAAGGGATCATAGATATGGACTTAATTCGACTTAATCTGAGACATTTTTTCCTTATTTTAATTCAATAAATAGTTTTTTCGCATTTTGTGATGTCGTTTCAAAGAAAATCTACCCAACTTCTTTTGTGTAGTCCTTGCTAAGGTCAATTACGAAGTGGGTCTAAATTTAATTTCAAATGTTATCGTTCTTAGACCAATGATTTTTCAGTCGACATGAATTGGTGGCCCACATATTAGGCTAAGTTCCAGACAGACTTCAATAAAACAAACATTTAGGGTAACTTTACTAAATTTCAGAAAAAAAATTTACTCAACACTACATTTTTTTCTAAATTTTAGGACGATTTTCTTAAATATAGAAAAAATTTTTTTCTGAGTGTAGGAAATACATGTAGACTGTACTGTTGCGTTGTCAAACCCCTACAAATCAGTACAGAAATGTGATTTTCTCCCTCTTTTTCTCTGACACTCTGTGATGGATGAATTCGGCAAGCATTCCTTGTTAATTGTAGGCTCCTTTGTAGGAAATACTGGTCAAAACCATTTTACTCAGTTGTCAGCTCTCAAAGTTCATCCGTCTCACTTTAACCACACTAAAATCCTACTCGTACTACAAGTAAAATACAGTGAACAAGCTTTAAGGGATGATTTTTTAAAGGACGTTTATTGTGAAAAATTTGTTATAAATCAATTTTTCAAACTATTATTCATCGTTAGATACTACTTGTTCCCATATTTCTGGGAATTTACGAGTACCATCTGGATAAATCGATGCGATGCAAAAATCGATCCAACTTTGGAGTTCATCAAAAGAGCGAAAGTGCTGATCCTCAAGGGCATGCATCATCAACGATTCATGAAGCAGCACTTCTCTTCAAGTAAAAGCATAAAAAGTAAACTTACCCGCAAATGGTTCTTTGTTGGCACAAAGTTGACATATTCGTTGACATCTCTTAAAGTTCTCTTAATTTAGCGATGGTTAGCGAGAGCGAGGCCAAAAAGTGAGATAGTATTGGTGTGAAAAAATAACGCGCCGAGAATACGCTTTGACATAATAACTTCGCATATCCGTCGGGCGAATGACGCCTTTATGCTCTTTTGGTCTCAGCTTCAGCAGGAGTTCGGGTCATGTACGTGTGAATAGCGAAATGTTTTCGACTCCAGGGAGGCGCTGACTTATACCTTCTTTGTAAAAACAATCAGCCATGTTCTCAACTACTTCCACAAAAATTTGGTGTCTCATTACCAGTTTTAGTACCAGACTTGAACTCCAAATCACAAATCTTTTATAGAATGGAGAGTATGGCTGAAAATCTCAACACCGACTTTTTAAGGTTTTAAGAGTTTTTACCAACCAATTTCGTTACCTACCCCACAGTGCGTTCTTCAAAAAGCTTCTTTTTTTTTGTTAAGATCAGCTGAGAGCCATTGACGCCGGGAGAGCTGGGAGCTGGTCTGCTGGCTTTGTCGTGATAACAAGTTTGCGATTTCAATTCCAGTTTTATTTTTATAACTGAATACCCGGAGCCTCTCATGCTCAGTCTGAAAATAGCAACGAAGGTGTTTAAACGCGATTTTGGAACATCCAATAGATAGACGTTCTATCTACTGGTATATAATCACAGTTTATATAATTTAAAACATAAAATTAGATTACAAAATGATACGCTTGATGTTGTTGGCCTTTGCCTGTCTAATGACTTTAGACCATGGCGCTAACAGTTTGGAATTATGGCGAAAAGATTTAAGAAGTCCAGAGAATCAGGCTATTATAGAGAAATTACTGCAGCAGCAGCAGCAACAACAACAACAAGCACAACAGGAGCAGTATCAAGGTCAAGATATGATGCCGTATCCGATGCCTTCCTACTTACAAGCCACGGCGCCACTCAGCGCACCAGCCCTTGTCAATGGCATTGACAATCAGGTGGGCATACGTACGGATTCAGGTTCTGGTCCGCAGGTGGATCTGATCGCTTCGAATGAGATAGCACGCCATGTTCTACATTTCGCCCAGTCTCTGGCCAACCGTCTGGCTACCAATTATCGTAAAACTGAAGTCTTCTCACCGCTCAGCATAGTCTCGGCTTTGGCCTTGCTAATGTTGGGAGCTAAGGGTCGCACCTATGATGAACTGTCCTCGATCTTTGGCATGGCCGATTCAGTAAAATTCCATGAGCAATTCGGTCTGATGCTACGCGATGTACAACAACCCACCAGAGAGACAATATCGCCGCAACGTCAGCTAGTAAACTGGCGTGAGCAAACCAATGCCAATCGACCCAATCGGCGATATCAACGTCCCGGACCACATGAAGTCTATCTGGCTAATGGATTATTCACTCAACTGGGCTACACACTGAATAGCGATTACAGGTGAGTCTAATGAATGTGAGCAGAACTGGATCAGCGTGCTGGGCAGGTGGAATTAACAAAGTCATTACCATTTTGCAAACAAAATGAGTATCCACAAATTTCCCACTTCTCTCCCATCGCTAGTCGCAAATTTGCATAAAAATAATGATTGCTTAATCTAATTAATTATTGATTATACAATTTCAGACAAGTCATCAACCAGATCTATAAATCGGAAGTGGTTGCTTATGACTTTCAGAAGAGTCCAGCCCAAAGCACTCACAAAATCAATTCCTGGGTGGAGGACAACACCAACAGCAAAATTATTGATATAATCTCATCGAGTATACCTCAAAGTACGCGCATGATCATGGCCAACGCTTTGTATTTCAAGGCCTTCTGGGAGACCGATTTCATTGAGTCAGCCACCAAGCCCGATAATTTTTATCCATTTGGCGAGGGTTCTACGCCGGCGCTACGTGTTCAAATGATGGCCACTGGCGGTAACTTCCCCTATCATGAGGATCTCGAATTGGGTTGTAGAATCATTGGTTTACCCTATAGAGGTAATCTAAGTACCATGTATATTATTCAACCGATGCAATCTTCGGTGGATCGATTGAATAACCTACAGCAGCGATTAACTGCGGATAAATTCGAGGAAATGATTGGCAAAATGTACCGCCGGTCGGCCTTGGTGGCTCTGCCCAAGCTTCATATTGTCGAATCCGTTAATCTGAAAACCATGTTGCAGAGTATGGGTATTAGTGGCATTTTCAGTTCTGTGGAAAGCGATTTATCCTTGATTGCAACCAGTCCCGCCTCATCATCAGCGTCTACAGAACGATCTCGGGCCGCGGCCAATCGTAGAAATCTAGGGGGTGGCAGCAGTCTACAAAATCTGGAGGCACAGCGAAAAGCAGCCGCAGCGCCTACCTCGGGATCACGCTCCGAACTTATTGTAGAGGATATTGTGCATAAGGTGGACTTTACCGTTAATGAACAGGGCACAGAGGCGGCGGCAGCCACTGTTACGTACCTTAAGAAATCTGGTCCTGATGTGTTATTCCGTGCCGATACTCCATTCCTGATGCTGGTGCGTCATGATCCCACAAAATTAATCCTATTCTATGGACGGATTAATGAACCACCAACGGCTAATTAAAGAGAAATGTAATATATGATTAAATAGGATCGTTGACTTTAGTAGATTTTATTAAGAAATTACAATTGCAAAGTACACAAATAAATTAAGCAAAACTAGTTTATAAATAATTTTTTTTAGTGTCGGTTTTTCCTTTCACGATTTTATTTCACACAGTTGTTCTTGAATTAAGAACAGTCCAGCCAAATTGAATGTTTATACGGTTTTGATCAAGTTTGGTTTGATTATAAAGAAGAAAACATAGTATTGCTACCTAAGAACTAAACCTAATGACCAATTTCCATCAAACTTGACAACAATTTAAAGGAAGAAAACATTTCGCCGATGAGCGCTGCGGCTGTTTCTACCTCAACGATATTTTCGATAGAGCTGGTGCTCGACAATTGAAAAAGCTGGTACTCAGGTCTATTGTATTGATAATATTTTTAGTGGCTACAAAGTCGGTTATTGAGATTTGTATGTCAGAAAAACATTGGTTATGTCTACATTGAGTTCATATAAAACATTTCGCTTAATAAATTTAAACAAAGTGTTCTAAACTTTCTGTCCGACTTGATCGATTCGGATCATATAAATAAATATAGTTACGATCTGGTCTAGTATTACCTTATTTATAAAAAGTTGCATTGTTTTTCAGTAGAAGCATTTCGGTCGTAACCAGGGATTCAAACCCATCGTTAGTTAGCACTGGTTCGGTTCAGTGATTTACGGAGTTTTTAAACCATCGGTTCGGCTCTTGCATAAAACATCATATCACCATCATTTTTGGCTATTGTCAAAACCATAACCAAACCCTTTAACCGCCAAAAACCGAAACCGTAACCGAAAAAAATTGTTTTCTTAAAACCGTAGCCCTTTAATCTTTATTAATATAAACGCTTATTTGCTACGTAGAATACTGCAGTTTTTTCCTTCCTACGATTTTTTACATATAAAGTTCTTTAGAAAACATGGCTCAAAAAATGTAGAATATTTTATTGAAAATTTAACGAAAGTCCAAAATCAGCAAATGTTAAAAAACTTTCAATTTCTCCTTAATATATATTTGAACTTTCTATTTAGGCAGAGCACTTTTACAAATTCCAGGATGGAACGGTCTAAAGTACAAAGAAAGACTGCAGCTAACCAAAATCTCTACCTTCCTCATCCTTCCTTATACATATTTAACACTAGCAAATATCCCGTCCCTGCAACAGTATAGACTTATATTAGCCCACATCCCACCTACATCCTACCCACATCCCACCCACTTCCTATATACTTACCACCCACATCCCATGAAACTTTCCATGCCCACCCCACCCTTTTCACACTTCAATTAATTTTGTATTCTATCATTACAAACCGAGTTTCAAGCCAATCGGATGAAAAATAGTGGTTTTTTATGCTGAATTTTCCGGCCTTATTCCTTTTTCCCATACAATATTTTACAACGCTTTTCCGACTTTTCCGGGTGAAATTTTCCAAAACCCCGTCCTAGTACGCACTTTCACCACTTACAGAAACTCCTGTCCAAATTGCAGCCTTATATCTCTTACCGTTTAGGCTGTGCGATTGCCAATCAGTCAGTCAGTGAATCAGGACAGCGATGGCCAGCGAGAGCGAGGCTGAAAAGTGAGAGAGCGCTGGTGAGCTTTCGGCAAGCGAAATGTTTTCGCCCCCTGGGAGGAACCAGAGGCCATCGCTGCTAGCAAGAAAGAACACTGTAGTCGAGTGCCTCGACTCCTATTACCCTACGGGAAGAGATGGTTGATTCTTTCAATTTTTTTTGTATTTCAAAATTGAGATCATTATTTTTGCCAGTTATTCCATTACGACTCTTGTTGTTTTAATTTATCTAAAAATCAGCATTATTAATAAGTCAGAAAAAAAAAATGAGGAATGCAAAACAATTTTCTGGGGAGAAACTCTTTTCAAATATGTAAAACTAGTCTTAGTTCATCATAGAATTGAAAGAAATAGAAAAATAGAAATCAGTTTTCTTAATATTTTGAGATATATGCAAATTTAAATGCAGGTTCAATCAGCCAGCGCAGTTTCTTTATCAAAGATATAACTTGTTTTGCAGTCTCAAGATCTAGATAAACCGAAAAATATTATTTAATTCTTAGCTCTTGCCTATTAAACTTTGTTTTATACCAACCACAAAATATTCCTTTAGTTTTTGATCCCTGGTAGCTTGTGTTCGCTTCGCTACAGTCAGAAAATGCCAGGGTTCAAAGAAGATAAAGGCATAGATAATTTTTGCATTTTTGAATTTCAAATAGTGACAACAATTGAAATGTATTAAATATTTTGCTGTTCAAATTTTTATCTGATGTACGTGTTGAATAACAGTTTTTGTTGTCCAAGAACTTTAGGGTCACAACGTACCTATAAATCTTAAAATAAAATTTTTGGGTTTCAAAATGTTTTATCACCCAGAAAACATTTTTTTATTGCAGAAGATAATAGGTACTCTTGCGATATGGCATATTTATCGCCTATTCTTTTCTTTCTTCCTTCGGGAAGAAATGACACTCTGCGACATTGCTTTGAAGGAGGGAAAGCGTTTTTTCTGGAAAATACAAAAAAAACTTTTCTTAGGGATAAGAAAAACACGATATCACATATTAGACTGCAGTGCTATCCTGCGCATTTAAGGCCAAGCAACTAAAGGGTTAATTGTATTGAATCTGTCTGAAAGCATTCTACCATAAATGCTTGCTTGTAATTCTTAAATTCTGCCAATATAATAAGCAATTGAAATTGATTGAATTTATCCGTTTTATGTTAAAAATGCGATACCTTATGTGTTTTGTTTTTGTAAATGGTCAATCAATCGCCAAACTCATTTTTTGACGAGAGAGATAAGAAGCCCGACAAAATGTTTGCAGGGCATATTATAAATAAATAACAAGTTTGCAATTTGAAATTTGTATGTATAAATAAATACTCCGGTCCGCTCGTGCTCAGTTTGAAACAAGCAGCGAAGGTGTTGGCATCGCGTGTTTAAGCATCGTTTGGCGTGTCGCAATATTTGAGTTCCTTTTGAGCGGATAGTTTCATTGCATCTCGAGGGTTAGTTCGAAGAACTTTTCCCAGTTTCGAAATAAATTGTGAAATAATCCGAACCAACACAAATCTTCTATTTTAAATTTCAAATTTTTTATATAATTTTAGATTTTAATATGCTTCGACTTGTGTTGGCCTTTGTCTGTTTAGTGGCTGTTGGTCATGCCGCTGACAGTTTGGAATTATGGCGCAAGGACTTAAGATCTCCAGAAAACCAGGCCATCATACGGCAGTTACAGGAACAACAGAATGCGGCAAAACCCTGCAACCAAATGGGTCCACCTAGCACCCAGGTGGATGTGACAGCATCAAATGAGATTGCTCGCCACATCTTACATTTCGCCCAATCCCTGGGCAATCAACTGGCCACCAATTACAGCAAAACGGAAGTCTTCTCCCCGCTCAGCATTGTTTCGTCTTTGGCCTTGCTGTTTTTAGGAGCAACAGGTCGTAGCCATCAGGAACTTTCCGTGGTCTTTGGCACAACCGATTCAGTTAAATTCCATGAGCAATTTGGTCTGATGCTGCGCGATGTACAACAACCCACCATACAGACAATATCGCCACAACGTCAGCTAGTAGCGTGGCGTGAGGAAACGAATCGACCGGATGACCTGATACCGTTTCGTCTGTCAGCCAATGACAATACAAACAAACCACATGAAGTGTATCTGGCCAATGGATTGTTCAGTCAAATCGATTACACGGTGAATGCCGATTACAGGTGAGCAAATCTTAACTAAAGTCCTATATCCCAGAACTGCAGAAAATTCCTTTCGTCACAGTATTTTATATAATACTAAAATATCCGCGCGCTTCGCGCGCTTCAACAGTTAGAACAACGCAATCCTCCCACTTCCAAAAACAATTATAACCACCCATCCAAACCAAATAGGGCCGTATTCAACACGGAAATAAAAAAAAATAAGATTTTGACTTTAACAACCGGGAAATATTTGCATGCAGAATTCAGGCGGACGACAGAAATCACATAAAAATTTATTGCCAAACCGACTTCAAGACTGAAAAGTTGTTTCACAGAATGTTCCGACCGTTAAAAATACATACTATCTCACAAAACCGAATTTAACAAGAGAAAAGATTTTTTCATGAGGTTTTAGCTTGGGGCGGTTTTCCGACATTGAAAAATCACTTCAAACTATTTCGGTTCTGTCCTTTCAAACCGAGTTTTAAGCCAATCGACTGAAAATGATTTTTCATGCAGAGTTTTCCAGCCATTTGGGCGGATTTTCCGACATTGAAAAATCACTTTCAAATATTTCGTATTTTGTCTTAAACCGAGTTTCAGCCAATCGGATGAAAATAGATCTTTTCAGCAGAGTTTTCCAGCCATTTTCCCGGGGCGAATTTTCCGACATTGAAAATCACATTTCAAATTTTTCGTATTTTGTCCTTACAAACCGAGTTTCAAGTCAATCGGATGAAAATAGTTTTTCATGCAAAATTTTCCGGGAATTTTCCGACCGTTGGGTCAAATTTTCCTACTCGAATTACTTCATTCTAAAAAAATACTCCTAAACCGAATTTAAGCAATAGGATGAAAAATAGATTTTTCATGCAGAGTTTTCAGCCATTTTCGGGGCGGATTTTCCGACATTGAAAAATCACATTTCAAATTTTTCGATTTTGTCCACACCGGTTTCAAGAATCGGATGAAAATAGTGTTTTCATGCAAAATTTTCCGGGAATTTTCCGACCGTTGGGTCAAATTTTCCACTTGAATATTACATTTCAAACTATTTCGTTCTGTCCTTTCAAACCGAATTTCGCCAATCGGACGAAAAATAGTTTTTGCATGCAGAATTTTCCGACCATTTTCCCGGGGTGATTTTCCGACATTGAAAAATCACTTTCAAATATTTGATTTTGTCCTTACAAACCGAGTTTCAAGCCAATCGGATGAAAATAGTTATTTTCATGCAGAATTTTCCGACCGTTGGGTCAAATTTTCCAACTTCGGAAAATCACATTTCAATTCTTTCACCTATTCTTTCAAACCGAATTTCAAGCCAATAGGATGAAAAATAGTTGTTTTCATGCAGAATTTTCCGGAATTTTTCCTCGTGGGCGGATTTTCCAAAATCGGGAAAACACGTGTCGAATTATTTCGCGTACTAAGCTTACAAATCAAGTTTCAAGTCAATCGGATGAAAAATGGCATTTTTCCCATACAAACTTTTCCGACGCTTTTCCGACTTTTCCGGGTGGAATTTTCCAAAACCCCGTCTTAGTACGCACTTTCACCACCAACAGAAACTCCTGTGAAAATACAGCCCTCTATCTCTTACCGTTTGGGCTGTGCGATGATTGCCAATCAGTGAATCAGTCAGTCAGTCAGTCAGGACATTCTTTTATATATGAGAAGAAAGACCTTGGATTTGGTTTGATGCTCATGCACTGTTACAAAGTGTTTCTATTTGTATTTAATAGGTACTGTGACGAAAGGGATTTTCCGCAGTGCTCGATACTGGCCTCTTAACTGAATTTTTAAATTTAAACTTAAAAACTTAAAAGTTCAGCTTAAACTTATGCCGAAGTGCAAACAGCTTTTCATTCGCTGGCCAACGGTCGGTGGACTAGTTTTGAGCTGGTTTGCGTTGCTTTATTTTCGCACACCTATACACTTTCACTTTTTGACCTCGCTCTTTAACCCCTTAAGCCGTGCCTAATATATTTAGGTTAATGCTTTATAAGTATATGTAATCTTAAAGTAGATCAATCCATATGGGATCAAATCAATCCTAAACGGTAATGAAAACAACGTAATCCCGGATATACTTGACCCGATCTGAAAAAAGATGGATTTGATCCGACTTTTTTAATCCTAAGAAGGATTACATATATCCTGGGGTAATCCTATAAAAGATTGAATTGTGCAAAAAATTCGAGCACAATTCAATCCCAAAGCTGGATCATTTTATGCCTATTCTAGATTAACTCAAGCTCGAAATGTAATATTGATTTGATCTCAGGAAAGATAACTATTCTTCCTTTCCTCCACCATGCCATTTGCCATAGTACATCCTCATACATGTCAAAGACCACCCACACCAGTTTTGGGTAATTTAAGACTTCTGAAAAACAAAGAACACACGACGATTCGCACTGAACAGAAATGGAACGGCATCTCATCGCATACCACCATACATTTTGGTTGTTGCAGCGTGTCTGAAAGGCTACTTGTATTTCCTCGCTCTCGCTCTCTAATTTATGGACATGTGATCTCCAAAGGGATTGTAGTAAGCACTTTTGCGATGATACAAGTTCGAAAGGAATGGACCAATCCTTAAAAGATTAAATTGTGTAGAATATCCTGGAAATCGAGATTGAATTTTCAAGCTCGTGCCGGGCTTACTCCAAGATTAAAAAGATTGAAAATATCTCGAATATTTTTTTTTCTGTGTAGGGTTTTCACCTCAACTTGGTTATCAAGTAATCTGTTTAAAACTATAAACTACAAAAACACAATGTATTTTCAAAACACATGCATGGAGCAAAAAGCATTAGCGATAAACTTTGCGATGCCTCTCAATTTATATATATACTTCCACATATTGTATGGTTGTATCATTTATGAACAAATTTGGCAGTTGATTTGTATCCAAAGGTTTTTTGTGAATGACTTTGCATTTGGATTTTGAAGGGTTGAGCCCCAAGCCATTCTCTTTTGTCCATTTATCAATTCTTCTAAGTACATACATATATTATTGCAAATTTGGACACAATCCGCAAACTGTGCAAACTCGCGACTAACATATAACTAAACATTATCGGCAGAACATAACATTTGGTAAGTCATTGACGTAGACAGAAAACAGTAAGGGACCTAAGATAGATCCCTGTGGAACACCGCGTAATAAACGATTAAGAACCGGACATACAAGATTTTGACTGTGTTAGATAAGAAGTTGTGTGTCCAAAGGAGTTCAAGGACAATGCAAACCCACTGCAGCCTGAAAAAAGTGGCTCCGTTTAGATGAAATTTATTCAAATAAAATAACATAACCCAATGAAAAGTTTAACTGGATGCTTTATTTTGCTGGGCTTAAAATTGATGAGATTCATTACACCCATTCAAATAACGAGGATAAAGTTGGGGTTAAAGCTTAGTATACACTTCCACCAAAGACTCGCCAAAACAAAAAACTCCATATAAAAAAAAAACTAACAAAAATTTTTGTGCCAAAATCCTTTGGCAGTCTCTTTGGTGCCAGTCCACACTCAAAACAAAAAGGCCTCGATTAAATACCGATAAAATACTAGATCCGTAGTTTTTGTACTTTTATCGATAGCTCCCTGAATAATTAATTTTAATTATTTCAAGAGGTATCGGACATTGCCGATACACAAATATGCGTAATCGGGTGAAATTTGGATAATTTTCCCATCAATGATTGAGCGCAATATTCAAAGTAAGGTACAAAACACCGTGAGACTTCAATCATACTTAAACTGGGTTCTTCTTCTTCTTTATTGGCCCGATGCTTGCATCACAACCGTTTGACGGTCTCGGCCGCTGCAACTAATGTCCGCCAGTCGCTTCTGCTCCGTGCGAGCTGGCACCAGTTTCTCACGCCAAGCTTAGAAATGTCTTTCCGCACCTGGTCGTCCCACCTTAGAGGTGGTCGCCCACCTTCCCTTGTCCCAGTTCTTTCGCATTCCTCTTGTAGACCATTTTTTGCTGGAGCTTGATCATCCATACGGGTAACATGTCCCAGCCAGCGCAGCCGCTGTTGCTTTATGCGCTTGACCAGACTAGTATCCCCATAGAGCTTATACAGTTCGTCATTCCTTCGGATGCGAAAGTCCTCGCCAACTTTCAAAGGTCCATAAATCCTGCGAAGAATCTTTCGCTCGAAAACGCCAATCGCCGCCTCATCCGCTGATGATATTGCCCATGCTTCTGCGCCGTATTGCAGGACTGGGATGATAAGCGACTTATATAGCGCTATTTTTGTTCTTCGCTTGAGGTTTCTGCTCTTGAGCTCCCTACTTAGCCCGTAATAGCATCGGTTTGCGAGCGTGATTCTTCTTCGAATTTCCAGGCTGATGTTGTTGTCGCCGGTTATCATCGTTCCAAGGTAGACAAAGTCCTCTACAACTTTAAAGTTGTACTCTCCCATTGCAACAGATTGCCCAATTTGTGTGTACTTCTGTTTCGAGGACACTAGGTACTTCGTCTTGTCCTCGTTTACCGCTAAACCCATTAGCTCAGACTGCTTCTCAATCTCTGAAAACGCATTGCTTACTGCCTGTTCGGTTTTGCCGATAATGTCAATATCATCGGCATATGCGAGTAGCATTACATCTTTATTAAAGATGGTGCCCGATCTGTTGGCATTTGGGCACTGGCGCAGTATATACTCCATCAGCAGATTAAAGAAGTCACACGATAAGGTGTCACCCTGCCTAAAACCTCTTTTGGTATCAAAAGGCTCGGAGAGGTTCGTTCCTATTTTGACGGAGCTTTGAGTGCTTCTCAACGTCATCATGCAAAGTCGAACGTACTTTGCTGGAATACCTAAAGTAGACAGGGCTTCGAAAAACCTTGACCTTATCGGCGTGTCGAAAGCGGCTTTGTAATCGATAAAAAGATGGTGATTTTCGATGTTTCTCTCATAGGTCTTCTCCAGAATTTGGCGCAATGTGAATATCTGGTCTGTGGTGGACTTACCAGGTCTAAAGCCACACTGATAAGGTCCAATCAGTGTATCAACAAGCGGCTTTAGACGTTCACAAATAATGCGGGACAGAACCTTATATGCGATGGGGGAGGAGACTGATCCCGCGGTAGTTGGCGCAAACTGCAGGGTCCCCTTTTTTAAAGATTGGACAGAGAACACTTAGATTCCAATCGTCAGGCATGCTTTCGTCAACCCATATACGGCATAGAAGTTGGTGCATGCACCTTACCAACTCATCGCCTCCAGCCTTGAACAATTCAGCGGGCAGCTCATCAGCGCCTGGTGATTTGTTGTTCTTTAGCCTTCGTATGGCTAAACAGACTTCCTGTTTGGTCGGGGGGTCTATCTCAATGTTGTCGATTGGTGGCATCGTTACTTCTCTAGAGGCGGCACCATGTTCGTCATCGCCTCCCAGTAGGTTGGAAAAGTAACTTCTCCATTTGTTAAGCGCCACTTGCGGATCTGTGACCAAATTCCCTGTTCGTCTTTGCATTGTGCGACTCTGGGCTTGAAACCTTCTGTTAATTGCTTAATCTTTTGGTAAATTTTCGAGTCTCACTCATGCCGAATAACATCTCGACTTCCTCGCGCATTCGCCTTTCCTGCTCCAACTTTTTCCTTCTAAAAGGCGTTTCTCCTCTTTCTTTTTCTCCAGGTATCGCTCTTTAGCAGCCCGCGTTACTCTCGACTGCAGAGTTCTCCTGTAGGCAGCATTTTCTCTGCAGTAGCGCGTCGGCACTCCTCGTCGTACCAAGACCGCTTTCGAGGGGGCTCGGAGTAACCGAGTATCTCCTTGGCAGCCGTACTCATGGAGTGCGATATACGCTGCCACCATTCGCATATATCGGAAGGGAATGGGGAGGTTTCCCTGAGCAGTTGGGCGAGTTTAGCTGAGTAGGCTTCAGAGGTCCCTTGTGATTGCAGCTTCTCGACGTTTAGCTTTCGACGTGTGCCAGAGCGTGAGGCATGTGCCACACTGAGCCGCGTGCGTACCTTGGCTGCAACCAGGTAATGATCCGAGTCTATGTTGGCTCTTCGAATCGCACGCACGTCTAGCACACTCGATGAATGCCTTCCGTCGATCACAACGTGATCAATCTGATTTCGTGTTCGTTGACCAGGGGACTTCCAGGTCGCCTTATGGATATCGAGGTGTTCAAATCTAGTACTACTTATGACCATGTTCCGGCCAGCAGCGAAGTCTATTAGCCTCTCTCCGTTACCGGAGGTTGTTTCATGAAGGCTGAATCGTCCGACTGTCGATCCAAAAACTCCTTCTCTCCCGACTTTCGCGTTAAAATCGCCTAGCACGATCTTTATGTCGTGGTCGGGGCAGCGCTCGTATAGTTGTTCCAGGCGCTCATAGAATTCATCTTTTATCGTGCCGTCCTTGTCTTCTGTTGGCGCGTGAGCACAGATAAGGCTAATTTAAAATATTAAACTGGGTTATAGTTATGAATTTAATCATTGCAAAAGTGTCATATCTGCTCATCAGGCCCAGTAGCCAGGGTTTGGCCATGAAGAACGCATGTTAATAACTTGTATTTATTGATTGTAAGTTTATAGTTTAAAATTAAACCAAAAGCTACGGTCTTGGCAAAGTGACCATTTTACATGCATACATCTTAATATCTGGTCACATTGTCCCAAAACAAAAGAATTGTCGCTTTTGGTATTTTTGTTTTGGCGAGTCTTTGGTGGAAGTGTATACTAAGCTTAAAGATCGAAAGATCTACAAAATCGCAAAATTCGCTAAATTTTAAGATTATTAACAAGATGTTGAGTAATTAATATGTTATACGGCTATAATTATCAAGTCGTCAGTCGTAGAATTATTGGTGATTAAAATTATAAATGTATAAATTATTTTATTATAGAGTGAAACATGTTTACCACTCAGTACCTTAATACAAACTGCTTCCCCGCTCGTCACAAGATACATAATCTATGGGGTATGGGAGCAGCTGGCAAGTTGCACCTTTTAACTTAAAAAATAAACATAGATAAACAATAAACAAATATTCCATTAAAATTTATCTTATGGCATGCAGCAGTTATAGTGTCAAATTTTTCCAGTAATATAAGCACAAAAGTCACCAAAATCTGTGCACGAACCTTTTATGTTACTTGCAGTACAATGTTCTCACTTCAGAACGTATAATCACGATTTTAGTTGAAACTGTTTCTATTTTAAGAACAATTTAAACTCAACTAAAAAGATTTGATTGAATTTGGATAAGGCTATAAGCGGATTTTAAAATTTTGGGACTTTGGAGGAATTGAGGACATGCGCCGATCAAATTCCAAAGAGATTAGATACTGTACTACAAACTTCAACGACCAACTAATACTCCACCCGACTTGGTTCATTTGAGTCATACAGAAAAACAAAGAAAGAATTCTTCGGGCCTCACTGGGAGTCAAACCCTGGACACCCTCTGCACGTAACGCACAACGTATAGAATAGATCGCTAGCACACTCCGCCATTACCTACTTATGAAGCTAGACTTCTTAACTGAGTTGAGTAGAGCGTTACATACACTTATTCTTATTTTAAGTTGAATGCAACTGTACAGAGTTATTCATTATGAAATAGGTTTGGGAATACTGTTTATATCGGAAAGAGCTTTTAGGTCAATATTATTAGCATCGATTTATATATTCTAAGTCTGGCTTCAATGGTAACACCATATCATACGCGATCTTCGCTTGCTTCTACTGTCTCCCACGCCATGCCAAAGCTCCCATAATCGTTTGGGAATTCCTAAACGGCTTGACAGCAAAAAACCAGGTACTTATGAGAATAAGCGATTGGTTGCCAATACCTTGTGCGTCTGATTCCTAGATTGGCTTTTGATTGTGGAATTTTAGTGTGAGAGATTGTCCTCCCGGTTTCTAACGGTCCAATAGCCAATAGCTTGAGTACAGGATGTTTTTGAGTGTGCGAACCTGGGTAAAGCAACAAAACAACCCCGGTTTGAATGCTATTCTGTACTCAAACTAATTTCGAAACCAACGGCGCTTACGTTATTTTGGTGGTTAGGGCTCGATCGAGTTTCCCCAGTTTTTTCGAACTGAGTGAAATTCTGAAAAGCATACAAAACTAATAAATACGAAGTTTGGTGAAGTTTGCACTGAATACAAAAATAATTATTCTTCCTAGTACCTATGGGAGCTATTTATAGTCTATCCACTCATACGATCCTTTTCTGTCGTGCGACATTTTTATACACTGAAAAGTGTATTATAATTTGCCCAGAAGTTTGCAACGCATAGAAGGAATCATCCCGACCACATAAAGTATAAAATTCTTGATCAGCGTGACGAGCTGAGTCGATTGCTTTGTCCGTCCGTCTGTCGTGTCGTCGTGTCGTTGTTGTTTACGCGAACTAGTCCTCAGTTTTGAAGCTAGCGAGCTGAAATTTTGCACAGAGTCTTCTTTGTCTGCACGCTGTAATATTCGGAACCGCGGACGGATGGCTACTTTGTAGCTGCCATCAATGATCGGTCGAAAAATGGATTTTAATGAGAAAAGCTGTTTTTTCTTAATATACCGCTCCAATCACGGTCAGGGTAATATTAAATGTTTTTAAGCTGATCTGCGAAGTTTGGTCGAAGTCGCTAACCGTTGAGACAAGCGATTTCAAGTGTATAAAAACTCGGCCGGGAGTTGCCCCGTTTTATAAATAATAATGCTTTCAACTTTTTAATAATTATTCTTTTATATTTTTAATTGCAGACAAGTCATCACCCAAATCTATAAAACTCAAGTACTTTCCGTAGATTTTGAGAAAACTCCAGTCATAGCACGTAACCGCATCAATAACTGGGTGGAGGAACATACCAAAGACAAAATTAAAGAAATCATCCCAAACGACTTACCTCAAGGAACGCGCATGATTTTGGCAAACGCTTTGTATTTCAAAGGGTTCTGGGAAACCGAATTCGGCAAAGGTTCCACCAGGCCGGATAATTTTTATCCAAATGGCTTGGGTTCCCAACCGGCGATACGTGTTCAAATGATGGCCACTGGCGGTAATTTCCCCTATCATGAGGATCTCGAATTGGGTTGTAGAATCATTGGATTACCCTACAAGGGCAATCTGAGTACCATGTATATTATACAGCCTCTGAAGTCTTCGGTTGATGAACTGAAAAATCTACGACAGCGATTCAATGCGGACCTTATCGAGGATATGATCGGTAAAATGTCTCTATGCACGGCCTTAGTGGCCTTGCCCAAAATGCATATTGTCGAATCAGTTAATCTGCAGACCGTGATGCAGCGTATGGGTCTTGGTGGCATTTACGGTCCAGGTGATTTATCTTTAATTGAAACCAGCCCCGCCTCAACGCCACCATCAACATCTGCCTCGTGCCATAACTCTAACAGTCTGCAGAACCTGGAGGCACAACGACAAGCAGCCGCAACTGGATCACGTTCCGATCTTTTTGTAGAGGATATTGTGCATAAGGTGGACTTTAACGTTAATGAACAGGGCACTGAGGCGGCGGCAGCCACTGCTACAATACTTAATAAATCTGGTCCTAATGCTGCTCTTCCGTTGTGACACTCCATTCTTGATGTTGTTGCGTCATGATCCCACAAAATTAATCCTATTCTATGGATGGGTTAATGAACCCCCCACGGCTAATTAGTGATAAATAAGAGTGAAAAGCTAACTGAAAGCTAATTGAACCTTTTCATTTTTAAATCCTTTTTGATTAGTTTGATGAAAATTAAAGCTGGAAAATTATAAACAAGCAATAAAATTTATTTAAATAATTTCAAATATAGTTTTGAAAACATCGATAGCAATAAGGACAACAATCAGTTTTGGGTCAAATAAAAGTTGATGTTAAGTTCATTTATTTAAAATGGCGCCCAATATCTATGCAATTATCGATATACAACAACGACTGCTGCTAGTGTGACCCTGTGACACGATTCGGCGGCAAATTTGAACATTAACGTGGATAAATTACGTTAGACTCAAATGTGATATCAACAATCGATATTTGAATTTATCGAAAAAATAAAGAGGCACGACGTAATAAACAATTTATAATTCCAAGATTTAGCCGGTGTCGTCTTAATTACAAAAGCATCAAATACACAACAATATGCAATCAATGACCAAACAAAGTCTGCGTATTATTCCCCAATTGGGCAAACAAGGCGAGTTAAATGTTTGATAAATATGCAATTTCACTTTCATTGCTCCCTTTCTTTATAGTGAGATATGCGTCCAACAGCAGTGCCCATGATGGCAATGACTTGGTAGTGGAAGTCAAGGAATCAAAGGACAAAACCGAAAAACTCGAGGCCTTCCAGAAGAAGTTAAGAGCCAAGACGCCGCTGGGCAAACTGGATGAGTTCTCACGCCATCCATATCAGGAAAAAGAACCCTTGAAGCCCTGGCCTAACCAAACCAATACCCACACGGGTGAAGTTGGAGGTCCAGCAGGCCCAGAACCCACACGTTATGGCGACTGGGAACGAAAGGGTCGTGTCTCTGATTTCTAATCCATAGTTATGTTTCCTATTTCTTAGGTTGTAGTAAATATTTTGTTTCAAATTATTTGTTTTTGTTATTTTTTTTTGCTAGATTCCATATTGTTACGTATACAGGGATCTACGCTTACGTTTTGTTGCGCTCACGTTGTGCCAAATCGATAAGTATTAGGGTAGTCGAATATTTTTAAAATATCGTATCGGTGATAATTTCTGATTTCAAAATATATATTGGTAGGTGTGGTGTAGTCAAAGTAGGGAACACGACTATAAAGCGGGGGCCCCCGCCGCCTGCATGTTGTTTTTAAGGGCAGACAAGTTTATTTTCAATTTTGCCGGCGTATCTAAGTTTTGAAGAGGACGTAACGTACCTTCTAGAGATTGTTAGTTATTAACAAGTACCGTTGGCCAAGGAATGATAAAGATCGTGCTTTGCGGTTCTCAAGTTAGAGCAAAAAAGTACGCCCCCCTCCCACCATTCAAAATAAACCACACAATCTAGAGAGAGAGAGAGAGAGAGGAGAGAGAGAAAAAAGAGAGAGAGACTTGAGATAGGCAGCACACATCATTCAGCTTCTACTCAGGTCAGAGTATGTTTAGTCGGGCGACGATTTCTCACTTGTTTTTGTATTGAACAATTATGAAGTTATTATGATAAGCACACAAAAGTGTGTTCACTACAGATGAAGATTAAATTTAATTTTTAAACAGATACTTTATAACCAATTTGACGTGAAAACCCTAATAGTCTATATTAAGGAAACAAGTGAGATTCAAGTTTAGAACTATTAGTTCCAATATTTGTTTATTATATCAGAACGCACTGAGCTACCAGAGGTAATAAGATACGGCCGCCTTATGCAAATTCCAGAAGATTAGGGTTTTTTCCCATGATGTTTGCTGCAACTTAAGGCATAATGTCTGCTCACCATTTTGCGACCAGTGCATTGAAATTCCTTTCAAAACCGACCTATTATAGGCTTCCATAAGGTCAACACACGACTCATCTGAATTTTCTTTATATGAAATCTGTAGGAATTTTAATGAAATTAATTAGAATTTCTATTTTTATGGAAATTCAAGTATTGAAAAATTCAGCTGATTACTGTGAATTCTTATTAAAGTTAATTCATAATTACAAAATTTACTATTTGTTAATGGTTAGGTAAATGTTGTTCTTTTAAAATATCATTAGTCTCCTCTTGTACCCAGATTGGCGAGATGTACATCATTAAAAAATTCCATCGCTTGTTTTTGAGGTGCGACGCCAAATTGGTCGTGTTACCGCTTGTTTTAATTACTTTCCGGCACAAATTACACTTGACTGTGCCTTTTTTTAACTCGCTGTAATTAGATTTATCAAATTTGAATCCAAATGCGTTTGAGTCGCTACCCAGATCATAAAGTGACCAACGCACAAATATCATAAAATATCCGAAAAAAAATATCGCATATTAGATATTTGGACAAAAAATATTACGATATAAATAAATCAGCTTAAAAAATATTATCGATATATTGCGACAACCCTTATAAGTATATCGGCAAATTCAAACTACGAAAATAAAAATCTCGCGCCAAACAATGACCAACTGTGGCGCTATATAACCTACTCCTCAGCGAAGACCCACCAATACCGAACAAGTCGAGCTACAGTCAACACCTAAGCAACAAGTGATACGTCCCAGATTAAGCCGGTATCTTTTTAATAACAAAAGCGTAAAATTCACAACAAAATGCAATCGATGGCCAAACAAAGTCTGCGTGCCTGTGTCTGGCCGCAAGTAGGAAAACAAGGTGTGTGTGATAGTGATTGCGTCAAGTGTTTCTTTAACTAAATATGCAATTTAAATCTTCTCTTATCAGTGAGCTTTGCGTCCACCAGCAGTGTCCAACGTGCTGCCATTATTGGTGCCAGTGAAATGGTAGTGGAAATGAAGGAACCCAAAACAACAACCGAAAAATTCATGGCTTTCCAAAAGAAACTAAGAGCTAAGACGCCGCTTGCATTCTCCCGCCACCCATACCAAGAGAATGAACCACTTAAGCCCTGGCCCAATCAAACAAATCCTTATACGGGTGAAATTGGTGGACCGGCAGGACCCGAACCCACACGTTATGGCGACTGGGAGCGAAAGGGTCGAGTTTCAGATTTCTAGTCTCTGTGTTTTAGATTTGTAATTAGGTTCTGTTTTTTCAAATTGTTAGTTTTAAGCAAAAAAAAAAAACAAAAACAAATTGTATACTCGAAAGTTAGTTTTTAATTTGTGTAATTAATAAGAATACAAAAATATACAAATTTTTTTAAATTATTATAAATTACTGCTCCAGTATATCTTTTATCAAATTTTCGCTCAGTTGCCAGAGTTGTTCCTGTAGATGTGTGCTTTTGGATAACTTGCTGGGCTCACAGAAAAAACAGTTGTTGAAGTAGTGTCCCGTCAGTCCGGTTAGCTCGGTGGCTGTGGCGCAGTAGATGGTTGTAGCTGAAGCTTGTTGCTGTCAAAAAAAAGATGGGTTCACTTAATGTTAAAATATGCAAATTACGAACAATGTCAGGGGATAAATATGGACTAAGCAAAATGCATTTTGAGCCATAATCTGGCAAATTCTTATCAGATGCTGTGGTTATAAGCAATTATAAATTCTGAAATAATCTGAAAACGTTGAACTATTGGCATGACCTTTTCGAACATCTTATCTGCCATATTTGTTTAATTAAGCATCATAGTTTGAGATCTTTAATTTGTTATTTACTAAACAATATGGAGCAATAGTCGAATGTATCCACCAATTTTTAAGACAGATTTTGTATTACTTACCAGAGACTTGGTAAATGGTCTAACAAAAGCAAATAACAAGCGATAGAACCAAAAGTTTCGGCTTAATTGTGTGGAAACCATATTGCCAGGATGTACTGAAAATACAGATATGCCTCTTTGCTTCCAGCGCTGTTAAAAGGAATCCAAACAAAAAGTAGGTCATCAATATACCAAACTAACTTCATACACAAATATGTAAGGATGACTCACCAGTGCCAGCTCCTGGGCAAATAAAACATTGCATAGCTTGGCATTATTATAGGCCATCATGCTCCAATATTTCTCAGCTGGCGGTGATAGATGATTTACACTCAAATGGTCCACTGGTAGATTAGCAAATCTGTAAGAAATATGGCACGTGTTTTTATGTTAAGACGCAGTTTGTATTTCTTCTTTCAATAAGTTGGACATATCATTCATCCAGCCGGTCCCAGTGGACTTTGCACCCGCAAACGAGTCTTGATTGGCGTTGTTCTCTATGCCGCCGGCGTTCAACGTTCGTTAATGAAATGCACAGGCATTGACAATGACTAAAGGCCCTACACAATGGGCTTACAACAAGAGATCAGAGAAAGGCAACAAAGGCAGCCGTAGATAATGACAATTTCCTTAAAACAAGATCATAAACAAAAAATCTGAGTCAACTCTTTGAAAGAATTAAATAGCGCCCTGTGCAGGCCTCATAAACACGACTCAAAAGCGCGCACATTTGGACTTTGGATTTGTTTTCATTTGGTGTTCTGGCTTGGGGCCACTGTAAACGAAACGTCGCAAAAAAGCTAATAAAAAATTTGCATACAATTAAAGCTGATAAAAGGCGAGGGCTTTGTTCGTTTACATAATTTTGTTGTGGTAGGTACAGTTGGTTAAAAATAATTATAGCAATCTTCATAAAATTATTCATTGTTTTCTATTTTCCCAAATTTAATCATCAACGCGTATCAATTATCATGAAGTTGCTTTGACCCCAATAGAATCTAAGCGCCGTGTTCAGAGTTTATAGTAAATGTATCTGTATCTGGTTATATTTTGGCATACATGACTTTCTGCGAGTATACCAAGTGGCGCACGAGACTTTCCGTTGCATGAACTACTCATACACACGAGATACAGCAAGAAACAGAAAAAAATATCCCCCGTGTGAGGCCAAAAATGTTGAGCTACGTGAGCTAAACAACGAACGCAGCAGCAGCAGAAGCAGCAGCAAAAAAGCAACTACAACTCTTCAGTTCAATTACGTTTTATGCTTCTTCTGTTGCTTCACGCGAGTTTCAATTGATTTATGTGTGTCAGTACGCACACTGGCATGAAAGGTAGTTAATAATGGCACAAAATTTAAATAATAACACCAGTTGTGAAAGGAACAAACTATTTGCATACCGCCCATCTTTAAAAGTGTGTTTTGGTAATAAATATGAAAATGAATTGAAATTATATCCAAAATTTAAAAATTTCAAGTTAAAACAAAAAATTCGTATTCTCGACTTAAAGCTATTCCAATGACGGCACAGACTCGCAAAGTTCTGTAAAATGTAAAAATGGCTATACAGCCCCAAAGGGCCAAGCCAAGCCTCACAAAGCAAGTGTTTGTACTACTTTGTATTTATTGTATCATGGATATCTCATATTATATGCTCAAATAGTGTAAAAGTCCATCTGAGCAGCTCCAAAACAGTCTGGGGTATGACCATCAATCAAAGTCTTAAAAATATCGATATATTCACATCTTCAAACAATTCCAAAGACTATCAAATTTTCTAATATTTTGCTATCTTACAATCCTTAGAGTCAAATAATTTGCCAACATATGTATGCCATTACAGATTTTGCAGGAGTATGGATTGGTGAATACAAATTTACATTAGTTTCTTATGTCTAAGTCCTAGTCTTATGGACTATTTCACAAAAAAAAAAAAACTTAATATCCTCTTCAGAATATAAAAAAACAGGAAAAAAATTTTTGCCTTTCATTTCTGCCATTTTCTTAAAATTTGTGGAGTTCGCTCCTGAGGGAAATTGATATTTTTAGTGAAATACTCGATTCTTTCAAAAAATAAAAATTTTTTCACCAAAAGTAAAAAAATATTTGTGTATTTAGCTGTTAACGGATGACTCAGGGGTGTATAAGGCGATGACAATGAGTTTGTCCAGCGAAAGTGCTCTACAGACGGAAGGATTTTCCCAAATTCCAGGAGCGATTTAAAGTGAAGCCTATTATTCAAAGTATACCATTCAGCCGTTTTTGTCAACGTTGACAGATTTTTAACTCTTTTTATACCCGTTACTACATAGTAGAGTAAAAAATCAGTTCCGACCTTATTACTTTATATATATGGTAAGTAAGTAAAGAGACTAGAAGAGCTAAAGCAACCAAATTTGACTGGAGACTCCTATTGTTTGCACGCAGATCAAGTTTGATTCAAATTTTTGTGACGACCACCCCCGTCCCAACAATAAAAAATGTTGAAATTAGACAAATTTTTTATTAGGAGAACGGGTCCAGATAACCCATCTATGTAAACCCTCAAGTCGAATGAACCACATTCCTTATTGGCCCTCTAAAAATTCTTTCAAAAGTGCTTCGTCTTTTACTTTTGGAAGCCACACCCCTTCCCAACATGACTTATGCATGTTTTATTTTCTAGTCGAAATTGCAATATGGATTGGATTTCTTAATATTTTTTGTGAGTTTTTGTGAGCCTGATTTCAGATCAGGTTCGGAAGTTAATAAATTTAATAGATTCGGCTCATGTTTCGGTTTAAGGGACCTGCTCGGCAGGGTTCGTTTTCGGACCAGCTTGCAGTTTGGTTTTATAATCCCTAGTTATCTACTTAGGGTCTGATTATTCAGACCGCTTTGAAAAGTGTTTCTCTATACTTCGGCAAATTGGCCCGAATATCATCCGATTTCATTGCACTGAATTCGGTCTTTAATCTTAACTTTTCAACCACTGTGCCAGCGGCCGCACGTGAGGGCGCTGTACGCTTGAATATGTGTGGCTTCGAGTCTGATAATGTAATCTGTGGCGTAGTAAGTTTTATTGTTTGTTTGCTGTTTGCGCAGCAAAATATGTAAACGAAGCCGTTTAAACAAAAATAGACATATTTTCTCAGCTAAGTTCAATTGCGTTTCGCCTTGAAATGAAACTCAACAAAACTTCAAATAAAATTACACTGTGCGACACACAAATGGTATTGTAAGAGCGTAAGTACGTATGTATGTATGTATTGAACGAGTACGCATGCAAATCGAGTGTCTTTATAAATAGTTTTAGCCACAAGTCTACATAAGCGACGCCAACGCAGAAAAAGAAACCGGTTGGTCCAAAGTCCAAACTGTGGAGGCATAAAAGTGCAATCAACTTGCTAAACAATTTAAAATAAAAGAAAATAATGTCAAAGCTTGCCGGCCAAAATAAAACGATGGGGCCGCTACAGTGGCGGTCATAAAATTAGTTACAGCTTGAAAAACTTGTGTGTGTCTACGGTTTTCTGTTGATTGGCGGGATGAAGCGGGATGCCTGATAGTAAAGACATGTAAACATATTTCCATTTGTTTTGAGCCGAAAAGCTGTTTGATTGTCATGTCTGTTTTTTATTTACGTGATGGCAATGGTATTCAGCGTTCTCAGCGAATCCAATTTAAAAAGCTGAATGAATCTTTTTCCAATTGTACGCCCCATGCAAGTCATCAAATTAGTTGGGTCATATGGGTAAATTTTAAGAGATGACAGTTTTAGTATATTTTTGGAAAAAGTATATTGTGAACAGTAGTAGTTTGTCCTTTTTTTGACCAAGCTATTTCTCTAAAAACAAATTCGATCAAAGAGAATCAATGTACCCTTAAAGGAATTTCTTTTCTTATCATAAAAAAATCCCTTTACTAGCAATTCCAGGGGGTCGAGAAATTTTATCTTAAAGTGGTTCTTACATTAATCCGACAATACTTGTTTCATACATTGATTTATTAAATGATTTCACAGTTTTTAAACCACAAGTTCGGTAAATAAAGTAGTTTTTAGTGCTGATTGAACCACGGCTTCGGTTCGTTTCAGTTCCTTTTCGAATAGCATTTTAGTAGCACTTTATTTAATGTAAAAACTAGGTTAGGAAGGTCCCAAGATACTGCCAGAGAAAAAGGCATTTGCAGCTTGACAAATACGACAACAAATTTTAATATGATCTGCAACTATGTTCCTATATAAGTTAAGCTGGTTAGAGATATATTAGACCAGAGGCCGGCAAAGCACACATGCTCATTTTTTCCTTGCGTGTGTTTGTATAGCTACGCGAGAGCGCTCTCATTTAAAACTTGTTTGTTGTTGCAAAAGAGAGCAGTATAAGTTCGAATACTGTTGGTGTATCGACGTCGCTGACTCAGAGGGCTCTTGTATACACAGAAAATAGGAACGTGCCGGACTTTCTTTTAGACTCATTGTAATACATAACGTGACAAGTTTTTCTCTAATGACGTTATTCTGATGTTTTTCATGTATTTATCCGTATCTTTTGTGTATTCAATACTGCTTAGCGGCAGCGACGTTGAGACACAGACAGTGTACAAGCTTATTCTGCTCTCTTTGCAACAACAAAATAGTGCTATATAAGCGTGGCTACACACACGGGCACTGATTTAAATTTATATAATCGTAAAAACTAACAGAATTTTGATTCAGGAACTTTTAAAAGGCTGTCTCAAATAAATGAAGCCTGATTTTCTGTCTAAGTCTAAATGGAGTTAACTTCGAAAATAGAGCATTATACGATTGGATTGGACGATATGTCAGATGCTGGAAAATAGTCTCCCGGTAAACGTTGGATTATGGTGAAGCAGCACTACAGAATATGGAGAGTAACGTTCTGTACAGGAAAAACGATACTCAGAAAAATAAGTTAATAGCTTCGCAGTAAGAAAGGCAATCTAATGACAGGTTATTCAGGAGGTCGAAAAAAATCAAGAATTCGCTAAGGGCTCAGTACACTATAACTATTCAAAAGACGAGATTTTAACAACAAAAAAAAAAAAAAAAAAAAAAATATAAAAAAACACAAAAAAAAAAAAAAAAATTTTAAAAAAAAAAAAAAGGGGTTTTTTTTTGTTTTCCCCCAGGTGGTTCGAAAAGGGGAAAAAATCAACTATATCAAGAAACAAGAGCGTTTTATAAGCCAAGTCTTCCGAGCGTACTACATCCGCTATAAAAAATAATAAGGTTAATAAAGAGAGATGATGAAACATCAATGTCGTATTGTTCCAAGAACAAAAACTTTGTATATGCTGAAATTTTCTTTGTAATTATTCTGCTAAACGCGCCCAATGGAAATAAAGGAACATATATTTTATCAAACGACGTCTTAACCGAATTATTTATATATTTTTTAAGTTAATCCTTTTTGTTAGCTAAATCGACATTTAAAACACACAAATTAAGGTAATAAATTATACAACCTCATAAACTTTGTCAGTTTGCTCAAAACCGAAAAATGCAATAATTTTGAATTATTAGTCAACCTATCATTTCTTCGTTTGTAGTGAACATTTTTCAGATGCATATTTCGTGTCTTTTTCGAAATATTTAACACTTTAAGCTTGGTATGGAGATACTTGCGAAAAGTGTGCGAAATCTCTGCACATTATTTCGTCGATAGCAAGTGCGAAATAAGTTGCTCATCTCTAGTTGCTTTGTTTTCAAATTTAATTTGGCGGGACAATTTAAACTAATTAACAGTGAATATTTATGGTGGCCTTTAATGAAGCAATAGTTGGAGCAATAGCTTTATGTGATTTGTAAGAAGCTTTAGTTAAGGCAGCTAGGGTTCGGCAGTGTTTGATATGTCCTTACTTCCTGTGAAGATCCATGTGGAGTCAGTTGTATAACATAAATAAATCGCAAAATAATAAATCGTTTGTAGGTTCATCGTTACCTTTATTTGTAACTTTTCAATCATTTGCTCCAATTGGCAATTGGTGCTCTTTGGACACGACTAGGGAAATGGCAGAATCGACGGTTGTTGCCATTTCATCTCGACGTTATGTACTTATAATGCAATATCATAGATTAGAAGATGTTGTCCACGACTTGCGGCGACAAAGAAGTCCCAAGTCTGACCATTGAAAAGTTCTGCGGCTCATCCGGTCGACATACGGAATCGCCGTCGTTCACAATTGAATCACTTTGTGCTGGACAAAGTTCCTCATCAACAGACCTCTCGTTCGAGGAGCTAAGTTTCTTGAAAAGAGAATGAGCACTTATTTGTGCACATGCATGGAACACATACCTTGTGCCGACAATTTGGTCAAAAACGACACAAGTGGAGCTAACTGCCATTTCACATCGTTGCGATGGATACTCCACCACCGCTTTCACTCTTGGCGTGCTTAGGACGCCGCCAGCGAACGGTGGCGCTGTCCTTTACCGAAGCCCAAACAGCATAATTAAACTCAAAAATTTCTATACTTTTACAGATCATTTTTGACAAGCCGCTATCACCTTTTCCTCCAATGAAAAGATGTTCATCCTTTTTAATGTTTTTGTATTGTTGTCCTACTCATTTAAAAACTCCGCGCCACAACACTTGTATCTATATGAGTGTCTACCGCCATGCAGAGTACGAAAAATATGTTTTACATATATTTCACACCTTCGAAATCCACTCTCATCACTTGCCAATCGGGTGACTATCGCGTGACACGTTGACGCTTGTGGCAACGCTGTGATATCGATATGCCAATTTCGCGCGTGATCTCCATACCAACTCACGAAACAGCAACTTGCGAAATCCGTGTGAAATAATTTTTTTTATATGGACTTTTTCATTTCGCGGGTATTTCGCGGGTATCTCCATACCAAGCTTTAAAATCCAAATCGAGTTTTTTGAACAATTTCTATTGCCGCAGGTACCTATTTAACGCCTGTTTTAAACTTTCCGAGCACTGCAAATGTTTTCTTAAAAAGTCTTCAAAAAATGACACGCTCAATTTTACAACATTTTACACATTTTAAATAAAAATATTTTGATTGTCATTGTAAAGTATGCGATGTGATGTTAGAGTGGTATACGAATTTATTTCGAAAGGGGAGAAGCACTCACGACTCTTACGATATGTGTAATTGTCGCAATATCCATGCTGCATACAAAATATCATATTATATTCTTGAAAATGTTTATTTCAGCTGCAATAAAAGAACATCTAAATGCGAAAAATTTTAATTGATTGGGAAATTTACCTAAACCTTGGCCTCTTATTTTGAAAAATCAGCTTAGCATATATCTTGATCAAAAATCATCGCCTTAGCTTTAAAAAAATACATTTTTACGGAACTTTGATAAACAGCGAAACCTTTGAATCAATTTTTCTGAACTCTTTCAATCAAATGAGAAATGAATTTAAAGTTTTGAGCAGTTCTAAAGTCACAACATTTTGTACAAGGCAGAAATGATCGTGAACCACCCGTCACGTGGTACGCCTCATCAATTTGGCATAAGTCGCCTAACAATATTTCCATGCTGCTGGTTCCCGAGCATAATGACAGCTCACACTAAGGATCTGTGCAGCCTATATTATATAAGTACTTCTTGTCAACTATTTGTAAATAGATTAAGTTCTACTTAACGATCAAATGAACCGAACCGCTTACTTTTGAGGTTGGGTTTTTTCAAATGAGTACTGGTTCGGTTAGCTGCACAAATTAACAAATCAGCACAAAATCGGTAAGATCTTATAAAGGCTATCGGTAGCAATATGAAGGGGCTTCAATAATCCTAAGTATGCTTTGCTCTGTTCGATATTGTTGTCATTCCAAAAGTCGCTCTCAATTTTATTTGGTTCTTGTTTTACTGCGGTTTTTTTTTATAATTTACTGAGGCAAGACCATACTTTGTGTTTTCTCACTTTCTTATTTGCTGCTATTTAGTTTACAGCACCTGATTGATTGTCTTACCTGTGCGATTCCGATGATAGGACCACAATTCTAGTCTTATAATCAAACATGGACTCCAATTGCAACGTCAAATAGAAATGTGATAAATGCGATACTTGGAATGTTGTCTCCAGACCATCCACCGTCTTTGTATAGGGCAAACCAAATACTCCAGCGTTTAGTATGAGATAATCAATGTGACTAAGAGAAAAAATAAAATCACAAATTAATACAGTTTTTAACAAAATTATGCCAGCTTCTTTATGCACCTCACTTCACTCTCCCTGATCTGCTGTACAAATTGCTGCACCCCACGCAAAGAATCTAAATCCAAAGATATAAAACGGCATCTCGATCGAGCCGCTGGTCGCTCTTGGGCAATCCTTTCAATAGCCTCTTCAGCGGATGCTCGATTGCGACAAGCTAAAATGATAGAGCAGCCATGCAGGGCCAATGAACGAGCCGTCTCATAGCCTATTCCACAGTTCGCTCCTGTTAGAAGAAGTTTGTAAAATTGTCTTAATTCTGGTGGCCACGGCTTAAGCTGTAGAAAGTACCTGTTATCACAGCCAAACGTCCGTGCAAATCTTTACCATGAAGCACTTGCAATGCTGTACTACAAGAATCAAAACGCTGACGCACTTGGGCTATATTCTGGGTGGGTTCCTCCACGGCGAACGCCAAACGAGGGTCGATATTGGTACGTTGATGTGTATCCTTGTTATGGAACATTTGACGTTTGGCTTGCTCATCATAGTAACGCTCCCAGCCTAAAGGCAAGTCGCCGGTGATGCGTTTGGAGCGTCCTGTGCGGGGATGTGTCCACTGAGATGTTTTGCTCTGTTGGCTGGAAAATAAATTGGCTTGGTTAACAAATTGGATGGAAATAAAAAAAGAGCGATAGCTGGATGGCTCCTTGTCAAGATGCCAAAGTCCAATATTAATTCAGTGTTGAGAACTAATAAGCCCCTTGGGAATGCCATTGGGCCATAGAAACCGTTGAAACCTTGGAGATTTCGGATTCACATTCACCTACTTCACATAGCAAACGTTGCCATCATCTGTAGCACGCTCCTCCCAGCCAGGTGGCAGCTCATCCTCGCTATCAGTATCCGGCAGAGACATCATCTTTCTTTATTATCAGATTTATCCTCTGATCCGTATGAGAGTGCGATTTGAATGTGGATTTTCCGTAATCAAAAGATTTATTATTATTTCTTTTTTGGGGCTTGTGATGTGCTCCCACTAATCCCGGTTGCAGTGACTATCGGGAGTCCGTGATTCTGTTGGACGGTCATACTGGTACTTTTTCACGCCAAATCTGGCTTTTTTCATCAAATCGGTTGGAGATTTAGCTTTTAAATGTCTACATGTAGTAGTTGTGTAAAAAACTTTCAGATGTAGAATTTTTGTACATCGCTTAAAAATTTAAAAATAATGCGCCAAACATGCAAAATATTGCTTCTAAATAAGGGGATTTTAATCATTTTTGTACATCAATTTTATGTTCGCTTGGAACAATGCTAATTGATTGATTTACCAAGTTGACCAAAACTGAAAAATAATGCATATAAGTGCTATGAATTTCACGCTGAATTTAATAGGGCGTTCTGAATTTAAGCAGCACAACACGAATTGCTATAACGATTACCTTTTTAAATGCAAGCTGAACCCTCAGAACGACTTCAACAAAATTTTTAAGACTTTTTCCGCTCGAAACAGATACGAACTATGATGTTTCTTCAGCTCATTCTTACCATATTAGTTGGTCTAACTGCATCTACGCACTTGATCATACATAATTGCCTGACATTGACATCCCTTCGGTTTGGTGACTTTTCCTTTGATGTGTTTTACTGCTTTCAACAATACTGAGAGAGACTTTTAGGCTAACCAATAGATGGCACCACTACTGTCACTCAGCAAGCCAGAGCTACACAGCTAACATTCCATTTATCATAACTTGAGTATACTTACATAGTTTATCCGATCTTAATTATTCCTTTGGCAAATCGATACAAATCTTGAAAAATACTAAACTATTAGAAGGTACGAACAAGATGAATATTATAATTATCCTTTTATCGATATTAAAACTATTGCTCTTGCCTCTAGTCCCCGCAGTATCTGACTTACCAGGATCATGTTGTATCTGTACAGAGATTTCGCCTAATATACCTACCTCCCTTCAAGTAAGTCCCATGGAATTCGTATTCGTATTTTCAATTCAATTGTTTTATTTTTCATCAACTTCTTTTATAGGGAAAATATACATACAAAAAATTCAAGGAATCTCAACTAGGCGAAGCTTAAAATCTACTTGGAGAAGGCAGTTAATTAAATATTTACAATAAAATAAGATATATTTTGCAGGTTGCCCCATTGGACTCTATTTAAATCTTAGTGTGTTCTCCAAACCGCCGAGTGGCCCATGACCGAAATGTAAGGCATCTGGCGTAGAGTCGGCTCGAGTGCGTGCATCTAAGACGGAGGCCACACGCTGCTGGCCTGATACATAGCCCAGGGAACCGGATCCCAGATAGACATTGCCATTGGCCAGGCGTATATAGCCCAATCCACCCGAACCCAAGGCTATGGCATCACCCTGACTCTGTGAGCGTGGCTGAATGCCCACAGATTGCTGTTCCAGCAGCAATGAATTGGCTCGCGAGTCCAATTGAATGCCACCCGACTGAGCACGGAAGCGATCGAAGAAGTTGGAGGAGGTAAGGAAAGGTGCTGAGGGCGTATCATCAATGTCATTGTCAATAATCTCGATGACGGCATATTGTTTCAACTGGCGTCCATTGGCCACATAGGATTCGCCGGGTGAGATTAAAGCTTGTTTGCCGAAGGGTATGCGCAGAGGTCCGGGAGCTGCAGCATTCAAGAAATGTCCCGGTTGTTGTAACCTCACAGCCGGAGCTGTGTAATAAGACTGCTGAGTTTGTGGAGCTGATCCATGGAAACTGACTGAGGAGATGGGGGCGGCCACTGATGGAGTTAAGTAAGTGTTCACTACAGATGCAGGTGGCAAGGCACTTGGCGTGGCAGGTGGCAAATAATGATTAACTATGCTGGCTGCGGGACGGCTTCTGGGTATGGGAATGCGAGCGGTGGGCAGGGGAGGCAGAGCTGGAATCGGTGGCAAAGGTTGTACCGTGGGCAATGGCTGAAACTGATGACCCGTATAGATGCTGGGGGGACCAGAGGGAGCCGACGGCCGGTTGGGTCTGTCATAATGATAACCAGCCTCAGATCGTATGGGATTCGATTGCAACAAGATCAGCAGTAGGACCAGCACCGGCAAACGTTGAGGCGACATCTAAAAAGGAGTAAAAAGAGAGAGGGGAAAAGACAATTGTCAGTATCGCTTATGAGTTCATAACTGCTCAATCAATCTCATAAATGATTAATGAAATTCAAAGACGTTAGCATAATTGATGAAAATCATTTACAGTTTGCGGTTTTCTTTTTTGTATTCTATACTCTTTTCTTTTAGGAGGAATTGTTGACTATCCAACGCATTTTGTACTTGATAACTTATTATTGTTAAAAATTTATAAAATTTATTTATAGGGGAGGTACAGGTTGCAAAAAAAAAAATAAAAAATAGATATCATAGCTCAGATGTTCAAAAATATTTTCCCTAAAGGAAAAACTCGAGTTGGCTTAGGAGATTTAGCTCTTTTAGAGACCCAAGTTTTTCGTTAAAATGAGTCATTTAATGGCTGCAATATATGGCTGTATGAAACTGTTGAAGTCTTGAATGTTCTTCCTGTGAAGTGAATGTTATGGGACGAACAAAGCCATGGCGACCGAATTAGACGCTCCGATATGAGAGCGGCGTCATCTTCAAAAATAGCTAGAACCAACCGCAGAGCCCAAAACTCCGAAAAAAGACTTTTCAAAAAGGAAGAGGATATTTGCCACGATTCAGCTGAAACTTTTGGACCGATTTTGTTCAACGAGGTGCAAACGACGCAGAGTTGTCGTAATTCTCGTCTGAATCTCCAACTTTTAGATACCCAAATCTTTTTACACTAAACTACAAAACAAATATTTTTTCATTTTCAAAGTGCCGGCATTTTGTCAAACAATGATTTTTTTCTAAAGACAAGAATTTCATCGAAACTAAACAAAAATCTTTGTTTCTCGAATCATTGGCGAACTTTTTTTAATACCTCTTCGCAGTTCAGAAATATTAAAAAAAAAAATATATTTTTTATTCGTTCACTAACTTTTAATTTAAAAAAAAGCAATTTGAAAAATCTTTTTTGTATTCTATCTGTGAATTTAAGAAAAAGCATCTAAAAAAATCAGCGCAACTTGTACCACCCCTAATGGTATTTTAAAATTAATTTCAGCTTGGACAAAAGGTCGGTGTTGATGGTGTTGGTCGGTGGTAGGTAGTGTCTCCTTTCTCGTCTGTGCCAATGTTTTGATACACTTAAAAAAACTTGTCTCAATGGTAAGCAATTTCGACCAAACTTTGCAGATCAGCTTGAAAACATTTGATATAAACAATGACCGTGTTTAAGAGCGCTTGTTCAGAACCAAACACTTTTTCCTCAATTTTCCCAACGATCATTTCAATGGCGGCTACAAGAAGTATTCATCCGATTCGGTTGGTTCCGGCATATTAGTAGCGTGCAGAAGAAGACTTTGTGCAAAATTTCAGCTCGATAGCTTCAAAACTGAGGGACTAGTTCGCGTGGAAACATGCAGACGGACAGACAAACGGACAAACGATTCAGTTCGTCATGCTAATCAAGAATATATATACTTTATGTAGTCGGAGATGGTTCCTTCCATGCGTTCCAAACTTCTGGGCAAAAATATAATACACTTTTCAAGTGTGTAAAAATAAGAAGCTATCTTCGGCTCGGCCGAAGTTTATATACCCTTGCAGCACGTTAATTCATATAGATGAAAATTTTAAATTATTTAATTCAACAATTTAATTTTCGCTTTGAACAAAGTTAGCCGCGAGATTTCCCAAACTTAAGCAGTGGCAGCTTTAAGTATTCGTCAAAATTGTGATAAAAAGCAGGGACCGTAATCATTATAAGTTTTAAAATAAAACTTACTCCATAATGATTATTTTTGATTTTTAAATCAATTGCTCACACCGTAATGATTATTTTTGATCAAAATAAATAAAACTCAAAAATAATGATTATTGTTGAGTTTTATTTTTTTTGCTTAAAAATAAAACTCACCAAGAAATTACGGCTGTACCATAAGGAATTTTGGAAAGTTTGAAGTATATTCTTAATAAATGAAGCAAGACGAACATTTAAAATGCAATTTTAAGTTAAAATAGTTTCTTATACTCTGTACCGAAGGTACATAGAGTATATGAAGTTTGTGCATAAGTATGTAGCAGAGAGAAGGAATCACATCGGACCCTATAAAGTAAATGTATTCTTGATCAGCATCAACAGTCCGTCTGCCTGTATGAACACCTAGATCTCAGAGATGGTGGTAAGAGAAAGAAGTTTGACATGTATGGGACAAATGCATCTTTTATCTGCACGCAGATCAAGTTTGTTTCAAATTTTGGACACGCCCCCTCCCGCCCCCGCAATTTGGAAAAAACGTTATATCTCCTACACTTGTGAAGATAGTCGATTTGTATCTTTTAGAGATAGTTAGTAATTATCAAAATGAATCGATGCCGAAGAAATGATAAAGATCGGATGAACGGTTCTCAAGTTATGAGCAAAAAAGTCAACCAAGCCCCCGCTACCCACCCTAAAAAATGTTGCATTCTTTTCAGATGGTCACCCTAAGGAACGCAGGAACACTGTTAAACATGTTTTTAGCAATGAGTAACGGTTATATTATAACTAATCGGTTTAGCGGTAAACGAGGACCAGACGAAATACCTAGTGTGCTCGAAACAGAAGTACACACAACTTGGGCAATCTGTTGCAACGGGAGAGTACAACTTTAATGTTGTAGAGTTCTTTGTCTACCTCGGAACGATGATAACCGGCGACAACAACATCAGCCTGGAAATTCGAAGAACAATCACGCTCGCAAACCGATGCTATTACGGGCTAAGCTCAAGAGCAGAACCTCAAGCGAAGAACAAAAATAGCGCTATATAAGTCGCTTATCATCCCAGCCCTGCAATACGGCGCTGAAGCATGGATGTATGGACCTTTAAAAGTTGGCGAGGACTTTCGCATCCGAAGGAATGACGAACTGTATGAGCTCAATGGGGATACTAGTCTGGTCAAGCGCATAAAGCAACAGTGGCTGCGCTGGCTGGGACATGTAACCCGTATGAATGATCAAGCTCCAGCAAAAATGGTCTACAAGAGGAATGCGAAAGAACTGGTACAATGCAAGGTGGGAAGACCACCTCTAAGGTGGGACGACCAGGTGCGGAAAGGCATTTCCAAGCTTGGCGTGAAAAAATGGTGCCAGCTCGCACCATTATAGATGACACATGTGACTCACAAAACGATTTTTCTTGGGAGCTGACATTGGATCCCAAAAAAAGTTTCTACGCGATGCGGTATCTATATTGTAGTGTCTTTGGTACAAGCCATCTATCTACAAAACTGAGGAAGATATAACGTTTTTTCAACATTGCGGTAGCGGGCGTGGCAAAAAATAAAAATAAACTTGATTTGCCTGCAGGTATGAGAAGCATTTGTCCCATACATGTCAAACCTCTATCTCTTACCATCTCTGAGATCTGTTTGTTCAAACGGACGGACGGACAGACAGACAGACAGAAGGACATGGCTATATCGACTTGACTGTTGATGCTGATCAAGAATACATTTACTTTATAGGGTCCGATGTGATTCCTTCTCTCTGCTACATACTTATGCACAAACTTCATATACTCTATGTACCTTCGGTACAGAGTATAAGAAACTATTTTAACTTAAAATTGCATTTTAAATGTTCGTCTTGCTTCATTTATTAAGAATATACTTCAAACTTTCCAAAATTCCTTATGGTACAGCCGTAATTTCTTGGTGAGTTTTATTTTTAAGCAAAAAAAATAAAACTCAACAATAATCATTATTTTTGAGTATTATAATCATTATTTTTGAGTTTTATTTATTTTGATCAAAAATAATCATTACCAATGAGCAATATTAATAAAACTTACAAAATAAAAATCATGGTGGATTTCCATAGATTATCATAAAAGAATAATTCTGGTATCAAAGGTTTTCTTCTACGGCTATTCCAAGTGCGTGATTTTTTGGTTTAAAAATACACAAAATAATCATTATTTACGGTCCCTGATAAAAGAAATAAAAATTCATAATATGAATTTCATATCCGTAAAGTAAGTTTTTAGACTTTACCAAATTAACCTAAAAGTTTTTCTCACTAGATCGAGTTTACTAATCGTAACTATGGCAGCTACATGGTATAGTCATACGACCTGCTGGTTCCCACAAATGTGCAGAATACTTGGGCAGCGTATTATGGGTATAAAAATGATCAAAAAATGAAAATTTGGCTAAGTAGACCAAAGTGGGTATTTTTTCGGTCTTATTTGACCAAATTGTTAGCCTGTGGAACCATAGTTAAGATTTAAAGTAATGCAAAATCTAGCTATTTAGCAGTATTCATCAAAAATTGTGCAAATTTTCCGCTCATGTGAACTTAGCTTTCTGCCAAGCCTTATAAAGTTATGCCTTTGGATACAGGTTGGTCCATTTAAAAATTGAAATTTAAATTTGCTATAAAAAAGTGTGGCTCACTTTTTGAGAACATTTTCTTCACATATGTCAGCAATGGCACCTCTAATATCGTTTTCAACTCAGCAATTGTTTCAGGATTGTTTGCATAACACTTGTCCTTGACCGCTCCCCAAAGATAATAGTCTAACGGTGTCCAACCATATCCCACCATATCTTCTGATTATTCGATTTGCGAAAATAGGGCACAGAAGATCAATTGTGGAGTGCGCTGTGTGGCGCCGTCTTGCTGAAACCAAATATGTCCAAGTGTTCCGCTTCAATTTCCTCGAAGAACAAATCACTTAAAATTGCGTGCCGAAACAATTGAAAATGTTTTCAAAAATTGGGTAGATCGAATGCCAAGTCAGCTGTGGTGGTCATTTTGACCGAAATTGTTTTCCATAAATAAAGACATGAACCAACCTTTCCAATAAATGTTCCAATGTTTCTTTCCAATGAAAAATATTGAGGAAACTTGAAGGAGGACTCTTGGTAGAGAAGATCTCAGTAAGACGGCTTATAAGAGTTTGTTGGAAGAGAGAAGTGGTTGATCACGGGCTAAGAACTAGAAGAAGAAGATAATATATAGGTACTTATTCTATTTTTGTTTTGTTTTAAGAGCTCCGATTTCTTGTTGTTAAACGCAGTCAATATGTAGTTTTTAAAAATCGACAAATGACACCTTCATTATCTCGGTAGACTGGTTTATTTGTAAGGAAGGTTTCTTTTTTTTAATATTGACATTATCGATGATCTTAGAACAAAATATCAATCAATCAATTAGATATTTTTAAATATCCAGCATCACTAGACCAAACCTTAGAATCTAAAATTTTTTAAATTTCAGTTTTAAATGAAAATTTTAATTTTCCCTTTCCCGCTTTTAAAAAACACTTTACCCATGGTGGAATTAAATCAGGTGAAGCCATTGGAGTAGGTTTTCCTTATTGGGGTACCAGCTGAATGATAAAAATCGAAGGGGCTGTCAACGTGCTCTAACATGATCATTAGACTGAACGTGCCTTATATGAAAAAATTTTTTTTGGAAATGTTCTGTTCCTCAATGCGCAAAAAATTCGTAATATTTTCTAGTTAACGTAATGAAAAACAAAACTTGGAAATTCGTAGTTTTAGTGCTGGCGCCGTGGATTTAAAGTTGCTACATCAAATTTTGATTTCCCCTTTTTCATTTTACGTTTTCATGCCAAACGTTTTGGTTCAAGTTAAAAACGGTTGATGTGCCAGAAACAATCGACCGTTAGATAAAGTGGTCCCTGGGCGTAGGCATTTTTTACCCAAATATTCCATGTTCCGCTAGCTTTGTTCGCGTAGAATTCTTCATAATTTGACCATTGTCCAAGAATGAAATAAAGTGTTGAGCAAATTTCAGCGCTGTGCTTTAAAGGTTTTGTACTAATCATCGATATGCATATGAGCCGAACACCAAACCAAAACTAAATTGGCTTCCTCACTGAAGCAAATTTTCAGAGGAACAGAACATTTCAAAAAAAAAATTCCCATACGATTATGTTCGGTCTAATGTTCATACTAACGGGTATGAACGACCCTACCTTGTTAATTATACCATGACTTTACCAATCTAATGCATTTGCTTTTTCCCTCTGTCAGAGTATGTAAGAGTCACCTTCTTAAAATGTTCGTGTTTGTGTTGTTGTATATTTCGTTATTTAATTGATTTAATTTGCGGCGCGCGTTTACAGTAGTTAAAGCCAAGTCAAGCTGTGGTCTGCTGTTGGTAATTGGCGTGATATTTCATGCATGGATTGTGTCTCGTATATTGCCCAAGGCGGCGCAATAGCTTCACCGCAGCCAATCGACTTAATAAAGCACAACTAATTAGCTGGGTAAGAGACAGAGAGAGATGCGGAACGGTGATCATCCTAAAGTGCAATAGTTGAGGGCGTTATCCGTGGACATTATCGACGCTTAAACGGTGCTCGGAAACTAAACACAAATAGGCGGGCGTCTAATGATATTAATCAAATAGAAGTCGCCACCAGAGTTGCTGCTAAACATTGTACTCGGCAGTGGCAGGTTCAACTTGGGGGCCATGGTTGCATGGCTGGAGTAGGCGGAGTGTGGTCAGAGGCACCTTATTGTAGTTGCTGTTGTTGTTTCGCGTGGGCGTCAATGTTGAAGTTGCTTTAGTGCATGGATACATTTTTCACTTCGCCGACTGTGTTTACATAAAAGGCGTTTAATTAAGTCATTAACCATGCCACGGCAAGGATCAGATAAGCCTGGGGAAACACATGTGTTGATAGTTAAGGGTATAAAAGTCAAATTGTGTGTGGGGTGGGAATTAGTTCAATTTAGAGAGAGCTTAGGATGATTCTTTTGGATGTGAGTTGTAGCAAGTTTGTTGCCCAAGTCTTTTGTTGTCATCCTTTAGTATCAAACATAAATCACCCAGAACTGACCAAAATTCACGTAATTCTTTTCATCTGGAATCTTATCGCAACACAAATAGATTTGTAATAAATTATGCGCTCCATGCACTCGATAATAAATCAATAAATCTTGGCATACGCAACTTTTTGTTTGACTCCAAGTCTGGTTTTTCCATCCGTTTTATTTTTTGCATACGCAAAAAACGCACTTTTTTGCTATAGCAGCGTGTGCCAAAATTGCATAAAATGCTTAACTATAGTTGCTATAAAGAGCTGGGGGCGGGGGGTAGGGCAATTCAGCAAAGAGCTCGTTGGGGTTGTCGTCTGTGTCGAGCAGATGGAAAAAAACACATGCCACAGAAAATGAGACATGAGACAGGGTAAAAAAAATTACTTTAAATTAAATGTTCCATGGGAACCTGAATATCCTCTTATTCGTTTTAGTTAGATTCTATAATCGAAGCCCCTACCCCTGTTCCCACCCCACTCCCTGCATTATTCACTTTCAAGCCACTTTGGCCCACAGACGGTTTCGCGGTTTCGCTTGCATGTTGTGGGCCACTTCGAACTCAATGAATGAATTGCATTGATTGAGCGACTCACGCACTTTGGTTTGCAGCTTACTTTTTTTGGGCCTGGCCTGGTCCACATCTCACCGCTCCTGCTGCCAACCAAGAAAAAATAAACTGTGTCAACGTCGACTTGATTTGTTGATAACTTTTGCTTGGCACTTTATGGTCCACCGATTGCATCAGAGAGGGACCGAGAGAGAGAGGCTGGCGCTTATTTGGAGAACGGAAATTAGATCTCTTGGCAACTGCATAATTAAAATCCTTGCGTGTCTCAGCTAAAGGCATACAGTTTGGGCCGTAAAATGCAATCAGTTAGCCAGTAGCCAGGATGTCACGTCATACCCTCGAGTTGTGCAATCTATTCCCAAATTGAAAGTGCGTTTGGCTTTTAAATTGAATGCTGCTTTTTGGGTCGTTTTTTTGTAGGTTGCCGTGGGGCGTTTCGTATAATTTTAATCAAACCAGTTTAATAAACTGGAATAATTTGCCTTCGCTACTTAGATTTTAGATGAAACTTGGGAGTTGAGATTTGGGTTGATGGTAAATTAATCATTCAACTGGACATCCCTAAAAAAACTGCATTTTCAATCAGAGACTGCGGAAAGAGACTCACGAAACTAACAAAAATCACTATAATTAATGTTCCACCAAAAGCAGTTGCATGACAAATGTTGCGTATACGCAATGTGGACTGACTCTGAAAAATAAAAATGGTCTTAGAGTTTAAGTGGGTGGATTGGAGAACACTGAATACCCTTTGTCCAAAGGGATTGGCGGTTAAAATTGAATAAAACCGTAAGCGGCGTCAACTATGGGGGCAATGTGTAATCATAGTGTAATTTTGCAATGACATTTGCATATAAATGGTTCTAAAAAATTTTTCTTTTGCACATTTCCAATATTTTTGGAAATAGCTATTTTAAACACGCAATTCTGGATTTTTTCCTAAATGTAGCATTGAAGCTTGGAAGACAAGATGTAATGACTTCAAAAAGCTTCAATCATTCAACTTTTAGCAGGTTCTAGGTCCAGGTTATACATTTTTTTGTTCATTACTTTTGTAAAACAAGGCACACACACCTCAAAGGAGTCTGGTGGACTATATAGCTATTTAATAATTTACCACAAAAGTAAAAAATCTTGTTTAAAAACTGTTTGCAATTCTAGTGCTTATATAGTTAATTTGTATTATTGCATTTCCTACTTGTAAATTATTTCTAAATAAGCAAATGGTATTTTTGAAGCAACACAAAGTGCTCAAGTTGTTCTAATTGTTTCTGAATTACTTAAAGAAGGATGAGGCGTTCTGAGTCATGGGGTGTTTTTTGTTTTTCGTTTAGTCAAGTGTCTTCCTTTTTGTTACCTAACTTTTGACAAGCAACCGATCAGTCAACATGTTCTTAAAGCACGGAATCAAACCGAAACGAATTTCCGTTCCGGTTTCGGTACGTACCGACGCAAACTTTCGGTTTCGGTTTTCGGCAAACTTTGGTTCTGCTTCTGTTTCGGTATTATTTTGGTATCGTACTGGTACGTACCGGTAAGGACCGGCAAAACTAACAGAAATTTTAAAACTGAAGTCCAATCAAAGTGGGTAAGCAGCACAGTAAGCAAAATTATACATGTTTGTATTTATAAGATGATTAAAATGATATGATATTATTAACAATGTCTTCACCAAACTTACTTAAAATAAAAAAAAGAAATTAGTTACAAAGAAGGTAAATTAATGATTATTGCTAAGAAGCATGATAGTCCATATGATTTCTTTGCGCAGTCAAAATTAATTTCACACCGGCAAATAAAAGTTTTGTGTAGCTGGAACAGCAAAAATATGACAGTTCATACAATTCCGGAAACTTTGTCGAATTATCTGATCACCATTTAAGTACATTATATTTATTTTGTAAAAGTTTTAAGTTCAGGAAAACCTTGATTGATGCCATTAAGCTGTTTTGTGGAAATACCAAAATATTTGTATTGTCCCGTTTCTTTTCATAGAAGTTCATATGAAAATCGACTTTATCTTCACCATCAGACAAAGAAGTTGGGTCAGAGCTGCTTTCCTCATTTAGTTGCAATTGAACAAAAGTGGTTTAAATTCTTGAATATATATCAGTCAAAGATTCTGTTCAGAGGTTAGCATGACATTATATCAAGGGTCTAAGAAAATGCCACATAGGAATGCATTGTTTCCAAAGAGACAGGTCTCGCGTTTTTCTATTTCACTTAACAAAACTTTTGCTACGTCAAAAACCTTTTTTTATTTGAAGCCAACTATTTAGCCAAACTGCGTAAAAATCCGCCAAATCTAATCTCGTTTCTCAGTCTAGTGGTTATACTCAGAATCGAAACCGTACCAGTACAACGTTCAGGTTCTTTTCGGTCTTTTCGGTTCTAAAAATATCGGTTCTCTGATACCGGTATACCAAGACTTAAGAATATCGGTTCACTTTCCGGTTCTGAGTTTCAATCGGTTCTTTTCTGTAAACGGTTCCGGTTCCGGTTCGATTCCCTGTCTTAAAGTTTGTGCACCAAAAACCGAGCCGGCTGCCATCAATCAATATAAACTTTTTATTGAGAATAAGAAAACAATTATTTTTTCTCGATTTAATAAAGAATACTTGCTGAAAAACTCGAATTTTAAACTTTTAAAAGGGTGGCTCATAAAACCCCACAAATTTTCAAAATGTCAAAAAATCAATTTTTTTACAAAATTAAACGAAAAACAACAAAATCTTCAAAAACTAATGATGTGAAAGGTTACATGCATCTTTTAACTAAAATACAAAATGTACAAAACGAAAAAATATTTAGGGTGTTCAACAGCCCGCGTAAAAGTGTAAAGCAAAAAGCGTAAACTCCAAAAGTTTACGCCACAACAACAAAACACATGAGAAAAAATTTACGCTCTTTTTGCTGCCCTGGGGTATGTTTACAAAATCAGTGTAAAAGTGTAAAGAGAGTAAAGTGTTGAAGTGTTGTAAAATTATTCAAAGTAACGATAAAAAGTACTCGGGTTTGAGATTTTTCTCTTCAAAATATGCGGTCACCCCTAGAATAATTAAATTTTTTTTGTCAGTTTAACTGCATCTGGCCAGTAAATCAATTGAGACATCTTCCCCAAAATAGCTGTCTGTAGCTACACCTCAAGAGCCGTCATCACCTACTGTAAACATTGTTGTAGTTTCACTTATTGATGCAGCTTCCCCAAACTACCCCAAACAGAAAAGTGCTCCCTGTAACTCAAGTTCCTCTTGGGGTCGAAATGCATTCGACAAAAAGCATGGGGCCGCACAGACCCATTGCTCATTGAAAAATGGTAGCTCATTGGTTCGCCAGTTGACTCATTTGGGCACACAGAACTTGGATCCTCGCCGCCAGCATGCAACTGCTGTAAGAACCTCCATAACGTCGTCTACCACTTCATCGACAGCATCATGGTTGTATCTGAAGATTTTTTATATATTCATATTTCTTCATTTAGCTTGATTTATACACTAACAATCAATGCTTTAAAAATACGAATTAAACTTTGACACACACAAGTAACAGAAAAACTCACAGCTTGTCAAAAACCGCTGATTTACGCCAAAAATTACGAGGGCAAACCCTTTAGGGGCGCTCAATAGCTGCGTCGCGTAAATTTACACATTTACTTTTTTACGCGGGCTGTTGAACACCCTAATTGATTTTTGCTATGATCACAACACCCCATCTTTCCCTACTTATAATATTGGATAGTTTTTCGAATTAGTGTCATGTATTTTTTAAAGAAGTTTTACAGAAATTATATTTTTCTTGGGTTCGCTTTAAGCTTCAACCTTTGCTGTAGAGACTTGCAATACCGGAACGAATTTTAAGTGGAGACTTTGTAGCTTAAATTGTGAATGATCTGTATAATTTGGACTCAACCAGAGAATTAAGTCGATTTATCGAAACTTATGTTTCGGTAAAAGGTTATGTTTTGATTCTCAAATTATTTTGGTATTCGGTTCCGTCATTGGTATTGCAATTATCGGACTTCTAAGAGAAGATCAAATAGTTACTAGCTTTTCCCAAAAGCCAGCTTGAAATCTTTTACGAGTTCTATTATCACGTTTTAAGTAAATCTTCTTAATTTGTAATTAAAAAATTTATTTCTCATATTATATATTATATATATATTCAGTCGGACAACCTATAGAAAACATTTTCTAAGCTCTTTTCTAATATGGAGACTTTGGAGAGTTGACTTGTAAGCTTGTACAGATGGTCTCCAAGCTTTACAAGGCAGATTTTTTACTCATTTTCAAAAAACAGAATTTTAACTGGTTCGGAAACGTTTTTGTTCTATTCTTCTCTAAAGTCACTTTACCCTTTCCCACAAAGTGTGCTCAAAAAAGTTATCAAACCGAACGACAAGTTTTTAATTACCAGCTCCAGCACCAGACCCACTCCGCACTTTCAAATGCGTAAACTAGTTGGCTGGCCAAAAAGACAAAAACCACAAAAAAATAAGACATAAACGCAACCACTGCAGATTTCAGATTTCAATTAAAAATCTTGGAAACCCCAGACCCAGAGCAAATCTTTAAGCATTAGGGTGTGCCCGGGCCGGGTCTGGTGTCTCTCTTGATGAGGTCTGTGAGCCTGCGAAAAAAATTTGCGTAAGTTGCCGCCTGCCTTTCCAAATGGCTTCCAATCTGGCATCTTGGTAACGCAATCTCGGCCTGACCAAGGCTACCTGGGCAACACTTTGAAGCTGGGAATTTTACAACGCAAAATTGATTGACTTGAGGCGTTTTGCTACGCATTTCGCGCCAAACACTGCTAATTGATGTCGTTCACAAGACCCGCTGCACAGGTTGCAACATCTGAGCAAAATTCCTACCAAAAATTGTTGGCGTGGGTCTTTTGCTACTCACAATGTTAATTTCGAGCAATTAATCCTAATAATTCTTTATTTTTTTTTGGTGGCCATTAAAGCGGGTGTTCAGGTGAGCGTAATTATGTATTTAGAGAAATATTTGAAGCACTGGCGTCGAGGCGGGGGCGGGGGGGGCGGCCCGCCCGGGCGGCGGGGCGGCTTTTGAGGGCGTGAGTTTCAGGGGCGGGGGGTTTGGGGCGCTTAGGGGCGCAAATTCAGGGGCGGTAATAATCAGTTTGATTATTCTCTTAAATAAGAAAAGTGGTTTTCGAAAGTGATTTGACTGCGTCTTTTAATATGGAGAACGTTGCGATCTGCTGATTTCTGTTCGCGTCCTCTTTCGCGATTTCATAAAACCTGGGTACAGGAGTTGGTCTATTTTATTGAAGGTAGATTGTAAAATCGTTCGGTTAGAACGTGATAGGAACTTTTGCAAAATAATTCCTCAAATTAAGGCCTACGTCATTCCTAATCAAAACAGCGTACGCCCTTTTGTTCAGGAAGTTTTTGATGGAAAGAATTAGAAAACTTAATTGTAGTTAAGGGGGGGGGGGGAAAATCCACCCCCCCCCGGGGGGAACACCCCCGGGCCCCAATGTTTTAATAATTTTTTTTGGCTTCCCACTAAAAAGTGTAAAACTGATAGTTGGCAAAATAAAAGTGGTCACTAGGTACCAAGATAGGGCTGTAAGACCGACGACCCATTTATTTCATGTTTCGTGTGCTTAAAAACTCTGACTGAGCGCGTGACAGTTGCTGTATGTGTGTAATTGTATTGAGTTTGGGACACTCCTGATTCAGGTTTATGCAGGGTTTGGTTCTACACACAGGTACACAGCCTTGATTTCCGTCTGACCCCTCCTTAATCTCTATGCTCTACCCAGTTCAAGGCAAACCTGAGTACGCAGTTTAATACACATTTTCAGCATTTATTCTAATCAAATGCTACAACATTGCATACAACACTTGACCACGCCCACACATGCGTTAACCGAGCGCAAACCCAATTTGTATGTTGTACAGAGCAGAATGTATTGCCTAATAATTTGCATTAAATGACAAGCCGACTTGGCCTAGATACCAGCTTAAAATCTTATAATAATAAAAATGTTTTCCATAAGTAAGACAGGTGCTAAAAGCACCAGAACATGGCAGTCAGTTGTCTCACAGAAAATAGTAGGGTAATTAAAACGATTTATTTGCATGAACAGTTTCCGTCAAGTTTGTTGCCCAAGTCATTTATTTCGGAAGAGCGGTGGCATTTAATCAAGCAATTAAAACTAGGTTACAAAATGTCAAACTGAGCACTATTAGTGCAAGAATGATGTCAGGAGAAGGCTTTTAACTAATTGCCCTGGAGTGTCAACCAAATTGGATTTTGGCATACAGGCGGAGAGGAGGCGGTGGAGGCGGCAGAGGCGGGGCTGTGGCGCATTCTAACGCCTGTTGACATATCACGAACTGTTTGTTGTTGTTTTCGAGAAATGCAAATTCAACTGATAAATTTGCATTGAACTCGCCAATTGGAATTGAGTAATCTTTTGGGTAGGCCAGGGATTCGTAGGAAATTGAAAGGCATGCGTGACTGACCGAGTAACTGACAAAATACAAACATTGATTTGAATTACGAACTAGCCAAATCCAAGCACAATTATAATTTGGCAATTTTGTGAACTTTTGAACTGTTATTGAACAATATTTGGCTGTAGGGCAAAAGCAAACAATGAATTGCTGTAAGAAGAGAAAAATGAGAAAAAAAAACTACAAAATTAATGAACAAACAAATTTTTGGGAAATTTATGGGTCATTAGGCGAGACTTTATCTAATCTCATGGTCTCAAAATGTAGGTACACAAAACCCTGTTGAAATTTAGTTTTTCGGGGATTTTTTGTGTTAATTGTGTATCATTTTTAAGTGCAAAAATTACCTTTACCTTTCTTGAGTCATCAATTAAAGTATGACAAGATATTATAGAATCGCATTCTTTATCAATTAAAGTATATGATTTCAATGACTAGAAGCTGATTTCTCATGAGCTTTCATTTCATATCAATGGCATCTTTTTTTCATTTTAGAATACTTAAATCAGGGCTGCAAACCGCTTTGGAGTCGGAGACTCCGGAATTTTCGAGAAGTCGAAAACGAAACTGAACCGGAGCTAAACAATTTTTTCTTTCCGAACCCGAACCTGAACCAAAGCAAAAAATAGTTGAAAAGGTTTCGGTTCAAAAAATATGTTCTATTACATTTTTTTTCAAGCTGCAATAAATGTCAAGTTTATCATTTCCCACAATTTTAAAGTCTTGGAATAAAAAACTGGCAAAGAAAAATTTTATAATATTAAAAAGGAACTAATAAATAAAAGCTACAAAAATGGAAAAATATGATTATTTATCATTTTTATCTTCTGATGAAGATGAAACGCGATCTTTATTCTTTAAAGTTTTGGAAAAACAATTACTTAATTAATTTTTAATTTTGCAATAAAAGATAATAGTGAAAGATTGCTGGAAGACACACTAACGATTTGCGTTATTTGAGGAAAGAGAAATTGGCCCACTTACACAGAAAGACCGAAAGGGGGCACACACATACCCAACGTCTACTGTCAATTTGGAGCTTTCTGTTATGTACTTGTGGCGCCTTTAGAATTCCCAAACAGTCATAGCAATGCTGGCATGAGATGACCTCCGACAACTTGCAAAAGAGATGTAAAGCCTGCTGATCAAGGCTGGAAATCTCAAAAATTTTGCAGAAGGTTTAGTCCGGGGTTCGAACCCGTTGTAAAGGCTAAGGTTCGGTTCTCGGACCGGTTCCTAAAACCCCTGAACCCAAGATTCTGGTTCGAACCTTGGTTCGCTTGAACATAAGAAAATAGTTTCCATTAATTAATACTTATTGTTTAAAATAATATTTTTTATTTCAATAATGAAATTTTAGTTATTAAATTCATTAACTGACATTTTCAACATGTGAGAACTGCTTAGTTTAAGTTAATGAGCATTATATCTTCTAAGAGCTATTCATCTATACGAGCTCTTAGATCAGAAAAAACTGATACCTGAGTTGCTGGAACAGCAAGTATAATCAAAGCAACATTTCTTAATATACTAATGTATGTATGCTCGGTGACTAGATCAAATGGCTTATATTATACGAATTTAACCTTATGTTCAAAACAGTGTCGATTTCATTCAAACGGCTTCATTCCAAGTTATCTAGAAACCAATTTATATAAAAAGCCAGACAAGCTTAGTGCAAAGCACAATCGTTTTAATAAAATATCTATAGATTTCCAATATTTCCCGAACCTAATTTTTTGAAAAAGTGGAAGGGGTTCGGCTCAGGACCGTTTAGCAGCCTTGCTGCTGATGATAAAACCCCGAGGTTCTTGAAACAGCTGTACAGTCGACCAACTTCCTTTATGGCGTCTTGTCTTAAAAGTTATGAAGACACATTGACTTAGAATAAATAGACGGAACGTTTGCGAAGTCGAATCCGTTTCTGTTAGAAATAAGTCAACTGTTTGGTCTCACTTAAGTTCTCAGAGTGCATTTGGGAATATGTCCGGCTCTGTCTATTCACTGAAATTTCCAATGCGGAATCTTTCTATCGCTATTGCTTAACATCGCTCAAAATTGAGCAGCGTAATGGTGTTGAACTGGAGCCTGCTTTAACGTTCGATGATCTAATCTCGAATATTATATAATCAAGCCTTTAAATTGAAAATAAAAAAAAAAATTTCCTGAACCCCGTTTCGAACCCGACCTTCTGAACACACCCTGTAAACCCGAACCCAAAAAGTTTCAATGAAGAACATATTGTAATATTCTCTGAAGTTTTTGTTTGTATACTTGAAAAATATATTTCACAGTTCGACAAAATACAACTATTTTTAAAACCCCGGCATAAGGGCCTTGAATTATGACGACATCTGTAAAATTTTAATTGGCATACATATGTATAAAGAAATATAAAAATAGTCCCTTAGCAATCTTGCCCTTAAATTTCATTATAATATCTCATTTTCAGATTCCCAAATTCTTTGCTATTTCGAACCAGGTTTTTGACCGGATTTGCTGTCCAAATCGCAAAACTTTTGCGAAAGTGAGCTGTTTACTATTTTTCTTTTCATTTTAACCATTTATTCAATCCAACTTAGCTCAATGTTCATTTTCCATCATTAGCACATCGCCCCCAGGAGACTAGGGTCAGTTTCGGTCTTCACCTTTTTTGGACTGCCGCTGAGATCAATCAATTTAGTGTCTAGTCAACAACATTGGCTTCTTTTCATTGTGTTTACGTTTTGATTTTTCTTTTTTTTTGTTTGTATCTATTTATTAATGCAAAAAGTACTTTCAATTAATTCCGTTTTGAAGTTGGATTTCACCATTTACAAGTGCATGCTGTAACTGTTCCAGTGCTTTGCGATTGAAAAAAATGTTGCTTAATTTGTAAATTGAACGGTGAGAGCAGGAAACGCCCTTAAAGGCGCCTTGGATTTGAGCTGGAACATGCCACTTGCTCTTGAGCGCAATTAATTTTCTTAATTAGTAGAATTGTCTGTAGGCTATATGTCATATCAAGGTGCAGTTTTAGCGTACACCGTTCTCATTTGTTTCACCTGTCTCCGCATCAGCCTGCGGCAACTTGTCATAGTTTTGGTAAATTAAGTACTTTGTTTTAAGCCAAATCTAAGTGAAGAAGAAACTAAAAACAAATGTACATTTAACTTGGTTCATTAATTTTGCAAAATGTTTTTTTTACCTAATGGGCTTGTTTAATAGTGTTAATTAAAATGACCAAATGATAAGCTAATGGCATAAAAATATAATAAGTCAAGAAGAATTTTACATACTCTAAGAATTCTTAAATAAATTGTTCGACTGTTTTTAATTACAAGTTTTTCACACATGAACTCCTTCTCATAATTATAAAGCCTTTTCCAATTTGTGTTTGTGGTGTCATAGTTAACATATCCCAGGCTAAAGAAGCCGTCGTGTCGGCTCGATCAATCAGCTTAATAGGCATTGAAACATTGTTGATAGCATCGCACACTTGCTGTGATGTTTGTTGTTGATGCTGTTGCTGCTAGTTTTAGTATTGTTTTGGCTCATGGCTAATGGCTGTGTCTAGCCATTAAATGCCAATCAACAATGAAGAATTATATCACTTCAAACCCAAAGTCTTCTACTTATTTTTGGCAAATTAAAAGTCGTGGGAATCCAATTTGCATATGCTAATCTGATAGATTGCGGTAGAAATTTTTTATTTTTTCGGCGAATTTTTATTTGCGACCATGGTCAATGCCATTTTCGAAGAGCGGTTTGCAATAATTCGCAAGGCGGAAACAAATGCGACACATGGACCATTTTATGGCAGACAATAAATTATTTTTGTATGGTCAAGCCAACCCACAAACAAAAGACTTAGGCAGCAAACTTGCGAAAATGCATAATTTATGTATAAAATAGTAGCTACTCAGACTGGACACTTTTCCGCTCATGTTTGACAGTGTTTGCTTCAATCGACTGCACTTCTTCGCTCAGCATTGTATGTTAATTAAGCCAACAGTGGACCAACAGACCCACCGCAGACTAAAAGCCACTGAATTTGAATTTGACATTTTCAATTTACCAACTGCACTTCAATCGATGTCATTTCTGCTTACTCAATTAAAATTAATATGCAAATTTGTGCAGAGAGCAGAGACCGTCTAGACGGACGTCTGTCAGCCTTATTATAGAAATTGATTTGAAATTGTTATGGCAATTGTATAGACAGAGAGACAGAGTCATCTCATTAATTGTTATAAAGTTTCTACTTTGTTGCCTCGAGTTCAAAATAAGGAAACCAGATCTCTATTCTTAACATATTTAGCATAATTCATAAGAAGAAGCTCTAACAAAGAGCTTAAAAATGTTAAAGTGCAAAGAGAAACTGGTAACACATATTTTTTTGTATATGTTATATAAGAAATGCAAATTTTAATAGTTTTAGATAAATTGATGTTAAATGCTTTGTATAATTTTTGTTCAAAAAGCACCCATGGCTATTGACAGCAATAGAAGTAAATCAGTGCTCTTCATTACCTATATAAGCAATATAAGCAATCCTATTGTTGTGGCTGCGCCCTTTCGTTAGAACTAAGCAACAAATTTTTTTGAAAGCTTAAAAATTGAATATGAACAAACTTTATAAGGCTCGACGAAGTGATCTAACTGAACTGTTTGCTTTTAATAACTAAATAGAGAACTTTTAAAATTGTGGTTTATCGCAAATTTCTCTAAAATAAAATATGGTCATTTCGACAGTCGCGAACGCAACATTCCTAATGTGCAACAAATATAGAAAACTAAAAGATTTTTGTTCTTTATTAGTTTTTGGTAGCAGTACAGTTCAGTCGACTTGAAAAATCATGGGGCTTATCACGAGAACCAAAAAAAATCAGCCATTTACCTGTTACCTTAAGACAGCTTCGTAAACTTTCTTCGGAAACTTTAAAACAGATTAAATGAGAAAAACAAAATCAAGTGTTCCATTGAGAGAGTGTGCGAGTCTGTTGAATTTGTCGCTGTCACTTCGGTGAGCAGACAGCAACAAAAAAATTGATGCACCATTTTATGGGAGCTCTGTTTTGTATGATAACAATTGTATTTTGCAAAAAAAAGAAATAACAAATAAATTATTTGTACACTCTGAAAAAAAACGACCGGCAGAATTCTAGACCGATCGGGATAGAATTTATACCGTTTTGTACTTGTAATATCAAGTATGTTTTGGTCTTGAATGTATGTATGAAATTAAGTACGAAACATTCTAGAATAGAAAAACGACTGTTAAAATTATTTAAATGAGAACAAACGTTCTTGAATCAAGTACATTTCGAGCTTACAGTTAGCCTACAAATTTTAGATAAGATAAGCTAGTTTAAGTACAGAATTTCTTGGATTAAATACAGAATAGACTAACTATGCAAGCTCCAAAAAAGTGTGCTAGGAAAAATGCGAAGTATGCAAGTTGAAGTATAATTTTCCTTCAAAAATGGATTGTGGTTGACTTTACAATTATTAGACTTCGATGAAGAACCCTTTTGTACTTATTTTGAGAGTAAATCGGGGTTAAGACCATAACGAATTAATAGTATGACCAAAAAGATATAAATAGTTCGAAATGAAGTTAAAGTATCCCGAAACAGTCTTCAAACAAGTATTTCGGGCTTGAAAATATCGTACTTGAAATATGGATTTTGTACTTGAAACAAGTATTTTTGTGCTTACCTACTATTGATACCGTTCGTACTTGATTCAAGTACAAAGTTCTTAGTTTTTTTCTAAGTGTACTACAGCCAGGCAGTAGACAATTTCAAATTGTTTTACTCAGTAACTTGAGGCTCATTAATTAAAAAAAAAACATAACAACTTGAGCGTCCCTTACTGAAATAAATAGATGGAATTTTTTACAAATTTCTCTGCGAATATAAGGCCAGAGTCACCACTAACAGGTGTTCACACCTAAAATTATGGCAGATTTCCAGTGTGTCTAAATAAAGCCTTCCTTCTTCCTATACCACAACCGATTGCATAAAGTTCAATCCTCATTTGTAAATGGAAACATTTTAAACTTTATAAATAAATTGCTTACCAAAGCAGAGTAAGCAAATTTAATACGGTTCTCCAGAGCTTGAAATTGCGTAAATAAATTTCAATTAATACTGGTTCACTGTCCTAAGCTTAAAAAAAAAATTCCTAACTGTTTGTACTCATTGCATTTTTGTATGAATATATTTAGCACTTGTATTTTTTTTATTAGCCAAGTTCAAATAATATCAATTTCACAAATTTTAAACGAGATTGTTAAGTTACTTTTAAAAAGTTCGTATTTGTAATGTAATTTATTTTGACTGCATTTCCCCACACAAAGACAAATAAATGAAAACTTTAAAATTAATATTTTTACTTGGAATTTAACACACTAGCCTCACCTTTGTTATCTTTTGATAAGCGTTTATATCCACCAAAAAAAATATGTGTAATCCAAATTTATAGCAATCGTCACAGCTGCAAATATTTTAGAATCTAAGAATCAAATTTGAAATTGTTTAAACACTTGAAAGGATATTCTTCCTTGGCAGCACTTGCCACTGCTTAAGCACTTGTAATTTTTCTTAATTTGATAAACACCTACACTTCACTTCCGCTCGCTGTTGGAAATAATATCTTCTTGATATTTTCGCACGCGCGATGCTTACTGGTTGAAGCCGTTTGCTCCACTGACTTAGTTTTTATGCAACATCAAGTAGAAGTAGCCTTCGTCGTCAGTCGAAAGCCGAAGCTTAAAACGAAAGCAAAAACCGAGTCCAGGCGGCTATTGGTTTGTGTCTTGGCTAAAGCATATGCGGATCTCTAAAAACTTTGTATAAACAATTCATAGAATTAAATGCAGGTGATTGCCATCTTGTGGTGGTGACCTTTGTTTTAGCTAATTAAATTGGCGAAAAAATTTAAATTTAACGTTGTGTTAGGTGGCTTTGGGCACTCGGCTAAGCCAAGCCCGCCTAATCATACTGATTATTTATAGGCATTTAAATAAATCATGATTTAATGAACCATAAATTGTTTTTCTTTGCCAGTGGCAACAGTTTTGATTTAATTTTTTTTATAACTTTATTTGGACAATGCAAATTCAATTTTTTTTATCAACTCATAAACCATTGGCCAAGTGGCAGCCGAAGCATGTAAAATTTCATAATCACACAGACAAAGTGGAGGACTTTACCTAATGCTCAAGCAGAGTCTGGGCATGTCCATGTCAATGGCTCGACATCGAAGTGAGTGTGAATTATTGCACTTTGTCTTAACACGACTTGAAGTTGGATAGTTGGGAGACAAAATATGCACCAAATATGGGTAAATACTCGTACACGGTGCCGTATCTAAATGTCGAACATTTCACTTCTTCTTATGTAAAGTTTTTGAGGTTTTGTGCCAAATATGAAATGGGATTGGTTGAATTTCATTTCATTGAGCAAAAAGATCAAAGATATTATGTGTGTCTGTCTGTCTGAAAGACGGCACGTTCGGCTAGGTGGAGCATGTTGAACTGAAGATGAAGTTGGTAACAAAATATTGTATAGATTGGTAGTAACTGACTGAGAGTTTGATTCGAAAAGGGTCTAAAGGTTCTTCAATTGCTGAATTATACAACTTAGTTTTAAAAATTATCAAAAGTTAGTTACATTAAAAAGTTATTTATATTTTTACTATTTTTTATATTTCTTACATTTATAAAAAAAAAACATATTGAGATCTAATAAAAATTTATATTTAAAATTTCTCTCAAAATGTAAGTGTATAACCCACAGCGACTCTCTTTCGCTTCAATTTGCACACTTTCTTGTTTAAATATAAATCTCTTATTGCCAACTACTTTTAGATGTGAGGAGTTGATAATAGCTTATTGTGATGCCCAAATAAAAGCAACTTGTTTTTGTTGCTCTTGTTATTTTGTATTTTTTTTGGCTATTGCTGAACTTGAACTCGACTTTCAAATGAATATGTTTTTATGGTTTTTGGCGCTTATATGCTTGCGCCTTGTGAATTTAATCCAGACTAAATATTTTTGTGGTGGCACTTTCAAATCCAAGTGTTGACAGAGCAACTTTTGATTTCCTGTTTGATTTGCATTTATTTTTTCTTACCAAAATGCTTTGAAATCAATTTTGAAGTTTGCCACATTAGCACCCTAGAGTAATGTCTTGTCACCAGGCTGACAGCTCAATTGGTGGTTAATGTACGGCAGACACGCAACGGTATAATGGGTATGGGTGGTGGTGTTCGTGGTAAATGCCGTCAAATAATTCCCACCAAAAAACAAAGACCACAGATTCCAAGACGAAGGCGCACGTTCAAAGCAAACAAAAATTAGCTGCCTGTCTTTGGTAATTGCAGACAAAAGCAAAGTCAACATATGGACCCAAAGTTAACAGCAAAAGGAGATTGCAGCTGCTAATACATTCTGTTTTTTAACTTGAAAACCGATCCAACGTTGATGCAACAGAGCCAATTATGCAGGAAAGTTGAGAAATGTTTGTTTCTTACTCCTTTTAGTCCCAACTTCTTAGAAGGGTTTTCGATATTTCTTAAAATATCAATATCGTTAATATCAAAAATCCAAATTTTCAATATCGATATTTGATAAATCGTCTTAAAAAACATCGATTTATCGATATTTTCGTTATTTTCTAAAGCTTAAGAAAACTGAAATGCTTTGAAGGAACGTCTTCACCATAAAACTGCTAGTGTCGATTTTTAGAGACCGTTATGTCCAATCTATTCAACAGTTTCCAATATTTTTCAACACTGTACATTTTTTTAAAAGAACATTAATAGTGAGAGTTTATTTTTCTTTAAACCTTAAAAGCGTGTGCTCAAAGATACAAATTTCAATTTCAATATACAAATTTAGTTAGGCACATTACTTCAATCATATAAGTAAGGCTTCTGTTCAAAATGGTTCTGATTTCAAAGCAGTTCAAACGTATTTTGTTCTTGAAAAGTATTGTGACGAACTAAATTTGTATCTTACCCGAGTGTAGGCTTTAAAGACTTACAGATTATGCTTAGAAAAAATATCAAGTGAAGAATTTAAGAAAACCAGCTGCCTAATGTGTTCTACAGTCATTCAGACAGCATAAACAATTTATCCGTACTAGCTCTCCAATAAGCTTTTGGGTTCATGTCGATAATATTGTAGCATATTGCTGCATCCATACGAATATGAATAGTTCTTAATTGCGATTTTAGGTTGTATTACCAAATGTTTTATCAGGTAGGCATATTATCTGCACTTATGTATTAGCATAGTAACTTTTCCGATACATCGTTTATATAAATATCGATAAAATATTGACAACCCTACTTCTAATGGAAATGTTTTCTCTTAGCTCTTGATTTAAAGAAATTTGCGGCTACGGCAGGGACGACAAAGAAAGGCCCATCGATGCATCAAATGCACAGTATGCTAGCTTGTATGGAAACTGCATCGAGCTCATAACATCGACTTGAAACAATGGCCTTTTGTACCTGCATATATGAAACATCAAAACATCATTCATCAAAAAACGTTTATTGGCTTATGTTGAACGCATTGATGAAACATTAGGGTAAAAAGCTATCGTTTTGGTTTAAATCAAAATTACAAAAATTTGCAATCATAATTACATTTCTCATTCGTTCACCGCAACAATCGAACTAGATCAGTGGTGCCCAAAATGCCAAATGAAATGACCAAAAATAATTCTGCCGGCATCGCAACCGACACAGGCATTTCGCTCCGCTGAATTATCGGCCTTTCCGCCCCACTGTGCCCTGCCTTTAGAATTTTAAACATTGAAGCTTACTTGACAATTACCATCTATCAAATCTTTATCTAGAAAAATTCTCATTCCGAATCATGAGAATCTGAAATCATTATAATATTTTACAAATTTTGGTCCGCTTGATCAATACGTGTCCTTAACTATTTTCAAGCCGATTAACCGACACCTATCAAATCTTTATGATAATCTGAACCAGGGCTGCAAACCGGTCCGGAGCTGAACCGCTCCGGAGTCGGAGACTCCGGGATTTTTGAGAATCCCGAACCGAACCTGAACCGGAGCAAAAAAAAATTTCGCGGCCGAACCTGAACCCGAACCGGAGCAAAAAAAAGGTAAAAGTGGTTCGGTTCAGAAAAAAATTCATATTATTTTTTTCGGGCTTTACGTTTTGAATGTTCCTAAATTCTTAGAAAGTTCTTAGAAAAACGTTCTCACTTTTTATATTCAATTCCAATTACAATTTTTGTTTTTAATCCAAAAAACCTAATTTTGTGACCTTAAAACAAAAACAGCTTGCAAAGAGACAAATCGCTGAATTGTATGAACCTTAAAAGGATCTCATTAATAAAAGCATCACTGATTATTCTCAAGTTCATATTTTTATGATTATGAAAAGGAATCCTTAGCTAAAGAGCTAGAATATAAAGCATTAGTGACAAATACATAATAATGAACGACTTCGTAGCTTCATTTTGAGGAATTCCAAGAATGCCTAAAATTCTAATGTGTTAAAGGTTTCGATACAATGTTGCTACAATTTACATTCCTGTTTTCTGAGCTAGCAAAAACAAAATTATATCTGAACCCCGGTTCGAACCTGAACCTAGGTTCACCGACCTTCTGAACCCGCTCCGTGAACCCGAACCCAAAAAATTTCACAGGTTCGAACCCCGGAGTGAACCTCCACCGATTTCAGAGGGGTTTGCAGCCCTGATCTGAACTCATTATGCAATTTGATAAATTTTTGTTGATTTTTGGGACAGTTCGGTCTATACCACATATTTTTACCCTCTTCTATTGGAGTCCATCTTGACCATTTATCCTAAACCGTGACTTATCAGCTTTATGATAATCTTAACTCAACGATATTTGATATTTCGACTTTTTTGGTTTTGTCTTTAGCTGATAATCTTAATTGCCAAGTCTTTGTAAATACTAGAATAATTTGCAAAATATTTCGGTCCACTTTTTAGTATGGTTTTCAATTACCATTACGGCAGAACGAAAATCGATGAGAGAGAAGCAATGAGAGTAAATCGGCAGTTGCTCTCAGTTTGTTGGCTTGACTGTTGAGTACGATCCGAATCGGATTGACTTAGGCTCACTCGTAATTAAAGTTATATTCCCGCTGCCGGGATCAAATCATTTTTTTAGGCTTAAATTTGCCCACTATCTCTTTTTTAAGATGCCACTATATACCCAGGAGAAAAACATGATTTTCTTTAGCATTTTTGCGCCGGCTATATCGGATCATATTTGTTGGCTGAACCTTTACAGAGAACTGTAAGAGACAACTGACACCTTAAGGGATGATACACATCTTCTACAGATATTCTAAAATCTGAAACTTCTATATACATGTACTTACCATAACTATAACCGCACTTGCCAAAGACATTCGCTTTTTGTTGGGGGTGGGGGACCCAGAACTGTGCCGAAAAATTCGTGCTTTCGAGTGTCCAGTCTTTGGCCATGTTGCAATTAACTGCCAACTAAACAACAATTGGCCACAATTATTATTATTATTATTTCTATACGGTTATTTTTGTGTACTATAATGCTTAGACTTTTGTTGTGGTTATTGTTGTTGGCAGCACTTGGTAATTGTTTTAGCCATGTTTTGCCATTTTTGAACAAGTATGTGACTGCGCCTGAGCTTGCTTATTGGCTGCAGTTTTTGTTTTGCTTCTTTTGGGTGCCCAACTTAGATTAGCTCTGGTTCTTCGGCTACCGTTTCGGGCCATGCGTGGAGTCTCGTACTTCCCGCTGTTTCGCCAATGACCTTAATTCGCTTTGGCCACAGCTCGTTTTTCTTTTGGCTCCGCCAATTTGCAAGACATTACTCACATTCGGCTACAGTTTCTTAGGTTTAGTACATTTGCTTCAGCATGGGAAAGAGACTGAAGTGGTCCAAAGCCAACACATAAAACATTAATTAATTCACCAACAAAGAAAGCTTTATTACATATAGAATAGAATTTTTGAGTTTGCTTAGGCGTTGTGATATATGTATATATATAGACTAACATATTTCACATTTAACTTTATTTATAGATTTATTTTCTTTCTCTTTCTTTGTGTAAAAATATTCCTTTTCGGGTTTTTTGTATAGTATATTTGCACTATTTTAACCAGGAACTGCCCATACATGCTTAAAATAAGAATACATTTCTTAGAGTTTTAATTAAAACTATTTTTCAGCTAAATTACAAACTAATTTCTTATGAATATTTATATATATTAAGCCTCACTTAAGGGATTTAACAGCCTGTGAAAAGTTTGTCTGAAGATGCCAGAAATTTGAAATAAATTTGGTCCCTCTGTTATTTTTTAGGGAGAACATGCGAAGATAGTGGGACCATCTTTTTTTAGTTATGATAATAACTAAATTCAATTTTTAAAACAAAATAGAATTTTCAAATACAAGCCCGGTCCCTCTAGTAAAACTTTTTAAGATTGAATTTAGTTTAAATTAATATTAAAAAAGCCAAACCGAGTTTGTTTTGAGGACAAAGTCGAATGTTTTAATAAAAGCCTGGTCACACTTGAGCCAAGTAATTTATCGACAAAGCAAACCTCGCACTTAAGTTATTCCAATATTAAAGTTTGTGTGTTTGTATATAAATTTCTCTGGTTTAGCAATACAATGCACTCTTTGAGACCTGAGAGGTTTCTTTCAGAATTTGTAATAATTTATTTGCATATACACTTACATATGTACCATGTGCATTTTTTAACATCTATATATTTATTTAACATTTCTTTAATCTTAACAAATTAGATATAGATCTCTGTTACACATATAATTAAACGCTGAAGAACGATATGCTTTAACAATTTAGGTACCGGTTTCAACTTTTTTGTCTGCCTGTTCTCACTGCCTCACTCAAATCTTTTCTTCTGCTCCCTCCTCCATCATCAATGATAATACGGCACACGAAACTCATGCTTCTCTTGCTTCTCATCCTCATCGCTGACATACATACGCGTCAAATCGGAAGCCACCGAAACATTGTCGCTGCTGCGATGAAGAATCAAAGATTTAGCATTAAACACCGATCACTGAAATCTAAGCAAACAAACAAACAATCAAACAGAAAACCCCACCCAAGTCCATATAGAAAACCGCCTCCACTTTTGGTTAAATTGAATAATTGCACGCCCCAAAAAAAAATCTAAAAAAGAATTTATGTGCAAATTTCGGGGAACAGACATTTTCTGTCTTGACAACTTGACAACTCCTGTCAATTCACTTGGCCAGCGTATTTTGTACGGTTTTGGCATTTTGTCAATTAGTTAGACCTCAACTCTAACTCTTCGCTCTGCCTCGCTCACTCACTTGACTATTTCGCTCTGGTAGACCGCAGCCACCATGGCACTGTATTCCTGATCCAAGTTATTTGCACGCGCAAAGTGTCCACCAGTGACCTCCAAACGTTCAAATGAGGATTTCATGGCCGCATCCTCATCCACATCATTGGATGCAGCCGTGGTGCTAAGTAGAGCGGCCACGGACAGTGAGGAGACGGTGCCACCGCAGCCGGAACTGCTGCTATTCTCATTGTGTGCACTCATGATGCTGTTCTTTCGAGACAAACAGCCCGGTGTGGTGTTGGCGGTGGTGGTATTAACAGATATCAGGCCGGTGGTCTGATGAGCCTGCGAGGTGGAGGCATTGGATTTGCCTATGCCTTCATCATATGGTGTTGCCGAAGTGGAACTAACGCTGCAAGGTAGAAATAAAAATTATGAAAATTAAATTAATATAATGAAAAATGAATGAAGGCATCAAGTAACAAATGGTTGGATCACATATGAAGAGGTTGGTTCAAACTCTATTTGGAAATACCCTATTATATCAATATGTGACTCCACCGATCCTTAAGAGTTTAATGAGTTTGTCATACATTGGCTCCTTTTACTACGTTTTTGCTATCAAAATGACGATTTCTTCTGTTTGCGCAGCTTTAGTATATTCACAAAATGACCAGCGCACATTTGAAAAAACAAACGATCTGGCAACCAGGGCTGCAAACCCCTCTAAAATCGGGAGAGGTTCACTCTGGGTTTCAAACCCGAGTTCGAATTTTTTTGGGTGCGGGCTCAGAAGGTCAGTGAACCTAGGTTCGTGTTCGAACCGGCGTTCTGGAATAATTTTGTTTGTTTATTTATTTAGAAAATATAAGACCAACCTTATTCAATTTTGATATTTCGAAAATAATATTCGAGCTTTTTTAAAGTAATTTATGGATAAAACCAATTTAACTGACTAAAAAAAATTCAACAGATAAACAGAGGGAAAAAAGAGAACATTGGACTTAAAACGGTCATTACCAAAAAGTATGCATGAACTGGTTTTCTCATTTGTAGTACAATGTTCTCACTTCAAGAACAATTTATTGAGAATGCAAAAACTAAAATTAAGTGTATATTGTTACATTTTTGAGAATATGATTTGAGTTAATATTGTTCCGTTTTCAAGAACATTTTAAAGTTTAAAATTTTAACTCATCTGGAATAAAAATTTGATTGTACTTGGACCAGGGTTGACGCGCTAGCCAATTTAGCTGTGGAACAGTTTTGCAGATGCACGTCTAGAGAGGTACCTATGCTTTGTTGAGCTGACAAGAGAGAGAGATTAAATACACTCTCTTGTATATCTCTCTTTTAAGAACTGGTTTTGTTGTTGTTTAAAAAAGTCGGATCAACTAAATTTTTCAGACTGGTAAAAAATCAATTTTACTTTTGTCCAAGTACATTTTTTGGGAACATTTTTTCTCAGGAGTTTTAAGAACATAAACAAAAACAAAAGTTTTGGCGTTTGTTGCTGATGAAAGTGAAAAAGTTCTATGAACATCTTGTTCTTATTTTGAGTTGAAGGAAACTTATTTTCTGAACAGTTTTTTTCTACGAAAGGGACGTTTTAGTTCTTCGCAATGATAGTTTATCCAAAACTTTAAAACATAAGAATTGATTGATATTCATCACCAAATCAATCACATTCAGATGGAATTATTGATAACTTTTTGAACTAAACTTGAATTTATTTATTGTGGTTCAAAAAAACCGTAAGATTAAATCTACTTGTGCATCAAAATTTAAAACTCAACTTTCGTCCTCATATCTAGTAGCCGGCATATTTGAGCTCCTCCACATATAAAGTTAAACAGCGTTAATTTGAAATGCTAATGTGTATACGAAAACCTCTAGAGATTTCTGGAACACACCCGATATTAAAACTAAATGTTAAATATATTGATAAACAGTTTTTGTGATTAGTGCATTAAAATAGGTTAACTCAACTTGTAGCACTAGGATGAATAATAACAATAAACTCAATGAACCCAATAACTGTCTAGTCTTTAACTGAAATCAGTGGATTTTTGATTTCTACTAATTTCATTTCTAATTGGAAGCTCTTTTCAAAGTCAAATTACCAATTTCTTGTTGTAAAATATAGTGACTCTCGCTTAAGTAACATTGTTCATACATATTTACACCATCAACAAGGTTTTGTTTTTGGTGTCCCTGAGATACACATGTACGTACATGCTCCGTGACCCCTGTCAGCGTGCGCACCCCTACAAAAACATGAAATGAAGTCATCGCGATTAGCACGCGCAACCTGGCCAAAGACCAACACTGCTCTGAATTTTGAATATCTGATAGATACTGAAGTTACGAGTGCGGTGGCAAACTGGCACCCTGCATGCATAAATTTGGTGCTCAAACTGCATAAACCAAATTGATTATCTTTTCAGAAAATAAAAATCTGCTGCAGCTGCAAACCGATCTCAGTCGAATCAATTAATTAAGCTTATAGGGCAATGTAAGTAATTGAAAGCCAGAGTTGATTGTAAATTCTTCAATATATTTTTGCATAATTCAAGTCGATATTTTTACAATGCATCTTCATTCCTGTTTTTCCCCATGAGGATTCTGAGAATAGAAACTAGTTTTTTTTTGTGGTTTGTCAATGATTTGACAATTTACATTTTGCGGCATGTGAAATATTTTGGTTGATATTTAATTTATTGTTTAGATGTTTGCTGCATTTCATGCCCGATTGAACATTGTCAAACAAGTTTTGTGGTTTATGGAAAGTAAAAGTCAAAAGTTACGCGAACCTCACCAGGGAGCCCAGCATCCAATATAGTCAGTGCGTGCGCGACCAGATGAGAAATGGCAAACAAGTTCTTTTGTGTTTTTGTTTTTAGTTCAAGCATAAATAAGCTGTTTTTTTCTATTGTATGGCATTAAAGTTGCGTCAGAAGAGCGGTTAGATCATAGGGGGGATTGAGAATGAATTTCTTTGCCGGTTTTGAAAACTCTGCAACGGTCCTTAACAGAGAAGGGCTTCGTTAGATTGCAAAACGTTCTTGCTTTGCGCTCAAACGATCAAACTGTCAATCAAATTTGGTGTTTGTAGGTTTGGTTTAATAACGATTAAGTGAGAAGCAACTTGAGCTAAGCAGAGCTGAATGAAAAAGAGAGAAGAATAGAGAAAACAGAAAAATGTGATTGTGCACAAATGCGAATATACTTGCAAACATGTTCAATCAGCTGACTCTGAGGCATATGCCGGTTTGACGCTGAATATTGTTCGCTGATCAAATGTAGACAAACATGTTCGATAAGCCACATCCAACCACTCGATGCGTTTGCCGGTATGAAGCTGATTTTATTCAACGCTGAGTCTTGTTGATTGATAAAAATGTGAGTTATAATTTTTGTGTATGTTGCAGTCAAGTAACAAGTGAGAGAGTCGGTTAAGCCCGACTATTTCATACTCTGTAGATAGAGTAGGAGCTGAATGCAGCACTGCTTTTATCTCTAAGTTTTTAACTCTCTCTCTGAAATGCGGAGTTGCTCATAACTTGAGAATCTCATCCGATCTTTATCATTTCTTCGAGCGTTTCGCAAATCAACTCAGGCCAAAATTTCTACAGATTTCCAGGACACACCCGATTATGTTGCTATAATTTTTTCACAAATTTCAAGAATTATTTTGATACCTTTTTGAGAAAGTTTTCAAACATTTTCAAAAGTCAGACAGAAAGTCTGTCTATATAAATTCAATGAGTGTGTTTCAAGCCTGCGGTGGGTGTTTAAAATACAAGTAAGTGCTCAACTTTTCGTTAATTTCATAACTTCTTTCAAAGACCATAAACAAATTAACACAATAGGCGTCACAACACAGTCCCATAAACTAGTGGGCACGAGGCACAACAGCTCTCCATCCTCTTTGCCTGTCACCTTACGGCGTGGGCGTTGACAAAAGGCAATTTTCCAAAGTAATTTACTTTGACGCCGGGCTCAAAATTGAATTTGACATTTTCCCAGTGGGCTGCACCACTAGGAAGCCAACTCAAGCGGCACTCCAAGTCAAAGTTGGTTTCTTATGGCCAAGCAAATATGAAACAACATTTACATTGTAATAATAAATAATAGTAAGCCAGCAGCAGGGGCAGGCAGAAGACTAGACAAAGTTTGGACTTGTTCGACCTTCTCTGAGTCTGAGTTTGGGTTTGGCCTGTTAACATTTTGCTGCTGTTGTTGCAATTTATAAGCCAATAGCCATGGCAATAAGTGCAACATGGACACCTATTGGACTGGAGTGTGGAGTGAAGCGAACCACATCAATCAGTCGCATAAATCATTTTAATTATTAAATAAACAAGTTTTTATGACTCACTGAACAGTTTGAACACTGCAATTGCTACCAGGAGTGGGCCAGAGTGGAGCACAGTGTGAGAATATATGGCTTAAAGTACAAAGGGTTAATTGAGCCACGATCTGTGATGGCCTATGTGAGGGAGCTTGTTACCAAAGAACAAAAATGTTGAAAAAAAAATTAACATGAAAATGATTGTTTTTCGGAAATTGCTTTATTGAGAAAAGCCTAGTTTTCATAGCACAAACTGCAAGAGTTTTAATCCGCTTGAATGGAGATTAGAGCCTTGATCGAGTTTCTTATCGCCTGCATTTGAAAGTTGATATGTGTTTCGATTAGCTTTGTATGCCACATATGCTAAGCCACACCCTTTCTACGTGTATTCTCTGCTAATCTTTAAATTAAACTTTGTTTGACAAAAACAAAAACAAAATTATTCAAAAATACTCATAAAGCTCAAAACGAAATGCAAAATGTTGTTTAACATGAACAGCTGCCATGCAGTTAGTTGATCAGATCGTGTGGGGTCTCCGGCCAAAGGCAACACACCAGACACACACACACACACACTCACACTCTCATGTGGTGGCCCATACCCAAAACGGATGAACATGGCTAGATAGGTGAGCGGTGGCCAGTTCTAAGTACCCGCGGAGACAATGGCCAAGCCGGTGGAGAGCTGACATTTAGACGGCGACAACTGTCAACACACGAAAGTAAATGTAGATTTAGGAGCCAAAGCCGGAGCTTAAAGTTCATAAATTTGCACAGAGAGCGCCAGCGCCATGTAAACAATATGTTTTTTTTTTTGTTATTGTTATTGTTTGCAGAGCCTTTAAGGCTGCCGTGTGCCATAAATTTGACAACTGTCTTTTGAGTGCCTTGGGTATGTATTATGTTAGATAAGACCATATGTAATTACCAATCACTGGCATCGCCGGCTGGTCCAGATCCAGATCCAGAACGTTGATTGCATTTTAATTTTTTGCTGCGCATAACCAACTGCAACCAATTAGGCACTGGCGGTGTGGGATCGGGAGTGCATCTGAAAGATAAGAGATTGTGAATAAACTTGAAGAAGAATAAAAGAAATTAACTTGAAATAAACGCCAAAAACTCTATAAAAATCATAGAAAAACAGTAGGTACAAGAATTATTCTTAACATTTGCTTACAAAACAGAAGCAGAACACCAAGTAAGTAAGTCGGTTAAGCCCGACTGTAATGTACTCTGGTTAACAGTATCCCATTAAATGCGTCGTAACCTAACCTTTTCGATGTATTGTTTTGCTGTATCGCTGCAGTATAAAAGTTTCCTTTGCTAAGAACTTGATTATCGTTCCTCTGATCATTACCAATCCTTTGACGGATCAATAACACTAGTTTGCAGCCCTAAAGACGCATTTCTACTGAACATTTTTTTTAGTAGTTGGGAATGGTGATCTCAAAAATCAACTTCAAAAAATTTTTCAGAGCTCCGTTTTTGAAATATGATGTTTTTTTCTAATTGAGCTGCCATTAATCGAGAAATTTCATTTTTGATCGCCTGGAAAAAATAAAAAAACCAATAGCTGGTGAAGGTGGCCGTTTGTGTAAAAGCTAATTTTTAAAGAAAGACAAAAACTTTTATTTTTAGATGTTCAGAGACGGGATCGAACCGCCGAACAGATGGCCCATTTTGGTTCCGGCTTTTCGTTCTCTTCATAAATTGGCCAAAAAATCAACAATTTTTAATTTTTGTAAACACACAAAATTCTTAAATTTGACTCCATCCATATACGGTACTTGTAACACGATTTTCCTCACCAATACCATATTTTCTTCGTACAAGTGAGATTCTTCAGTAGAAAAAATAAAGATAATTTTTTTGGATTTTTTTTATATATTTCATTCGCGATTAAAATTGAAATTTCTTGCATTTTCGAGCAAAAATCGTCGTTGAACTCAAACTACTAAACCGATTATAAAACAATGTTCTACACGATTATTGGCAACCTTTCGATTCATAGCTTGCAGGAATGGCTTAAAATGTAGGACCATCCAAGGTATACTAAACAAGGTAGGCCTACTCACTCTCTCGCTCTCTTGACAAATTGTTAAATTTCAGCCGGTAAGCCATGGAGCAAAGAGTATTAGAGATCAATTTTGCTGGTGCTAAACAATAGTCCCCAAAAAGAGCGAGACGACCATAACCAAAATGTATCCAGAGAGAGCGAACAGCTGACCAAAAGTATCTAGAGAGCGTAAATGAGAGCGAAGAGCTGACAATTTTCTGACAGAAGCGGTGTCAACTGAGCAACGTTCCTCTCTAATTCTAATTGCTCCATGAGTAAGCAACTGTTGTAGGCAAAGCATCTCCGCGGACGATTTTTTTGAGTTTTACTTAGTAGCTTAGTAGGCTTTGTATTGAAATATATTACTCACTCTCTCTCGCTCTCTTTGACACAAATATAAGGAGTTGTAAGAGAGCGAGTGAGCCTACCTTGTTTAGTATACCTTGGGACCATCTACCGGAAAAAGGAAAACAAGTCATATTTCAAAAACAGGGCCATGAAAACCTTTTATGAAATCGATTTTTGAGACTACCATTCTAAACCATTCTAAACACTAAAATAAAATTTCAGCTGAAATGGGTAATATATTTTTTTAATTTTTGTAAACTGGAGTAATTAATGCTAATCACTATAATGAGACCAAAAAACTAAATAATTTGAGAATATGACGTGGCAAAAATTTAAAGTAAACTTGATCAGCCTGCAAACCTTTAGTTCGTGTGCGCTCATGCGGACAGATAGACGTCTGATGTTCAGACCAGAAGTAAAAAGATGAAACAAAATGGAAACGGCAATGTATCTTTAAGCAAATATTTATAGATATTATTTAATTATTGGTTGAATATGAATAAGGTCAGTCTGTTCTTAGAACTCACAGTGATCAGGTCCAGTCAGTCCGACGAAAATAAAGTAAAATTGTACATCGTTTAACTCCTGCCCGAGCCTACACTCCGGAAAAATGGAAAGGTAAAAACTAATCGAATTAATCAACTAATTTGCTCTTCGATTTTAATTTAAACACATTTATTGACCAAATTTTCTCTGCTCTGTATATGAAAAATCTTCTGAACTCATACTTGAGAATTACAAGTTGTCTTATGTTTTTAGGCCTATGGTAGATTCAATTCTATACAAGTAGTGTACTAGAGACAACTGGTAGATAGAAACGGCATTCCAATTGTGTTCAGAGACCAATAGCTCCGTGTTCGAGACCCAGCAGAGTCAGTAAACATTTTAAAATTTAATTTAATATAAATCATTACTCTTCAGAGCCCAACTGGAAGTTACTTCAATTGGATTCCTGCTCTTGATTCAAAACAAACTATTTGGATATAAAAAGTTAAGAAAAATTTGGATTTTATTAAAAATCAATGTGTAAATTTTAACAATTTCAGTTTTTTTCCCCTCAGTGTACTTAATTTGACTTTTATGGATAATCCATTTCACCAAAAAATCAAGAATATAAATACTTAATGGGTCGGAGATGCTTTTTTACCCGTTACCGTAGAGTTAAAAGGGTTGCTAAGGTCGTGCAAATGTATGTAACAGGCAGAAGGAATCATTTCCGACCATATAAAGTATATATATTCTTGATCAGTATCAACAGCCGAGTCGATATAGACATGTCCGTCTGTCCGTCCGTCCGTCCGTCCGACCGTCCGTCTGTATGAACACCTAGATCTCACGTTATATCTTTTACAGTTTTGAAGATAGACGTAACCTCTAGAGATAGTTAGTAATTAGCAAAATGAATCGATTCGCCGAAGAAATAATAAAGATCGGATGAACGGTTCTCAAGTTATGAGCAAAAAAGTAAAACAAGCCCCCCCGCTACCCCCCTCCCACCCTACAAAAACATGTTGCATACCTTTCGGAAGGTCACCCTAAAGAACGCAGGAACACTGTTAAACACGTTTTTTTTCATGAGTAACGGGTATATCGAAGTCGGTTAGAGCCGACTTTAACTTACGCTCTCATTCTACCTACGTTGTGTACCTTTAGTACAGAGCAATAAAAATTAGAATTACCAAAAAGAACTACAAATAATAAATAATTTACTTCCTCTCCGTTCCCACATTGCACTTGACGACTCACCTTATGATTGCATTACAATGCTTGGCCTTGGGCACTGCAAAAATTTCCATCCCTGCCGTTCCCATGGCATGTGAGTTTTCTACCGCAGCATCCACTTCGGGTATCAAAGCCAATTCTTCCGATTCGACCAGATCCACTTCCAGGCTACTAACCGAACTTAGTGAGTTCCTGGGTCCGGTATGATGATATCGGGCTGACGGACTCGCTGACGTTGCATCCTCCAGTTCGCTGGTATCAAACTTAAGAGTCACTATAAGGAGCCGAAAATGAGAAGAAAAAGAGAGAGGCACAAGAGCATATCGAAATACACCGATTGACACACAGAGAAACCACAATGATAGAGTCGGTTCGATTTGTTGGTTGGTTGTTTTTGGGGGTACAAAGGATGATTCCCATTTTCAAAATTTGAGAGAGAGCAAAAATTATTGATAACGGTATATACATCACCTTCAGGCTATGGGTGGGATGGCTGTTTAACTCACGTTTATCCAGTGGTCCCAGTTTCTTAGCCAAACCGTACATGGTCTCCGGCGTCCAATATTCTGGAATGCGGGCAAATATGGAACCAGCATCGACGGGCAATTGAATTCCCAACTTGTGCAGTAGCAATACAAATGGTTGATAGAGCATCGTAGTGGATTGCTCGTTATTCCATTGAACGACAGGAATGGATTTCTGTTTGCAAATGTAGTGATAGGCCACAGGTTCCATAATGGGATTAGCATCCGTTAGTTTGTTGCCGGATTTCAACATCAATTTGATGTAGCAGCACTCCAAGAGCAATTTTTGTAGCCACACAAGATGCTGTGTCTTGTGTTCTTTTATAATAAGATCGAGCAGAATCTGGGAAAGAAAGTGGGTTAGTTAAAGAAAGCAGGGGCTGGTACTTTAATACAAATAACTCACTTGTACATCATCAGAGGGCTTGCCAAAGGCACATTCCTTAAGCTCTATACCCGACTCGGTGGTCACTGAGGTGGGTGTGGTCAACAAGGTTCTTTGATACTCGGCATCTTCAAACTTCATAAGGTCATCGTATTCCAGCAGAGTAATTATATCCTTAAGGAGGTAAATTTAGTAAGCAATTGAAATCGAGCTTTCAGTTATTTTGTCTTTGCTTACCTGTTGTAAAAGTTGTTGTATAATCGAAATACGTGTCTTCAATTTGTTGCCATTGTTACTAAACAATTTAACAATTTTGCCCACGACATCATTGTTCTTCTTGCTCTGCACATAATACCAGTACAGGGTGTCCATTTCCTCTTGCGCCCAGGTACTGAAATAAATAAAAAGTCAGGGTAAATAAAGTACAAATGGTAAAACATGTTTGAGCCTTGCAGAACTGAAGCGGTGTATTACACAGGGGAATGAAAACTACAAAAGGTGAAACTACGTTCACCAACCTTCCAGCCATTGTACCTGCGGTGTGAATCGGATTTATTTCCAAGAAGATGTAGGTGCATACCGTACCCAGATCAAGTTTGCTGCAGATTTGGCTAATTCCTCCTCCTTCTTCTTCTAACCGCGAAAAACTGTCAGAGCTACAATTTTTAAGTTTGAACCTAGTGACTTAATATATATTCAGTTAGGCCCAACATCTATCTATTCTGTGTACCACAATGAGATCCGAGCAAAAACACCGAAGATATGCAAGTGCGCCTGCCCATTTATTAAAATAATTTGTAAAATTAAAACAACGAAAGGAAGGAAAGCTAAAGGAACCACATTACTTGGGACAGGGTATTTTACTGTCGGGGCACTCGACCGCAACACTCTTACTTGTTTTGACTAATTTATATTTTAATCAAAATTTCTCACACTGTTTAAATTCAAATTAATAAATTATTGGTAATGACACTTTCTGTTTCCACAGACGCACTAGAAGAATTTGAAGAATTTTTTCTTAACATACTGGCTATATATACTGGCAACTACATTTTTATCAAATCTGCTAGGTTTGATTCAAATCGGATGGCTGAAGCATGTAGCTGCCGTAGGATCGATCGGACGAAAAAGAAGTTGTGGTGAAAAAAGTATTTTTGTTTTCAACGGTAGCATCTTAGTACTTTCCAGTTGTGAATATTATCGGTTTCGACACAATTTTAGCGTGTTTGGTCGAAATTGGATGAACATATCTTATAGCTGCTGCCCTTATCTTACTAAAACCTTAATTAATATAAATTATACAAGCTGCAAGGGTAAATAAAATTCGGTCTTGCCAAAGTAAGCTTTCCTCTATTTGTATTATCCAATAGTACCACGTTTTTGTAACTTGAACTCAGCCTCTACATTATATACATCTTAAAATGCGACGCAAGTTAGTGTTTTAAACCAGAGCATTTGTACTGGAGGTGGACTTGTGACGTGAATTTGATGCTGTCACGGTGTGTCTCGACGTGCCACGGCGCGATCGTGAGCAACTACAGAGTTTCGTGCTTTAGCATCCGTGATCCGTGCGTGTTTCGTGTGTGGGGCAAACATTGTGAGTAAATTTAAATTTATTCTACCTACAGAAAATGGTGCCAGAATTTTGGAATTTTAGTTGATTTTATCTTGATTTCCATATCATTTATAATGAAATTCCCCACCCATTCATTGCACTATATTCGGGGTGTCCGTTACTAAGAGATTTTCGTGTAATGCCGCAAGAATGCGAAGTGCCAAGATCAGACCGAAGTTATGGGGCCGTTCATTACTGACTAGAGGGTTTCAATCTACTACATTTGGGTTTCTCATGCTTTGAAATTATTCATAGCCTTGTTTTTAAATCTAGAATTAAAATAACATTGTATTCTTTCTTATAAGAAGTAGAACGATATTTTGCCCTGCCTTTTACCCTAAGGTAAAAGATATATGAGATAATGAAGAGCTAAACTGGTCTAAGAGCAGTAATGCACGATTAACTTAGTCGGGATTTACACGATGAAGCAAACTTCATGAAGTTTTCTTAGTAGGCTTGAAAATCAAAGGGATTTTACTAAATTTGTTAATCAAAATGTATGGAAACACATGTGAATGTCTCGCCTACTAAGATAACTTCATGAAGTTTGCTTCATCGTGTAAATCCCGTCTTAGTTTTAAGATTCATCAGTTCTGATATTCAAAATAACATGACGTTTCCTGTAGAAATTGTATCTGGAATTTTGGAGCAATATATAGTGTAGATGAAAGACGATCGCGGCTATTAAGCGCTAATATTGATTAATTTTAACCCTTGATTTTTTAAGTTAAAAATTAAATGCACCTTATTTATTTTGTACATGGCTGAATTTTATAGATGGGTTTTAACCGTGCGCGATCATTCCTATCGCCTTCTTAAATCGTGAATCATGAGTGACGCGATGAGCTCAAAAAACTACGTGCGGCAATCGTGCGTACAGAGATTTTTATATCGTTAATCGTTCGTGACATGAGTGAAAATTCGCTCACGCGCGCACCTCTAATTTGTACACCGCTTTCAGCTTCCTATTAGGTTGCGTTTTATACATTCACAATATCCTTACCATATGGTATGTTCCTGATTATGTTCTTTCGTCATTTCAGTTAACGAAGTGGTTGGTATGGTCAATGGAGACTTGGGTGGTGTGTTCATAAACTTGTGAATGACATACTCTATAAGGTCCGACCAGTCCTGTAATTAAAGTTTTTTCCCATCAAAAAACTAATGATCACAAAAGTTATCTTAGGCCTACATCGCACAGTCCATAGTCAGCCTCCCAAATTCTTGAATACGTCTTTAGTATAATGGGTTGAAATAGTACACTAATTTGGGCCAGATCTCCGCCGATATGATGCATCATGGTAAATATACAATCGTTCACGAATTGGCCATTATTATTAAAGTCCTCCAGTAGAATGCCATAATAGTGCATCACCTCCAAAGTGGCAAACCTTTAACAGAATTTTAGTTAAAAAATTACTTTCCAGCGTAGACAAACAACTCACTGTGAAATATGCTCCGATAGTTGTATAGACTGACCACCTTCCAATTTGGCTGCACTATCCAAAATGAGCAGTAATATGTGATTGGTTACCACCAAATCCTGTAGATACTGTTTCGAGTGTATGCTGGGATTGAATCTTCTCAGCAAAAGGACAAATAAATATCGCAGATCAGTCATGGCACTAATCTGCAATTGCAAATGCCTCAAATGTGCACGATCATCCTCGCTCAGATGTGTGACCTTACAATAAGTTTCAATCGCCTGTAGAAACTCTCGTATGGCCGTTACCACCAAATGCATGCGCCGCAAGAAGGGTTTCAAATCGCTGCCCATTTGTCGTGCATTTAACTCCAATTGTTCGCACAGACTGACACCCTCGTAGGTCAAATAACTTAAGACTTCATAGGTGAGTATGGAGTCTATATGCTCCATATCCAATTCCAATTGAGCGGCAAATTTGAGAAAATACGTGACCAGCCAAAAGAAGTGCGAGATGTCAATGGGAACCTTCTGTCGGAAAGAGGAGTGGAGTGGTTAGGTGTCAGATCAGACAGGTATGGGGATGAGAGCAAAACCTACCGCATTGGAGAGCAGTTGCATGTGTAGCTCTTCCACCAGGTAATTGTAGCCTTTAAGTAAAAAGTCTACGGTGAATTCTTTGAGTAAATTGGATATATCATCATCGGTGGGCGTGTGCAGGACCAAACCCTTCATGTTAATGCTGTGAAAACAAATCATTATGAAATCAATTTGGATGGAAAATCCCTAAATGGCGTAATTACTTAATAATTTAAAAATATTAAGAATTTTTAAGTACTCACAGACTACTCTTGCTACGCTTCACCAGCTTCTTGCGTCTCAGCTCCTTTGGGTCCTGCGGAACCATGATGGTTCGCTGTTTATTTCTTGGCTTGGTATTACATGGCGGCTTCTGATGTTGCGGCTTGCCCTGAGGACCATCATCATCATTACTTGAAGTGGAGATGGATTCTTGATTTTCCACCTGAGTGCCATAGCCACAATCCGAGAGTTCTGACTGCGAGGAGGGACATTCTCTCTTCTGGGGACAACATTTGCCTTTGGTCAACTGCAATTGTCCGGCGTGTGGTGACTTTTGACCCAATTTTACAGCCGACACATGGGAGGTGCAGATACGTACTGAGAGGGGAGGGGGAGGCTTAAACGATTCGGTTGTTGGTGTAGATGTCGTGATGTTGTTGGTAGTGTTGCTGACTGTGTCAGCTGGTTGTAAATGCTCCTGCTCGTACTCATCCTCCTCACCGTCAAAAGCTCCTTGAAAGTCTGCCCCCTCCATGGTCTCATTGGCGCGTGGAGATTGTTCGGCAATATCGCTGGCTGCCTTATCTGCGGACACTCGAGCCAGGGCATTTTGATACTCATGACCCTTTCGCCGCACCTCCTGCAAGGTGGCCACAGTGTCCTCTATCAAGGCCTGACGCCTCTCCCGCTCATCGCAGCCATCCTTGTTGCCACCACCATTGCTGCCATTATCCGAGGAATCCGAAGTGGGATCGGAGGTCAACATGGGACTGGAATCGCCACTTCCCTGCTTGGGTGGTGAGGTATTACTCTCATTATCCTCGGAGCTTTCCGACAGTGAAGCGTCAAACCATAAATTGAGCAACTTTTGCAAAGTGCTCACGTGTTGGTCCTTATAGATCAATGCTATCAATTGGACCATAGTAACACCCCAGACGCCTTTCTGTGGCGAGGTCATCAGGTAGAGCAACAACTTATCTATGCCCTGTATAAAAAGATTCCATAGAATCGTGTTCTGCATGGAGATGCCGTGACCCCCGCTCGACTGCATTATGGGGATCACACAATGCGCATGGGTTTCGGGTATATGCAGGATATTCCTCAACAGCAGCAAACAAATGTTGATCTGATCGCATTTTTGCGGTGATAATTTCGGCTCCGACTCCAATATATGTTTCATATACTCGACCACACTTTTGGTACACTTGGGATCGGTGAAGGCCTCCTTGCTGGTGTACAACAACTTGTTCAACTCGAATATGGTGTGACGACCCACTTCAGTGCGATACATAACATCCACGGAGAACAGACATTCCACCGGCACCGTCAAATTGACCAAGATACGTATGACCGACTCTAGGACCGCATCATCCTTGGCATTCAGTATAATGGGTATAAGGTCGGAGCGGACATTTTGACCAAAACCAATGGCACGTCGAAAGGTGCGCAAAGTTTGATCCTCATAGGTTAATTTGTAGTTGATCTCCTCTAAAATAGCTGTCATAATAATAAAGTCGGTTGGTTAGTTGGTCTTTGCCCTTCGGATGAGTGACCGTGAACTTACCCAAAGCATTGGGGCTCACCACATAGGTATCGCCCTCCAATGAACCCAATGAAGAGAAGGCGCTGTGCAACTGTGGCGCTGCGAGTAACCAATCCATAACAAGTTTGCTTTTTGAATTCTATTTATGGATCTTCTGACTTCTTGCCACACATTGTTGGAAAGGACAAAGTATGAATGGAATATGAAGAGCTTTCAAGATCGCTAAAAGAAAGAACAAAGAAATAATAAGAATAATTATAAATTTGTAATTAATAGCTTCTTAATTAGATAGAGGGAGTATAAAGGCCAAGCTAACTTCGACTGATCCAGAGTTTTTATACTCTTGCAAATGCTGGTTTTTAATATATCTGAGTTTTTCCGATCTAACGTCTGATTTTTACAAAAGTTTGGAAATCTGTTTGAAAGCATTTAATGTTAATAGTGGAAGAGTTTAAGAACAATATAATTAAAAGCCAAACAAATATTCTCACTAAGACCCATTTTTCGACCGATTGGTCCTATGGCCGCTATATCCTGATCATCTGATTTTGAACAAATTCAATAAATCTGTTTGAAAGCATTTAATATTAATATTGGAAGACTTTAAGAAAGATACTATTAAAAACCAACAAGTTTTTCACCCTAAGTTAAATTTTCGAACAGACTGACTATGGAAACAACAAAGTTTAAAAATATGTTTGAAAGTCTGTTTAAATATTAATAAAGACCGATTTTAGGGGCGCCAATATTAAAAACAAAAAATTCTTCTCGCTAAGACGCTGTTTACGCTGCGATTTTACGACCGTAGTTGGTATTTTTTGCCTGAAACTGGTCGTCCACCCATACAAAATTATGGCAGTTGACTTTGAATTTGTGATGGTGAAAAAATCAGTGCTGCCAGACAGTATTTACCCCAAAAATGTGCAGACTTGTGCAATTTTTTATCGATAGCTGTGATTCCGTTACATATATTTTAAGCACCCGCGTGCATCAAAAAAAATTCTTTAAACGTCGGCACGTCGGCCTTCCCAAAACACCCAAAAGTTTTCTTCAAAAAAAAAACTACAATAGATTAGTTAATGATTCATTCTAATGGGAATTATAGTTGTAACATGCATCCACAAATCTCTTAAGCTACATTTACACGACCTGATCACTCAGATGAGTTTTCGTCAGACCTCAATTAAACTGATCAACTTAGTTTTGCTCTTACACATGACTGAGAAGCTCAGATGAACCAGTTGCAGAACCGTTGGTTCATCGGAATCATGTGGTTCAGAAGAAAACTGTGCCGATTTGTTTACATCAAAGAAGAAGTCAAGCTAAATAAAAAAAAAATGAAAAATAAAGTTTGATAACAATTGTATATCGTCGGATAAAAAGTGGGAACGCCATCACACTGCAATTAGGTCACACTACAATTCAATAGATGCCACTCAGATGAGTGCTCTGGCCAAATAGAACCGGCTCTATTAAGAGACTGAGACCTTACCTGAATAGGCCCTGCACAGACGACAGCCTAATATAAAGCTCCTATCGATTGTGGCAATGAAAAAAAAAATTCGTAAAATTTCACAGATCATTGTCATCGTCAGTCACCAACTGATTGGCTGTTTAAGACTAGTCAAATCCTATTATAATGATCGCTTACTTTACCAAAATATGAATTAATTATCCTGTTCATTGATTTGAAATTTTTTCGTAATTTGGCATATGGCAGTCTAGCTAAGCTATACTTATTTATTTTCCTCATAGAAGTGCAAACACACTACAACACATGATCAATCAATCAAAAAAAGTTTAGAACATGTCAAATTCATTCTCACACATGATGCAGCACAACAACTACAAACTACAATTGGTCCAATTTCATTATACAACAGCAAAAAGCAAACGCTGCTGTCCTCAGCGTCTTGCATGTGACCATCTCACTGCACATGCTATGTGCTGCATAAAATAAAAATCGAATCCCTTCCAACACGTGCGCGGATGAACGAGCCTTTCTTTCAACAAGCACACGCCCCCAAAATCTGAATGATTGATGGGACGAGCCTTGAAAGTCCCAGAAATTACAATTTACAATATGGCTTAACCCTCCAGTGCGCACGTAACCGCATAACCCTAGTCTCAATGCTTCGCCCAAGGCACCCGACGCCCGCATGTGACTCCTCCACAGGAGCGCTGGAGATGCAGATGATTGTGTAAACACGCAGCACCGTTGGAGAAGGACAAGCGAACAATCGAGACCTATCCCCCCCCCCTCCCCACCAACCGCCCATGGATATTTATAGCGAATGAATCAGATTTCCTTTCAAATGGCGCAGTTCTTATGTGTTGGCAACAAGAAAGTTGTGTGGGCATGGAAAATCTTTGTACATGACAGTTTTCCCAGATTAATAGCATACACAAAAGAAAGAAATTAATCAAATTGGTTTTTATTTTGAAACTTAATCTTAGAGATATATTTTTTTGAGATATAACAAATTAAAATATCTATAAGATGTTATTGGCGATTATTATAAAAAACATACAAAGAGAAATGTAAGGAGAGGCTCAATGACAGCTGATTTATTTCGTGTGAAATCAAGACATTTTCAATATTATTCGCTCATACATACATAGATCTTCTCTTTCGGGTCAATAGTTAAATTTGTTTGCACTTTTGGCCCGTCCCCATTACTTTCTTTTTTTACTTTGAAAAAAGTCTTTCAACATAAAACTAGAACGAGATGACAAAATTTAGATCTTGCCGAAGTCATGCCTCAGGTACATAGGTAGAGAGAGATAGAGCGAGTTGGCTCTCTTTTTAATCTCTCCCTTGATTTGAATATGCAAAAGAGTGCCACAGCTTAATATGTTAGCGCGTCATTCTATACGTTCTTCGTTAAGTACAGAAGTTACCGGGTTCAATTTCCGATGTCTGTGATTTTATGGAATATGTGAGGGCATATCTTCTCCAGCCCAGCGCTTGTAAATAAACTTTGACGCCACCCTACCTTCCCATACAATACAAGGGGATATAGCCCATTCCCTAATTCTAAGAAGCTCCAAAATGTTATAATCCATTTTTAAGTTAAGTTTTAAATGTTCTTGAAATATCAACTCCAATCAAGTTCTAAAAAACGAAACAATATCAACTCGATTTGAAATTTTGCGATCCCATAAAATTGTGAAGTGAGAACATTATACAAGAAACGAGAAAAAGCCGTTCATGCACGTTTTTTCCTTCTGTGCACTATAATAATGTAATTTGCAATTTGAAAGTCTACCGGATTATCAAGAAATTTGCAAGCTCTATTGCCGAATTAAGTTAAAACATAAAACTGTAAAAAATTAATCGAAGGTAACTTCTGCTGTATGATCCATGATGTATTCATACATGATGAATTCATACAATATTTTGTATTCCGGTTTTTATCAACTTTGACAGAATTATTCTCAATAGATCAAACCCTTAGTTTGATTAAGATTCTTTTAAGGCTGACGGAGGAGTTAGCGATTCCTCCAATCTAATTTTGATATTTTTATGGCTCGTTGACTTAATTCTCCTTGCTGCCAATAAAACTTTCTAATGTCCTAAGATATTGGTCAAACTTCAATGTAGTGAAACGTGGCTTCTTTTATTGCTTTTCACCCAAGTAGTATAATAAGGTGTATAATTGTTGACTTGCCGAATAAAATCAGAGTGAGATTTTTTAACAATATCTTTCAAAATTTGTCTTTTACTTAATTGGATCATGCAAATATTAACTATAAGTGCTTCTCCACTTTGTCGTATAAGAAAAATCAAACAGGCCATTTAAAATTTAATAAAATTTTATTTAGACCTTTGAATTCTTAAGCTTTGGATGTTATTATTTTCTTAAATCATTCAAAGCAAAAAACTAAAGATTAATATTAAAAATTCTGTAATAGAATGAATCTTTTGATCACGTTTAATATTTTTTTTTAATGTCCAAAGTCAAACTGCGATTGGGAAATTTGTTCTCTGTTTTGAAAATTTAGAACTTGTCAGCTTTTAAAAATTCAGCGATCTTAAAATGTGGCTTATTCCTCGGAGATACCTAAACTTCGAATATAAATATTTTTTGAGTGTAGTGCATTTTATTTACATTTATCTCTTGTGAGGAAAAACCGCGAATGAGTAAGGACATTTAGTTCATCGAGAGAATAACCACTAGAATGTGCCTGTGGAGTTAGGATATTGAAGCCTGCAGTCAATGCCATTCAACAGGAACTTATCCGCAATCGCAAATCGCAAGTCAGTACTCACTTATCCGAATTATCTGCTGATTAAGCTCGTTGTAGCAAGACAGTTTCGGGTTCATTTTTTACATCCAGCAGCAAAGACTTAATCCAGGTATAGTTAAGGGACTTGCTGATATCGCGAAGATTTAGCTGGAGATAAGTATTAAATGGCTTTTCAATTACCCGATTTGTTCTTTGCAGATTGGAACGACTTTTGATTTATTTGTCTTGAATATTAGCCACCATAAGCAGTAATAGTAGTAAAGATCTTCATCAAGAATATATAATATTTACTTTACGATTCACACCATTCGTTGCAAATATAAGCCCCATTTACCCTCTTTAGGGGTATTAAGTAATATAAATTAAACTTTCGTTCGAAAGTGGGACGTTAAAGGTCAATCTTTTTTTAAGCCTTTTTGAGACGAACACTAATTAAATTCGGCTTGTGTCGATATGTGTCTGAATCTATGAGTCTCACACAATTTTGTTATGTTTTGAAATATCGATCCACCAAGATGGTGAATAAAAAAACGTTACTGGAGGTTTAAACAGAGCACAATTCGGTCAAACAATAAAAGAGCGATAAATGCAAAAAGAGCTACAACAGCTTCCTCAAAAATCACTCTTAAATATTAATAAACTTATAGGAACTCTGAGGATATACTGCTGCTACCTTTTTTTTGCACGCAGTTTGAATAATTGTTTTACTCTGCGAGTAAGAAGTAGAAAATAAGTTACATGACATTAAAATGTAAAATTAATGTAAACTCTACATGAGCCTTTGTCAGAGTAGAAAAAATGGTTAGCATACTTTTTGGCATGGGTACATACACTTAATTACCCATTACTAAAATGATTTTAAGCACAATAAATACTTTATAGCAGAGCTGCAAACCGGTTCAGAGTTGAACCGCTCCACAGTGGGCGAAATGACCACTTTAGAAAGACGAAATTAATATCCTCCAAAGTAAAGGAGATAATTGCAATCTGTCTCTTTTCTCTTAAAGGTATAAATAAAAGCAACTAAAAACAAAATAAAAAAACCATTTTAATGACATTGGTTTTAATTTTGTTTTTAAACAAGCCTATTGGAAAAATCTCACAAGTTTCCAGCTCACCACATTTATTTAATCCTGTATCCAACAATAGTTTCCAATGCCATAAACTTCTTTACTTTTGATCCCAATGCGCCTAAGAAGTTCAACAAATGCAAGGGTAGCACATATTAGCAGGTGATCTTTGAAATTTTTAAACAAGAAGGACTCACACTGACAAATAAAATTAAAGGTAACTGGAATATTTGAGGACATTTTTAATTTTGCTCCACGAAATACAGGTAAGCGTTATTACGGGCAGGTTGTTAATACGCGTTACTTTCACTACGTCTGAAAAGTAATAGATATATGGACGGGTCAATGACATTTATGTTTTGCTTAATGCATATTTTTATATAAATATATAACCAAGCTTTTATGTAAAACAACAAGAACTTTCACAGCTATATTAACAGAAACTGCAAAATGCGGGAATAAATTAAAAAGCACTTGCCGAATCATATGTTGTGTTTGATAGCTCACAGCTGTTCTGATATTTATCAGAATGCTTTAAGATAAAATTTTATAAGCTAATCAAAATATCGGTAAACCATGAAAAAATGTACGCTTTTTCAAGCTTGAAAATCGCTAGAACGGCCGTTTCGCCCACTGTGCGTTCCGGGAATATCGGAAAGTCGGAACCGAACCTAAGCCCCAATCTAAGCCGAAGGAACACATAAGTCAAAAAGGGTTTAATTTAAAAAAAAATTTTACAACTTTTTTGCCAGCTGTTATAAATGACAAGTTGGCCATTTTATAATATATATAAGCCTTGAAATAAGAACAGCTTGCTAAGAAACATATTGCTGAATTGTATAATCGTCAAAAGGCACTATTGCCTTAAGGATTCTTTACTATTTGTATCTTCTAATGAAGCTGAAAGATAAGATTTCAATTGACAGAATTTCAGGAATTTCCCCTGAGTTCTAGTGCTGTACAGTTTTGGCAAACTATTATTGTAAGAAACTTGACAATGTCGGATGAATTGTAGTATTAGCTGTTCCTGCAACACAAGTATCAGTCGAGCGCACTTCTTCTACTCACAAATTTATTTTATTCAGCGACCGAGTCAGTAAGAATGTAAGTTTGCAAAAAGACACACCAATGATTAACTTATACCTAGCTCGTTTTTATTATTATTAATAACTATTTATAATAATTATTGATATTAACAATATATATCTTCAAAACCGAACCTAAGTTCAGCGACCTGTTGAACTTCGAAATGAATCTCTGCCAATTTTTAGGATGTGTAAATACACTTTATTCGATTATGGAGTGGAAAATTGCCATGTAAATATATCTACTCTAACAATTATTTATTTAAATAGACAAAGTGGATGCACAACTTTAAGCTTTGAAGCATAATTTAGCAAAGCTCAATCAATTTATCTCCATCTCAATTCATATCTGTCAAGTACTTGCTTGGCCTTCTCCCAATCAACCCAAATACCATTTCCGCTCAAAAGTTATGAAACCAAATCGAAACTTATATAAATAAAATAGCTGAACACAAATTGATATGCGCATTGAAAACGCTATGCTCATTCTCAAGCATGCAGAAAATTCATTCAAGGCAGTTCCTAAGATTTTTTTTGCATATGAAACGTAAATCCAAGATAGATTTCTAGATAAATATTTTACAAATGTAAATTCAAATTAAAAGGGGTGAATTGAATGTCTCTCTAGCGTTATATTCATTTGGTGGTGGTGGAATGTCAAAAACATATACATATATATATATATTTATGCAGTTGACAGCCAAAGGGAAGTTATGAAATTGATTCTGCTATGTGAAATGGAAGGAAAGTTAAATGACATTTAAATCAGAGACCTGACGAGTGATTTAGAAATTTTATAAAATGCTTTAATAATTTTTCTTCTTTAGTTTTTTGAACTTGGCGCACATTGGGTTTAAAAGCTTTTGGCTAAGCTTTTGAGACTTTAAATTATTGTAATTGTCATACAAATGATGTGCTTACCTTATAATGATTTTCTGTTGACTCTGAGAATCTTCTAGGGTTTCACCGTATGTGGAATTTTACGTTTTTTTTTTTTAGTTTCTCTTGATAGTCTTTATAGTTTTTAGATGTTTTAAATATTTGTCTTTTATGTAGGCACTTTATAGAACTGGAATATAAGGAATATATATTTTTAATAAATATTTGAATATTTTTGTTATTTATTTTAGAACATTTTTGCAGACAATTTAATCACAGCTGTTTGTCCATGTCTTATCTTTATTATAAGCTCGTTTGCTAGTTTCAGTGCTATGCTCATCTGAAGGGAAGTTTGTAATTTTCTCCAAAGCAGGAGACACATCTTTTGTGAAATTTTGGTTTGCTAAATTTAAACTTAAGTATTTGGGCTACAAGTCAAATAGATGAAATTTTTTGCTATATATTCGCATAGTTCCTTCTTTAAAAATAATACTAAAAATTCTTAAAACCAATCTATATAGCAATGACTGAAGGAATATAGAGAATATGGCTTTGAACTGAGATCAGCCCTGATTTGGAAGATCATGTACTTTTCCTTATTGTTTTTCTATCTTGATCTTAAAACTTTCATGCCGCTGGCTTTATTAAAATCTCTCATGAACTGGAGCTAAATATTTGTAATGATTACGCCCTATTTCATTAATGTTTTATTCACTTGTGAGCTGATTGTAGCTGATAGCGTTTTCAATTTAATAGCTTTTGTTATTTCAACTTAATAGCTAACATGGCTACACTGATACCAGGCGACTATAGTTTAAGTTTTCGGACAGTGTTTATTTCCTCAAAAGTCGATAACTCTCATTTTATCTGAAATTTTATATCTATACCAGGGTTCGCCTGAGCAGCAGCGTAGTCGACACAACGACAAGAGAAGCTTTTCGCTGCGCTGATTCTCCAACAATGCCGCCGAGCAAAATGAACAAAGCAGTTCCCAAATGTGAATATGTTTTTTGCCGGCCACAGATCTATACTAATATTTTTCACTAGGATTTTGGGGCCTTATTTTCGTTGTCATTTAAGACGTTCTATGAGGTTCTGTGATTTTTTTAATGTTTTTAAATATATTTATATTTTATCATTATTGATTTTTAAGCAACGTTCGATAAACACTTGTTTTCTTTTTTCCACTTTTAATCTTATTCCATCAGCGTTCACTTTTCACTGCATTTATTTTCGTAGCTAAACAATTTCAATGTTAAATTGTTGTTCATACTTCCGCGTTTTTCCAACTCAAAGTCTAGCTTACGTAAAAAAAAAAAACACAACAGTTTAATATGCTCTTTTACGGAAAGTCAGGTAAATTGTGCTACAATTTAATACAATTTTAATTTTTATGTCAACAAATTACACAAAGACAGGAAAATAAAATAAATATTTTGCGCGACGCGTCGCAACGTACCGTAGTCTTGGAACTTACAAAGTTGAATGCTGACTGAAATTTCTGTGCCACTAGAGAATGACTCGCCTTAGTCACACGTTCGAGAATTTCTCTCTCACTCTAGCCTATCGCATGGGTTGCACTCACGTGTAATGGCAACGTGCGGCACGTTTGTTTGTCTGCTGTTTGCCAACTGAGAGAAATGTTCGATAACCAGCAACAATTACAACAACCACAAGAGCAGTTTATGCCTCGACTTTCCGGTCGACACTTTGATTCATGACGGTGACGTTTTGTTGTGTGGACTTCTGTTGCCTAACCCGTATATAGTTGTTTTTTTATTTTGCACATATATATAATGCATATGTAAGTAATTGTGTGGGTTTATTTTCGAAATCAGCACTCAACAGTTGGTCACTCACAGCAATGTAAACGCAATTTTCGCTCTTTGGCGCGAGCCCCAGGCCAGGCACGTCCTCCGCCACGTCGCGAATGCAACTGAACATGTGAAGTGATCCGCTGAGTGAGTTGGTCTCCAATTACAAAATGCATTTTAACCCGGCTTCGGTCAGAATGTTACTCAACCAAGCGATTGCAATACATATATATATTGTTTAAGTTGAGTTTGAGTCGCTGTCACAGCAAGTGGAAGTGTGAGAAGGCGCTTCTAATCAAATGATCGTGTTGATGTGTGAGCTATGCTTAGGCAATCATATACTAGAAAGCGTGGCTGTAAGTCGAAATTACTTTTACAATTTTTTAAGTAATTGAAAAATTTAATAATTATTACAATTACACTTATGTAGTAATTAAAAATTAAAATCAGCATTACAATTATATTAATAATTGTGCCTAAAAATATAATTATTTGTAATTAAAGTAATTGCCGATTACTTTTTTCATTACTTGAAACTAAATATAATTTTTAATGGTATGTAGACCTTAGAATTGTTTTAAAAAAACCGCCAAATGATAATATATCGATATTTTAGTGTTAAGGTATTTGTAAGAAATCGAATGATGGTATATAAAATAGAAGATGATGAGACGGAGAGTATAATGCAGTAGTAGACAAACAAGACAGACCGACGATATGGGTTATTCCGATATGGGCATTTCCATTCTGTCGAACAGTGACCTCCGTACACATTGAAAATGGAAAAAACGTCAAAGTAAATCGAATTTTTAATTCGTTTTTTACTGTATAATATAGCTCTCAGCAAGCACTTTAATTCGTGTTAAAGTGTATATCATGACGGTTTGGTTTCCAAAATAAGGAAGAAATTGGAAGGTATTCGAACGTGACAAAAACAGAAGTGGTTTTCGGGAGCAGCTATATAAAAACAAAGACAAGCGAAACCTAACACAATAACTAAGCTCAAATAGTTTTAATATCTTATAAAGGAATAGTTCTTTGAAATGTATATTATTTGATTTAAAAATCGTGAGTACATTTTTTGTAAAAAACGAGAGCGTAAGTTAAAGTCGTCTCTAACCGACTTCGATATACCCGTTACTCATGAAAAAACATGTTTAACAGTGTTCCTGCGATCCTTAGGGTGACCATCCGAAAAGTATGCAACATTTTTTTTGCTCGTAACTTGAGAACCCTTCATCCGATCTTTATAATTTCTTTGGCAAATCGATTCATTTGACTAATTACTAACTATCTCTAAAAAGTACGAATCGGCTATCTTCAAAACTGTAGGAGATACAACGTTTTTTCCAAATTGCGGGGGCGGGAGGGGGCGTGACCAAAATTTGAAACAAACTTGATCTGCGTGCAGAAAAAAAGCATTTGTCCCATACATGTCAAACCTCTATCTCTTACCATCTCTGAGATCTAGGTGTTCATACAGACAGACGGACGGACGGACGGACGGACGGACGGACGGACAGACGGACATGTCTATATCGACTCGGCTGTTGAGGCTGATCAAGAATATATATACTTTATATGGTCGGAAATGATTCCTTCTGCCTGTTACATAAATTTGCACGACTTTAGTATACCCTTTTTACTCTACGAGTAACGGGTATAAATATTTATCTCTGTCGATACGTGACATGTCGAACGTGACATTTTTTCCATCATCATATTTATGTTGTTTCTGCTATAATGCAAAGCAAGTACTTACAGTTAATTGCATTGGCATAGTTTCTCATGGTTTCTTATGCGTTCTTGTATAGCCCTTCTTACCATCAGAAGATTTTAGATGGCGAAAGTACATGTAATCTATAGTCACTTTTTTCCAAAAAATTAAGCAAATTTAATGTCAAAATGAGGAAAATTGCGCTAGCACGGCCGTGAAACCGAATATATCCAATTGGGTTATCAGTAAATTTTAGATTAGCTTACATTAGTTTAATTTGATTGCTTCCCTATGAAAATTTGAATAAATATAGCGTTTTTAACCATTTGAATTTTTTTGGCCCAGGTGGAACATTTTTTGGAAATGCCCATATGATATTTTTGGTGCCGATATAGGCGCTTATCGATATTTTTATAAACGATATATCAGAAACCAAAATAAAACCTCTCCTACACCTTGTTGGAATGCAAGTACAAGTTAACTGGTAGCAAAATAGCTAGATTCGGGTGAGTTAGGCAACAACAAATTTTACTTTCCAAAGAAATGTTCGTATGAATTACTAGTTTGATCTAGTTCCAATCCAATCAAAATTTACAGACAGATTTCAATGTAGTGTTAAGACATTTTGTTTCCAAATTAGGTATTCACTTTTTTTCGAGAACTTGACCAAATTTATGAAGATAAATCTAGAGTATTAAGTACTTATTAGTATGTAGTAGTATAGTATTACAAGAGTAAATTTTTCATTCTAATTTAAATGTACTGAATTTGTTAAAATATTTTTTCCCTAAGTGTATTATTTCGTAACACCTACTTACAATGTCTAGGTTATATTTATACACATATATACTGATTATACAAAAAGCCAATGCTAATAGTTTCAAGCTAGTTTATCATTAAACTAGCACCAACCCATCAACATTTTAAATCAAAACAACAAAAAAAAGCACCTCACAAAATGCAATGGAAAATGTTCATGTTATTCGCAACAAAGTCATCGTATACGTAATCAGAAAAAAGTTACTAATTGTGTATACGTCGCACATAACCCCAATGGCGGGGCGGGGGGTCTCTGATAAGGCAATCTGAATGAAAAGCGAGAACAATTAAAAACTTGCCCTGACATTCACTTGGCTTGCCCAGTTCAATTCCAGTCTTTCCCTCGTCCAGGCCATGCGACATGCGTTGCCATAATGTGAGTGAAGGCCGAGGGTCGCGTGTTTGACATTTTGGCTGCGTGTAGCCAACATGTGAAAGGAAACTCTTTGCTACTTGGTCCATAATCGCCATTATTTATTCAAAATTAAACACCACTATTTTCCTTAATCCAATCGCGGGCATAGCTAACCCGAGAATACACTCCGGGGTAATCTGGCTTGGCACAGCCATAGCCCCAACTGACCACGCCCAAGAGTACACCCTCATCATTGACCATGGGACCGCCGGAGTCACCCTGACAGGCATCTTTACCCCCTTGCATAAATCCAGCACAGATCATGCGATCCGTTATACCGCCATATTGCTGATACTTTTCATTGCACAACTGCTGGTTGACCAAAGGTACCTCCACCTGGAAAAAACAATTGAAATCCCTGATCAGCTGAATGCTTCCACTAATTTGCATATGCTTACCTGGCGCAACCATTCCCGAGATTCCAGTAAATTTTGAGTACTACCCCAACCGCTGACATAACAAGCATCTCCATCGCTAAACATTTCAGTGGTTTCGGGTAATTTGATCGCCTTTTTTGTCTCGTCAAATTTAATGGGATGCTGTAACTGAAGCAAGGAGTAATCATAATCAACATTTGAGTAATTGAATTGGGCATGCTGGACTATCTTCTGAACACGCAAAAGTTCGCCATGGCGAGCAAATTCTGAGGTTCCCAGGCGGATTCGCAAGCGATCTGCGGTTTTCCCACTGCAAAAAATAAAACAAAAAGGAATCAGAGTAAATAAATCAAAAAAATAGAGGCCAGCTAACTTCGGCTCGACCGAAGTTTATATACCCTTGGAGCTTGATATATGCCTGACAGTTTGTATGGCAGCTATACTATATAGTGGTCCGATTTCGACAAGGCTTAATGAAATTATGTGAAATCATTAAAAACTTATAAATACGAGCGTTGGGAGCGATAACATTAAAAACAAAAAAGTTTTTCTTACTAAGACTTTTTTTCAGACCTAACTTTTATATGGCAGCTATACTATATAGTAGTCCGATTTCAACAAGGCTTATTGAAATTATGTGAAATCATTAAAAACTTATAAATACGAGCGTTGGGAGCGATACCATTGAAAACAAAAAAGTTTTTCTCACAAAAACTAGTTTTTCAACCGATCGTTCCTATGGCAGCTATATGCTATAGTCATCCGATCCGGCCGGTTCCGACAAATGTGCAGCGTATTTGTACCAAAAGACTTCGTGCAAAGTTTGGTTACGATAGCTTTAAAACTGACGGAGGAGATAGCATAGAAACTAACGTCGTCAGCCCCTGTTGAAAGAATGTTTTCATTTGCCAATATAATTAACGACTCAAGACGCCATGCCCTTTCCGATTTTTCTTTTGAAAAACTAGTGGTGATGAAAGCCAACATGAACTTCATGGATGATATAATATAAGATTGTTATTTTTTTCAAACAAATATATGTAATATAAATAATGAATGTTATAATTGGGCTTAAGTAATTTCATTTGGAACCTAAAAATTCATAAATAATTTGACTTTTCAAGCACAATTACTCAATAATCACCCTTTACCGTTACAATTATCCAAGTAATTGTAAAAGTAATTAAATTTTGGAATAATCACTGAATATTCGTAATTCCACCTTACAATTACGATTATAAAAAAATGGTAATCAGGAATTGTTTTCAGTTATGTGAAAAATGGTAATGGTAATGGTAATGGTAATTCAAGTTTACAGCTCTGCTATATAGTTGTCCGATTAGCATAGAAACAGACGGACAGACGGACAGACGGACGGACGGACAGACGGACGGACAGACGGACGGACAGACGGACATGGCTATATCAATTCAGCTCGTCATGCTGATCAAGAATATATATACTTTATGTGGTCGGAGATGCTTCCTTCTGTGCGTTACAAATATCCGGACAATTTTAATATACCCTCTCCAAGGGTATAAAAAATCTGAATATTATAGTTAATAATTTAACTCAAAGATTAAAGCTGAAATGCATAACGCTTAAGGTAACTGTTTTAGTCCATAGTTTTATTCAGATTACGGATTCGTTACGTTTAATTTATATGGGTTACATAGCGGTTAACTATTATTAAAATTACTTGTTGTTGGGGAAATAGCGCACCGCAACCAATACTTTTATATTGTGCCCCCATTCTGAGTTTACAACTCTCCTAGCATCCCTTCTTCCTGTACAAAGGTCAGAATTTTCTTGGGTTCTGGTTACTGATATTGTTTGTCATTTTGGGGGCAAGGAGTCCGAGCCTCCAGTTGGGCTGACTCTCGGCACGGTCCGAATGACAGAGCCTCGTCGGTGCACTGCGGCGTGACACCCGCTGTCTGTCCGGAACAGCTCATTTGTGTGGGTAAGCCCATTTTTTCGCTGCTAACCTGTCGGATGGCCCAACAGCTAGGCACCATAAAAACAATGTTACAAGTTCTTCGGAACTCAGATTATTAACCATATTCCGTTTGGATCTCGCATAAGGTTAAGGGTTTTACCAAAAATCTGCAATAGTGCACCGCATATCAAGTGTGCTGCATTTTACAACAGTGTTTACAACACTGATATCATATTTGTGATTCTGCTATGAGTGCCAATAATACCCGCTGTCACTGGTGCGGCCAAATTAAACCAAAGGAACACCAAGTATATTAAATATTAAGAAGAGAGAGGGTGTTGATGGAATTGCCCCAAAAAATCGGTATTTGTCTTTCTCGCTGTGTTATTAGGCTCTCTCTCTCCCCTGAGACAACAACAACAACTTAACGGCATTTGCTGTTGCTTTTTCAAAGAAGAGAGCAAGAGCAATAAAAATTATGCATACCCATGTCTTACTTATGTGTGTGTGCTGCGTGTGACAGACAAAAAACCACGCGGTGCCACTAAATACAGAAACAACCACTTATTATTATTTGTTGTTGGGGAAGTGGTGCACCGCGACCAATTTTGGTCTATTGTGCCCCCCTACTGAATTTACAACTCCCCTAGCAGCCCTAACTCCTGTACAAAAGTCAGGATTTTTGTGGGTTCTAAGTTACTGATATTGCTTGGGTGTAGAATGTGTTTCCCAAATCTGTTGAGTCTGCGCCTCGCTAGGGCATCAACCACTTTGACAGACTAGAAACTCAGACACTCTATCGCAAAATTACCAATCACAGAACGAGTGTGTACTTGACTCGACTGTAATTTTCAAGTATCAGTCACACCGTATACGCTTTTAAAGCGAGTATTGATGATCTCTAGTTATTACCATTAAATATTGGAAAAATCATATTTTCATTAATTCAGAAGAGGATTGATTTTTTGATCCCGACGAATTTTTTCGCATTACAAAGTGCTATTAAGTCCTCGTATTTTTATACCCTTAGAGAGGGTAGTATGAAGCATCGCTGACCACATTAAGTATATATATTCTTGATCAGCATGACGAGCTGAGTCGATTAAGCTTTGTCCGTCTGTCCGTCCGTCCGCCTGTTTCTATGCTATCTCCTCCGTCAGTTTTAAAGCTGTCTTAACCAAACTTTGCGAAGTCTTTTGTTATAAATACGCTGCACATATGTCGGAACCATAGGAAAGATCGGTTGAAAAACTAGTTTTAGTGAGAAAAACTTTTTTGTTTTTAGTGCTATCGCTCCCAACGCTCGTATTTATAAGTTTTCAATGATTTCACATAATTTTAACAAGATTTGTCGAAATCGGACCACTATATAGTATAGCTGTCAGGCATATATCAAGCTCCAAGAGTATAACATTATTATTGATTGCAGCAATTCAAGTTAAGTTTAATTATATACCTTTGCTTTTATTATTGCATTGATATGTACTTCATCGCAATTAGTTCATAAACTCAGATATTTATGCATAGTGTGGCCTCCATAAATTCAAGAGTGCCGAATATTATTATTTTAAAAAAAATATCTTGGAAACAAGAGCTGATAGAACAAAACCAATGATACAGTTTTGTTCAGTGCAATCTATATTAACATAATCAGATCATAATAACCTGCATCAAAAACACTGTTGGACTGTGTAATTTAATGAATCAACATTATTCACGAACATTAAAACATTTATTAAGAGCGGTAAAAGGCCGGCACTATGTTTTTACATGATAAATCTTCATAATTCGCGGTTCATCGAAAGAAATTCTCCTTAAATTTGCTAAGAAAAAGGATATATTCAAGATATTAAGGCTGGAATGACACTTTCAATTTCTCCTTTTCCATTTTTCCTTTTTTTTTTGGTACAAAAACTGCATATTCAAAATAATTTTAAAAAGAAACCATGGATACCCGACGCGACTTTTTTACAAGATAATTCTTTATATAAGGTGATTTATTAAGAGTCCATTCGCTTAGTCAAATTTTGGCATACTCTTTCTAACATTTCGGCCGGTATCTCACGAATAAATGCTTCAATGTTGTTCTCCAATGCGTCAATTGAAGCGGGCTTGTCTGTATAGACATGAGCCATAACATAGCCCCACAAAAATAGTCGAATCGATAATTGATTGTCATCGGGCCAGCAGCCCGAGATTTTGGCCAAAAGTCCAAATTTTTTTTTTTGGAAATTGGAAAAAACGAAGGTCGGCAATGATTTTAAATAGATATAGATATTTTATGGCAAAATTTGGAACCTTTTCTCGAAATGGTTTTTGCGATTCAGCCGTTCAAAGTTGATTTTTCTTAAAATCGATGCAAAAAATAATTAATTAATATTAAAAAATGGAATGCAACAGCTGAGCAGTTTGATTTTTATTTCGACTACGGACCAGATATCAATTAAAAAATACAGAAGCTTTCTTCGTAAGCGTTAACATAATAACTGGAAAATCCAAAATTGGGGTTTTTTACTTTTGGTACAGTTGAGAGTACCCCTTAGTACTGGATCCGAACAGGCAAATGTTTTCGAAATTGCACTATAGCTGTAGGTGCGCTTGAGCGGTGCTGAATTTTTATAAAATGCATTAAAATATCATTTGAAACAATCTTGTTCTGTTATACAGCCACCCTAGATGTATGTTTTTTCAACTTCGGAATATAACACACGCTTCTGTTATAAATGCTTTGAAACGAAGCCAATTGAATGTGTCAAAATGTGTAGCATACTCTAGACGCCCGAGGTAAAGTGTAAATATAAAAAATAGATTTTTAAAATTAATTTTCTTGATCAGTGTTAGTATGAATAAGGGAGTAGCGTCAATGACGAACCCGGTGGGGTGTAAAACTGGTCAAATCAACCAAGCAGAACTATTGGGTACTTCAAGAATGGTAAACAAACAATCATAAACGAAAAGTAAAATTTCAGAAAGTTTTTAAATTAGCAGTTCAATCTTTTAAGCGTGTTGGACTGGTGTAGAAATGTCCAATTTTACAATGTAAGCGTGTTGGTGGTTTAATGTCCAACAATGTAAGTTTGGTGCAAAATTTAGTCACACTAGCCCGAATAGCCGCTTCAGAGGGCCGATTAAACTGACCATAAAATGGAAGAAGCACGATGAACTTTCTTAACAGAGCACGCATTTTGATAATAAAATTCAATAATTTGCAAGCGTTGTTCGTTTGTAAGACGATTTATGGTTAAATTATAGACCAAACTGAAAATGTTTGACAGTGAAACAAATCACGAAAAGTGCGTGAGCTGTTTAATCCAGTGTTGCCAAAAAGATGATAGCTAAAAAATCACCCTTTAATTCGAAGCGGGAAAATTTTGTTCGATATTTTTTGAGCATGGTTTGGTATAATAGACAGTTACCAATTCTTATACTGGCAGGCAGATCAAGTTTCTTTTCAACTAATACAATTTTGAAAAACATTATACATTATATCACAGATCGGATAAACGACACAACAACTAAAGTATTGCATACCCGCGTGACTCCTTAGATAAGACTGGTACTGAGTATATTAAAGTCGTGCTAGATCGACTTTCTCATTTTTTGTTGATTTTCTTTTTATTGATTTATGGATCAATTTCTGTATTCAGGTGAATTCATTTCTTTTACTTACTAAGTACAATGTGCTGCTGTCAATATCCATTCCTCCGAGATTATCGACCCACCACAAATATGGCTCGATGTCTGCAGCGAGACCTGGTGTGGCGCATCTGTTATATTTATTCGATGTCCGCCTACAATGCGTCCATCTAGACGGGGACGCGTCTGCCAAAGATGATCCATTAATGACCGGGTACCTTGCCGTCTAATGGGTTGCGGTATTAAACAAACTCCACCAAAGACAAAAAAGATGCACTGCACCAACAGCAACGATTGTAGCGACCACATGCTTGCCAATTAGCTTAAAACTGAAATTTAAGCATGTGCCAAGACTTTTATAGGTGTTGAATTGAAGGGTTGGTGGGTGAATCTAGCGATAGCCACCCACAGAGCTGAATTCATGCTGAGACTCTGAGGCTTATCTTAGGAGTGACCTACTAAAGCAACAGAGGAAAGAACTTTTTTAGGCTTGACAAAGCATAAATGCTCTTTAAAATAATGATTAAGAGAAAACTAAAACATTTTATGTTTATTTTTAACAAATTTAGTATTTTGGTAATTAATCTTCTCGTATTCCCAATCTGCTCCAAACACACTCCCAGAAGCGGCTTTGCAGCCATATTGGGTAATCGGTTATTTAACATTATTTGGCTCCAAAGAGGCCGAAAATTGCTAAGACTTTGGTTCAAGCGATGCCACGCATTTACCCGGAAAAATTTCCCACGTCATGCTGACTTGTTTTCCTGTTTGATGCGGTTGATGATGCTACCTGTAAAACGTGCGTAGGAAAGTATTACTTTTTTTGAACTTTGTCATATTTTGTAATTTGATGTGCGTCATTCGAAAGGGACACAACGTTGTTGTTCGCATCCCTGATTGAGCTTTTATGCAAGACACAAGCCAAACAAAAGCAGTTCAACCCACTCCTTTCCGTAAGAGTATAAGACTTTACATTCGTTTGCTTTAATTGGGTCTCTTCAACACGAGGTTATGTTATACAAGGTTCCAAGTTCATGAATAGATTAATTTAATTTACACGGCCTTGCCTTATTCCACCACATAGATCAATTGTCTGCCCAGTTCGGTAACTTTCCCACCCTGCTCTTCCAAGCTCAAACGTTTGGCAGCCACATCCAATATAAAGTTGCCCTCATTTAGCTGCGCTTTGCCCGCTTTGTAATCCTCAAAATTGGGTATTTTACGTGGTCCCAAGACAGGATCTACAAAGCGCCAAATTTTCAAAGAAGACGCATCGGTCTTAAGGCCTATAATTTTGGAGAGTTTTTCACGCAACGTTTGTACCGAATCTCCCTCGGAGATAATGGTATTAACTTGGAAGAGCGAGGAACGTTCTATGGGATTGATCAGTTCGACGCTGACATGAGGTGCCACGGAAAAACTTATAAAAGGCGAGCCAGGGCGCACTTCTTCACGGGTTTTCTCCGGTGCCGAAGCATCATCTGTGTACTTAACCTCCAGGGCGTCCAACTGTGGGAAAGATTTAAAATAATATTAGAGGCAAAAGTCTTTTTAAGTAGCACAAGGACTCACATCAAGAGTATTTTTCAGGTATTCCAAATTGCTAAGCAACACCTGACGCTCATCAAACTCCAGGGTAACCGCCAAAGCAGCCACTCCCTGACCGGTTTCCACCTTCTCTCTAATCATTTGTGCAAAAGGCATCACACGCTTCATGAACTTCTTCAGTTCGGCCTTCTGTTGTAGCGTGGCGGCTATTACCTTGTTATCCGGCAAGGATTTGGTTTTGTTAAACAGTTCCCTCATAGTGTCTAGGACACAGCATTGCCAGGGTGGATAAGTTTTGGCCACCCAAATTAAGCCACGATTTGGTTTGGCGGTTTGTGCATCCAAAGCCTTCTCTTTGCCACCTTTGCCCTTCAGTTGCAGCAAGTTCTTTAGGTTTAGACGGAAGGAGTGTGCCGACTCCATCAAATATTCAGAGCACATAATATCAAGCTCATTTATTTTACCCACTTCGGGCCAGCGGGCATGCACTATGGACTCCTTGTTACCCAACAAACCCCAAACATGCTCTGCCATATGTGGACAAATGGGAGCCACTAGCAAAGCCTGTCGTCGTATAAATTCCAATACCAAATCCTCATGCATGCCTTGGGCACCACACAGCTCTCGGTATTTATCGCGGGCCAACTGCAGCTCATAGAAGCCACTTCTTAGGGACTCCTTGAACAACATTTTCTTATAATTCTCATCCGTTTGCCGTGTCTTCAGATTCAATTCACTCAGGAATACTTGATCATTGAATGTCTTTGTGGCATCCTTTCTCAAACTACTCCGGCTGGCCAGCATCTCCTTGACCCACTCAATAAACGTGTACAGACGCAAGATACCCGCATCTGCGGTGCTCTCCACAAAATTCGCATCTTCCACACTGTCACCCGCATCGGCCAGACACAAACGCATGCCATCCGCTGAGAATTTATCCACGGCTTCGGTAAGAGTTAGGAAATTGCCATCGGATTTGGACATTTTGGCAGAATTGAGCAACAGATGGCCATTCACACGCATACCCTTGGGCCATTTGTTCTCATCGTTGGGCCAAATGGCGGCATGGTTGTACAGGCAGAAGGTTAGATGATTTTGTATAAGATCTTTGCCAGAGACACGCAAATCCATGGGATACCAATACTCAAACTCGCGACGTAGCACAGCCAGATGAGCTGGTTTGATGGTGGAGTTTTTGGGTAAGGGAGTCTCCTTGAAGAAGATGTAGTCCCAGATTTCGGAAGTCATGTCAGAGGGTCTAATGCCTGAAATAAAAGAAATAAAAATCAATTCCATTTTTCATATTTCTTCACTCACCAAACGGCCCTGGTTTTTCTCCACGGAATGTGCCACCCTGCAGCAAATGCACCACTGTATAGAAGGCCATATAAATGGTCGAATCCGACAGAGATTCAATCAACCACTGCTCATCCCAGGGCAATTTGGTGCCCAAGCCATAAGTTCTGGAGCAGGCATACTCATGCAACCAGTTTAGACAGGCCTCAAAGTTATTTCTAGCCTCCTCGTGAAAGGTTTCCATGTCCTGCAATATTTTGGAGGCCTGAGCTTGCCACTCGGTTTCACCATAATTGAGATACCATTGATTACACAAGGCCACCACACACTCATCGGCAGAACGAGACATTATGGTCTTCTCGGGCTCATAATAGATGTCCGCCTCCTTGGCCTCTACAAGTTGTTTTTGCAAGTCCTTTTTAATATCCTGGATTTTGCGTCCAGCAAAGGGTCCCACCAGCATGACGCCATCGTAGAAACCTGCAGTTCATACCCAGAATAAAAATTATATTACAAAACACAATGTGCTGGCTTACTCTTCAAATAGCACAGCTCTTTGGCCTCAGCCAGTTTCTCCTTGTCATTCTGGGACTGAATCTTGAGGGTATCGTATGCATGTACCGCACTTAGCTTGCCCAGAGTGGGCACATCTATGATGGGTATGGGCTCAAAGGGCAAAACCATTTCATCTTTCAAGTTATACTTTTGACGAAAGGCCTCTTTCTTCTGCAGATCCACCAGAGCGGCATAATCATCGGGCGAATCTGAGGGTACAGAGGTCACCACACCGGTACCCTTGTCCTCTTTAATACTTAACATGGGCAAAGTGTAGATGGTTTTATGCTGAGTCAAAGGAGCCGACAGTGGCACACCCAGCAAATCCAGGCCGGAAATTTCAGCCAAAACTTCTACTTGACCTTCTGCCGAGGTGAAACCTTGATAGGTCATATTACGCGCCGCACGGCGAGTGCTTATCCAGACCTCGTTATCGCGTGCAGTCTGCCAGGCTATATATTTAATGTCCGGATGTAGCCAACAGTTGGTCTGACCATACATGGTTTCAGGACGCAAAGTGGCGGCCACCAAATAAACGGGCTGCTTGATGGCTCTAAAAATTTTACAAAATTAGGACGAGTTTTTCGAGAGATTATTCAATAATAAACCCACCTCAAAGCCTGAGGCTTTTCCAGCACCTTCATCTTAATCAGAGTATACTCCTGTGGACCCACTCCCTCACCCGTGGAACGATCATGATCCATGCAGGGTTGTCCATCTTTGGGCGAGTAGATGGTATATCTCTTACCATACATAATCTTTCCACGTTCCTTCAAATGCTTAAATTGCCAGCGCACAAAGGAATCAAAGTACGGATTGGCATCGGTTGTAATAAATGTGCGACGCCAGTCCACATGCACACCTATCCTCTTCAGATCCTTCACAGCCAATGGTGGAAAATAATTTAACCAATGCTCGGCCTGTGCAAAATCTTTGATTTCCTCATCCTGCAGACCCAAACTTTGCATAATTTGCCATTGATACTTGGCCGCTCCAGTCTTGGCCACAGCCTTGCTCTTCTTGCCCTTGGATTTATCCTTGGGTACCTCCGATTTGGTTTCCACTGGCGTTTCTTCATCTCTGCTGTCCGGAAATTTAGGTGGATAACCGAACTGCTCCAATTCACGTGTCAACTTATCGGCGCAGGCCTTAATAGGCATGCCCGTGCAATGGAAGCCAAATGGCCAGAGCACACGTCTGCCCTTCAGGCGATGATAACGTACCGCAAATTCCGCTTTGGACAGCGAGAAGGTATGTCCCAAATGCAAGCGTCCATTCATGTAGGGAAAGGGAAAGGTTACGAAAAATTTCTCCGACTGACTCTTTTTGGGCTCCGTCGGGGCATCCGTCTCATGGACACGTTCACGCTCCCAGCGTGCCTGCACTTCATTTTCAATCTTTTGAAGATATTCCACCTTAAAGGTGCCCTTGCGCTCGACGTTGGCCTAAGGAGTAAAGTATTTACATTTATATATGAGTCAAAGCAGGGCAAGATTGCATCAGGCCGCGTGGCCAGTTGTGGATTTTGAATTCAATGAAAGTACACTGGTACAACGTTATCCAATCAGGACGTTTACTCACCATGGTCACTTAGTGGTCTTGGCAACTGTTTAAAACAATTTCTTTATTTAGTTTAACGGCAGTTTTAAACAAATGAAATGTGCAACGTGTTTACCTAAAGGCGGCCGCTAGAAAGGGATAGCGATATCTGCCTTCTATACGATAGAACTAGACATGAGCAGTGAATAGAGGTGAAAGCGTGAACAATTATTCTGTCATGTGACACTTGGTCACGGAAGATATAGAGACAGACTGAGCTTATATGAATGGAATGAAATACTAATACACAAAATATATTTTAAGCAAGAACAACTGCAATAAATTTCTCAAAATGTTTTTAATTGAAAAATAGGAGATATTTGGAACGATTTCACCGAATGGGATAATAAAACAGCGAAATTATAATATTGCAACAAATAAACACCGTAAAGCAAACACAGTCAGCAGTGCAACCAGATGTCCGACAGAAGAACAACAGCGACAACTCTGCCCTCGTGGAAAATGTTAAGCAATTCGGACTTATGTTGGATCCCACAAATCGATCGTTAATTAGCTTGAGGATTTTTGACAAGCCAGACTTCAGGATGCTGATTGAAAATGTACTCACTGTGCCTAGGATATAAGTTGCCTACAGGAGAAACAATTTCAGGACACTATTGCCCTGAACACAAGAAGAACTGAAAAAGAACAAGTGAACTATAACGAAAACAACTGAACAGTGTGCAGTACGAGTGAACGGAACAAACGTGTAAAACAATTGTCCCTGAAGATGGTTGCCGAGGAGCAACCGAAATATATTGGAAAAACAGCATACACATCTGTATGTTTTTGCTTGACCTCGAGCCTGCAATACTCAAATTCTACAATTTAGAAAGGTCGCTAACTATCAACTTTAAACATGTTTAGTGAAATGAACAACCATTACCCAGCACACTTATATATGGTCGTCTTAATTCCTTTATAATGGTATATAAACTAGCGATTTGAGTGGGTAGATAAATGTTTCCAAAAAATCTTTCAGTGTATAATTTTATCTAAGCTTCAGTACCATCAGCACGCTCACATCTCTAGCCCGGCTGTTCACGATAGCGATAGATTTTCACCTTTCGATAACTTAACCTAAATAAAAAACTGTATATATATAATCAATTTAGGTATTAATTAAGCAGACGTCACTCTAATCATTTGTTAATAATGCGGCCAGTATTTGCATTTTTGCTGCTGGCACTGCTTTGCGCCTGCCAAGTGAAATCGGACTCGGATTCAGAGGCTGAATTCGAGCTGGACAATGACTTTGCCGAATTTGACGATGAGTTCGTCGACGCTAGCTATGAGAAGGCACCGACAGCTGAGAATGCAGAGCAGAGTGGAGTTCCAGCTCCAGTTAGAGCAGAGCAAGAGAAGCTGCCAAAAATGGTTGATGATGAAGAAGATGGCCTGGTCGAGGATGACGATGAATTTGAGCACTTCCAGGATGAGGAGGAATTCGAAGGCTATGACGGCGATAGCAAGGATCCGCCCATTGATCAGAAAACCGAACCCAAATTAAATATACCCAATATACCGTTGCATTTCCGCACCCACTGGGATTCCTATTGGATGGAAATGCTCATGGTGGCCGGTTTATTGGCCTACTTTGCCAACTTCTTTGCGGGCAAGGCCAAAAATGCTCGCCTGGCCCAACTTTGGTTTAGCACCCATAAGGCTCTGCTGGACGAAAACTTTGCTTTGGTTGGCGATGATGGCAAGGTGGATAATGAGAATCCGGGTCTGATCAAAGAGAGTGAGAGTCTGTACACCTTGTGGTGCTCGGGTCGCACATGCTGTGAGGGCATGCTGGTGGAACTGAAGATGATCAAGCGTCAGGATTTGGTTTCTTTGGTGGCTGGATTGATGCGCCCCCAGTTGGATCAGGCTCACATCAAAATTGAACTAACCAAGGGTGTAATGGATTCATTTGTGTTTGCGGTGGGGACCAAGAAAACCATTACGAAAGTTTTTAAGGAGTATACGGATTTGGTAAGCAGGATTTAACATATAAATACCCATCAAATCTAACTTTTCCAATGCCTGTTGTAGAGCAAATTCTGTAGCCTAGTCTCTAAACCGGAGGATCGTTACAATGTTCCTAGCGGTTTTGGTGTCCTCTCCGAAATTCCCGAGGCCACCTCCTCCATACTGGAGTCACGTGTTATTACTGCACTTAATAAATACCAAAGCTATATCGATTACCTGCACATTTCGGACCAGTTCAGTGGACCCATCCAGCAGGAGGAGGGACAAACCCTCAAACAGCCAGAGACCAAGGCTGTGCTCCTTGCTGGATTTAATCTGCCGAAACACGCCGAAATGGAAACCATTAAGCCATTGTTATTGTTGATAATTTATCTAATGGAACGTCTAAAGTCCTATCGCATGTCCAAGGAGGTGAGTTGGCCTGCCAACGGTTGGATTATACCTTTCACTTAATATTCCAACTCTCTTTCACAGGGCAAAACCAAATCCGATAAGAATCGAATGCGTGTTGAGGAGGAATTCCTGAAGAGCACCCATGCGGCAAGGGCTGAAGCTGCTGCACAACGGCGCGAGGATAAGCGCAAACAGGAGAAAGAGCGTGTGCTGGCCGATGAGGATCCCGAGAAGCAGCGCCGCTGGGAACAGAAAGAGCAAAAGCGCCAGGCCAAAAAGAATGCGCCCAAAATGAAGCGTCTGGCAGTGAAATCTTTGTAGATTTCCTGGTCAAGTGCCATAGAAGAAGAGTTGCTCCTCCTTAAAAAAAGAACCGACTTGTAGTTGTTCCTCAAATGCCAGAAAATAAAGCAATATTTATTTGTTTCCTATGGAGCGCCAAAAAAAAGAAGCAACAAATTATTCTTTAGAGATAAGTGAGTAATCTTAGGAGATAACTTCAATCAGGTCACTAAAAGATAAAGACTGTTTGCCCTGAAAACTTTCCAAGCATTGGATTACTTCTGTAAAGGTACAAAGATGTTTTCTTTGAATTAATTCTAAGGACACTACAGAACTTCTTCCATTTGGAGCGACTATGATACAAGTTTCTCTCCCCCTACCAAGCAAGCATTCGGCTCGTGTCTGTGTAAGCAGCCCCATTTAAATAACTTTCTCCACTTGGTCAAGCCAAGAATTTTATTCTATTTAATATGGTTTCTATGTGTAGTATAGTCGGCATAATCTTCATCATCATCACGTTGGACTCGGCAGTAGTTGGATTGGTTTACGGTTCAAATAGAGACTAACACTTGACGGGGAAGCAATTCTCGTTGGATACATAGGCTATATGATTGCGCAATGTTTTGATTTGTTTCTGGGCCGCATCGAAGCTATAGGAGAGTGTATTCAATTGTCCCTGCATCTCTCGGATGACCGCCTCCCGATCATTAACCGATAACGAGGCTGTGGCCCGACATTGTGCCAACTCCTTTTCCAGACGATTGATTTGTTCCTGCTGCTGGGACTTGATCAATTCTGAACGCTCTTTGGTGCCGGCTATAATCTTGGCCGATTCGGTACGCAGCGTATCCAGATCATCTTGTGTGGACTTGAGTTGTTCACAGAAGAGATCCCGCTGGCGTAATAATTCCTCCAGTTCGGCACGCGTCTGTGTTAACTCCATCTGGCACTGGGCCAATTGTGGACGCACATCCACTGTGGCGGGTCCCTCCAGTTGGGATTTACATGACTTGAGCTCTTTGCAAACTACCACCAACTTGGACTGCATTTCGTCCTTCTCCTTGCACACCTGGGCCAATTTCAGTTGCTCGTTCTCCAGCAGTTTGGGAAAGTGTAGTAGCTCGTTGAGCTTCTCCTGGAATTTGGCACGTATCTCCTTGACCTCCGTATTGATTTGCTGTTCGATGCGTTTGTTGTTCATATTGAGCTTCTCGAGAGAGACGCACTGCTCCTCCACCTTTTGCTGGGCTAGAAGATATTTGTTGCGATAATCCTCCAATTGCTGCGATTGTTCCTTCATGATGCATTTGAATTCAACTTGCTCCTCTTTCAGTTCATTGACGCGAGCACGAAGCAGATTAAGTTCGGCGGCATCGGCATCTCCATCGCCGCCCTTGGATGGACCACAAGTGCCGCAGATACCCTTCATGCTAAGGGGGAGGAGCACAAAAATGAGTAAACGAATGGAAAGTTTCAAAGTGTGAACCTACCGCTTCTGCAGTTCCTTCATCTGGCAATCCTTGCGCTGAAACTCGGTCAACAGACGCGTATAGTTCTCCTTCATTTTCTCATACTTATCCGCCTTGGTGTTTCGCTTGCCGCCACAGATCACCAACGGATCTGGATTCTCGGGGCAAGGCGCACGCTGTGCGTTCATACCAGCATCCTCATCATCGCTGCCCTCATCGCACGGATCCTGTATCTCCCGACGACTCACCTCCTGCAGCAGCTTCTTTACCGAGCTTTGCATGCAGAAAATGCGACGTTTCAGTTTGTCTAGGGAATCACTCTTTGGACAAGGTGGCTCCGATGCCGCCGCCTGACCTGAACGCTTGTTGCAGCGTTGCGGTGGAGGTGCTGCCATGCCACTGCTACTGCTCTGCTGGCAGGGTGCTCGGGCCCCACAGGGACCGGGACTGCAAACAGTTTGCTTCTTTCCTCTCTTGGTGGCCATAATGGCGCAGGCTATCTCCTCCATCATTTTCTTATCCTCCGGACAGGCACCTTTCATTTTTTGCATGGCCTTGGCCAGGGCCATCATCAGGCGATCCTCTTGACAGGGCTGAATACACTGCACACTTGAAGCCTCCTCACTGCATTCAGTGGCCGCGGATCCAGCACCCCCAGTCGCCCCCATGCCACACATGTAGGGCGAAAGATTGTCCTCATCCACAGTGGTGGTCATGGGCAACTCTCGATAATGACGATGCGAACCGAAATTCTGCAGTTCTACCGCCCGATTCATCATGATATGCAGCTTAATGTTCTCCTGCTCCATACAGATCCTCAATCGCTTAATCTCGCGCAACTCGTTGCGCGTTTTGCACGGCTTGCCGCACATTTCCATCACCTGGTTCTTGATATCCTGAATGATCTTGTTTTGACAGTCGATTTCCTTAATCAGGGCCAAATACTCCATATACATGCGTTTCTGTTCGGGATCATCGGAGGATTCGCCCAGACGCGAGAACAAATCATCTTCCTGTCCCTCCTCCATACCCATGGCATCATGCTCAGCCAAGGCAATGGCCTCATCCTCCTCATAGCCCTGCTCCTCGGTATATTCTGTATCGCCCATTGTGTTAAATAGAAATTTCTAAAAATTTGTGGCGTAACTTCTTCCTAAGAACTATTTGTGGTTTTTTTCCGAAAATTTCAATTGGATTTCCCCAATTCACTGGTAATTTTGATTGAATGAACTCGAAAACGAAACTTCAACGGAGAATTTTAAAGACAAAAATTAAATGCTGTTGTTTAGTTCATGAACGAATAAAATAAACTGAGACAATTTTTGATGCAACGCTGGCAAGCAGATGAAACGTTTTTGACAGGGCCTACTACAAGGAAATAAAGTGGAAAATTAAAATTATTAAATATACGAGGAACACTGGGCTTACACTGCACTATGGGGAAAATGACTACTTTATCTGGCATTTATTATTGTGAGTTAACCAAAAGAGATTTTTCACTGCAGTTTTTTTTATTATGTTGTTATAGACTATTAAAAGCTATTTTAGAAAAGTGGGCGTGTTAACGCCCCTTCCGCCCAAAAAATTGAAAAAATAATTTTTTACGTGCATTTTTAGATATAAACTTTCCAAATTCAGTCACCTATACGTGCTTACGTTGCAGATAGGAGTTTCGCCACGCCCCCTTCCGCCCCCAAAAGTATGAAAAACCAGTTTTAATATTAATTTTCTTTATTTTCAGCATTTTCTTCATTTTCCAGCTCAAAGTTTTCAAGAAAAAGTAGGCTGTTGTCTTCATACTCATCTTGTTCTGAACCATCATTTATGTATTCGTGTTCACACGAAAGAAGCTGGATTACCTCAATGGGAAGGGAAAGATTTTTATGTTTTTTTATGCGTCGCGATAAATTTAGGGAAGAAATTATTGGATCTGATGTATCCAAAGCTCGTTTAAACACATCTCCCAAAGTTTCAAATCGACTGTGCTTTCTAGAGTGATGAAGTCTATCCGATTTATAAATTTTGTTGCGGGACTCAGACGCTTCTTCACCAAAATAGCCGACTGGAAGCACCGTATTTTCCATGATTTGCCTTGAGTGCACAATAATCTTATGGGGAGTTGGTGTCATGGGAAGCCATGGATAACTGTCCACAATCATTTCGCCAGTTTGGTGACAGTATGCCTCGAATTTTTTTAAGTTTATTGGCAACTGACAGGACAAACATATCAAAATGATCCTCAAATGGTAGATAATTTGTTGATTAACTCCAGTTATTTCAGAAAATGTTTTGAAGTTGGCAAATGCGCGACGTGCAGTGTTACCGGTATTTGTATTTCCAAAGCCCCCCTGCTTCGGCTTATCGACCTTCAAAGCGAGTTTTGCCCAAAACATTTCCTGTATATTTGCCTTTCTTTTTAGCATCGCTTGCTTGTCACATGGAGTAGCAATTTGCCATTTTTTCAACTCCAGCTTATACCCAGCATGCAAGACGAACTCAAAAATTCGTATCCAGCAATGAAGTGGACTTACTCCATATTTCAGATTGTCCAAAACTGGCACAAATTTGAAGCACTTGAAATTTTTATTTCCAAGGAAATCTCTTTGGCTTGAGTGGCAAATGGGGCATGATTGAAATGATTTTGTGCCCGTTAAAGCATTCAGAACTTTTCCATCAATGGCAGTGAGATATGGACTGAATCTTACATTGAGTATCATTTGAAGATACCTTGAATATCGTTAACTTCAACTTTTCAATTTGTAATTTTATGTCCTTGTTCTCTTTTAATGTGACTTCTTTTGTTTCTTTGAGAAGCTCCAGTTTTCGTGGACGACAAAACTTAATAGTCTGAGGGGTGCGATTGTTCCACAACAAATTTCCGGATGAGTTTATCAGTCGAAGAGGCATTATGGTGGTGGCAAAACAGCACGAGTCTTTGTCACACGATCTCTTATCTGCGTATGCCTCGAATCCATAACTGACAAACAGCTCAGCAGATAAAAAATCAGTGTGCTGATTGGCCAATACAGCATGGATAACATCTTTTTGAAGTGTCACAATTCGAGAAGCTGTGTGTTCTAAAAGGTCTTGCAGAGAGACCTTGGCTACAGTCTCTGATACATCAATTTGGTCTGGTCTGCATTGCTTCTTTTGCTCTGCCAGTTTTATAAATTGGGTAAATATTCACATTTCTCTTTAAAATGTCATCACGGATAGCACAATACTGCTCCTTCGTCAATCCTTGATCCAAAATTAACGCCAATGCTTCATCTTTGGACGCACTTATAGGCTGATCAATGGGCTTTGTCAATCCTTCCCTGACTTGCTTGGCTTTTTCCGGGGTACTTGCAAGTATTTGAAGAACTGCAGCAAGATCATGTAGTCCTTGTTTCCGGGCAGCTGCGATTGCTGCATGCACTAGCAAGAAAACATCATCACCTTGGAATTTGGATAGTTCCGCTGCTTGCAGTCTTTGAGCCCTTTCGCCTTTCGATTCAAATGGAAGAAGTGGCCGTCCAACCGGTCTATTACTTTTTTTTAAAGGCAAAGTTGTAGTACCTTTTATCCATTGCGAATGTCTTCTTTCAAAGTTGCTATAAGTGCTATTACTTTTAAGCCAATTATAATGCAAATTGTTGCAAAATTGGTGGCTTTTTACTTTTAAAATATTTTCGTCAACATTATTGCACGCATGCAGCTCAAAATATTTTTGAATTGCCTTCTCTCGTTCGTGCCGGCCCCTCTCGCTATTCCACACAGCAAACAAATCGACGTTGGAAAAAACGAGGTTACCTAATAAAAATGCAAATTGCGCCAAAAGAGGGAAAAAGAGGAAATTAAGACTAATACCTGTTAACTCAGAATTGACAACGCTACAACAAACACTTGGACAAACACATAAACAATTCTAAACTCTTTTACATAATCCTTTCCAAAGTTGAAATTTGTTAATAAAATTCCAGCCTTAGGAGCGCTTATAAAACGACAAAATATTAGTATACACACGCACAATTTGAACGATTTTTTACATTAAACACACAGTGCAAACCTGCGAAATCAGTGTTCATGACTTGTTTTTTTTCTAATTGTGTTGCAATCACAAAATATTTACAACAAAACTCAATGCAAAAATTTACAAAACTTAGCCGCACGTGCTTTCGATTGCAACAGCTGACTTAACAGCTGTCATTCTCACATGGGACTGTTAAATTTAACATTTTGAGTTTGGGGCATAACAGTCTGATGTTTTCTTAATGCGTTAACAGCACATTTGTGCTAGTTAGAAAACTTTTAAAAAACATGCAAATGCCAGATAAAGTGGCCATTTTCCCCATAGTGCACTGCTTCCCAGGCAAAGCCCCTGGGGGCCGAACACTCTCGGCAATTCACACCGAATGAAGAAACCCTGGATTTGATGTGATTAATTAATAATAACACTATGCAACAATTTTTTGAACCCGGCTTCTAAATAGTTGATCCTTATGTAAAATTTCACGCTGAATTCAAATCTGCTCTCAGATATGTCAAAAGTAGAACGGTTTTTGAGATATCGCGAAATTTTCAATTTCAGTGTTTTAAAAAAGGTAGGTCTACTAAAATGCCATTTTCTCTGATTTTAGTTCACCGATATGTATAAACTGTAACAAAAATAAAAGATAATAAAATTATTTCTTAAAAAAACGACAGTTGTTGTAAATCCAACCATAAATGACGAAGTTATGGCACTTCAAAGTTGGATTTTTGAAAAATTTTTGATAATTTTTAATTTTTTGCTGACTTTTATTGAGTTTTTTTCAATCTTACCATTAAAATTGCTCAGGTCTCAGATATTGACAGGATTGGGTAATCTTTAACGAGCATTTTTTGCCCTTGGTCATCAAAATCGGATGAAAAATAAACGCTATATTCACAATTAAGTAAACATACCTCTGTTTGAGAGTATTTTTTTGCTAGTTTTTTCAGTATAAAAATCACATCTTAGCAAGCCAAATAAGAATAAACGTTGATCATTAGGAGATTGTATTGCAGTTCACCAGTGGAAAATCTGTGCCGATCTGAAAGTTGAGCAATGGTAACAGGCTTGCAACAAGGATGGACAAAGCATTGCTGTTTTTGTGCAGATGGGACAGCCGAGATCGCAGTGAACATTACTTGCGTAAGGACTGGGATGGAAGGGCCAATTTTGTAGTCGGAGAAGATAACTTAAAATTTCCGCCCCTAGTTCAAAAGGACAAAATTATTCTCCCTCCGTTGCATATTAAGCTTGGTCTCTTCAAAAACTTCGTTAAAGCTCTCCATAAAAATGAAAATTTTGCGGCATTTGAATTTTTAAAACGACGATTCGCACAACTTTCTGACGCAAAATCAAAGAAGGCGTATTTGTGGGTCCGCAAATCAAAAAGCTAATGAGCGACAGAGAATTTTACTCGGCAATTTTACCTCAGCAGACGAGGCAAAAGCATGGGATTCATTTTGTGCAGTAGTGTCTAGTTTTCTGGGAAGTAAAAGAAGTGAGGACTATAAAGAAATTGTTGATGATTTATTGGAAAACTACAACAAAATTGGTATAATCTAAGTCTGTTTTTCATCGAGTTTTTATATTTACCAATTTAATTTTTTTTATTTTAAAAGTGTTAATAAAAATTCACTTTTTGCACTACCATTTGGATTTTTTCCCGGACAACCTAGGCGACGAAAGCGACGAGCATGGCGAACGCTTCCATCAGCAAATGCAGCAGATGGAGTTTCGCTACCAAGGCAAGTGGGATCCGGCAATGATGGGAGACTATTGCTGGTTCTTGTAGCGAGAAACACACAGTCTGCACAAAAAACAAAAGCGGTCTACATCATTTGAGTACTTTTATCCAACCTTGAACTGCAATAAAAACTCCTAATGATCAACGTTTATTCTTATTTGGCTTGCTAAGATGTGATTTTTATACTGAACAAACTAGCAAAAAATACTCTCAAACAGAGGTATGTTTACTTAATTGTGAATATAGCGTTTATTTCTCATCCGATTTCGATGACCAAGGGCAAAAAATGTTCGTTAAAGATTACCCAATCCTGTCAATATCTGAGACCTGAGCAATTTTAATGGTAAGATTGAAAAAAACTCAATAAAAGTCAGCAAAAAATTAAAAATTATCAAAAATTTTTCAAAAATCCAATTTTGAAGTGCCATAACTTCGTCATTTATGGTTGGATTTACAACAACTGTCGTTTTTTTAAGAAATAATTTTATTATCTTTTATTTTTGTTACAGTTTATACATATCGGTGAACTAAAATCAGAGAAAATGGCATTTTAGTAGACCTACCTTTTTTCAAAACACTAAAATTGAAAATTTCGCGATATCTCAAAAACCGTTCTACTTTTGACATATCTGAGAGCAGATTTGAATTCAGCGTGAAATTTTACATTAGAATCAATTGCTAAAAGTGCGGGATACAAAAACTTTTCAAATTTTGTGACATAGTGTAATAAGAATGATTAGTGTACAAGGTACAGTTTCTGAACAAAAGTTAAATAAAATTAAAAAAAAAACACACACGGACGTCTTCAACTGACTACGAACAACCGACAAATTCTAGTGCCAGCAAACGATTGACACCGTTTGGTCTGACGCAACCATACCAACTGAGATTGGTTGGCAGTCCTCTAGAGCAGCGTTGGTCCTCGGTTCCATCCCGGGGACGAAAACATTTCGCTATTCACACGTACATGACCCGAACGCTTGCCGAAGCTGACACCGAGAGAGCAAAAAAGCGTCATTCGCTCGACAGAGTTCGAAGCGATTAGGTCGGAGCAAATTCACGGAGCTTTGTTTTCGCACACTAATACACTCTCACTTTTTGGCCTCGATCTCGCTGGCCATCGCTGCTCTAGAGCGTAAAGCACAAAGAAAAGAGAGCGAGCAAGCGTGCAGCTAACCAAAATCATTACCCTCCTTTTCTTTCTTAATACATATTTATTATGCAATACAATATGTTATATTATACAATATTATGGGTCATTCTATGTGAGCTCAGCCAACAAAATTTTTTTTTCCTAAAACGATTTATAGTTGACATTGACATTCCCATCACTAACAGTTCGCAAGCTAAACGACAAAGAAAAAATTGTTGAACAATTATAGCATTGCTTCCGATTAAAACAGATAATATTTTAAAATTATTATTATGTCCTATGTCAAAGAAAAATTAAGGAATTTTCACGAGTTGATTCTTTAGTATGGTTTTAGCGAGTTTAAATGGTTTTTCATCTATTTTAAAAGATCGATTTCTTAATGAACTATTTTTTTTTTCTTGAAAAGAATGCCCATTTTAATATTATAGGAAAAAGCTACCTTATTTATTTTGGGTTTATTATCTGCTTCATAAAAGTTATTGCTTAATTTAAAAGCAACACCGATAAAGACAGTCAAATTTTTATACCCTTGGAGAGGGTATATTAAAATTGTCCGGATGTTTGTAACGCATAGAAGGAAGCATCTCCGACCACATAAAGTATATATATATTCTTGATCAGCATGACGAGCTGAGTTGATATAGCCATGTCCGTCTGTCCGTCTGTCCGTCTGTCCGTCCGTCTGTCCGTCTGTCCGTCTGTCCGTCTGTCCGTCCGTCCGTCCGTCTGTTTCTATGCTATCTCCTCCGTCAGTTTTAAAGCTATCTTAACCAAACTTTGCACGAAGTCTTTTGGTATAAATACGCTGCACATTTGTCGGAACCGGCCGGATCGGATGACTATAGCATATAGCTGCCATAGGAACGATCGGTTGAAAAACTAGTTTTAGTGAGAAAAACTTTTTTGTTTTTAGTGCTATCGCTCCCAACGCTCGTATTAATAAGTTTTTAATGATTTCACATATTTTCACCAAGCCTTGTCAAAATCGGACAACTATATAGTATAGCTGCCATACAAAAGTTAGGTTTGAAAAAAAGTCTTAGTGAGAAAAACTTTTTTGTTTTCAATGTTATAGCTCCCAACGCCCGTATTTATAAGTTTTCAATGATTTAACATAATATCACCAAAATTTTTCGAAATCGGACTACTATATAGTATAGCTGCCATACAAAAGGTAGGTTTGAAAAAAAGTCTTAGTGAGAAAAACTTTTTTGTTTTCAAAGATATCGCTCCCAACGCTCGTATTTATAAGTTTTCAATGATTTTACATAATTTCAAGAAGATTTTTCGAAATCGGACCACTATATAGTATAGCTGCCATACAAACTGTCAGGCATATATCAAGCTCCAAGGGTATATAAACTTCGGTCGAGCCGAAGTTAGCTTGCCTCTATTTTTTTAAACTATATTTAACTGATTTTAACTAGCTTTCTTTAAATTGTATGAGAAAATATTAATTTAGTAAAGGTACAGTCCAATTGAGTTAAAACTTGAAAGAAATAGATCTACGGTCCAACTATCGGTCGCCGGCTAGCTTACGGCTGACTCTGGGGAAGAGTACGTCCTCGATAATTGAAAAGTTTACTTTTAAATTGGATTCCTGTTTTAGCCCCATACAGAGAACGACGAAAAATTCGTTTCGATACAGGAACTAACAGCACATGAGCATCAAAGCAAAGCCAAGGTGTTTCTAATTATATGAAATACTGTATCGAAACGAATTTTTCGTTGTACTCCGTATGGGGCTTTTAAAAAAAACATTCGAAGTATCATATTCGGGGGTGCCACAGAAAACTCTTCCTATCAAAGCAAAAAGGATTCCAATTCCCTCAAAAACATTTTTTGGTTGGTTTCAAAACTCTCGTCTTTTGTTAGAAGATTTAGCAAAAAAACACCCTGTTTAGAAATAATAATATTGGAAATGTAAATAACATTATTTTTTTGGATAGGTTGCATCAATTGGCTAAATTATTTAATTTGTTTTGTTCGCAAATCCAACCCAAGAGATTTATAAGACAACATTCGAAGAAATCTCTAGAGATTTCTGTGTCTATTGCTTGGAGGTCCTTGACAAGTAACTCTTGTTACAAAACTTGGCATTAAGAGCTCTTGAACTTTGGATGCATTCTATCAATTTTCGTAATATCTTGACAATTCTTAATAAAACAAAGCGTAAAAGAAGAAAATTGCTGATTGAATTGCAACAAAATTAAAGACATTCTGTAATGTGTGCTAACACATTTTAACTTTTTTTGCGAAAAATAAATTGGTTACACAATTTATGAAGAACGAGAAGGCCAAGCTAGCTTCGGCTTTGCATAAGTTTTTATACCCTTGCAAATGTTTTAATACATCAGAGTTTACGAACGCCAGCATTAAAACCAACAATTTTTCTAAGTAAAACCCACTTTTCGACCGATTGTTCCTATTGCAGCTATAAGATATAGTCGTCCGATTTTGACCAAAACTTTCAAATCTGCGTAGAAGCGTATAATATAAATAATCGCTGAAGATGGAGACGTTAACATTAAAAACAAAAAAGTTTTTTTCCCTAAGACCCCCTTTTCGACCGATTATTCCTATGACAGCTATAGGATATAGACATACGATCCGGTCGGTTCCGACATATAAGCAGTCTGAGAGACTAGTTTCCGTAGAAACAGACCGACTCAGCTCGTCGGAAATGAATATTTCTATGCGTTGCAAACTTCTGGGCAAAATACGTATTCTGTTTGAAAAGTTATCCGTCTCCAAAGGTGTGTCATCGATAAGGACATCGAAAAACGGAGAATTGGTGTATATGAATGCCACTATCGGCCAATAAACTTGATTACTAAATATCTCTCGAAGGTTTTTATACCCTGTACCCATTGAAAATGGGTAAAAGGGGATCATGAAGTTGTGCAAATGTATGTAACAGGGAGAAGGAAACATTTCCGACCCTATAAAGTATATATATTCTTGATCAGCATCAACAGCCGAGTCGATTTAGCCATGTCCGTCTGTCCGTCTGTCCGTCTGTCCGTCTGTCCGTCCGTCCGTCCGTCCGTCTGTCCGTCTGTCCGTCTGTCTGTATGAACGCGTAGATCTCCGAGACTATAAGAGATAGAGATACAAATTTTTGCATGTACATAGGTATAGGCCGTACGCAGATCAAGTTTGTTTCAGATTTGCAAAATTTCCCCCCCTCCCCCCTTAAACCGCAAAAAACTGTCAGAGCCACAATTTTAAAGTTACAACATCGTCGCTTAATATATATTATCTTAGGCCTATAATCTATCTATTCTGAAAAGCACATTGAAATCTGAGCAAAAACACAGAAGTTATTAACGAAACAATTTTTGCACCCCCCCTCCCCCCACGCTTTGTTTATTACGCTTTACGTTTGCCGCTTGCGCCCGCGTGTGTGAGGGCGCGTTTGTGAGTATGTGTGCGTGTGTGTTTGTTTGTGTATGTGTGTGTTTGTCAGTTGTACAGGGTATTTTGAAGTCGAGCTAACTCGACTGCAATGGTCTTACTTGTTTTCATTGTGGTTGTGGAAAGAATGGAAATAAACTTGATCTTTCTGTAGGTCAAACCCAGTGGCGGTCAAATTATCCAAAATTTGAAGTCGAGCCGGGCGGTCCGAATAACCTTTTGCTCTTGGAGCCACTTCCTCGTAGGCTTCTTGTACAATTTGATGGATTTAATCAGACTTATTTTTTTAAGTCACCTTTTATATTCATTTTTTATTTTGCGATAAAACAGAAATAGATTAAATAACAAACGTCCATCGGCATACTTTGCCACTTAGGAAAGATGATTTGAACCATCAATTTGATAATCTCCATGATGATTATATTAAATACTCCACCCCGCCGCGTGTCCGGTGTATTTAATAGACAACCATGGAAGAATACTTTTGTTTCATTAGTAAATAGCCCGTCACGCTTCGCCGCGCATTCAACAGTATAGAACCAACGCACACCCACTTCAGGCCCACATCCCACCCACATCCCTCCCACTTACCGCCACATCCCACCCACTTTCCGCCCACTTCGCACCTACATGCCACCCACATTCCACACATTTCCCACCCTCTTCCCGTCCACTTCCCGCCCAAAAACCACCCACTTCCCTTTTACATTCCACCCACATCCCCCTCCCACATCCCACCCACATCCCTCCCACTTCCCGCCCACATCCCACCCACTTTCCGCCCACTTCCCACCCACATCCCACCCACATTCCACCCACTTGCCACCCACATCCCACCCACATCCATCCCACATACCGCCACATTCCACCCACATCCCACCCACTTGCCCACAGACCACTTCGCGTACTATGCTTACAACTTATGTTTTGTTATGTGTAATTTTGAAAATGAGTTTGACGCTAATCGCTGGCAACTATAGTTTCGCCCATACAACCTTGACCACCCACTTTCCACCCAATTTTCCGGAAGATTGGTATGCAGTTGTGGTCGAATTTTCATATAGATCTTTGAAAATAAGTTTGAACTTGATCGGATGAAAAACAAAAAAGTTTCATACAACAGTTTTCCGCGAATTTTTCCACTTTGGGGATAAATTTTCCAAAATTTGAAAGTCACTTTTTAAATTTTTTGTTTTATGTAAATTTGAAAATTAGTTTGGAGCTAGTCGCTGGCAACTTAAGTTTCGCCCATACAATCTTGACCACCCACTTTCCACCCAATGGGGGTGAATTTTCCGGAAAATTGGTATGCAGTTTTAGTTGAATTTTCATATAGATCTTTGAAAATAAGTTTGAGCTTGATCGGATAAAAAAAAAAAACCTTTTTTTTTCACGGAAGGGGCCGGTGGGGAAGAAAAAAAAGTATCTTATGTCCGTCTCCTGGCTCTAAGCTACCTCCCTACCAATTTTCACCCAAATCTGTTTTGCCGTTCTTGAGTTATAAGTGGTGTAACTAACACGACTTTCTTTTATATATATAGATGAGTTCCCTCTCCAGTCTCTTGAAGTAGGCTTTCGGCCATATTTCTTTCGGTCGTATAAATTTTCAAGTCAAGTGTCAGGTAGAACTAGGTTTTTCTTTTTTTGGTAGTTAATTGTGAAATATCGTTTTAAAAAATTTTCTGTATCGTTCCGCAAAGTGCATATAACCTCCAAAATCACCACAGTCAAAATTTTTGTAGACACGTGAGATAGAGAGAACAAGCCTGGAGTCCCGGCTTTATATGGATTCGATGGGACAACATTTCGATTTGGAGACGACAATAACGTCGACGGGCAACGACAGCCTCTCGCGGAGCCCCTCCATATTGAGGGCTGGTGGAAATGCTCCCAGTAATGCCACTAGCCTGTTGGCAATGGAGGATCACAAAAAGTCCGCGGAGCAGCCGCCAGAAGAGGAGGAGTTGGACGAGGAGGAAGATCTTGAAGTTGCACTTTCTACAAAGCAAAAATCTGATGAACTGGGCCAGAAACTGAAAGAAGAGTTATGCAGATATAAGCAAGAGCTCAAGGAGTACAATGAGACAACCAAAGATTTGGAGGAGAAGTACATGAAAATCAACTATGAACTGAACGAGATGCAACAGAAGCATCAACACTTTGTGGCCCATAGAGGACATAACCCTGAGCTGGATATGGAAAGTGAAATGGATGGGGATGGAGACGCACGTTACTACAAATCCTCGACAAGTGTGGTCTCGGACATGTCCCTTAAGTGCAAGAGTAGCAGAATCTTTCGCAGTAACACAAGCTTTATGACTGTTTTATCCTCTGACGAAGTGCCTCAGAATCAGAAGACCTTTAAGCAATCTTCTAGTCACAGGAAGATCAAGTCTAACTTGTCTGATCAAGTCAGTCAGAATTATGGCGATTCACTAGTCCACAGCCTGTCACAACGTCAGGCCCGTAGAAGTAAGCGATTACGTAATCATGACGATCTGGAGAATCGCGAGAATCCACATCTGAAAGATGTGTACAATGTGCTTAAAGATGTGATAAATACCACACAGGAACACAAGTCCAAGTATGATCGGGACACGGGGGAACTTACCCAGCTGTATTCCACCATCAAGAATCTAAAGAGTGAGCATTCCCAGTTTCGGAATACCATACGACAGCAACAGGAACGCATAGCCGACTACCATACACGCTGTGTCAAAGCCCAGGAGATCATGAAGACCCAGAAGCATGAGATAGACAAATTGCATGTTAACAATAAGCAACTGGAGTCGAGCATCTACCATGATATAGACAATCTGCGCTCCAAGATCGATACGAAATTGAAAAACTTCTCCCATCTGCCGCAAATGATGCGGGAAGAGCACGCGAAATATGAAAAAGTGATGCGAGAGAACTGCTTACTGTCGGACAATCTACGAGTACTCCAAAAGGAGGCTAGCCAGTTGAAGGTGAAAATCGATGAGCTGGGAAAGCGAAAGCTGGTCACCATCAATCGCCTCAAGGCCGCCGAACGTGATTTGAAAATATTCAAAAACTACAACTCTGCCCTAAAGAACGAAAAGCGGCGTCTGTCCGAGGAGCTCTCCTCTGTGAAGGAACAATTGGAGGCTTTGCAAGCTACTAATAAGCGTCAGCTCACACGACATCGCGATCAGAGCGAAAAACAGCGTAGGGATCTACAGAAACGCATCTTTGATCTGGAACTCAAGCTAAGTCGCAGTCAGAATTCCACTTCGAGTCTGATTCAGGAAAGGGATAGCCTCATAGCCGAGTTGCAAACTCAGTTGCACACCTTGGTGCACAACTTTGAGGTTTCCCAGAAACATATACGCGTTCTCAGACGCCATATCTACTCTATGACAAATCCAAGTGCAGGGGCAAATGGTCTGAATAACCCACCGAGAAGCAGCGAGACGGGCAGTGTTCGTGTGCATCAAGTGGGAAACAACAGCAGCAATGGCCTAGGCCCCGGTCCAAGGCTAATAAATCCACGCACACTGAAAACCAAGTCCTAGACTTAAAGTTTAGGTCGCGTTCAGGCAACTTGATCATACGGCTCTAACACTAAAAGACAGTGTGCAGATCCATATAATCAAGTTGCTTGAACGTTTGCACTTGTGTGTGTGTACGGGTGTCTGTGTGTGTGTTCGTCCAGGATGTTAAGCGTGTTTCTACTCATAATGATATATTTGTATAAATTTATTGTTCTTATTATTCCTTTTAAATAGCTGGATGTTTTTTTTTAAGGGAACGGTAAGATAACGGAAAGTAAGCTAGGATAACCTACGGAAATTAAATTCGTCATTTAATAGATTAACTGGAGACAGTCCCCTTCTTTTGGGGGAGAGATCACTAAATATCTCTAGAAGGTACGAACCCTGAATCCGGTATTTTGGCCCATTCCTCAGTAACAGCTGTAAACACGACGTCCAAGGTTAACCCACTTGTTTTCAATTGAATGTGCAGGCTAAGAGCTTGATAATCCTTTCAATGAACCACCCACGACTGCACAGAAAAAAATCATATTTATTCATATCAATTTTAAGCCGATATGAAAAAATATCCAATTGATATGTTAAAAATATCAAATCAATATTTTTTAACATATCATAGTAACATTTTTAGAATCATTCTGAAACTATTTAATATCAATTTACGTGAAAATTTGTTTCGTGAATAACTTCGGTGTTTTTGTTCAGATCTCATTGTGCGCTTCAGAATAGATAGATTAAGGGCCGATGTTGTAACTTCAAAATTGTGGCTCTGAAAATTTTTTGCGGTTTAAGGGGGGGGGGGGGAAATTTTGCAAATCTGAAATAAACTTGAGCTGCGTACAGTATCCACCTATGTACATGCAAAAATTTGTATCTCTATCTCTTATAGTCTGACGAACCTTTAAGCCCTCTCTATGTCTTTCTTCGGGAAGCCTTTAAACATCTTTGGCTTTTGGATAGTCGATTTTCTATGTCTTTACTCACATCGTATTTCTGTTAATCTGTTGAAGATTTACCCTCCAAGTAACCCTCGTTAACTATGATCTCTAAAGTTGTGACCCATTTCCATCAATTATTCATCGGTTTGATCCCCTTCTGCTGATCTCATTATAGTCAAAGTGCATCATACCCAAAACACACACAAACAATTAGTAATCAAATTCGCAAAAGTAAACAAATTTCCATGCGTAGCACCTCAAGTACACTAAATTCTCAAGAAGTTTATTGGAACAAAACCAAACAAAAAAATCGCGCAAATTTGATCGAATATAAAAATATATAAACAAAATTTCTTCGGCCACTTTTCGGAGCCGATTCCGATTCTGTGCGAAAAGTGTTGCGGAGGAGAAGAGGGAAACTGATGACAGCGTCAGCTAGAAAAGAAGTGCGCATATAGGAAGCACAGCAGAGCACAGATGGTGGCTAAATTTATACCAAGAAAAAGAAAAAATCTCTGAGAATAATTTTCAAAATTAAAAACAACGGGGGGGACGAGATGTGGAACCAAAGGTGCGTTAGGCCCAATGTGAGGGTCGGTGCTCAGTTGATTTTTGGCACGCGACGCGAGTGGATGGCTACTAGGTATGCCTTTAAGATGGTGATGCGTTGCGTCCTCTGCTTCGGCTACATCGTGTTGTTGTCGCACGTGCTGGCAGCTAACGATGCCGCCTACTCCTCGACCAACAACCTGACCACTTGCGTCATACACGCCATGCTGTATAAGATGCCGCCTGAGCAGCGCAGTGTACAAGATTTTGGTTTGCCTGTGGATATAGATTGCCAAGGAAGTAAGAGTCCGGAGGAAGGAACTTTCGATTTAGGAGCACAGCGTGTGGCGGGCAAGTCTCATGTATTACTGGAAGGAAGTCAAACTCCACCCTTGGGTGTGTCCAGCTATGGCTTGGAGTATTTGGATAATTGTTTGGAGTTGGAAACTTTGGAGATCGAAGGATTCAAGGGGGATGCCAGCCTAAAGTTGGACTGCGGTGGGCAAGCCTCAATGGAGCATTTGAAAGAGGTGACCCTCAGAAACAATGAACTGGGCACTTTGAGTGGACAGAGTTTTGAAAAGTTGCCAAATTTGAAAAGAATTTTTCTTATAAATAACTCTCTGAAAATAGTGGAAACCCTGGCAGAAGTCAAGCAACTGGAGAAACTAGTTATACAGGACGAAAATGACTTGCTGTTAAGGGAAAACCAGTTCATACAACAGCTGGAACAGCTACGCATTCTGGAGATCAAACATCTAAAGGGAGTGAAAGCGCAGCTATTGGAGAATTTACCTGGCAATCTTACCGAGCTGCGTTTAGAGAAGACTCCTGTACAACCCAGGAACTTAATTTTAAGGAATGGAACCGCTCATTTGACTCAACTCACCTTAGTAGATTGTAATCTGACCAGCTTGGTCCTGGATCCAGAAGGAATTCCTGCCTTAACCCAGCTTAATCTTAGCGACAATGCCTTACTTAACTTGCATCTAAACCTAACTGAAGAAAATTCTATAACTATGATCGATCTGAGTCGTAATCATTTAAAGCATTTAAATTTAAGCTGGTTTCTCCACTTGAACCAGCTACAAGAACTGCATTTGCAAGAGAATCATTTCCAGAAACTCTCCCTGTGGCACCTACTTCATATATCACCCCTTACACTGCATTATATAGATCTAAGATCAAATGACTTAATGAATCTACAGCAAGGGGAGAAGGTATACTGGGATCCCTCCATACAGCTACGTTTACTGATCGATGACAATCCCTGGAGTTGTCAGTGGTTACTGAACTTTTCACACAATCAGCCTCAACTCTTTCGTCTCTTTCAGTATGCGAAATTTATATCCCAGATAAATGTAAACGGCTTGAGCTGTCAACCCCAAGAGCCAGTTAGGGAGCGGCTCCCACCTCCAGTAATACCTCCGGATAAGAACTTTTCTGTACCACACCCCAACACACCCAACATATCCAGTTTTACGGTGCTCTATGGCAATCCCTTGGAACAGCATCGCAACCAACGTTCCGAAGCCTTGATTATCGTTTTTATGCTGCCTCTGGGTATAGCCCTACTGTTCCTGTTACTCTATTTATATTTACACTGCGAGCGTCTCTTTCACTTGTCATACTACGTATCGGGATTATCCTGTTTTGGTGATGATAAAGAGTCGAGTGGTTCTCGATTTGTGGATCATGTGGATATTGTGAGATTTCCCTTGGCCAATGGTAATGGTAACGCACTGGACTCTCAGCCGGATGGTTATGAGACACCAGTGAGTGGAGCTGCCTCCATATGCAATTGCTCTGGACATAGGCAATCGACCTGTTCGAGAATGCATCATGTTACTTACGAAACTCTGCCCACCGAACTACCCTATCAATTGTATGCCGAAATCAAGGAACAAGTGGACGATGATGAGGACGGGAAGGGGACAGCTGCAGAAGGCTCTACAGCGCCCATATATGATCATTTGTCGTTTGTGGCAGATTTGAAGGAGGAGACTTAGAGTTTGTAGGGAAGAGGAAGCCTATTAAGGACTAAAATTAGGATTATGGATTCCGCCGAGCAAATGATTCGATTATTTGCATTTCATTAAATAATCCCCAAATCCAAAACCGGAGCCCTGGAAGTACCTAAATTAAAATGGTTTCTTTTTCGAAAATTATTTACTCGGCTCAACAAAAACTATTAAACGTATTTTAAAAATGAAAAGCAGAGTTTCTCAAAAACCCGAAAAGCTTAAAGAAATACTGAGAAATGTCAAGCAGAGGGGATAACAAAAAATACTTTTTTAAATAAAGGGAATTCTTTTTATTTTCAAATAAATTTATAGAAACATTTTTATGTAATTCTCCCGGTTATGAATCGAACCAATTTGAGTCCAAAACTCCGACTATTTCAAACTGTGAACTCAACCTTAAACAAAGTCAAAAATAAGAAAAACTGCCGAATTTGTTTCGAACCTAAATATTCGCCTATGCTCAACAAAATTATAAACATTCTTCTATCTTTTAATATTGTGATTATCTAATCAATATTGTATGACAAAGTGTGCAAATCGTCACTAAAAAAACGTTTTCATTTTATATAAAAGACTTTTAAGATATTAAATTAAATCACCCCCGCTAATAACTCAACCTAACAGAGGATTTTGTGGTCCAATTGGATTTGCTTAATATATATTGTACTAAAAAAAAATGCATCATTGGTTTTTTTCTATCAGCTCCTGTGACACGATACATCAGATAACAGATTTGTAGTACTTATCCCTTTTGAAATTGTTGAAGTACACATTTGGGATAAAACTCTGATATTACATATATTATTTTAAAAAATCAGAAACACTATATAAGTATAGCAGAAAGTGTCTTAACTGGCCTCTAAAGTCTAAGCGGATGGCCAAATTTTTAATAATTTTTTTTGGATTCGATTCCATACCCCAAAGCTTCGTATTGCCCTACCCGTATTTTTACGATTGACCAATGATTTTCAATCGGGTTGAGGACGGGACTTTGTGCTGGCCACTTTATCATTTGACGCTTTTGTTTCCCAATCCTTTCCTTTACAATTTTTAGTTTCTGTTTCGAAATAAGCACATTTATCCATAAAATTGGGAAGATGGGATATTGTTCCCAACTTACAAATATTGACCAAAAATCTGTCAATCTAAACTCATAGGAATTTTTCAAATCTTTATATTTCTTTACACCGTCGACCGACATCTCCTATTTACCCGTCCTCAATTGCCAACTATGAACAAATCATACAATTTTGTACATTTCCGCAGTTTTTGGACTGTTTGATCTAGTTTAACTCATACAAAATTTAACCATTTACAATTGCTATCTATCAAATCATAATGATTTCCAAAACACACAAAAAATTTTGGAAAATTTCACGAAAAATCGAATCTCAAATGAGAGTTTTGGAAATTTCAAGATTTTTTAAACCGTTCCACAACCGTCTACATTGCCATCCATAAAACGCCTGCGCTTGCGTAAATACTTAAATGAAAATTTCTAAGCTCAAGTAAGAAATTTTGCATATTTCTCAATTTTTTGTACAATTGGATCTACGCCTTCTACTTACCAATGCCTGAACATCAACCGCTTTAATATGGCAAATTTCGCAGTTTTTTATTAAATACAAGTTTGGTATAAAGCCTATGTTCAACTCCAGACAATAAACAATCTGCCATTTTTTTCGATTCCGAGTTGTAACAAACATACAAACTTTTACTACAAATGTGAAACTATCAGGTACCCGGCGTGCATTGCTACGCACCATTAGTATTAGAAGCACAAAAAGAAGAAGCGAAGCCTACTTAACAAGGGCCATGTATCAAATCTTCAACTAGCAAAATTTTCGATTTGTTTACCTTTCGATCTTCACCATTTTTGCAATTTTCGCGATATTTTTTTTACCCATTTACATGTCAACCAAAATTTTTAAAAATTTTGCTTATTTCTAATATTATTAAACCGATTGACAGACACCTCCTTTTTAACCGTCTTCCTGCTCTTATTTACCAACGTCTGCGCTTTCGTAAATACTCAAATAAAAATTTATCAAATTTCGCGGTTTTTGGTCTACACTTTTTATACATATATGCGTCATCAATTGCCATTTATACAATCTTTATAATAACCTATCCATGAAACATTTGAAAATTTCTCGATTTTTTCACCATGTGATCTATTTTTTGGACCGTTTAAATAAAAGTTATAAGTCAACTCCAGGTAATGAATTATCTGATTACCAAGTCCATGTCCCAAAGTTTCATAGCAATCGTAAATTGTAAAACTTTCCCATTTTTGGACCATTTTCTGCCCATATCTTGAACTTGGAAAATTTCCTAGTCCAACCTATCCCCCCCCAAGTTTTATTTTATTTGGATAAACGATATAATTCTGTAAATTTTGCGGTTTTTGGAACATTTTTCGCCCTAGCAACCATGACGTTTAAGCCCCCCACCATTCTCCAATGTTTCAACACAAGCGGATGAACGGATTAGGCACTCATAAGGGACAGACAGACATATAGATTAGTAAGTTTCCGGCCCCTTTCCGTTTTCATTCTTCCTTCTCTCAAAATCGAGCTAAGCTTCAAAAACCCCGTATATATTCATTTGTCTCTCTAAATGCCAACACCTTTCAGTCGAATTCTTTACACGTTTCTTAGAAATCCAACTCCAATCTCGTTTCTTTCAGATGGCTCCTTTGTGTCTGATAATCTTAGATTTTACTCTGTTATTTGTTAATTTAAGTGATAGATAGCTGTATGTAGAAGATGATAAACTATGAATTATGAAAATAGTTGGAGACACGATATATATGTCTTTCCATTGAATTGTATTTGACGATCTTTTTAATTTTAATTAAAGATTTTTGTTCGTTAAATGGCAAAAAGTTACACAATCAGTTGCTAAAGAGAACATTAACCAACATTGAATATCTAAGGAAAACTGTTTGAACTTAAGATAAAGCCTTTTAGTCGTACCTTTCTTTTTAAGTTAGTTTATTACAATTATTTATTTGTTTGAATTGCGTTTGTAAATAAGTTCTAATATTAAGATAAAAATTAAATTTGTGCACGATTTCTTCTTTAAAATGCAATTTGTGTGTTTTCTTTACTTTGTCGGTTTTCTGGAGCTTACAACTATGCGTCGGATAATGCAGTTATTGCTAGTAATGGGTTTCTCATTCTCTTTGCTGGATTTGGCTGAAGTTTGATCTTCGCATGGACTCAGTTTATGTACTAGCGGTTCACCTGAGCTAAATTTCACCATTTTTTGGTTGCTTTCTGCAAATACATCATGTTTTTTAATAAGAATAGAGCGTACATTGTGGTTGTTGATGTCCTGCATGGAAGTGCCCTTGGGCAAGCGCTTTTCTAACATTTTAATAGGTGTCGAAGCCGCTGGCATTACTTTAAACTGAGCTTTCAAATCTCTATTTTCCATTAATTGATCATTAGACTTGACGTTAATGAGTCCTGCCCTCGGTTTAACCGGAGTACCTTTCTTTAAAGGCTTGACTGCTGTCTCAACTGATTTCAGCTGCTCCTCCTCTTCATTGGATTCACTATCGCTTTGAATATGATGTGAACCCAAGCGAGTTTTGATGGGTGTACCCTTCTTGAGAGGTTTAGATGCCTCTATCAATGTATCAATTGGTTTATCTGGTTCATTTAAATTAATAGGAAGAGCAAGATCTTGGGACAATTGCTTTTCGCACTCGATTTTCACATGTGGCTTAATCTTCAATAGACACGATCGTTGATTGATGAGAGTTTCCTGCTTAACAGGCTGTTCACTTTGAGGCTTGACTGATTTTATTTCCTCCTCCTCTTCAGTATGATATGAACCCAAGCGAATTTTAATGGGTGTCCCCTTCTTAAGAGGTTTAGATGCCTCAATTGGTTGATCTGGTTCACTTAAATTTATTGGAAGAGCAACATCTTGGGGCAATTGATCTGCGCACTCCATTTTCACTTGCGGCTTAGTCTTCATTAGACACGAACGATATTTGATGGGATTTTCCTGTTTAACAGACTTACAGGCCTGTTCATTCTGAGTCTCTACCGGCATTTCCTGTACAAAATCTGTTGTCTCTGTTTCCTTAAGAGGAGCTTCTTCTTTCACTTTGGGTTTTATGGGTGTATCCAATATGATTACTTCATCTATGATGGCCGTCGGAGCTGGACTTTCTGGTACTGGAGCAATGCGTGGCAGAGCTGCCTTTAATTCCGCCTCCTTGATATTAAACTCCATGGCCAGCTTGGGTTTAAATGCAATTTTGTGTTCTGTGAGTAGATTCTCACGATCAATGAGAACGCAACGGGATTTAAGGGCCTCAAACCGCCAACTGGTAAGGAATAACACATTAATTAAAATGTCTAGTAAAACATTCTCTTCATTTTAGAGCCTCACCGCGCCATATTTTGCTGGCTATTGCGCATCTGCTCGTCCAGGCTGGCATTTTGCATGCGTAGACTATGCAATTCCACCTTCAGGTCATCCGTTTCGTGTCTAAATATGAAATTGATTGGAATCAACTTATAAACTAAGCCAATTGTGGCTGGTAAGGCTTAACAATTGGCTGCCAAGCCTTGCTAGCAATTGGCCAAGACGTTGGGGCAACTCATACTTGCAGAAATCCAATATGGAATCGAGCCAAATCACTGACTTCTCGCTGCCCAGCTGGCGTAGACATTGCTGAGAGAGATTCAATTGCTTTTGTAGACTTGTGTTTTGCTTCACCAACTGACGTATGCGTTCATTGAGCTTTTCTGTGGGATGGAAACAATCAAAATCATAACTGTACTTCCTGCAAACTAATCTTACTCTGATAGGTTCTATCGGCATTGCAGAATATGGTGCTACAAGCCTGCAGCTCTGTGTGCATGGCAATATTCTCTTTCTTTAGTCGGTGTATTTCAAAATTGCTTTCCGTATACGTTTTCTTCATTTGCAAATAGCTCTTCTTTTGGGCAGCCAGCAGTTGTTTCATAGCCTGACGTTGATCATCCACCTCGGCGAACAAAGAGTTGCCCTTGCGATCTGCCAAAGGAAAAAATCATTACAAAGCAGAAGAGCAGACAGTTTCAACTGCTTACCATTCAGTTCGGGAGCACTGGTAAGCAGAGCTATTCTGGCATTGGCATCCACCAATTGCTCCTGACAACTCTCCAACAATTGCAGCTTCTCCTCCAATTCATCGCGCTTGCAGTTGAGGTTCTGCTCCAGGCAGCTCACCTGATCCTGCAGTATGTCTATTTTTTTCTGAAAGGTACAAGTTTTGCTTAAGAATCTGTGCAGTAAATTTCAAGTGTTTTCCACCCACCTCCTTTTCAGCCAACTCAAATGTTAACTTGATTCTGGTTTCATCATAATCGTCCATTTTTTGCATTAACTCTGCATTCGCCTGCTCCTGGGCATTGAAACGAATTTGACACTCTTCATGTACATTGCTTAGCCTTGCATGGACCTGCATTTCCCACTCGCGTTCCTCATGCTTCAGCTTCAACTTGAGTTCATTTGCCTCCTGCACTTTAGTTTCATGGTCCTGTTGCAGGTTTTCGTGTTCAAGTTGTAGATTTTTGTATTTTCTACGCAAATCCTCTAGTTCTTGAGGTTCCACACTGGGACTAGCCTCTGTCGCAGATCCAAGTTGTTCCAGTTCTTGGGTTAGAAAGAGCTCTGCGGCCACAGCGGTGTCTAAATTTCTTTTAAGGTCATGAATAGTTTGGGCATCTTTTTCACTTTGTTCTTTCAGCTCGAGATGGCGTTTGTGCAGGATTTTGTACTCCTCTATAATGTCGTCTATGGCTAAAGCATTTAAATCTAATTTACTGTTCATTTTGTTGCAACTACGCTTTTGCTTAATTAATTAAACAAATTTTAAATCGAGGAGCAAAGTGACGCTAGGGATGGAAAAAAGTAGCAATTAATCGATACCGATAAGTGTAGAGAGCCCGATAGAGATGAGTACTCCAGCTGGGCCGTGACTCAGTGACAGTGACTGACGCTTATCATTAAATGCTCAGGAAAATAGAGATCGAAAAAGTGTTTGTAATGCGGAAGCTGAATCTGGAGCTTAGACAAATTTTAATGAATTTAAATTTTCACGATTAAAAATGAAATCTTTTTCGGATATTTTCTATTGTAAACATTCTTTTTTACAGGGCCTCTTTTGTTTTACTAGGAAAAAGTAAATACAGAAATCAAAAAAGGCAGCGAAAACAAACTAAATAATATTTAAATTAGGCTTACAGCACACATAAATGGTGCAAGGTTTTGCCGTGCCATCATCATCAAATTTAAGTTTCAATGGAGTCAAGGGAATAGTAAAACTATTAATCGATGACTAAGTAAAATATTCAGCAAAATATAAAATAAAATGGTGTGAGTGTCGTTGACCATATCCCACTTAAATTCCATCCAGATCCCATACAGATCTTTCCCAGAACCCACCCAGATCCCAGCCAGTTGCCCCTCTTCAGCCTTTTTTATTAGCTTAAAAAACACCCCTATTTTCGTAATTGAGATTTGATTAAGATTTTTTCGCAAAACTGTTCCAAACAAAATGTTCTAAGTTCATTATAAACGAAATCTAAATCGAATCAGTTCGCAAAAAGCATCCTTCCGTCAACTGATTTAGATTAGTTTTTCGAATTCCGAATCGAATTTAAATCACTTTTAGGAATACTACCAAGAATCTTATATATCTGACTGATTGATCAATTGGATATGGCCAGTGCAAATTTGTGTTTTACATCTTTAAAAAAATGTATTCGTTCTTTAAAGATGTGCTTAGCGTAAAATCCATATAAATAAAACAACAAAAACATTTTATGGTCATAACTACGCCTGGATTTATCCTGCCCATTTAGTCTCTATATTTTATTTAGAAAAATGTCGTGCAATTCGCTCTAATACTCTAATCCACCTTTCAAAACGAAAAATAGAAATTTTAAAAATTTAAGACATTCGGAACCTCAGAGTTGCTAATTTTCACTAAAATCAACGTAACCGATATATTCGTTCGCTCATCTCTTATGTTACCAGCATTTTTAGCAGACACCCATCCCCAATGTTAGCTACATAAAGGCGTTAGGCAAAGGCGCCAAATTTAAATAGTAGTAGTAGTAGTAGTAGGTAGGTTTTATTTTCTTTTCGTGTGCCATATTTAGCGATTGGCAAGAGATGCCGTCAGCCAGTTACAAAATTAATTGATTAAATCTAATGTAATGTAATATAAGACTTAAGATTATTAATTGTTCTTTTCTTTTTAAATTCATTATTTTAAAAATCTTCAGTAATGATTTGATGCCTATATTGAAGTGCTTCCCTGAGGTAGTTTGCTAACACAACCCAATTTTCACCGTTCTGTATTTTCTCAAATTTCTCCATGTCTATTAATTGGGTTCCCCAGTGTGCTTGCCTGATTTCTTTAAGCACCGGGCATAGTGCTATAAAATGGAAAGTGTCTTCCCTTTCGTGTAGGTTACACATGCTGCACTCGGTATTTACTCCCGTAATGTATGGCCTATAGTTGAGATGTAACACCTCTGTTCTCGCTTTAAATATCAAGGATATTGCCTGTGAGCCGAGAGTGTCAGAGAAATAGTTTTTGGCTCCCATGTCATATATCAAGCTCCTGTAGAACGCTCGGGTTTCACCTTTTTCTTGCCTGATCTATAAATTTAGTTCTTGCTGTTGCTGCCAGGCCTTCCAGTATCTGTTTGTGCTTGTCATTCCAAGAGTTTGGATCATCCAAGGATAATTGTACTCCGACTTCATGCGCTAGGCTGTCCCACTTATCAAAGAATTGCGATCTACTATGCAAGAGATGCAGTGCTACAATTTTTGGGAGTCTATGAGGGCTGAGGTTCATGACTTTTCTAATATAACAGAAATGCATTTCTAACGTCTTTATATAAAGCGGAGCGAGGCCGGTTTCAAGGTAAATAGCGTAGTGTTGCGTGTTCCTTGGCCATTTGAAAATCCTTTTCAGGAAAGTGGGTACAAGTCTTTCCACGTCTTCTAGCTGTAAGTGTCCCCAAACCAGGGCTGCAAAGAACATTACTGCACATGCTGTGGCCTCGAAGAGCTTATATTTTGTACTGCACTTTACATCCTTTTGCAAAAAAAGGTATTCCATTTGGTTTTTATTGCTACTCTTGGAGTCGTGGAGTCGTTGTAATACGTGCTTCTGAAAGTCATATTCGGGGTTAGCAGTACTCCCAGATACTTATATTCCTTAACATTTTCAATTAAGCAACCGTTTATGGACCATGTTTCACTATTCGAGGGCGTCCTCTCGTGTCTTTAATCACCATGACCTTTGATTTCTCGGTGTTAATCCGAAGATTCCATAGTTTGCAATAGTCATGTACGCAGTTTATCATGTCTTGCAATTTTTTAGGGGAATCCGCCAGCAGCACCATGTCATCCGCATACATAAGGGCTTTTACAACTTCTGTGCCGATAGACACGCCTCCTGGTAGAACAGTGATGATGTCGTCCACAAAATCGAAAAAGGAAGGGCTTAAAAGGCAGCCTTGTTTGACGCCCATACTGGAATCAAAAATTCCGATCTTTTGCTTGCCATCCCAAACTGCTGTTTTGTTATCTGTGTACATTGCTTTTTATTGCGTTGAGTATTTTTGTCGAAATTCCGCAGTGCTAAGCTTTAGAAATAGAGGCTCTGCGATCAATTGTGTCAAAAGCGGCCTTGAAGTCTATGAAAAAAATATACATTTTTTCCTTTCGCCGCAGGTACTCATTCGCAATGGCGGTTAACACAAAATGCTGTCGACGGTTGAGTATCCTTTACGAAAACCTGACTGATACTCACTAAAATGTGATGACTATTGGCCCAAGTCGTTAATCTATTTAGCAGAATAGAAGCGAATACTTTTGTGTGCTATTCAGGAATGAAATTCCTCTATAGTTACTTTTACGGTGGGGTCTCCTTTTTTGAAAATTGGGAAGATGATATTAGAGAGAAAGTTTGTTGGCGATTTTCCTTCATTAAGGATGGTATTGTAGGCTATCAATAGTTGCTCTATGAAGGTTTCTGATGAGCTTTTTAAAAATTCCGCTGGTATTCTGTCTATCCCTGGGGCTTTGTTGTCCTTAGCGCTACGTAATGCCTCCAGAATTTCTGCTTTGGTAATTTGAGCATCAAGTTCTTCATTTATTATCAATGGAAGGGCGAAGCTAATTTCCGATTCACAAGGTACTTGGAGGAGAGATTTGAAATGTGTTGCTAGCACTTGTGGGCTTGCTTTAATACCTTTCGACGCAGCGCTACCATTCAACTTTCTGGCTATTGCCCAGAAGCTCTTGCTATCATTTATTTTACATATTTCCACTTCCAGCTGCTGATAGTAGAGCCGTTGCTTTTTCCCTGCAAAGTATCTTGTATTTTGAATTTGCGGTTTGGTAATTTAAGCGGCCTTCTCTAGTTTCTGAGTTTCTAATTTTTCTTAATTGTTGCATTGAGATTTTCTTGCACTTTCGGCATTCTGCATCATACCAAGCCCGCCGAAAAGGGCTTTGCTTTCCAGTCTGCATACAATTTGTGGCTTCGTTATGCTCCGTGAGCATATCCATGGTCAGTTTCATTTCACCTTGTTGCTGTTGAGCTAAGCAACGGTCCAGCTCTGATTGATACCTGTGCACAAACCGATTGTTCCACCTCAGTTTTGGCAATAGGCAGTTTTCAGCGTCTTGTACCTGGGCTAAGGGTTTTACCGTGAGAGCTACGATTATCGGCATGTGGTCAGAAAAAATTTCTTCTTTGATTTCAAAATCGCTGATTACCTCGTTCCATTTTCCCCAGCTGCACAGTAGTCGATCGTAGAGCACGATTTGTCCACGAATGAAGGTATAATTTCCCTCTGCATCTCCCTTAGTTCGCCCGTTGAGTACCACCAAATCGAATAAATTGCATAGATCAGCCAGTTTGATTCCTTTGGCATCAGTTTTTTTATCCCTTGTTGATCGCTGTGTCTGTACTATAGCGGTCGCTCCGGCTACATATCCATTTCCGAATTTATGGTTTCCTATTCGAGCATTTAGGTCACCGATTACCATCATGTTGGTTGTTTCGCTTTCAGTCAGAGTATCGAACAGGTCATCATAATCATCATTCCACTTGTTACAGTTTAAATACGTTGGAAACATTTTAAATATATCATTACCAAAATTAAAAGTGATGGTCATTCTGTTTTGTGATTTTTCGAGCTTCCACTTTATGTTGTTTTTGAGGTCTTTGCTGATTCCGAATAGCTCCCCTCCACTTGCACGCCCCTCTGCTTGCTGATCTGGTGGCTGGTATCAATATAGCTCGTGATTGGGGAAAAAAGGCTCATAAAATTCGAAATTTTTATCGACAAAAGTTTCGTACAGCAAGAATACCTTAAACGCATTTACAAACGTATAAAAATTATTCATCAGTTGTTTATTAGCTAGGCCAGCAATGTTGTACGAAAGTATTTTAAAATTATAACTGATTTCTTCATAGTGACATATAGCTATCTTATTATTAATCTGACTGACGGCGCTTTTACTAAAAACTACACAGGGTTTGATTATTTAGGTTGCTGGAGCTACAAGCATTCCGAGCCTCATTTGCAACAGCTTCTTTAACATTAAGTCTCCTGGTTGCCCGTTACACATTATTTTATTTTCGGCATTAAAATTAAATAGAGATTCTCCAACTTTGAGCTGCTCTCCCATTAGTTTGGTTTCGATTTCGGGTTTTTCTTAGTAATTTCCGCTCGAAGTTCAAACATTCGCCTCCCTTCTCTGCCTGGCTGCCATGGTATGATCTCTGTGTACTGCTATGCCTTGTTCTTTTAGGATAGACCATGCTCGTAGGACCTTTGCCGCATCTTCGTTTCTCCTCATACGTACAAGCACGCAATGCTTGAACTCTTGTTGACCTGGTTACCAAGCTGTCGAACTGCTACGATGACACCTTCGTTATCAGTTTTGAGCAACTTAAAACACGCTTGCTTTGCTTGCTGGACAGGATTTCCATTCGGAGATTGGGGTATGGCGTAATTATGTTGTCCTCATTTGCTTTCCTTGCTAGTCTCTCCACCTCCGCCGTCAATGCAGCACATTTCTGTACCATTTCCGTTTCCGATTTCGCCAGTGCATTTTCCAAGTCATAGCATCGCTTTTCTACTGTTTCTAGCTTTTTCTTCCAGTACCGCGTTCTTCAGCTGAATAGCATCAATTTTGCCGGACACACTGCCAGATCGTCTTTGTTAAGACGTCTTTTAGTTTGGCGTCGAACATATCTGAAAGTATGGCTTTTGGATGTTCCGCTGCCACTGCCACCATCTCCATGTCTTTGCTGTGATCGCCCTTTCCGATGTGATGGTTGGTCCTTTTTTTTTAGCTTTTAAACTTCGGAGTGCTTCCTATAGATTTACTTGTTTTTTTTATTATTATTAGTGCTGTTGGTGGTGGGGGAGGGCCCCCAAACATAATTTCTTTAATGGTTCTGCTGATAGCTGTTGCTTTTGTGTCTAACAAATAAGTCTCAGCCTAAGAGTATGCTTCAAAAATTTTTTGGAAGTGCGCGCACCCGCTCTTTCAACAGTTGCCGATAGTGAACGCTCGCTAGAGGGCGCTTTTAATCTTTGAGGTCGCTTTAAATTTAAATATTATTCCATTTACAAAACTCAACATATTTGATCAAAATTAAGCAACACACTTAAAATAATTTTATTAAACACAAATTGATATAATGCCAACTTATTTGTTGTTTTAAGCGCCTGCGCTACATTTGTTGTTTACTTTGTCCTTGTTGCCATAGAGATTTCCTTTAGTCAAAACAAGTAAATCATTTTTTTCAACGGCACACAAAATGCAGCAAGAGGAGAAGACGGAAAAAACCCAACAATTGCAAAACTTTCAATCGGATGATTTGTTGGAAAAACTGAAATTACTCAACTATGAAAAACATTTGTTGAAAGAATTCAAACTGAAGCCTCTGTCCAGATTCTACTTTGTCAAGGCCACCAATCCGGGCGAGCAGTTCTATATGTTTACCTTAATCTGTTGGTGGCTATGCAAAAAGTTGGGCAAGGATATGGACAGACCACAGGAATCGGATGACCCGCATACGGTCATAGCAAAGATCATGCAAATTCTGGAGGATATTGTGAGTGGGTGACAGAGGCGTGGGAAAATTCTTTAACCGAAATTTCTTACAGGATGTGCCCATAGATTTCCCTGCCAATAAGCTAATAAAAGGAGCTGGACACATTTGCCTCATGGTCTTGGATATTTTGGCCACCCAGGCCCTTAAGGTCACCAAATTGTGCTATCAGCGTTTGCACATCACCCAGGAAGAAGAGTTCCTGGGTGACTATCTTGAGGACAATGCAGAAATAATTTTGGAAAAACTAGAAGATGAACAAAATGTTGGCGGATTGAGTGACGACAGTGATCTGGAGCTGGAGGCACATAATTTCAAGCAACTGAATTGGCTTAATCGCCCCCAGAAACGTCGTTCGATAGGTGAAGTCCAAGGCGTTTTGGATGAGCACACACAGGAGATGAACTCGCGTCTCAGTGACCACCAGGAATGGCATCTGGAAATGGAGCGTGTGCTGCAGCATCTCAAGGTCTTTGTCAAGGCTGATGCCAGAGATTGGCGCTCTCATATAAGTCAGATGGATTCGTTAAAGTCCAACATAGGCGATATCTCAGAATCCACTCAGAATCAGCTCAAGAAATTGCACAGCGAATTTACCTTTAGTCTGGAGAAGATTGAGAGTCGGGAGAAACATTTGAATAACGAACTTCAGCCATTAATTCAACAATATAAGGAACTGTCCATTGAGTTGTCCAGCTTGCAGTATGCACAGAATCAAGTCCTGACAGATACGGAGAAGCAAATGACCCAACTAAATGAGGTCATAATGGAGCAGGAGCTGAAGAAGGAGGAGATGGAGCGAAGGGGACAGGTCATGTCCGATGGAAGTGAGTAATCCATAGGTTCTTGTCCACACTGCCTCTACATTCTCTCCATCATTTCAGGTTCCGTTCAGCAAATCAAAAAGTCCATTTCAAAGCTCAAAGATGACATAGCCCAATTGAATCTGGAGGTGGCGCTGCTGGTGCATGCCTACGATCAGGATATTGTGCGTCAAACCCAGGGCACAGATCCCGTGTAAACAAACATTTGATAACGAAATAAAAAACTAGACCACAAAAATCGATTTGGCATATCCCAGACATTTTTCACACCTCGTTGGTGCGACCACCCAAGTTGCCTTGCCCCGCCCTGTTTTGTGTATTTTGATTTGATTGCCCCGTTTTTCTTTTTTTTTTGGTCGAGCTCCGATAAGATTCGTATAGTAATTGGTTGCTTAGCCAAATAGGGCGGTCAATTATCACCTCTTTGTTATCTGCTCCTCGCGCGATCCTGATCAGATAAGACACTATCGTCCATAGCTCACGTAGTACATGACAAGAGCCGCCACATGACCTAACCAAACTTTACTAAATCAAACCCAAAAGTAATGAGCCGTACCCACGAAGGTGTTGCCTGCCCATCTCAGCAACTCGCACGCGCATCCTCGGATCCCTTTGTTTGCCCACTTGCTGATAAGCCAGAGCCCGGGCCAGCCCGCAGCAACTTGTTGTGATTTTTGCTCTGCGGCCTGCCAAAGGTGCTAAAAGGTTTTTCCCAAATAACTGAAATTTGTATGGTTAAGGAAAAACAATAAGGAGAAACTGCGTTGCGCGTGCTAGAAGAAAACCAACAGAGAAATGTTGCCACAGGATCTGAAAATTGGTTTGGAGAAATTAAGCCACAACCACAGACTCCTTCTGTTCCCAAACCAAGCAATGGAATTTGAAATGAAACAGCGCTGAATTTCTTATACAAACGATGGTAAACAACCGGCCAACTTCACCTGCTATTGGCACCAGCTGTAATGTAAGTAAGCATATATTCATTTCATTATTTTTATTTTTAGAATAAGCTCGACTTAAGCCTAATTATTTTACTCTACTGTACTGAATTCAAACCTCTCAGGGCAGTAGATTCATCCACCGAGGTGAGAACCCTACACTCAGAAAAAAACGACCGGGATAGTTCTAGACCGATCTGGATAGAATTTATGCCGTTTTGTACCTGAAATTTCAAGTATGTTTTGTTCTTGAATGTACTTAAATTAAGTATGAATCATACTTGAATAGAAAAACGACTGTTAAAATCATTCAAATGAGAGCAAACGTTCTTGATTCAAGTACATTTCGAACTTACAGTTAGCCTAAAAATTTAAGAAAAGATCGTACTTAGTTCAAGTACAAAATTTCTTATATTAAGTACAGAATAGACTTACTATGCAAGCTCCAAAAAGTGTGCTACGAAAGCTGCGAATTATTTTACGTTGAATCTGTTCTTAAAATTCCCTCCTGGTTCTAACACTTTGGTAATGGAGTGGGGGTAGGTTTTCGACCTACAGTATACAAATCTTGGTCTTTGGTTAATTCATTTCCTTTGGATTTTGATATTATATAGAGACCTTTATAGGCTTAGACCAAGAACACTTTGTACTTATTTTTTGAAGTTTTATTTTGCTTCAAACATGCTTTTTGGTTGACTTTTGAATTATTAAACTTCGATGAAGAACATTTTTGCACTTATTTTGAGAGTAAATCGGGCTGTACTTAGGACCATAACCAATTAATAATAAGACCAAAAAGATATAATAATAGTTCGAAATGTACTTAAAATATGCCGAAACAGTATTCAAACAAGTATTTTGCGATTGAAAAATGCCGACTTGAAATAAGGATTTTGTACTTGAATCAAGTATTTTCGTACTTACCGTACTATTCCTCAACAGTGCACACTAAACAAAAATTATTCAATCTCGTTGAATGAATTGTGTGTTACCCGCAAAGTGAGACATTTTACTAAACTATCTAGTATCTGATTGGGAGTTGATGATCTACTGAACGTTAACAAAGCCAGTGTGAGTGCTAGCTTTAGCAAAGGAACTTAATCTATGTATATGATAGGAAAATCACACTGAGAACACTGTTAAAACTGTTAACACTATGAACATTATTAAAACTAGCAACCAGGGTTCGTTTACAACACGAAATATTTAGTGCACTGATCATTGCATAAGCGCAGTTCACAGCTATGGCATCCCCATGGTATCAAAACCGTTAAGTGCTTAAGAAACTGTTTCTTAAGACCAAAATCGACCGCACATAACTACAAAACCATGATTAAGAAAATATTGAATTGCAATAAATAGCATGGATAACCAATGGTAAAAATATAGTGAAGGTTTTAAAGAATGTTTCAAACCACTTTCCGTGACTGACAAATCGTTAAATCGCGGAAAATTACCAAAGAGGTTCAAATGTTTTAAATCACTTTCTCTCTCTTTAGTAAATCCCGAAAAAATACCAAGGAGGATAAAAAATAGTAATATTGCAATTTTTATTTATTTGTCCGTTTCAGCTAATATTCTTTAGTTTTATTTTCCATATTTATATTTAAAAACATAATTTCGTTCACCATGTCATCATTTCCGGATATAGAGCTTCTTTTTTCGCATATTAAATTCCTTGCATGCGAAAAAACTCTTTCTGATTATGCAGACGACGCTGGTATGGCGGAAATTTTTCAACTAACTTTGTATAACAAGGGAAACTGGCCTTCGTTTTCCTTTCACCAGAGCAACACGTTGAATTGATCGGTCATGGGAATTATTATATTCGAGTAAGCTGTTACTTCTCTTGTAATAATGCCATCGACAGACTGCTCTGCGGGTGATTCCAAGAAATCCCAAAAATTCATCGAATGTATCGAATGTGCTAAAAACTCTTGGGTCTCTCCTTGCATCTTTTGGGTTTGTCCGGCCCACTTGTTTTAGCTGGTTTGTTGAAGGAAACAAATACAGCGCAATTTTGTGATACTTCGTAATATACTTTAAAATTACAGAATTAATATGATAATCCAACGATGATCTAAATCTGAACTACCGTCTTTACACATTTTTTGAAGAGCATGAATTCGTGGGATAACCCATTGAAAAGTGGGGTAACCATCCGCTTCTTGAAACTTCGACGCGTGCTCGATTTTTGCAAGTACTTGCGTAACTGCTCTAAACGCTTAAGTTTAACGATTCTATTCGTCATTTATTTTTCTCTATAGTGTTGACATCTCTTGCTCTGTTTCTGTTATGGTATTCCATCTCGTTGGACAAACACCCTTGAGACTTAAATCGGTTAGTGTTTTCTCCGGTTCAATATTTGGCAGTTTTCGCTATTTTTTTCCATCTTGAACAATTTGGAACATACTTAAATGTCTTTTCGCAATTTTGAACGACCCACTTCGTCACACTCCTTGTGACCGTGATTTCGTTTCCGCATCTCGTGTTAGTAGGTTCTTTCTTTTAACCAAGCCGTTTATTTTGCGATCCTGTAGCATTTATGTCGAACTAAATTCGCGTAGAGCCATTATATTTAAAAACACTTAAGTATGTTCGGCACGCAACTACATTTGGAATTTCTTTCTTGTCTCCCAAGTACCTTGCCCAACCGTCCCACACCTTGTTTCTACCGTGTTTTCCGCTAATGCTATAGAGGCCACTACTTATATGGCCTTATTTCAGATATTGTTCCAGATGGTGGCGGACTCTATGGAACTTTTATAAAGCAAATTTAATAAATGTTTTTGTTTATTATTTTCGCGTACAATTTAAACCTATTCTTTTGCGAGATTGTTCTCCATTTTTTGTAAATAACAAACTGTTAAAAGCTCTTGGTTTTTTTCTGAGAGTAGCATTATTTTAATTCAAAGTTTCCCAGCCATAGCCCCTGGGGCACGAACATACTCGCCGATTCACACCGAATGCTTGTCGAAGTCATGCTTAACTGTGTGTAAGAGAGAGGCACAGTCACATTTTCGCGTGTTCTTCAACCATAGCCCTTGAGGGCCGAACACACTCGGCAATTTGAACCGAAGACATGCATCACTGTGTGTCAGAGAGAGAGAGAGACAGTCAATTTGTTCAAAACCTTTTCTTGGTCGTAGGTTCGATTCCCAGTTCATACTTAGCAAAATAGCAAAAAATTTTTACATATATTTGGTTTTTATCAAGAAGGGTTTTAAAGTGTAAAGGAATGTCCTTTGAAATATGCGAAAGGAAAGGAAACAGATAAACTCTTAAAAAAAAAACCATGAACGGGACTTGGAAGAATTGATAAAGAAGAATCATTCAGCTGGGCTTACTTTACAGCCTGTTTATATTGTGTATTTATATTTTGTTTAATAAATGGATTGGAATATAGAGCTATCGGAAAAAGGTGGTTAAAATGGTACCTTCCAGTTTTAAATACCGTTCTAATCTGAAATATTATTGACATTTATGAATATATATTGTGGAAATATAAGTAAAACTTGGCAATGCCTGACTGGAATGACTTTAACCGATTTGCTTAAACTTACCTAACCTAGAGACAAAAAAGTTTTAACAATCCAAAAAACTATCGACCAAGGTTTGAACTATAACCTTACCTGCTCTAAGTTTAGGAACCGATCAGCGAACAGAACCTTAGACTTTACGCAGGTTTGAACCTTCTGCAGAATTTGAAAGGATTACCGCCTTGATAAAATATCGAGCTAAAATTAATTTCAAATATGCTTAGAGTGGTTCTGCTTAGAAATTAAATTAATTTCGAATCAAACTAAAACTTTTAATAACTGGAATCAAATTAATCCATTTGTAATATCCGGGTATCCGGAATTACCCTGTTTTCATTTGATGGGATTGATTTAAGCCCGTTTGTGTTAATGTTTATAAACGCTACTCGTTGAGTGAAAAGGTATACTAAAGGCATGCATGTAACAGACAGAAGCAAGAACCTCCGATCTCATGAAGTATATATGTTTCTGATCAGCATCAATTGGTGAGTCTATATAACCATGTCACACAAAGCGAAAAAACCGGTTTAGTTGTCCTGAGACAATTGCAGAGATACCCATAGCCCGCGAGATAATTCTTCGATGGTTAATTTAAGAACAGTTCGGTCGATTTTGGCCCCTAGTTTATGGCCTATATGGATTCGATAATGGGTGCTGTCAAATGTGGTACCCACTGTAGCGGTACCTTAGGTTACCTTCTTAAGGACACATTTAATTGGTTAGTGTCTCAATATATTTAAAATCTTAAAAAATTCTATCGAGTGGTTTTCAAATTTATTTCATTTTCCAAGTTAGACCTCTATGAGCAGACCCCCGCTTGTCCATTGAAGGGGGGAATTTGATATTATAATGGTGGTGATTCTTTTCATCATTGGTGAATTTTCCAAAATTTTAGCCTTCATCTTTTTTTAAACAGCAACATATGTTGCAGCATTGTGTTGCTGGTATAAATGTGCCCATTAAACGCGAACTTGACAACGTTTTCAGTGTATGAAACTGGTCACTTTAACAGCCGATCCTGAGTCACCCTATGGACCTACAATGATGAGCGCGCAGCTCGTGCTCAAGCAAAGTTGCGTAGATTTAATCTCAATACACAATTAATTCACGCATATTGATATGTTCAAATCGGAAATACTCAAAAGAGGCAAAAATAGTCATGTATATCTTTTTATATTTTTGTTTATAAATATATGTTTTACAAAAATTTCTCTCCTGAACTTAAAGCGAGGTAAAATGCATTTTTTACGGTCCATCAAAGTGAGAAAATAAGGTACAAAAGTAGTCAGTAAATCGACAATAATTCAACTAATTTAAAAAAAAAAAAAAAACAATCTTAATCATTTTTCTTCGGTTACCCACTTTAGGGAAATGCCACAGACCATTATTGCATCATAAGAAACGGTTTAAATAAAAATCTACCGTGCGCTTTTAAAGATATTCAAGGATCAAGTTATAATTTCTTCTGGAGGTACCTTTAGCGATTGCACGATTGAAGTGAACTTTTTATATTTCCCCATGAACCCGCCCGTATCTGCTGAATTTCTTAGAATTTTATCTTAAACCATTCAAAACCGAGTTAAAATTGTTGTCGCTGTGTGTTGTAAGTACAAGAGTACCCATAAAACGCGAACCGAGGCTTCATTTGAAAAATTTGGTATGAGATGAGGCTTATAGAGGTCTCTTTTGTCATAATGTAATGGTCTCAGGCCGGGTTCTTAAAAAAAGTTGGATTTTGTCGAGCTGTGTAATATGCTTTAACTCAAACGTTTAATTTCTAAAAAATAAAACAAATGATCGTGAAAAAAAAAAAAAAAAAAAAAAAACGAAAAAGGGGGGGGGGGAGAGGGGGGAAGAACCCCCCCAGAAACAAAAAAATTTAAATAAACCAATATATGGAAAAAGCAAAAAAAAGAATTAAAAATTTTAGAAAAAGATGCAAATACTAAGATTGTTTTAAAAAGGCATAAGCAGTAGAGAGTCTCGAAATATAATATATATTATATATAATATTTTTTTTTTATTTTTTTTTTTTTATTAAAAAAAAGAGATGGTTTTTTTGGGATAGTTTTTTTTTTTTTTTTTTTGGGGGGGTGTGGCCCGGGGGTTGGGGTGGTGGGCTGCTGGGTGGGAGGTCGTGTGCTCGATGCCGCCGGAAGATCCAATAATAAAAGTTTTTTACTTTCCTTAGAAAAAGCTTTTACACATCCGGTCACCTTCACCACCATTACGCCAACAAAAATAGCCATATACAAAACCAAAAAAGCAAATTCTCAAACTTTGCCGTTCGGATTCGGCGTTAAACTGTGCATGTATTCCTTTCTCTTGTGCGAAAAATTTAAAAGCACATACACCAAAAAATTGAGAGACGCTTGGGTTGGCCCCTTTGTAGCTGTATCCCTAATTTTACATTCTCTTGGATATTACTAGTATTTTTCATATTACTAATATCCAAGGAAATCGATATTGCGACAACCCTAATCAGCAGTTTTTTTTTTTTTTTTTATTTTATTCGCAATTAGTTACCTTAGATCTAATTGTTTACAATTTACTGTTACTTCTAAAAATAACTTATATTGTAGATTATAATAATTTCGATTTTCTAATCCTATTTGTATGTTGAGTTTTCTGTGTGTGTATCTAGAAGTAAGGATTTTAACTTTTAGATTTTTAGCGTGTTACCTAGTATGTTATGCTGTAAATGTAAATGTAATATGTGTTACAGGTGGGTGAAAAGGTATAGTGGGTATTGTTGTCTTTTTGCAGCTATATTCTTCTGTTGGACAGATCGGATGGGTGGATCCTTTGGAGCCTTCTTCTGGCCCTGATCCCGTTGATCCTTCGCCTTCTAAGTAGTCTTCGAGCCAGATTGTTTGGGTGGCATGCTACTTTATCGAGGTAACGCGCTGCCTGTTTGTTTAAAGTGTCTCCAACCATAGGGACCCCGCAATCACGTTCAATATCCCGAGTGCGTATGTACCACTCAGCACCTGTGATTCGTCTGAGGATTTTGGCTTGGAAGACACGAATTCTGTTCAGAAGGGTTTTTGCCGCAATACCATACACCTGAATGCCGTATCTCAAGATGGGCGCCAGGTTATAAGGTTATAAATAAGGACCTTGTTCTTGAGCGATAGCTTGTTGTTAGCGTTAAGGAGCCAGCCCATTTTTATCGCCTTGGTTCGGAGTTATGCTGCTTAAACGTCAACCGCTTGTCTAGGGTCACGCCTAGGTATTTGTGTCCCGCGTTGTGTGGAAGGACTTCTCCGTGAAGGTATACTCCGGTGCTAATATCCCTTCTTAGCGTGTGGGTGACGCAGACGCACTTTTCTGGGTTGATAGAAATGTTCCAACGGTACGCCCAGTTCTCAAACTTCTTGAGGTACTCTTGTAGAGTGTCAGTTGCGGTGTAGATGCACTCGTCTCTTGCCATTATTGCTGTGTCGTCAGCGAAGGTGGCGATTAGTAGGTCCTGTGGGTCTGCGATTGGTACGTTGTGAGCTGTGGGCATGTCTGACGTGAACAGGCTATATAAGGTTGGGCCTAGCACGCTGCCTTGGGGAACTCCTGCTCTAATAATCTTCTTCTGGGATGCAAGGCCATCCTGGACCACTCTGAACGTCCTGTCAGAGAGGAATGATTTAACCATTAGGAAGAGTTGTGGGTTGAGTATTCCCTTTATTTTGGCAAGCAAGCCATCGTGCCAGACACGGTCGAAAGCCTGTTGGATGTCCAAGTACGCTGCCACAACGTATTCCTTGGCGTGGAATCCTTCCAGGACAAAGTTAACCACTCTGTGTAGTTGTTCAGGTGTACCATGCCTTAGGCGAAAACCAAACTGGAATTTCGGTATTTTACGTTTTACTGCAGGAGTATCAAGTATTCTCCGCAGTAGGCACCTTTCTAGCAATTTGCCAAAGGCTGGGAGGAGGCTTATTGGCCTGTACGATTCAAGGTCGTTTGGTGGCTTCCCTGGCTTGTGGAGCATGATGATATTAGCACTTTTCCAAGCGTTAGGGAAGTAGCTGAGGCGGAGTGCTGCATTAAATATGAGAAGGAGGAGGAACAATATTGCCTTATGTGGGAGCAGCTTTATGGTTCTATTATCCATATTGTCTTCTCCCGGGGCTTTGCTGTTTTTTAGTGAGTCAATTTCACCTTTAACCTCCTCGAATGTGATTGGTGCGGAAGGGAGAGCCATTTGCAGTGGGACCTCCAATGTCTCCTCTACCAATAGCACTCTATTAGCAGAGGCGGTGGCGTAGGGTTGGAATCTATCCTCCAGATTGCAGGCAAATGCTTCAGCACGGTCCTGTGGATGCTTGGCCCATGATCCGTCAGGATTCCTGATTGGGAATTTTGGCTGCACTTGCCTTTTAAACCTCCTTGTAAGCCTCCAAAGGGCATACTTGGAGTTTTCATTGGGAGTGGCATCCTCGAGGAGCTTGTCGGTCGCCTCCTTCTTGATCGTTGCCAAAATCTTTCTAACCCTATTCGCGATCCTCCTATATATCCGGTCTATAGCAGGATCGTAGGTTCGAATATATTCCCTCCTGAGGCGTTTTTTCAGAGCAATTAATCCCTCTGCAGCTGGTGAGGTGGATTTTCTGGGGCAGCGTTGCTTGCGGCATTTTTGATCTTGCTCAAGAAGATAATCAGCAGTGAAAAGTATCTACAAACAAACACCGTTGGAATATGGGTTGAAATATTACGACCGATCGTTGGCAATTCGGTGGAATATTTAATAATTTGATTAACCACTGTTTCTTACATGGCAACAGTTTGCAAGAAGATTCATTCTAATCGATTCCTATCAGCTCTTCACCTTGCGTCACTGAACGAACAGTTGTCGCTTGATGAGAATGGTTGTTGTATGCACCAAAAACATGAGTGCGTGTGCACATTCGCCGAGTTGCTTTTTACATTATTGGAGAATTAGAAAAGTTTAAAAATGATAGAGACAGCGAGACATCATCAAAAGCGGCACATCTCATGGGTGCGATTGGCAAAACGGAGTTTCTGAACTCTTTGCATGTTTTTACTGATTTTTGAAAAAAAGGCAAAAAAGTTGCAGACGAAATGTCACTTGAGTTGAAAACTCCTCGATTATATGGTCGTCAAAATAAGCAACAGCTTACGCTCGAGTATACGACGCTTTTTTACCCCCCATGTTAAATATTTTTATGCAAATACTAAGAATGAAGCATGTAAAAAGAAACTTGTAAATATTTAGTATACCACCGTTCTAAGAAACAATTTTGTAAAATGTCATCGATGGGCCGCGAACTATAAAGAATTTTTATACAACAAAGTCGAGTAGGTCATCCACGGGTTCCTTTTTAATGAAGTTTTTAAATTTGCGGGTTTTGTACTAAGAATATGTGAACGTTAAAACTTAACCACGTAGCTTAATTATATAGCATTTCCAAATTTATAAAACTAACCAAAATTATGTACAAACATGGTCTTAGTGACGTGTACGACGTTTTTATACCCTTGGAGAGGGTATATTAAAATTGTCCGGATGTTTGTAACGCATAGAAGGAAGCATCTCCGACCACATAAAGTATATATAATCTTGATCAGCATGACGAGCTGAGTTGATATAGCCATGTCCGTCTGTCCGTCTGTCCGTCTGTTTCTATGCTATCTCCTCCGTCAGTTTTAAAGCTTTCTTAACCAAACTTTGCACGAAGTCTTTTGGTATAAATACGCTGCACATTTGTCGGAACAGTCCGGATCGGATGACTATAGCATATAGCTGTCATAGGAACGATCGGTCGAAAAACTAGTTTTAGTGAGAAAAACTTTTTTGTTTTTAGTGCTATCGCTCCCAACGCTCGTATTTATAAGTTTTTAATGATTTCACATAATTTCACCAAGGCTTTTCGAAATCGGACCACTAGTATAGCTGCCATACAAACTGCCAGGTATATATCGAGCTCCAAGGGTATATAAACTTCGGTCGAGCCGATGTTAGCTGGCCTCTATTTTTATACCCTTGCAAAGAGTATTATAATTTTGCCCAGAAGTTTGCAACGCACAAAAATATTCATTTACGACCCTATAAACTATATATATTCTTGATCAGGGCGACGAGCTGAGTCGATTGAGCTTTGTCCGTCCGTCTGTCTGTCCGTCTGTCTGTCTGTTTCTACGCAAACTAGTCTCTCAGTTTTAAAGCTATCGAGCTGAAACTTTGCACAGAGTCTTTTTTACTGCACACTGCTAATATGTCGGAACCGACCGGATCGGATGACTATATCTTATAGCTGCCATAGGAACTATCAGTCGAAAAGTGGGTCTTTGTGAGAAAAACTTTTTGTTTGTAATGTTAACGCCTCCTGCTTCAGCAATTATTAGTTTTATATGCTTTTACACAGATTTGGAAGTTTTGGTAAAAATCGGATTACTATATCTATAGCTGCCATATTAACTATCGGTCGAAAAGTGGGTTTTATTTAGAAAATTTTATTTTAATCTCTTATGTATTAAAACATTTGCAAGGGTATATAAACTTCGGCAAAGACGAAGTTAGCTTGGCCTTCTCGTTTGATTTAAAATAGGTTTTACTTAAAGGTTAAATTTTTAAAATATGCCCCACACATCCTGCGAAGTTTTTCAATCTTTATTGCTTGAGCAGTTGGTGACTTCTAAAAAAATCGCCTGCGGCGCTATTTATTTTTCTAGTTTTACCTTCAAACTAGGGATTGAAACTGAAACATATTTCGGTTTCGCTCAAGGCATATACATGTATTGGTCAAAAACTTTTTATACTCTGTGCCACTCTATTAACTCTAGAGGTAAGACAAAAATTGTTAAAAAAAATGACCAAAAAACAAGTTCTTTATTTTTACCTTGGGAAACTTATTACCTTCGGAGCATATCGACTTTTTTTTATGAGATGACGTATCTATTCTGAGAAGCACAATAAGATCCGAACAATGTTGAGTGATTTTGAGTGCCCTTAGCCCCCCCCTTAGCCAATTCCTAGATCCGCCACTGAATAACACTATCACCCAAATCGAAATCGTTCTTGCCTTTTAAGCAATATTAACTTGAATTATTTAAAAAAAAGCAAAAACTATCAGAAGCTATTAATTAAACATTAATCTACACACTTTTAAAGAACAATTTGTCGGTTTTTTGTGGTACGCAACAGCCAGCAACTCAAGAAAATTCAGGTTTAACAGTGTTCCTGCGTTCCTTAGGGTGACCATCCGAAAAGTATGCAACTTTTTTTTAGGGTGGGAGGGGGGTCTTGGTTTCCTTTTTTTCTCATAACTTGAGAACCGTTCATCCGATCTTTATCATTTCTTCGGCAAATCGGCAAATCCATTTTGCTAATTTCTAACTATCTCTCTCGAATCGTCTATCTTCAAAACTTTAGGAGATATCACGTTTTTTCCAAATTGCGGGGGCGGGGCCAAAATTTGAAACAAACTTGATTCATACAGACGGACGGACGGACGGACGGACGGACAGACGGACAAGTCTATATCGACTCGGCTGTTGATGCTGATCAAGAATATATATACTTTATAGGGTTGGAAACGATTCCTTCTCCCTGTTACATACTTTTGCACAAACTTAATATACTCTATGTACCTTCGGTAGAGAGTATAAAAATATTACAATTCAAGAACGAAACATTTTTTCAAGAGCTTTCGTGCTCACATAATTTCAATTTCCATTTTATTTTGTAAGTGTGGCAGCCAAAAATCATCCCAAAGGTGTAAATGGACAGATTTTTTGATAAAGTGGGATAAAACTTTTCACCTCAATAACAATGCGTGTAGTCTTAAACCTTACTCCCTCCTAAGCGCCACATGAACTTCCGTGGCCCAGCGTAGGTGTCACCCAAAAAGATACCCAGAGCCCGCTTAAACACAAATTCAATTTGAAATTAATAGCGTAAAAGTATCACATCGCACACATCGACAAAAAAAACCAAAAAATGTTTTATTACATTGATTTGCATTTAAATCGATGTTGGCGGCGTCGGCGGCGGCGTCACTCACATGATGAGCAATGGAGGAGGTCTCAGCGAAACCGAGCGAGAGACTGATGATAACGGGCACAGCAAGCGGTCCACCCAAAAGTTTTGTCTGTTTTTTTTTTTGGTTTTTTTTGAATGAATGAATTTCTGTGGAATGAATGGAGCGAGAGGAAGCCCGGAAAGTTTTCATCTTTGTATTAGATCATAAATTATGGGACTTTGCATATGACAAAACAAATTTCGGATCGTGCTTCCAGTAGCCACCCCGCTGGGTGCCCGCTTAGAAATGCGAGTAGGCATCGATATTCACATACACAATTGGGGTTTTGGCCATTTTTCAGGTGGCGCTAGAAAAATACTCCCAGCTCCCACATACCGAGGCTATACATACATATGTATCTGTATATACAATACGAGTAAAAATGTATGCAAAGAGATCCCCTCACGATTTGGTATTGTTTGGCCCGCGGGCAACAGAAATATTTCTGTTCATTCAACGTAAAGTTGAAAAACGGGCAACAGGTTTGGTTTTTCGGAGCAACAGCGCCAGCTAAACAATGAGAAAATGAAACTCATCTGCGTACTCGCTCTGGCCCAGCTGCCTCCCACCACGAGGCCCGAGCCCGATTCGAGCCACCAAACCACTCGCGCGAGTCGCGAACTGGCAACTTAGCGACTTCGGCCGCCTGCCAGTCACTCAGTCTCCGTCTCCGTCTCAGTGGAATGGCATCCGAATCCTACCGTGGGAAATGAACAGTAGTTGGCTCTTGGGGCTTTATGTGCAGCAACAACAAGTTTGCTCTGGCTGGGTTCCTTTGGTTTGTTGTTGTTGTTGTTGCTTGACTGAGCTTTTGCAGTGAAATTGCAGCGACGCTCGTCGTTGGTCGTCGGCGCATATCAAATAAGCCTAATAATAATGCAATTTATGCCAAGTGCGGGACAGGAAACCAATGCTACGAATATAGTCTGCTCTATTTTGTGGAAGAGAGAGAGAGGGCTAGAGTTAATTTAAAACAATCACAAATAGTATATCCTTAAGGGTTTTGGAACTTATAGTATTTTGGTTGACAAAAACTATTCTTTACTTTTTTAAATGCTTCTTATGGATGGCTGGAAAAAAGTCTACAATTAGAAATGGGCGATGAATCAAAAATTCTAACCCTTGGTTTCTGAATCCACTCATATTTCGTCCTTATCCTTAACCAAATAGTTCTGTTTTAATTCAATTTCTAGAATTACTTTATTAAACTCGATAAAGCAAGACGCTAAACAGTTACCCTGTTATTGCTTAAATCCAATCTCATAATAAATGCCCTTCAAAGTATGCTATGTTTATAAATATAAATAATTCCGAATAATATTTATTAATTTATTTAAAAACCATCTAAACGTCGTTGGGAAGTATTTTTTGGAAAATTTTACATTTTCAAATTTAAGTTCGGTACCTATTTCTGGCCGATATAATTTGTCTTTAAGCTGTTTTTGTTTTAAGGTCAAACAATTAAGTTTCTTGGTAATAAAAATGTAATCTTGGGATTGAATGTAAAATGTAAGAACGCTTTTGTTAGAACTTTCTAAGTTTGTCCGAACATTCAATCCTAAAAAACTCCAACACATAAGCCAATTATTTATATTTAAAAATATCAGAATGAACATTTATAGCAGCCCGCAAAAGTATTATGCATTTCTTTTCTGAAGTTTTTGCTCCGGTTCAGGTTTAGGTTCGCTTAGCTCGCTTTCGTATAAGAAGTACAAGTGAGGCCATTGGCTGGTTGGCCCTGATAAGAGCTAGCTAGAGCGAGCGACAACTATATCCTATGAGTACAGCTGCCAAAGGTTCGATCGTTTAGCTATATTCACTCAGACGCATAGAAAATTGGCGCCGAAACGCACAAGCAGACTTCGCATCTAGTGCAATTGCCTCGCTTCGAGTTAATCAACAAAATGCGTAAGTTTCGGCGCAGCAAGCGCGCTGTGTGCGATATAGACTCGCTAATAAAAGTTCTTTTCTCTATCGTTATTGTTTGACTGATCTCAAACTAAATCATAGTGTCCACCGCGCTAACGAGCCGCCTTTCACGTTCGATAGCTGCAGCTTTCCGATTAGTGTAATAAATTTTAAAGTAATTAAGCGTCACCCGATTCGAAGAAGGTAATATTTTATGTATGTTTTGATTTGAAGTGTTCAAATCGTTTATGTTTCATCAGTGCTTCTTGGAACGAGCTCGTCAAAATAATATCTGACCAAATACTGCTACCCAATTCGAATTTAACTTCTATTTGAATGAAAAACCAACAGTAGAATTGATGTAGAAATATTTGTTTAGATTTATATTTATTATTTCCAAATACAATAAAACAGAATCTTATATACTAGCATTGGTCACACAGTATAAAGTTGTAATGTATATAAGACAAGTAATCCCTAACTTACTGGCTACGTATACAAATATACGTGTTTCATCGCTTAATGATGAAATATTTATGTGTACCTGCCACTTCAGACAAGTCCGAGCGAATGTTTTGTAAAGCCGGACAAACTGCACTAAAAGGAAAACATCTTCTACAATTCTGATTTGCGATTACTGACTTGCAATTGTTGATGAATCTCTGCAGAATGGCTTGATAGCAGACTTTAAGATATCCTATTGCTTTAATATTTGTTATTAACAGAAAAACAATTCACACAAATAAACTTCAATCAACATACAATTTTATTTTAATGTTTAGACAAGGGAAGCCAGACCTTGAATCGGGAACTTATAATCCTTTTTGTTCGATTCCTTTTTTTAAAAAAATGATTGTCAATTATGCCAATCGCATTTGGCTAGAAAACCCAAACCGTAAATCGGAACTATCTGCTGAATGAGTCCAATATTTTGCTTAAATACTTTGAACTTTTGAACTTTTAAATGGGTGGCTCACAACCTCCCACAAATTTTTGAAATTTCAAAAAATCACTTTTTTCAATATGAAATAAAAAATCCACAAAAATTTATTTTTATACCCTGTTCCCATTAAAAATGGGAAAAAGGGGATTTTGAAGTTGTAAAGGGAGAAGGAAGCATTTCCGAACCTATAAAGTATATATATTCTTGATCAGCATCAACAGCCGAGTCGATTTAGCCATGCCCGTCTGTTCGTCTGTCTGTCTTTCTGTATGAAGTTCATACTATGAACGCGTCGATCTCAGAGACTGTAATTGATGGAGCCACAAGTTTTGGCATGTATGTAGGTGAATACCGTAGCCACATCGAGTTTGTTTCAGATTTGGAAAACTCCATATCCTCGATCATTTAGCAGCGAAAAACTGTCATTCTCTATGTATAAACGCGTTGATGTCACAGACTATAAGAAGTAGAGCCACAAATGTTTGCATGTATGTAGGTGTTCACCTTACCCAGATTAAGTTTGCTCCAGGTGTGGCAAAGTCCTCCTCCATCTTCTTCTAACCGCGAAAAACTGTCAGGGATACAATTTTTAAGTTTGAACCTAGTGACTTAATATATATTCAGTTAGGCCCAACATCTATCTATTCTGTGCACCATGAGATCCGAGCAAAAACACCGAAGATATGTACATAAGTGCGCTTGCCCATTAATTGAAATAAATTTTAAAATAAATGGAATTCAAAGCCATAGGAGCGCAAGGGGACGCAAACTTTGAGAGAAACGTGCGCGCTCAAAGGCGGGTCATTTCATTACGGGGGATATTTAAAGTGAAAAGAGGATAAGAAGTGATAAACGTCTGTATAATAAAAAAAATTAAAAAAAAAAAAAAAAAGAAAAATAAAAAAAAAAGAAAAAAAAAAAAATAATAGGGGACTGACCGGCGAGCGGGCGCACCCTAAACTAGTACGAAAAGTCGAGCGGGCTCCTATGGGCATCTCGAGGTACGAGTTAGTAGAAAAAATATAGAAAAAAAAAGAAAAAGGGGGGTGGGGGGTGGGTGGGAGGTGAGGGCGAGCGGAGAACACATACGGTCGGGTTCGGGGTCGGTCGCACCTAATTTTATTTTAGTCTATATGAGAATTATCGTACTTGATCTTGAAACTCTAGTCGAATGTATAGGAAAGTTTTGTGCGTCTGTTACCTAAATTTTACAGAACGAAAAAATATTGATTTTTGGCGAAGTTATGTTCAAATAAAACAAAACTATGATCACAACCCCCCACTCTCTCCTACTATGTCAATGGTACAATGTTACTGGCAAGCCGTAGTTTCAAAAACAACAACAACTCAGAAATTACGCTAGAAATACTATTTTTATGCGTAACTTTGACCAAATGTACTGTAAACAAAACAAGAACAACACATGTAACAATATTACCCAGCAAAATTTACTGGAAGAATGGGCAGATTTTACCAACGAAATTTTTTTCTATCATATTGGTATATGGCAATTGTCTCTTTTTAGTGAATTTAAGCCAGTCTGCTCAGAAAAGTCATTTGAATTTTTTCGTGGGCCTCATTAAAATCCTTCGGCCACATTGTTTTGGTTTGGAAACTATTCGAAAATAGCTGTCGAGAAGGAACGGATTTGAAACTTGACTTCGAACTAGCTTAAGACCCTTTCAGAATTACTTTGCATCAACTTAACCATTACCGAAGTGGTAGTTATCTTAAACTTATCGTAATTTTATGCCCAGTAAAAATATGGGAAAAGGTTTGCCTTAACCTCAATTCTAAACCCAACCTTTCTTGAAAAAGGTGGTACGGGCCAGGTTTGGTTTAGAATTTCGAGCCCACAACTGTGTCGATTTGCAGCAGAGATATATAAATTACTACATTCTAAACCCTATTAATTCCAAGTATTTTTATGGCTTTAAGTTTTAAAAAATACATTTTTTACACCTTTAGGAAATATTAATACCTTAGTAGAAGGCACGAAACCAATGATATTTTGTTTTATCGTGAAATGTTTTTTTCCATTTGATATCTTTCTTAAAATGACAATGCAGAAACTTTCCCAATGTTCGATAAGCCATAATCAGAATTCACAAACAACCCCCTGTTATTTGCAGACAGTGCGCAAAAGTATTAAATTTCATTAATTGCCAAAATTAAAAAAAGGCCAACAAAACGAGCCAGCCGCCGCAGCAGCGGCAACAAATACATTTGTGAAAAATTAAAAATTCATACGGCAGCGGTGCGGTCACATAAATTTTGTGAGGCTGCCAGCAAATTGTTAAAGACGTGGGCGTCACCAGCTCGGGGATTTGTTTGGTTTTTTATTTCCCTTATTTTTGGTTTCTTTATAATGATGAAACTGGACCGCAAGTCAGTCGTTGTCAACAGCTGCGCAAAATATACGAAATGCTGATGACGATTGTTTCATCTTCGTCTTCATTTGCCAGCCAAACAGACAGACAGAAGTTGCCTTAGTTGTCAAGTTGAGCTCGAAAGCCAACTTCATTCAAGGTAAATTTCGACTTTGGGATTTTCCCCACGTTGCCTGATTTATTTTGCTCGCCTCGGTTTTGATGTTTCTATGTTTTAACCGTTAGACGATCTATCAATGAATCCGTATTCGCTTCTCATTTTATATGCATCTCGGTTTGTATGCTAATTTCGTTTGTTTGGTTTTGGTCTCAGTTTCTATTGTCTCTCGATTTCGTCTTTATTTAATTTTAATTTTTATTTCGTAAATTTTAAATTTGTTGTCACTTCTGTGGGAGCAACAAAAAGGTCTTTTTTTCAATTCCGAATTGAATTTTTTATGATAATTGGGTGCGGTGCAAAAACTTCTGAATCGTTGCCCATTGTGGGCCGCCGAACAGTTTATGAATAGATCTCGTCTCACTCTACCCATCCACTCCTCTTAGTCATGGGCCATTGAAATTAATAAAATTTATGGTTTATTTTGGAATGTTTTTGGTTATTAATTTGCCATAAAGCAGTAGAAGACAAAGTGTGTGTGTGTGTGTGCACTGGTGTGGGATTATAAAGCAGAAGGAGAAACCCATTTGGAGTAGCTAAAAGTTAAATCAAACACTGATAAAGATTTCACTTGTAATTGTGTGAAAATTTTACTCCGCGTTTAGGAATTATTAAGTAGCCGAAAGCGGTTGTGGCTTAGTGGTGTGTTAACCGTGTTATGTGAGTGACACGTATAAAGATACGTGTTTCTAAAAGTGCAAAACCACTTTCCTCTAGAACAGATTTCTTTTTTCAACCTTGCTTATACCCCTTTGGATCAAAAGGTCCAAGTAGAAACCGGACGACTGATTGTTGTTGTAAAATGTAAAATTGGCTTACAGAACGGGGCCGAGCCAAGCTTGTTGTTGTAATTAATAATAATATCCCTATTGAAAAACAAGCAAAAAACAAATACCCTGTGTATTTACAAATCGCCGTGACTCTGCTATGGAGGATCATTGGACAGATTGTTCAACCACCTTGCGGAGCTCAAAGGCAAAATAAAGTAATTACAACATTTGGAAAGGTTTATAAGGAAGTCTGTGTGGTCGTTTGAATGTGAATATGTAATACAAAATGTCCGCTGATGATAAGATGTGGTTATCTTTGAAACAGCGATCGTTGTACGGACATACCAATTGCTATTCCAAATTGTTGTAATTAATCTCTGTTGATTTGTGTTGATTACATTGAATTGTAACTCTCCACTGACCTCAAGCCAGCCAAATGCAAAACTAGTTCCATTTTATTTAAAAACTTTTGTAACTTTTCCCACGTTAACTTAGCGAAAAAATGTTTAAGTCCGTTTACCAAAAGACTTCTAAAATGACCAAAAATGCTTTTATTCTGGTTAATTTCTAAAAACTCTAGACGGACATTCGACGTACGTAATTAAGCTAACTTCGTCATATGTTTCATTACCGTGAACTAACTAAAAGCACTCCAACTGATCGATTCAGGTAGAAACAGTGTGATTACATGGTGCACTCTTAATACTGCGCAAAAGCTCAAAGCCTAATAAGGCCCACATCCATTTAACATAGTCTCCACAAATGTGCTGTAAAGCGTAACATTGACAGTTGAGAGTAACATTGACTGTTAAGCGTAATATTTTCTGTTAAGCTTAACATTCAAATGCTTAGCTCCGTACTATCAAATAGTTCAAGTGGCAAATTCGTAACTTCCACTTCTTTTTTTCTTCAATTTTTGTACTTTCGTTACATTGAAATCAGAACTGAAACTTTACCCGAACAATGGCCTTGGTCACTAGCATACATCCATAAAAAACAGTTGATTGGCTTATGCTGAACGCTTTGATGGAATTTTTAGGTATTAATGGTATGCCTAAAAGCTATCGTCGTTTGTCATCGATTTGTGCTGGTACGTCTGTTCGTTTGTATGAACGCTTAGATCTCAGAGGTGGTAAGAGATATACATGTATGGGACATATACTTCTTATACTTGCAGGCATATCAAGATTATTTTCAATATATGCCACTTCCCCGCAATTTGGTAAAAGCGTTATATCTCTCACAGATTGGTAGAAAGATGGTTCGTACCTTCTAGCTATAACTATTAATCAAGATTATGTATCGATTGCTGTAGGGATAACAAGAAATCGGATGAACAATACTTAAGTTATGACCAAAAGAAAATTCGCTGCCGTAGCCAATTTTGCCTATCTGCACACAAGGAAACAACAAAAACTCAAAAGAAACACAAACGTTATCAAAATCAGGGCTATCAAGCGCAACAACTTCACCGGTCCACCCAACTCAGCTTGGTTCATTTAAGTCTTTTAGAAAAACAAAGAACATTTTGGTCGACCTTGTCTGGGAATCGAACGCATGACCTTTTGCACTTAACGAACATCGCATGGAAACCAAGCTCATTTCTAGCACTTTTGAATAACTTTTGGTAAAAATGTCTGAGACTTATTTTGAGCAGAAATAGTAACAACAACCCCGGTTTGCAGTTTTGAACTCAAACTGTTTGTCACTGTGTTAGAAGTGGGGAGGAAATCTCTCTGACTAACATAGTAAGACCATATTGGGGACACACATACATACAACGGTTACTAGTTAGTTAGCGCTGTTCTCATGGTGCCGGACTTTGCTGTCGTTTAGGATTTCCCAAACGATTATGGCAGCTGTGGCATGGAGAGGTAGCTGCTAGCTTCGGTACAAGCAGGCAAAAATAGCTGACGAATTTATAAAGATACCAATAATACAGCTGTACGATCAACTGGTCTCCTTTATGGTGTGTTGTGTTCCTGTTTTTAAAGTTATGTGCAAGCATAACGAGACCTCGAGCCGGCATAATTCTTAAGGTTTGAACGTTTTCTGTAAAATTTTGGTGATTAAAGCAGATACTAATGATGTACATTACACTAGGCAACAAGGTGAAAAAGTGGTAGTAGATGATATTGGCATGGAAAACAATTTGTTTTTGAAAATACTGTTTCTAAACTTTAAAATAAACTATCCCAAACAGATGTAACATTTTTTAATGCGTTGATATACCGTTTTGAATACATGTTCTAGAAATGAAATCATTTTGTACTGCCCATAAGTATGCATCAGAATTCTTTACAAATTACTAGCCAATTGAATTTTTTGGGCAGCATATGTATTTAAAATAAAATATCTTAGCTAACCAAAAAATTGTAGAATTGCTTTGTTTAAGGTCTTTAGCGATATGGCCTGCAAAATATTTATAAGTTGCAAGTCGGAAAAAATCTTATCCTTATACTTAAAAGGACAAAAGATTTCCCCTATTTTTTAGTTTCGCAACTTTATCAGGAAATCAGATTCGAGTTCGAGGAAGCAATTCTAAGCAAAATTTTAATTTAGACTAAAATAACACTGGGCAACAAGATGCAGTATTGATATACCGTGTCATCTGTTTCAGACATTTTTAAGTAGTTTAAGCTTTAAGTTGCCAAAAATTCCTTTATCGACCTTTTTTTAAACGCGTTTTGTGGGGAACCTATACTTTTGTCTTAACTCTATTAGATTTAATAGGAACCTACCAGTAGCGGATCCAGGGGGGGGTAGCGGATCCAGGGAGTTTTTCTGAAGGCATTCTCTTGAATAGTTAGGTGGCGGTGTGGCCCAGCGGTTAGCGAGCTGGACTGCTGGGTGGGAGGTCGGTGTCGTTCCCGGGCTCTAATAATAAAAGTTTTACTTTCTTCAGAAAAAAGCTTTTTCACATCCGGTCACCTTCACCACCTATTGGCGCCACTGTGATGTACTAGCCCTGGAATTTCTGGTGGCACACACGCCAAGAATTGAGAGAAGCGGGCCCCTTTGAAGTGAAGCCAATTTTACATTCTTTGGATATTACTAGTATTTTTGATATTACAAATATCCAAGGGAATCGATATTTCTCAACCTATTCAGCAGTGAAAGTATCTACAAACAAACCCGTTGGAATTGGGTTGAAATATTACGACCGATCGTTGAAAATTCGGTGGAATATTTAATAATTTGAGCAACCACTGTTTTTTACGTGGCAACAGTTTGCAGGAGGATTCATTCAAATCAATTCCTATCAGCTCTTCACCTTCACTAAACGAACAGTTGTCGCTTGATGAGAATGGTTGATGTATGCACGAAAAACATGAATGCGAGTGCACATTCGCCGAGTTGCTTTTTATACATTATTGGAGAATTAGAAAAGCTTAAGAATGATAGAGACAGCGAGACATCATCAGAAGCGGCAAATCTCATAAGTGCGATTGGAAAAACGGACTTCTGATCTGTTTGCATGTTTTCTATTCTAAGAATGAAGCATCTAAAAAGAAATTAGTAAATATTTAGTATACCACCGTTCAAAACAACAATTTTGTAAAAAATCTCATCGATCGGCCCCGAACTATATAGAATTATTATACAACACAGTCGAGGAGGTCATCCACGGGTTCCTTTTTAATGAAGTTTTTAAATTTGCAGGTTTTGTACTAAGAACATGTGAATTTTATTCGGCAATTGTAATAAAAATTAGAAAACGTTAAAACTTAACCACGTAGCTTAAATGCAATAGCATTTCCAAATTTATAAAACTAACCAAAATAATGTATGTACAAATATGGTCTTAGTGACGTGTACGACGTTTTTTGATTTAAATTGAAGGTAACATTTTAAAATATGCTCTACACATCCTGCGCAGTTTTTCAATGTTTATTGTTTGAGCAGTTTGTTGATACTTACTTAAAAATCCTTCTTCACTCGCGACTTAAAATAAAATCGCCTGCGGCGCTATTTATTTATCTAGCTTTACCTTTAAAATAGGGATTAAAACCGAAACAAATTTCGGTTTCGCTCAAGGCATATACATATATTGTGCCAAAATTTAACCTGTGCCAATGATACACAGAGTGAATGATAATGCAGTTGCACTCTAGAGGTAAGACAAAAATTGTTAAAAAAAAACTGATCAAAAAACAAGTTCTTTATTTTTACCTTGGGAAACTTATTACCTTCAGAGCATATCGACTTTTTGTATGAGATGATGTATCTATTCTGAGAAGCACAATAAGTTCCGAACAATGTTGAGTAATTTTGAGTGCCCTTAGCCCCCCCTAGCCAATTCCTAGATCCGCCACTGGAACGTACTACTCCAAAAACTGAGTTTACACCTTCACAAAACAACTGCCAAGAGAAAAAACTCCATACAAAATGAACTCACAAAACAATGGCCTTCGGTGTCAAAAGTTTTGTAAGATATTTTTATATTGAATTATTTGTTTTGGCAGTTCCTTTTTTGAGCTGAATACTAAGCTTAAACTTTGAAAAAAATTTAAAGAGATTGTAGTATTTTTTTTTTATTGAAGGTATATAATTTTTAATAATTATATAAGAATTCATAAAAAAATCCTATTTATTGTACCTGTCAAATGAAAATGGGCTGTACCGAAATAGCCTGGCGTATGGTTGACATCTCATGGCCAGGCCTATTATAAGTAAGGTTAGGTTGCAATGGTTGAAAGGGCATCCCATTCTTTACTTAGGCCAATGAAGATTTGTTTTGGTTGGGAAGCCACAGTATATAAGCTATTTTAGAGGAGCAGTTAACACTTCTGTTTATAACCTGGTGTGCGAATAATTGGTAAATGTTCTTTTTCTTTGCAGAATGGGAAGTTTTTTTTACGGGGAACCAAAGCGGATCCAAAATAAAAAAGGGAAAATAGAACCATTTTGCTGAAGAACTTTTGGGTTTTAAATACAAAATTTACCCTTATCTAAGGATGTCTTTATTTTTGTTTGCGGACAAAAATTGTCAAAACTCTGAAGTCTAATTGAGTAGATGAACATTTTTAAGCTCGACTACCAAAAAAATTTAGGTTGTTTTTGGCGGCTTTAGGCTTTAACTTATTAAATTGATTCAATATTTTTGCACTTCAAACTCAATTTGGAGTTTTTTGACTTGCGTTGCTAATTAAAAAACCTTTTGTTTTCGCTTCGATCATAATTAGTTTCTCCTTCGCCCCACTTGGCACCGCCAGCAGCGACAGCAGGCAACTCTCTCGACTGTTCCAATATTTCATCTCCTTTTCAAGTTAAGTTGAGTCGGTTGATGGCTCATTTAAAATATGCAAATTTTTTATTGAAAAGAAAAAACAACAACAACAAAAATGAAGCCATCAACAGCTTGCACTTAAACAAACAAAAAAATCATCACAAAAAATCGTTTTTAAACTTTATTGATGCTTGATGTCGAAAACGAAAAAACTTAATTAAAAAATGGCCAGTCAAATCCTTTTTTGGCAACATAAAAAACAAAGGCCGAAAATGTTTCATTGAGAAATGACAATATGGAAGGGCCGCACACTATGCTGGAAGAGGAAGTGGTGGTGGGGGGGGGGGGATTAGAGTGGCCAACAAAATGGAGCTGAAATGCTTAGGCGTAATACGGTTGCGCTCTGCTCTGCCACTGGTTTTCCAGCTCTCTCTCTCTCCCTCTCTCTCTCTTTCTCACACACACACACTCTCTCACTTGCAAACGGGTTAGTGGAGGGCAAAACGGCAGCGGCTCGCTTGACAGGCCTGCAGAGCGCCGCCCAAAGCGCCACGTTTAAAGGCCACGCCTACCCAACCGAACTGAAGGAAGGGTTTTTCCAGAAGTATCTTTCTGTTAAAGTCCCTGCATTTTAAGTCAGTTATTAATTAAAATGTTTTACCTTTAGAAGCTTAATTAAAACGTTGCCCAACACACACACGCAACGCCCCTCTGCACTCTCGGCCAATCCCCAACTGCCACTCGCACTCATTCCGTGCGTTCCACTCAAAGAAACCAACTCAATTTCGATTCCACTTGCGCCGGAAAGAGACGACTAGAGTGGGCTCGAAAATCAGAAGCTGATTTCAACACAGGCAGCTGGTTAAACGAAAAAAATAATAAAATTCAGACTGAAGTTTCGATCGTAACTTTTGCAGTTGACTCTCGCGCACAGAAGCGTTCGGAAGTGAAATATATTTTATTATTATACAAATTTTTGTAAGGCATTTCTAAAAAACGGTAAGGTAAGCTACTTGTGACGCCATTTTGTGACTGCCGTGGTTACGCCGCGAGTGTTAGAGCGAGAGCGGGAGATATGCAGCTACTCGTGTTGAGCAAGCGCACGGAAGCTTACGAAGAACTTGCTTCGGCTACCGGTGTTCGAACTAAGCCTCCTTCGGCTTAGTTAGGCTTCGGGTTTGCTCTGTGCTGGTTGGCCAGTTAGAAAGAAAGGCTAGCTCTGGCATGATGACTCACATACCATACTCAAAACACACACACTCGCACACACCGAGGCAGAGACGCGCTCAGAGTTGCTTCCTCAACTTCGTGGCAGCGACGCCGACGTACGGCAGCGACGGCAGCGGCGTCATTCGGCAGTTGACTACCTATTTCTTTCAGTTATTAGTAGCATTCATTCATTCAACTTTGTGCCGCGCAAGCGTGCGTAGTTCCCTCAGTTCCTTTCGCGTGTACCTTACAAAAAACAGATCATCAACATCAGTCGAGACTGATCATCTATCCTACAAATACATATATACGAACCACAAAAAACCAACCACTTCGCTCAGCCACTTCGTGTGTAATTCCAGTGTACAATTTCATTGGTAAGTTTGTCGTCATCTTCTCTCCTCCTCGGTTCGTGCGTGGCACAGTAGCCGAAGAATGGCGCTCGTGTATGTTCTTCTTCTTGTTGTTGTTTGTTGTGCTTGGGCCAGCTACCAGTTTTACGCTCTTTCATTGGCCCACCACCACCTCAACTCTCTATCACACAAATACACATGCATGCTTGCTTGTAAGGTGCGTGCAAGAGTGTTGAATGCTAGAGCGTGTGTGTGTGTGTCTGTGTCAGATAGTGTGTGCTGCTTGTGTGTGAGTGTGTGGTCTAATGCTAAATATGGCGCTCGTGTGTGGTAGAAGCTTTCAACAGTTTTTTCTGTGTGAGAAAGTGTCGCCATTTGCAAAATGGTGGATAATCTAAAAAAGAGATGACGTTTTTGGGAACTCTGAACGAATCTTCAAATTAGAAAACATTGCCTTAAAATTACAGGTAAACTTTTATTTAAGGTAATATCTCCAGCGGAATGTTACAGTTTACAAGGGAAAGTAGTCTTTCTAAAACTACTTTAAATTAAGTAAGGTTTCTGACGCAATTTTAATATCTCTTCAAGAACAGCTAAAACTTTGTTATTGTACTGAAACGGAACTTTACAGAGTTTTTCAAACATGGTTTTTCGTAAAAACAGTTTCCAGCGGTGTGTTAAAAAATAACGTTTCTGTCTGATACCCATTTGTTAGAAGAGTTTCAAGACCTTTCCAATAATCTAATTTTTTTTATTTTTTCTAATAGAAAGTTTTCTAAAGAGTCACTTAAACACTATTTTCATATGAAAAAGTTTCATCAACAGCTTCTGCAAAGGTATATTTTGTGTAGAAACCAAACTATTCTTAATCTAGGTACGCACCAGAATGCATTTAGATCGTTTTGATCTTAAAATTTTAATATTTCTTGCGTTTCCGCTTTTGTTTATAACTCCGCAAACTCTAATTAGACCCGTTCTAATTTCCTGCCTATACGTTTTGTCATCAAGAGGGTCGAATGAAGACAAATAGGGGTTTAAAATAACACAGTCGATTTTTGAAGCGAGAACTTTTACCAATTCCGACTCCGCACAATTTGATCGAGGTCGACGACGAGAACATACATAGCTTATTCAGGTCTTTCATTTCACATAATTTAAACGAATATTCCTTAAAAACGCTAAGTGTCAGCTGATTTGAAAAAACGCCCGTCTTAGTATAAATCAAATCAAATGGAATATTTAGGTTTAACATTTCGCAGAAAACTTTCAATAGTTCTAAAATAATGTTTAGACAAAAATCCAGAAGTTTTTTACTTGCATCATCCGTGTCTAAACTTCATTATGTAAAGAAATTCTCGATTTGAGTACGAAATTCTTGATTCTAGAGCTTTTTTAAAACCCCTAAGTTCTTCATTTGAAAATTGGATATGTTAAGCACGCTCCGGGATTTTTTAAGAACTTTTTGAGCTCTGATCTTGACTAAATTAAGTTTTTTTACGTCCTAAAGTTCGATTTATTCAAACTTTTTGAAGTCTCTAATTTCGAATGAAGTTTTAAAGATTCTATAGATTTACTCCACCAAAATTCTTAACAGATTTAATACGATCTTTGTATATAATATGAACACTTACGAAACTGAATCCAACTTTCGCTGGGTGTTTTTAAGCATAAAGTCTTATTCTGAAACCTTGTAATTCAACCTAATAATCTTTATTATTGGTCAAAATTCGGAAAGTTGGTTGATCAAAAACATAAACTGAGCTCTATGAAGTAATATTATCCCAAGTCTCCCAGTGCAATTTTCGGTTTTTTGTTCCTATTTTTACATCTATATCGTTGCTCTAAAACCTAAAGAGGAAAAAATCCTGTTTAAAGAATAAGATGCCCTTAACTTAAAGTACGAGCAAAACTTTGAGCACAATTCAAGTAAACGTAAATCTACCACCAAAGCATCTGCTTAGAAGTTTAGCTGCAAAAGTAGACAATAGCGCAATGTGCTAGCACGCCATTTGTAACGTTGTAAGTTCAGTGCGTAAGTCTTAAAGTTGGATTCGTAGTCAAGACTTTTATGAACCAAGCAGTGTTGAGTCGTTGAAGTTGTTGCACAGCGATGCCTCTAATTCTATGAAATATGAGCGGAGCAATGTAGAGCTATATTGTCCCGTTTCCCATTCAGCGAGCCTCAAAATGTTATGGATCCGCTTATAACCTGATCCAAAAACAATCAAATTGTTTTCCACGTTTAGTTGTAAACGGAACAATATCAACTCAAATTAAATTGTTGTGTTCCTTAGGTGACAATATTATTTTATAAATGAGAAAGACAATTAATGCTCTGTTTAAGGTAACATTTGTGCTCATCTAAAATCCAATGTTCTGTGTTTTTTCCCTCTCTGTGGGGATTTTCATTAGAGGCGTAAGTCGAATGATCACTTGATTCAAGCGAATTTAAATTGGTATCGGATTTTATGGTCGTTAGTAAAAAAGGAAAAAACCTATTCAGATATTAAGTTGGTATCCACGCAAAATAAGAACGAAATATACTCAAATTTTTTGGGGACAAATGTTGCAAATGTTCTAGAAATGTATAAAGTTCAACTTGATGGGAGAAAAGTTGTTCTTAAAAAGAGCTGTACTACACATGAAAATACTCGTTATAACAATGTTTTTGACAACGTTTTCCTCTGTGTCGGGTATACCAGAGAACCTATTCTTCAATTTCTAACAACCATTCAATCGAAAACCAAACTTGAATCAATTAATCGATCGACTTCCTATAGCATTATTACACTCAGTAAAAAAAACCAAGAACTTTGTACTTGAATCATGTAGAAACGGTGTCAATAGTGCGGTAACTACGAAAATTGAAGATTGAACTTAAAATAATTCGAATTTTCCGTAGCTCAATTTTTGGAGCTGGTATTGTAAGTCTATTTCGTCCTTAATCAAAGAAATTATGTACTTGAACTAAGTATGTCTAATAGTTGAAAAAGTCGCAATTTACTGGTAATACAAAAAAATGCATTCTTAAATAAACAGAAAATGTTAAGTCTTAAGTCTAAAAGAGTCGCAATCCATTCCCCATCAAGGTCGGAATGACTATATTGAATTAAATAAGACTGTAAAAAAAGTATCAGGCATAGCCTAAAAAAGTTTGAAGTTAAAGTTTAAAGGAGAACAGCAAGGATAATTCTGATTTAAAAAAATGATGCAATTTCTAGCATTATTTTGCAAAAAAATTTTCTACATCCTCCCAAAAAAAGCCGTCGGCATCAGCTCAACTGAATATTTAAACAAACTTCAATCATTGAGATGAGTCAGCACTCAACTACATTGTCTTAGGCTTCAGCCCAAGGTCTTGAGCCAGGTTAAAGTCGAAGCAAAATGTATGCTTCATCAAGCGTTTGTAAGCAAATTTTTTCTTTGACTAAACTCATGAGTCATACATTCAAAAATAGTTAAAGGTGGCCCATGAGTAGTTGTTTGGTAAAAGAAATCAAAACTAAAAAATAAATACAAAATTAACAGAACTTCCAGGAAATTCCAGTGATAAATCCTCTTTTGCTGCCGTCTCCGTGGGCTGTCATTTACCCTGTCCAAGTGACCTTTCACCACATGCTGTGTGCCAACAATTAGTGCTTAATTAGCTAACCAATTATACAAATTGTGTGAGCTAGTTTACAGACTAAGCACTGCGTAATGTCATATCTCAGCAAATGAACGCAAGTTTTTCCCACCACAGAAAATTCGTCTTACTTCATTCCCAAAAATTCGCTCCGCCTCAGCAAAAAGTATCCTTTGTTCTGTCTGAAGTGTCCAACAACACACCACACATATCCTAATTGTTTCCACTGGACGACTTATTGGTGTTTTTCCGTAGAACTGTGAGCCATTAGCACAATTAGATTCGTATCAAATCGTTTCGGTGCCTTTTGTCCTTTTGTCATTTACTTTTTTTAATGGCACCTTGCCAACTCACTGTCCGCCTCCAAAAAAATGAGAAAAATCAAAGAAAGCAAGAAAAGAAAGAACAGGGTGAGAGAGAGGGCGAGAGAAGTGTGGTAATCGCTTTTGACCGTATCCCTGGCCACGTTGCGACGTGTGTGTCACTCTTATCGCTGCTTCGGGGATGGGGTGTTAAACTGTAACTCTCTTTTTTTTGGATTTCTGGGAAACAGGCGCAGACGCACTTACTTTGGCCAGAGTTCTCTCTTCAGTTTGGTGCAAATCTAATTTCACGCAGCATTAACGCCTTACGCATGCCCTTCAGGCCAAAACCAACCCGAAGATCATGCTGAGTGACCAAAGACGAACACATTTCGCTCGCTCTATCCTGGAGTTATTTTGTGTACAAAACACTAATTATTTTCACTGCTGGATTAATGGGATTATCTGCATGTTGTTGTACAACAGTTGATTATCCGATGTGTGTGTGCGTGTGTGTGGGTGTTCGTTTTTTGCACCTAAGCGGATTTGTGTAGACCGAAACCGAAATGTGTAAAAGTCAGGTTGGTTCAATTGATTCCGAAAGATAACCACAACTTGAGGGATTTGGCAGAGATCAACTTAAACAGATACAGAGAAATATTTAAAGGATTTGTTTACACTTTAAATTTGTTATCACACAATCAAAAAATTACAAATGCTTTAGTGTAAAGTACAAAATATCTTTACGAAAAAAATTTTAAAAGTCTAACCTTTTTAATATCAAATGGGCTGCACTTTAGATGTTTATAAAAATTGAATAGAAAAATGAAGCTCAATTATTAAGTTACATAGAAAACAAATTGGGGGAAACTAGCTTCGGCTCGACAGAAGTTTAGAAGTCCAATGTTGATGAAATTCTCCAAAATTTTGTTGAATAGATAACATTCATATCTGGATAGCATATAGACGCTAAAAAAAAGTTTTTCTCTGAAACAACTTTCAGCTATATCGTGTGGTCATCCAATCCGGCCGGTTCCGACAAATGTGCGGCGTATTTGTACCAAAAGACTTCGTGCAAAGTTTTTTTTAGGATAGCTTTAAAACTGACGGAATAGATAGCATAGAAACAGACGGACGGACAGACGGACAGGGCTTACTTTCTGGGAGTATCGAACCAGGGGCCCTGAGACTGAGCACGATAGGAAAGCCGTCTAAACGAGTTCGGCCACCGAGTTACTTAAATCTGCCTACACCAATAATATCATGCACTTTCCATTAATAAGACCACTTGTAATTCTCAACTTCGAATTCCGAGCAAGCACAAAGGAAGCAATGAAATTTGCATTTAGCATTAGCATTATTTATTTTAGTAAGGGAACGACTATTTGATTTTTTTTTCATTCAATGTCTTTTAGGTCGATCCTATTATTCTACCGATTTTCCAATTTTTTGATCAAGTCCGAAAAGTATTTTTTCAAAAGGTTTGCCAAGTACTCCTCGCGCGTGCTGAATTCTTTTATTGATGAGGCATCTCTTAAGGTTTGGGAAGAGATAATAGTGCGAGGGAGTCAAATCGGGCGAATAAGGTGGATGGGAAAGCAATTGGATCTCAACATCGTTGATTTTAGTATGCGCTCGCGTTCGTGTTTTGGTAAGAAGAGAACGAAAACCGTTATTTTCCTTACTCAACATGATTTCACACGTCAATCAGTTGTCAAAACAAAACTAAGGGCTGTATCGCGCTGAAATTCGACATGTTTGCCTAAATATGAATGGACTATAAGGCAAAATAGCGTACTCTGTCGGTCAAGGAGGTTACTTTTCACACCACCTAGTACAGTCGTTCTTGACCAACTTTCTTACTTGTAATTCTTTGTAGCAATTAAAAAAGTAAATAAGAATATAAATAAGTTGTGCGAGGGGTAATATATACATATTAGAGAACTGAGCGAAAAATTTTAATAAAATTGGACTTGAAATCAGCACAAATGTTACCAAAAACACTCCAAGAAATAATTATCTACAATCAAGTTAAACTTTCATTTATTTTGTTTGAGTTATCTATGTTATTATCCATACGAAGTCGTGAAGTATAATCACCAGCCTACTAAGCATAAATTGTATTGTATTGTATTTCTAATGCAAGGGTGTCCACGGCCTATGCGCACACCGCGCATTCTTTGTTTTTTGACGGATAGCAATAGCTTCGTTTATAAGTCAAACAAACTATATTGCAACAACTACTTTGTATGTTTTTTTTCTTCTTTTCATCTGTTATGCCTCTTAGTGGTCTTTAGCGTAGATTTTGTTGTTGGCGACGAATGATTTCTTGTGTATCTGGCTTCCACAAGCATAAGCTTAAGGGGCAGCTGCTGACTTGCAGTAGATAGGCAAAGGCTGCTGAGAATGGGACCGGGAGGTACTTCAAACAGCTCCACCAGTCTCCCTTTTGGTGTGTTCCAACTTTTTTAAAGTTTGTTTGTGTAGGGGTGAAAGAATGAAAACACCCAAAATCAAGGTTGCAGGGTATTTGTTAGGCACCTAAATGTAGCAATCTTACCTATTAGTTATTGTTTCTGATCTGCATCTTATAATCTTAATCTACGAGATTTTCAATAAACAAGAAACGAAAAATCCAAGCACAAAAAGTGCAGTTTTCCGGATAAATATTTTAAGAACTGTTATCAATAGCTTTATTCTAGATTCGGTTCATAATCGGCCCAAATCTTATTGCACATAAAACTCAAACACACAGAGTCACATCATCATTTAAGTCATTGCTGCACATAATTCCACATTATTATGTCTCTGTCTCCTTATCCACCTCCACCTCTTCCTCTCATCATTTCAAATGACCAAATAGAGTGCTTAACCCCAAAGCATAACCCATAGCCAATGGGCTGCTCCACTTAAGGCCCACGCTAAGCCAAATCCGTAACTAAAGCAAAGCCCCAGAGATGCCACAACGAATCTATATGCAGGCGCCCTGTGTCGCATGATTAACGGCGTTAAAATGCCAATGTGACGCCACATTGTGTACACAAATTAACATCGGAGAGTCCATGGCCCGGACCCAAAACCCAGGCCTCAGGCCCCCAAACCCAAATCCGAAACCCAGTGTTATAATTTGAATATGTTTAGTGGGCATTAATGTTATAATGACAATAACTACGTAAAGTCTGCGGCCAGTGCATCACCCGCTGTGACGTTTGGAGGCTTTTGTGTTGTCAACGTTTTGTCCCGAATCTCCCACAGATACCAAAAAGTGTTCCAGCTGCGAGCTGAAAGCACACACACACACACACACAAGCATAATAAATAAATAAATATCGAAATCGGTTCTGGGATACCCGAGTTGTCGCTACCAGTCAGCGCAGTCTTTTGTTTGTGCAGAATATCCCAAAAAACAAAAACAACAAAACAATAACAAAAAAAATATGCCATCCAGCGGCGCCGAAATGACAAAAATAAAATTACATAAAAAATAACAGTTGTTAACTACTGACCGGGCTCATCGTTGGCATAAATTTTTATCCGTTCAGGTTTTAACTTGGCAAGGCGCCAATTAAAAAAAATAAACTTGTTACAGGTCCCCCACCCTCGCCCCATTTCAACCTACCGACTTAATGAAGAAGCGCAAAAGTTATGAACTGCATTTATTTTTTTGGTTCTTGGATATACAGGGAAAAAAAGTTTGAAATGTACGCTTAAATATGGGATTTTTTTATGTTTGGACTGGGATTTTAAAGCCATTACTTTTGTGTAGCTTTTCTAAATAATGCGTTTACTTTTCTCATTTCTACACGTGGGATGTAGATTTCCTGCATGCCGCATGATGAAATGTGAAGTGAAAACGCGGTACGCCCAACACTACATGCCATGTAGAAAAGTTACACTACATCTTAGAGCAGACGATGCGCGCGTGTAAGGCGAGGAATCTAAGACATTACTTGAGTTAAATCTACCTAAAAGCACAAACCAATATTTGCTTGTTTGTAATTCTCAAGTACGAACTCATTGCTCTCCTAATTTTCATACAGCACATTGAAAGAAGCTTGGCCCCTTTAAAGCTGTATAGCCAATTTTACATTTACATTGAAATTTGGCACGATTCGTGTAGATTTCCTACATTTAGCGTTTATCATTTGTAAATCTTAACTTTAATTTAGAAAACCTAGATGCCACATACAACGAGCAGTTTTCTATACGAAAATTGTACCAATTAAGTACTGATTTTGAGCTACTTTTTCGGTTTAGAATTTCCAAACGAGCATGCTGGATTTAATATCCAAACTGTAATGTAGAAAACCTAAATCGTTTGTGTAGTATTCAGATTGCATTAAATATATAAAACTTAATTGGAAATAAGCAGATTCTATAATGCATTATAGACTTTGCCTTGGCATTCGCAGCATTTAACTTCTCTACATGCAGTGTTTACTTGTTTTATCTGTTGCATGCAGTTCTCTGCACGGCACGTGTAGCTTCTGCGTTCTACATTATTTCTTCTTCTCGGCGGGAAAGATTGCATTGATGATTGAGTGGAGAAGTAAGTGAACTTTTTTTTAATGGAAATTAGGATAAGCTTAAAAAGGTTCCAAGCTATATTCAAGTACATCAATTCGCAATTCGATAATTACTTCCCAGACTCGCATTATACAGTTGGCCAAAATCGACAACACTCAAATTTGCTAGCGATTCGACACTTAGCGATGTCGGAACATGTTGACCATAGAGCATAGAACATAAACTTTTAACATACTTAGAAAGTAGATAATTTGAATTCTTAATTTAGTTAAGCCATAGTTTTACTTTTTGTCCTTAATCAAATAGCTATTTAACCAAAATTTTTTTTGTGGACTTACTTTAGAAAAAGATATTTCGACTTAAGATAACACATTTTTCTGCAATCTTCAATCGATAGGGCGAGATGTGGGCTGATATTTTTTCTGTGGTTCGAACGTAATACTGTGCACTTAACGTCAATGATCACAGGTTGTTTTAATAACTTTAAGATCTTATTTGAAAATTATTTGGAAACTTTTATTCTGTTAAGAAGTCATGTTTTTCATAGCTGATCTTTTTTAACAATATAATAAACATGATAAAATGCAAGCTGATTGATTCGTTTCTATACACAATGGAGGGTTGGAAAATTCTTAACAGGTGGCGCATTAGGCGGTCATTCCATTCTACAGCTCAGCATATGTTCTTTATATTTGCTTAGTTCTTCCAGATGTTTTACAATTTCCAATTGCCTCTTTTTCATTAATTTGCTTCCTTTGTTTTGGCTATTTTATTGATAATTTATTTAGTGTTACTTAACCAATCAAGTAACCTGTCAGTACTGTTATTTTCCTGATTTTCTTGAACTTATATTTTATGACATAATTTTTCCAATTCAAGAAAATTTTTCATGATTCTTAAAAATTGCTTACCAGGTATTTACCAGGGTTATTTTATAAATGGGGCAAATTTCACAAATTCATGGAAAATTGCTGTGTTTTGTGTTTTCGTTATAATAAAACAAATGGTTTTCTCAATTTCTTAAAAATTTGGATAACAAAATGATCGGAAACTTCCACTATTAAGGGCCTAAGAATACGAAATTTGGCAAGCCCGGTACTCTGCACTGGCTATCGAATAATCGTATCGTATAAAAAGAAATATTTTGTGTTTAGATAAAGTGTTCTTACACATGTGTGTGCTTTGAAGGTTTGATAAAGTGTTTTTCTAAACTTTCTTTTCATCTGTTGTCTTATTTACTACCGTGATGTACGCTAAGCCCCTTTTTTCTCAATCGTAATTTAGCGAAAGTACAGTTGTACTTAAAACGCTAGTTCTGCTCTCTGATCTTTCGCTGACACTGAAACTGGGCAACAATGCCCACAACAGACTCGACAACATGCTGCAAAAGTTGTCGTTTAAGACAAATTATAAAAGCGAAGGTTAAGCAACTGAAAAGTGTCTGGTGATTTGTAAATGTCAACACCAAGTCCACCACCAACCAAGAGACGCTATTTTTTTTTTCTTTTAATGAGTCATTTTCAATTTCATGTTGCGTGATTTAAGTTGACAACTTGTTGTTGTTGTTGTTGCTGGTCGGTTGGTATTTTCGCTCAAATTTATTGGCACATAAAAGTCGTTGCAGGCGTTGCTAACTTTATTTAACATTTTGTGTTTTATTTTCTCTTCGTTTTATATTGTATTTTTTAGAGTGAGCCATAAACTAAACAGCGGCAACGGGCCACCCAAAAGAACGCCCACACGACGAGGAGGAGAAATCACAGCGGCCAACGTTGCCACATTTCACCCACAGAGGAAAAAGCCCGACAACTATTAAAGAGTGTGTTGTTGTTATCTACACTATATAGAGATAGCGTTTGGCCAAGAGTACCGTTAACGTCACACATTACTCGCTCCCCCACAAACACACTCACCCCGAGAGCAAGACTTCCACTCATACACTCGGTGAGTGCAAGAGCGAGAGAGCGTAAGTTTTGAGTACTTGATACCGCCGTAGGAAGGAAAATATATATCGTCTGTCAAAATGTTTGCTGTAATGCGAATCGACAACGATGACTGCCGGTCGGATTTCCGTCGCAAGATGCGTCCAAAGTGTGAATTCATTTGCAAGTATTGCCAGCGGCGTTTTACCAAGCCATACAATCTGATGATCCACGAGCGTACACACAAATCGCCAGAGATAACATATTCCTGTGAGGTCTGTGGCAAATATTTCAAGCAACGTGATAATCTGCGTCAGCACAGGTGAGTTTTTCTTTTGGGAAGAAGACAAAACAAACGTTATTGTACATACTATTCACAAGGTTAAAGTGCATGAAGAATGAGAGGAAAAGTGAAAAAATTAAAAATATTTGGTGTTGGTCTAAAGACAAAAGTGTGAAAATGTGGGAAATTCTATCACTAAATGAACACATTTAGAATTAGACAGAATTGACAAGTTAAAGTTCAATATATATTTTACTATTTACAAAATTATAAATGAATAGTGCCATGTTGATGACAACTATACTTAACATAAAATAATGGAAAAGTAAGGTCATAGAAAGCCAACTGAAATCCTAAAAGTAGATCTAGAACTTAATTGCCGTCAGGTAATAATTATTTCGTAAAAAGAAATGCCATAGTTAGACTTGCTTTAGTGCAGGGAAATTGACTTTACAAATTTATCTTACTAAAGAAGGGTTTCTTAAGTTTGGAGTTAGTATCGGGTCAATAATGACTTAGGGCTGTTTTTTACTCTATAGTAAAAGTAGCCGAGTCAATATAGCCACGTGCGTTTTTCGTCCGATTGTCTTTATGATTAAACATATCTCAGTATGGGTAAAAGCTGAAGGTTCGTCATGTATGAAACAAGCTCCTTATATCTGCTGGTAGAGAAAGTTTAATTTAACTTTGTTGTACGCCCCTGTTTCAACTGCAAATTGGAAAAAACTACATATCTCCCACAGTTTTGTAGATATCAGCATTATTAAACGATCCGCCGAAGGATTAGCAACGATTGGATGAATGATAGTCAAGTTATGAGCAAAAAAAAGTTCCTAGCAGCTGCGATACTTTCTGCTGCTACTGCAGCAGCAAAATTGGAACTGAGCATTTTCTTTCATGAGCTCAGAGTATATTCCAGTCGGGCTGGTCCGACTTTCTCACTTGTTGTTAGCTACTTAGCTGGTTAAGCTAAGTATTCAGTAAAACCGTATGCTAGCCGAATTGACAACTAATTCCGATGGGTGGTTAGCGTACGGTGTAGTGTGACTGTTGGCACCCCGAATAAATATTCTGGGATATTTAATGGATCTTACTGATGGTTTCACTCGATAGTTTTTGTCGCACTTTTGCTGCTGAAATTCCGACAGGTAGGTGTCGGAGAAATTACAAACTATATTTTCTGCTCATGAGCGCCGGAATTAGATGTTTCAGTCTGTCAAGTAAGCGCCTGTGTCTGTCAACTTAGCGGCACTGTGAGCTTTCCGACGATCAGAAACGGAAATTTTAGTTTCTCTAAGTTTGACCGAGCATAAAAGGCCTGTCACACCCTTTTTAGTTTGCGTGAGTACTAATCTTAAAATTCTTCGCACCACTCAACAAAATTTAAGATGCTAACGTTGGTTTAACATTCGCTTCGTTCGAGTAACATTCGTTCATGATCTTCTGATCACTAAGCTAAAACTCAACTTAGAGAGTAGCTCACTTACACTCTCGTGCTGTCTACATTTAGTCGGGATTTACACGATGAAGCAAACTTCATGAAGTTTTCTTAGTAGGCTTGAAAATCAAAGGTATTTTACTAGATTTGTTAATCAAAATGTATGGAAGCACATGTGTATGTCTCGCCTACTAAGATAACTTCATGAAGTTTGCTTCATCGTGTAAGTCCCGTCTTACTCTGCTAGCTCCCAGCGGCGCTAATTGCCATTACAAAATGGATTACTGATACCTTACTTTGCCATCAGTATGAAGGAAATAGCCCCATACAGTCTGCATTACTTTGCCCACTGCCTGCATTACTAGTAATAAAGGATGTATGCCAGAGCCGAACTGCCATCGTATTCTTATTACGAACGCATGTATTTTTTTTTAAATTGTTATTCAGAATGTTCGCAGTCTGATTGTTTTCGATCACTATTTCACTAACGAAAATCAGCGATTGCAGTGCATTAGTTTTTCGTCAGGCGTAATGCATATTTTCAACAGAGCACGTTCACCTCTGTTACAGACCAAACAAAAAATTAGTTTTGCGCTTGCCTACAAAAACAAACCAAAAGAAAGCAGATTTGAAAGAAATTTTAAATTTATTTGTTGATTTCTTTTGCTGACTAGAACTATTTGTAAAAGTAGAAATTTGTGCAGCGAGTAAAACTAAATATTGTCGAAAACAAAATCTGGGTAAACGTTGATAAACGTGATGTATAACAGCGCACCACCGACAAATAGAGCACCCACTCGGCTCGCGAATCGTTAAAGTGCTCATTATTGATTTAAATTTATTTCCACAGAATTTCATTCGTTTAAAAGGGTCGGTTAATGGTGAACCAGTCTTGAGCATGACACAATTTGTACAAGGTAGCGCAACTAGAAGTGCAAACCAGACGCACACAGTGTCATTGATTACATTTTTGACAATTATTAAAAGCAACCATGTCAAATCGATTTATTGGGCTGTAAATTTGCCGATCGAATATTTGGATAGACTGTTAACAGGATGACTGGTTCGGAACCCTAGTACTTTGATTGGGTGCCTTCGGTTAATGAGGAAAAAGAAGGGTTGGTACCTTCTTCCTTAAGTCAATTCTGAAACCAGTAAGGGGAATAACACTCTATAATTCTAACTGGTGGGGACAGGCTCAAGGATTAGCTAGGGTCTAGTGGCGTAGATAGGGGAGTAGAGAAGGATGGACAAAGTAGAAAAAATTTAAAAAAAAATGTACTTCGTTTTGTAAAGGCAATAATTAAATAAATAACTTTTAAGGGACAAAAAAAAAATAGGTTTCTAAAATGGAGACATCAATCCCTCTCATATCTACGCCACATAATTCAAAAAAGAGTTCTCAACATTTAAGTTGGCAGAGACTTATGTAGATGTTGTTACTCGGGGAAAAATGGTAAAGGAATTCAGAAATCAATACTCGCGGCAGATGTCAAGTCTGAATCAAGTGAACGAAATACTAGACGGGAGGGCTAAGCTAACTTCATCTGTGTATCTTACTTAGGACCTATCGTCAATTTGTTAAAAGCATTTTAAATTAACAATCAGCAAGATTAAGAATATGTCCCCACAATTTTTCCTTTAGAGCCCATTTTTCTACCGCTCGGACCGATTTGACAACCATAGGATAGAGTCATCCAACTTTGTCCAATTTTTACAGATCTGGTTGAATGCATTTAATATTACCAATGGAAAAACTAAGGAACTTATACATTGAAAACAAAAAATTTGATTCTATTTTCCTACCAATGCTATAGCATATAAGATATAGTCAGCCGATTCGGTGCAGAAAAAAGAAGACTCTGTGCAAAATGTCTACTCGATAGGTTTAAATCTCATAGACTAGCTTGAGTAGAAATAGACAGACGTACGGACGAAACTTAATCGATTCAGCTCGTCCCCCTGATCAAGAATATGTACAGTTTATGGGGTCGGTAATCAATAGTTCTATGCGTTGCAAACTTCCTTTGCAAGTGTTCAAAAAGCTATAAATTATTACAAAATATTCTTCCTCAGATCAAGGACAAGTGATTTCAATTATTCTTCTAGTATACTGGCTAAGAGTTAAAGCTCCAAAAAGCTTCCGCACATATTTCCACATATACACACTCACAAATACACCCACATCCACACGACACACCTGCCTAACCATGCATATAGAATAAAAACCCACCATATGGAATATTGTTTTTTTTTTTTTATCACAACACAACCTTCTACTACATCACCAAATTATTTCTCTCTTCTCTTCTCTTCTATTTGTAGATGTAGTCAGTGTGTTTGGCGATAAGCTAAAATACCAATATATAAAAAAAACAACAACAAATTACACACAGCAATATATAATAAAAACAAAAAAAAAAACAGCACCGCAGCACCAACAGCACGCAATATCACGCAAAAACTGTATACTTAAACAAAATTCAAAATCAATTAAATAAAAGACAGAAAAAAAGAAACTGGGATTCAACTGCAAGAAAAAGCACACACACCCCCCGCCTACCGCCTACTTGCCTACTTCATGCACATGCAAAAAAGATACAAAAAAAAATGCTTACTACTAGATGCAATCTACCCAGAACCGAGCAAAGATGCCGCCAGAATGCCTTATCGGGTGTTGGTATACGATAAAATAATTCAATACAATTTTTTGGTTATTTGGTCTTCAACATTTCACACAAAAACAATGTTGCGCAGGCGCAGCACTCAAGCAACAGCACCAACAACAACAACAGCAACAAAATTTCCAACTAATATTTGCAGAAACCTACACCTCAACACCTGTGGGCGTGGCGTCTATACGAAGTAAACCAGTTCCAGTTGCAGTCCCAGCCAACAGATTTTCCACACATTTCCCATATGCTGTTGTTGCACGAAAGGAAAGCTCAATTTGAGCCACAGCTACTTGCGCTTTCCACTGAGAAAAACCATCAACAGCTGCTATTCTCTTGCCTTAACCGCCTTATCGTCCCCCCGCCCCCCTTTCCCCCACTTCTATTAATCGTAAACTTTACTTAAGTATTTGTATTTGAAAATCACGTTGAAAATGTATTACATAAAATTAATCATAAATAATAATATTAATAATAAATAAACTACTTAATGATATGCGATTGTTTCTGTTTAAGTTTAAGCTTAAATTTAATAAAAATTATTAATGTTTTTGGTAAACAAAAAAATTAAATAAAAAAGGCCTGAAAAACTGTTTTTTAGTGCGCTGCAATAAGATTGTAAATGTTTTTTCGCTATTTATACAAAAAAAACAAAACTAAAAATACAATACGCAATATATGTATTACATGCAGTAGTAGTGCCACGCCCTCACCCCCAAATACGCCCCCAACTCTCTGCATGCTTTAAAAAAAGAAAAAATATTTGTAATTTTTGAAAATTTTGTTTTTTTTATAACTTTTTGGCCTTGAAATCAAAATGAAAGCCGCAATTTATAAATATATAGAGAAAATCGAAACATTAAGTAATTAAATAAAAACATATTTATACAAATTAAAAAAAAACACAACTGAAATGATTTATTGATTTCGGGTGAAAAGATTGCCAGGGGGATTTAGTTTAAAAATTGAGTCATAACTTTGAGAACGTAAAGTAGGGGCCGGAGAAACACACATGCTCATTTTGGCGTTGCGTGTAGCAGTTCGTTGTTGTTGCAAATAAGCGCAGTGTGTTAATGCCCCTGCCGCAGAACAGTATGCATAGAAGATAGGGACGCGCCAGACTCTGATGTAAAGCAATACCCAAGCTACCAGCACATCTACGGTAAAAGTGGGTTTTTGCTAGGATTGTAAAGAGTTCGTAGCAATCTCTCTTCATACTCTCAAAGCGAACTAGAAGCGGAAGTTTACTATAACTGATTTTTAGAAATAAACGTTTAAACTTTTCGAGCTTATTTAAATTGAATTTACTTTCCGTTCGCGTCATCAAAATCCTCACCGTCTTTATTTTTATACCCTGTACCCATTAAAAATGGATAAAAGGGGATCATGAAGTTGTGCAAATGTATGTAACAGGGAGAAGGAAGCATTTACGACCCTATAAAGTATATATATTCTTGACCAGCATCAGCAGCCGAGTCGATTTAGCCATGTCCGTCTGTCTGTATGAACGCATCGATCTCGAGACTGTAAGAGATAGAGATACATAATAATTTTTGCATGTACATAGGTGTATACCGTACGCAGATTAAGTTTGTTTCAGATCTGCAAAATTTACCCCACTCTAACCGCAAAAACTGTTAGCGCAACAATTTTAAAGTTACAGCAACGTCGCTTAATATATATTATTATAGGCCCTTAATCTATCTATTCTGAAACGCACAATAAGATCTGAGCAAAAACACCGAAGTTATTCACGAAACAAATTTTCATCGAGGAATTTGATGATAAAATTTTTCTAAGTATTGGGAACAAGAAAAAAACGGGAAGTGAAATGACATTCACCTCTGTCTTTTGCCCTCCTTTGCCTGCGATGAAATTTCTAATGTAACAATAAAAACTCAGCCCAACAACAAATTGACAGTTTGCTCTGACACTTGGCTCCATGCATCATATAACAAACAAGGTATGGCACTCTCTTAGTGCAATCCACAAAACTTCAGTGTGCTGCTGTCACTTGATTTAAAACGTTATGTAAGCGCACGAATTTTTGTTTTGCCGACGGGATTTCCAGGTGATGTGGTTCTGTTGCACTGATCGCTTCGATTTGTTTTGTTGAGTATATGGGCGTCTTTCACTCTCGCGCACGCCCCCCGTCTCTGTTTCGGGCTCTCAGCAAAAGCGCTAGGTACACAATGTTGGCTGAGTGCCATACCCTTTAAGTTGTAACAGAGCTCCATTATACATCGAAACTGGTATGTCCCTCTCTCAGTACAGTGTACTGCTGTCAGTTTATGCGAAAGTAAAAGCGGTTACTTCAAAATGTTGACTGAGCGCCATATCTTGTTTGTTGTATCATGCTTGGATCTTTTAGCTGAAGGTAAATTTACTAATTAGGTACTCGATAATTTTTTTCAGCTCGCTTTCTCGGCTATTTGAGACAGATGCTAGAAACAGATAAAAAATATTTTACATTCTGCACTGCATATCAAGTGCTCTGTTGAGACATTTAGCGAGTCTTTTAAACTAGTCCCTGTCATTTCGGTGAATAGAGAAAGAAAAAAATTGATAAATTGGATTTAATTTAATAATTTGAAAAGCAATATAGCTAGCTTGAAAATTAACTGCATCGATCTATCACCGTGGTTTGGTGTCACTTCTCATCGATATACATTTGTACCGCTTTGATTCAGTGAAAAATTACTAAGGAAATCGCTTTTGGAACCATCTTTAGGTTGAAAGTCCATAATTTATTCATTCTGACTAAATTCATTTTGACATTCACCTAAATTAAATAAACTTTTGAAAATATCAATATTTTCATTTCGACAAAAAAAATAATATATGCCTGATCCAAAATAATATTATTCACCTAAATTGACATTGAATACTTTCAAAATGATATTTAAAATGTTATAATAAAATGTTAACAAATATCGATTTAAAATTTTAAACATATAAATTTGATTTTTTTCACATTGATTTAAAAAAATTGCATTTTTTTTCTTGGTGTTAAAAATGAATACAAGACTGTTCGAGGATTTATCAAAATTAATCAAAAAACGAATTCCAAACTTTGTATAGCTCTTGAAACCTTGGTACAATTTACGCTCAATATTTTCGAGTGAATTCGTGAGTCACCTGTCTGTTAACCTACATCCACAAAGCAAGTGATCAAAATGTAATCTCCCAAAAGTTCTCATCGTGTGTTTCCTTCAATTTTGAACAATTAATAATAAAACAGAGCAGGAAAAGTAACGCTAATACTTTGCCACCGTGAACCCTAGAATATACAGTTTCCAAAGTTATCAGAGCTGCCCCAGACACACATTTAATCTTAATCATAACTTTGTGGTGAGCTCTACTGTGTGGCACTGTCCGAATTCCCAGAAATCAATCAGACGGTGGCGTCCTCGTCGTCGGCTTGGTCGTCGGTAGCTTAGCTCCACAATCCGCAGTCATAACTTGTCTGTGTTTCTGAGTTTTTGTTTTTTTCTCTTTTTTGGGCGCTGCCCTGAATAAACGCATAAATCTGGAAAAAAAGCACAAATTGTAACATTGGCTGTAATAAATGCCGCGATACGCCCACCATTTGCTCCCTCATCGGGAGCTGGCCACAGACAGCAACGCTAATCGAGAGCGGGAAAGTGAGTGGGGAGGGAGACCTTTCTGGAATTTCGACAGTTTCTTGAGCCCCGCAGCCTTTGAAAATTCACACGGGCCTAAACACAAAATAAACAAAATGTTGTGGCACACAGACAGGATCCAAAGCCAGCGAGACTCGAAGCCACAGACACGGCCATATTGTCTTAATGCGCCGTGCCCTGTTACCGCCTTCCCCGTTGCCCCAATTAGCCCGATCTGCTTCTGATACGCGCGCCGAAAAACGACGCCCTGACCCGGGCACCAGCAAAGGGTTCGAGCGAAGAATGTGGTCGCTCAGCGCCCACCACATTTCGTAGAAACAGATACTCATGCATCTCGTGGCTCCCTTTCGTTTTCGATGGGCGTTAAAATTGGGCTGATCACGTTCCTGCATGCCGTTCAGTTAGGTAGCCGTTTATCTGCCAGTAATCCCAATTCCAATCCCACAGTATTGTAGACTCTCCCGCCGACTGAGTGATTCCGTCTATGGCATTTGATTTTGATAAACGTTGCTAAATTGTGGCAAATTAAATTATTAAGCCACATTTTTCTCTTACCGTTTTTGGGGACTCGGCAAATTGTGGCAAATTATTTTTGGCCTTGTCTAAGTTTGGTTATGGGACGTGATCTGATCGGCATCTGAACCAGAAACTGAGTTGTGGGCGATGCTCGATCGATTTGGGTTCGACTTTGATGTGTGGTCGAAAAGGAAGCTGTAAAAGGTGTCATTAGAGCAAAATGATTAAGTGCAGCTGCTAGACAGTATCTTGAAGAGATCTCAGCAGATTGGCCTTCAATGCGGCAGAAGGTGAATCCAGATTTATTGATGAATCCTTTTGTTTTCAATTTTATTACTACCACAAAATAAAATGGAGAGTGCAGAAGAGATGATCAAACATAAAATAAATTAATTTAATTAAACTTGATTATTAATAAATTAATTTTGTAAGATCCAAATTTCAACAACGCAGCTATTCAGCTGTCAAAATTGCAGTGCCATTTTTGGTTACATAATTTGGCTTTTACTTTACTTACGAACAATTAAAGTTGCAGTTTTGCTGGCCATTAGACCAGTATTTATCCAACAATTAGCTCAGCCATTAAAACCATCTGGCCAATTTTCGGGTATGGAACCCACTGCCCCATAAATCATTCCCTGTGAAGTTCCTTGTGCCCGCTGGGTTCGTGTTAATTAAATATTGACTATGTTTTGATCTGGCGTATAATTTTCCACAAATTTAAATGTTCAGCTCATGTCTCAGTCTCAGTTGCTCCGCAGGATGCGCCACGCTTGGACCAATTTGCCTCCTATGTGTACCAGGTCAGAGATAATGAAAGCGTTTCCAAATGCGAAACGAATGCCAGACTGGCTACTGTAACAACAAGGATGTGGCCAGGGTGTGGGTAGTCCGCATGTGGTCGCCTCTTGGAGGCACGTGTGGTTTTCCAGTTAACCGCGCGACGTCCACGTCCCGCTTCCTGCTGCTGCTGCATTTGGCATTAACCTAAACTGTTTCCACCTTCCACCAACTAAAAGGACGACATCGACGCAGTTTGACTTCGCCAGAGCTCACACAAAACCCCTACCCGCTGAGTCGTACGCCACCCGTTGCTTTCTCAACGTCCTCATTGGCCGCATTGGCTTAGGTGGATTTTGAGCCTCTGAGCAGGCGTTGTTGGTAGTTGCCCACCCACTCGCTCGCGAAAGGTCTAGTGCACTTCTCCTTATCAATTGCGGCCATCTTGCCGACTGATTCAACACCTTCGGTAGCGCAATCAGCATTTCCGTTGCCTGGAGGTGACGAGTTTGCCTCGTTAATGCAGATTTCTTTAAAATGGACTGACTCACATTCATAATCGTAAAGTGGCCAAAGAGTTGCCTCATCTTACGCAGCTCAGCGACATTTAAGAGGAGCGTCTTCTAGCGCGTTTGACTCATACAAATTTCGAATCTTCAGCCGCAGGTTTTTTGCTCTAACTTTGAGGTGCGCTAGGCCGCACAGCACATTAGATGTAATTTGTTGATAAACTGTTAAGCATACCCTACATTTTAGGAGGAGTATGTTCCATTATCTGTTGGGAAAATAATTTAGCAAAATTTTTTTTTGAATTTCGAATTCACTGGATTTCCCATTATTAAATTGGAGTATAAAAAGAAAATATTTGGCTGTTGACCGGCGATTGGTACCCCTGGCCTGCAGGGTCCGAAAAAATGTATATTTTCACACCGACACGAAAAGAGACTTGTGCTAAGCAAGCAAAATGATTTTCGGCGGTCGATGAAATATATCACAGTCACTTTTTGGTCTCGAAGTGAATCGCCATCTGTCAAATTTAATTTGAGAAATTTCGCTATTTACTGGTCCAAATTTTTAATATTTTAAAACCGATTGACTGACACCTCTTAAATCTTTTTGATAATCTGATCTCATTATAAAATTTTGAAAGTCTTGTGATTTCTTTGACAGTTCTATACCCCCTACTTAATATTTTGATTCCATATTATTCAAGGAACTTCAAATAAAGAAATGAAATAGGTAATTCATAGGAAATTTTTACTCTTACTTTGCAACAATATTAAGTTTGCTCCGATACGTCGATAGCACAATCGATTGTTTATCAAAAACACAAATATCAACATCGATAATATTGATAGGTCTATCGGTGTTTTCACAACACACCCTTAATATATTTTATATAATAATAATAATTATGATATTAAATCTTTATAATAATTCTAGGTCATATGATAATTTTAAAAATTTCAAGAAATTGTTTTTATATGTTTGATATACATCTCCCATCTACAGAGCCATATTCAAACTTTGCAATATTTTAGACTGTTCAACCTTTCGAAAATGCTCCAATGAAAATTTGACAAATCTAGCGGTTCAAAATTCATAATATTCTTAGCCCTTTGAAAATTTTGCAAATCTACGCCTTCTATTAACCAATGCCTGCATTGTGCTCCAAACTCCTAGCGCTTTCACAAATACCCCTATAATAGTTTGGCAATTTTCAAGGTTTTTGAACCAGTTCAATCAAAAAATTATAGCCTATGTTCAACTCCAGTTTATCACTTATCTGTGGGCCAAATTTCAATCGAATCCATTGAACTATTTGTGCGTGATTGAGTAAACATACACTCAGAGAAAAAACCGAGCCAATCGTGCTTGATATCAAGCAGTTTTGATGTCAGAAGTACGGTAAGACGGAATATTCTTGGATCCAAGCCGAAAATACTGAAATCAAGCATGAATTTCTGAGACTAAAATTCTTGGGTTTAAATTAAGTCGGCTTCATATCAAGCATTGATCTTCTTGGTAGTAGGCATTGAAAGTCTCGGAAGCAAGCATAGATCTTCTTGGTTGTAAGCATGGAAAATCTTGTTTTCAAGCATAGATCTTCTTGAAAATAAATAATCTCGATTTCAAGATTAGATCTTCTTGCTATTAAGCAGAAATAGTCTTGATTTTATTTAACTATATTAATTGTAAATGAAAGTTAAAAAGGGCTTATAGATACTTTATTCTTAGTACATATTTTATATAAATCGACTTCATCTCTACTTTCAGACAAAGTAGTTGGGTCAGAGCTGCTTTCCCCATTTAGTTGCAATTGAACAAAAGTGGATAAAATTATTGAATATATATCAGTCAAAGCCGTTACACATCTAAATACTATTCTGTTCAGAGGTTAGCTTCACATTATAACGAGAGTCTAAGAAAATGTTACATTAGAATGCATTGGTTTCAAAGAGAGAGGTCTCGCGATTTTCTATTTCACTGAACAGAAATTTTTGCTAAGCCAAAAACCTTTAGCCAAACTGCGTAAAAATCCGCCAAATCTAATTGCTCGTTTCGCAGTCTAATGGTTGTACTCAGAACCGAAACCGTACCGGTACAACGTTTAGGTTCTTTTCGGTCTTTTCGGTTCTAAAAATATCGGTTCTCGGTTACCGGTATACAAAAAATTAAGAATATCGGTTCCGGTTCTGAGTTTCAATCGGTTCTTTTCGGTATACGGTTCCAGTTCCGGTTCCGGTTTGATTCCCTGGTTACAATTTATATGGTACTCTGTTAATTAATATTAAGGAAAAAACAGGTACATTTAAGTCGGAAAGGGCCGACTTTATTTTTCGCTCTCGTTTAATTTTTTTATAATTTTTTTACCATTATCTTTTTTAGTTTTTCTACTGTGTAAAATTAAACTAATATTTTTAAAATCTGGATCCATTTCAAAACTTGTTCCAGCTCAGGGCGCAGCTCAGTCCCCACATTATTTGAAGCCCTGTTTAATACCGAATGGGTTTCTTTCAGTAATTCCATTCCCCTCTAAAGCGAAATCGATGAGTGCACAAGTTTCTGAGTTATTATCGTGACAACTAGACCCCGGATTATATGCAAAATCATATTTAAACAAATTCGGAATATGCAAAATTGCTATTGTTAGATGAATCAAATATCTGTGCAATCAGAAATATAATTTCGCATACACATATAAACATTTTTAATATTTATATGATTTTTAATTTATTTCTATTGAATTACCTTGCAGGCTCTTTTATAGAGCATCTAAGCCTCCACTAAACCAACATTTTACCCACGAGCATTTGCCTTACTTAATTTATACGTAATAACTCTGTACAGGGGCCCACTGATATGATCAGTCGGCGAGACGCGTTGACGACGTATTGGAATGCTCCACCTTGTTGTCATCACGTAGCATCGCATAATTTTACTTTTACTGTTACCAGGCGACGCAATGTGGCCGCTCCTGTAAGGCGGCTGCCGCTGCAATTAAAAAATCTCAACTACCAGCAGGCTGAAAAATTTATATATTTATATATATAAACCCGTACGTACGTATATTCAAACAGATGCCCAGATTCCCAAGCAGCACGTACAACGTGCGGCTATTTGTCTGCTTGGATTTGTAGTAGTTGTTGTTGCTTTATTTTTGTTGCCATTGTGAGCCAAAGATTTGTGGGCCAGACCCGAGAGCAACGGCAAAATCTCGGATCCAGACACCACCAAAGCAACAAAACAACAACAACAAAAACAAAAAAAAGAGTCTTGCTGCCTGTCGCTTTTAATCTAGCAAAGCAATCGTTGAATGCCACTAAACTTTTCACCACAACTTATATCAATTGTCGTCCAATGTACAACGTCAACGCGCCCCTGATATATTGGATCTAAATGTGATCGTAATCGCAAAGCGGAGCAGCCAGCCATCCAGTCAGCCAGCATCGAAAGGAGGGTTCAGAGGAGTTGGAAAGAGGTGTGCGCGGTGTGCGTACGAGTGAGCTGGCTGTTTGTTCAAGGAACCAATTTGTCCTGCATTTTAAGATGATCACCAAAAAGTGGGGGGTTTGGAATGCCTGACAATTGTTTGCTAGATCTCAAGGAGGAAAGAGTCTTTGAAATTCTGTGGGTTCGAATCTGTGCTTTAGTTTCAGGTTCGGTTCGCTTAGTATCCAAGTCTCAAATCTCGCTAGAGGAAAAAAACTTTGAAAAGTGTTTTAAGGTAAAATTATATTAAGTTTTTTAAAGTAAATACTTAAGGACAGTAAATAGTTTTAAAACTATTCAGTTATAAAGTAAAAAAAACAATAAAGTGTTCGTCATATATGGTTACAATTTTTTTCTCTTTTAAAACTTTTCCCCATTTAGAGAAAACTCAGAATACTTAAAAGCCTTTGTTTTTATTATCATGTAAAATCAAGTAATTGATCATTCAATTCTCTTTTAAGCTTCTGTTAAAAACAGGAATACAAAACTGATCTAAATTTAACCGTAATTAAACCGTTAATTCCAGCTGATTTTCCGAACCGAAAACCGAATCGATGCACAGTGGTCGGACTTGTATGGAAGTATGCGACAAAAATAGTTATACTTGTCCTCCAGGTTTATAATTTAAACTGTAAGCCTTTAACAATAGGATAAAGCTATTTTGGCGGGTCAATTTTTTGATGCGATAAGCGTATAGCAGATTCGGAATCTGCGATGAATTCTAAGAAAATTTCACGAAGAAACCTCATGTCTAAAATGAATTCATAGCCCCCGCTGCGAAGCATGAAAATTTAGCGTTCGGTGTATTTTGGTACATTGTTATATTTTCATAAAAATGAAAATAATTGCCTGATGCCAATTCAAATGAACCAAAATTAACATTAGTAATAATAAATAAAACGTAAAATAACATACACATGCACAGAGCACATAACATGGAAAGCACAAACAACAAAACACAAATACCTGCTGCATTCGGATCAAAACATTATGACGCTGGGCAGTTCCGGGCAGCTGATTCTTTTTCTATTTTAATCTATTACACTAGTTTACAGCCAAAAAGACCCATTTCTACTGGAAATTTTTTTTAGTGTAGTTTGGAATGGTGATCCCAAAAATCAATTTCAAATTTTTTTTCATGGCTCCGTTTTTGAAATATAGTTTTTTTTTATTTTTTGGTAGGGGCACTTACATTTTAAGCAATCTTTATAATTGTCAGATAGAGTCAAGCAAGATAAGAATCGAAAGGTTATTTCCGCCGGTAATCGAGTAAACATTGTTTTTAAATCGGTTCATTAGTTTGACTACAATATCCAAAAATATTTCGAAAATGTTTTTGCTCGAAAATTAATTTTTGGTCGCCTGGAAAATAAAAAATCCAAAAATTATTTTTTTTTTCACAAAGAACCGCACTTCACGAAGAAAAACAGATATCGACGATCAAAATCTGTGTACAAACATAGGAGCTGTAAGCAATTTAGCGCAAAAAATGTGATATTTTCCAAATATTTTAAAATAAAGTTTCGTTTGCTTCGACTTTTGTTCCGTTTTTAATTTTTATTTTTGTTCTGGTTTTCGTTCACTTCATAAATTGACCAAAAAACGAAGAAAAATGCAATGTTAACTTTTGAAAACACACAAAATACTCAAATTTGACAGTTAGTTCCCATAATTTGATCCACTATGGTACGTGTTACAGTTTTCCCACATACCTTATTTTCTCGTAAAAGTGCGTTCTATTAGAAAAAATAAAAAATTTTTTGTATTTTTTTATATTTTTTCTAGTCGTTTAAAAATGAAATTTCTTGCTTTTCGAGCAAAAATCGTTTTTTGAAATATTTTGGTTGTTGAATTCAAACTACTGAACCGATTTAAAAACAAGTCCACGCAATTATTGCAGCTCCATTACCTTTCGATTTATTTCTTACTTGACTTATCTACAATTATGAACTGAGATATGGCTTAAAGTAAGAGTACCACCAAAAAATTTAAAATAATATTTCAAAAACGGAGCCATGAAAAATTTTTGAAATCGATTTTTAGATCACCATTCCAAACTATACTAAGAAAAATTTCAGCGAAATGGGTCATTTTTTTTTTTTTTTAAACTAGTGTTATTATTAACAATTAATAATAATAAACATAAACATCGGAATCGATCGACATTACAACTAAAAGCTTAAGGGAAAGTACAAAGAGTAAACGAAATACACTCACAAAAGGTCAATTATGATTTTCTTTTGTTTTATACGATATACCAAATTAAACCATGTGTTAAATAATTCAAATCATAGTTCATACCCGTACGAATGATATCCATATCATTAAGAAGCTATTGGACCTTTAATTTGTTAATTTGATTTCTTTTAACTTTTTTGTCACTTTGAGACAAAACACAACGCACTGAAATGCGTAGCACGAGGTCTAACTTTGAGGGATTTTTTCACAAAGAGTAAATGGTCACACTAAAAAACCCGTTTGTTTCAAAAAGATAATTTATTTATGATATAAGTGTTCTCTTCAGAATTTCTGGTGTAAGTATTTCTTTTTCTATTTTTGATCGAAAAACTCATTAGAATTGAAGCACAAACGTTTGGAATACACCAAAATGCTCTTTAGCTAAAGGACTATACAAATCCAAGTAATTTTTTTGACAAAAATTAATTTTTGATAGTTTTTATTTAGAGTTTTAATAATAACTCAAGAAATGATTTATTGATTTGAGTTAAATATTTTAAATTTAAAAAATAGAGGCAAGCTACCTTGCAGCTAACTTCGGCTTGACCGAAGTTTATATACCCTTGGAGCTTGATATTTGCCTGGCAGTTTGTATGGCAGCTGTACTATATAGTGGTCCAATTTCGAAATATCTTGTTGAAATTATGTAAAATCACTGAAAACTCATAAATACGAGCGTTTGGAGCGATAACATTGAAAACAAAAAGGTTTTACCCACTAAGACTTTTTTTCAGACCTAACTTTTGTATGGCAGCTATACTAAATAGTTGTCCGATTTCGACAAGTTTTGGTGAAATTATGTGAAATCATTGAAAACGTATAAATACGAGCGTTGGGACCGATAGCACTAAAAACAAAAAAGTTTTTCTCACTAAAACTAGTTTTCCAACCGATCGTTCTTATGGCAGCTATATGCTATAGTAATTGTACGTATTTCTACCAAAGACTTCGTGCAAAGTTTGGTTAAGATAGCTTTAAAACTGACGGAGGAGATAACATAGAAACAGACGGACTGACAGACGGACAGACGGACGGACGGACGGACAGACGGAAATGGCTATATCAACTCAGCTCGTCATGCTGATCATGAATATATATACTTTATGTGGTCGGAGATGCTTCCTTCTATGCGTTACAAACATCCGGACAATTTTAATATACCCTCTCTAGTATACCAGAAGTAAGCATTATATTTTGATTTTTATTTACTCCTCGAAAAAAAGTTTTTATTTTTTTTAGTTTTTTTTTTTATTAGTTACTTTAAAAAAAAGTCTTGTTTTATAAATTTTTTTTCATTTCTCAAAAAAACTTATTGCTTCAGGTTTATTATTAAAAAATAGAGGCCAGCTAACTTCGGCTCGACCGAAGTTTATATACCCTTGGAGCTTGATATAAGCCTGGCAGTTTGTATGGCAGCTATACTATATAGTGGTCCGAATTCGAAATATCTTGTTGAAATTATGTAAAATCATTGAAAACTTATAAATACGAGCGTTGGGAGCGATAACATTGAAAACAAAAAAATTTTCTCACTAAGACTTTTTTTCAGACCTAACTTTTGTATGGCAGCTATACTATATAGTTGTCCGATTTCGAAAAGCCTTTGTGAAATTATGTGAAATCATTAAAAACTTATAAATACGAGCGTTGGGAGCGATAGCATTCAAAAACAAAAAGTTTTTCTCACTAAAACTAGTTTTTCGACCGATCGTTCCTATGACAGCTATATGCTATAGTCATCAGATCCGGCCGGTTCCGACAAATGTGCAGCGTATTTATACCAAAAGACTTTGTGCAAAGTTTGGTTAAGCTAGCTTTAAAACTGACGGAGGAGATATCATAGAAACAGACGGACGGACAGACGGACGGACAGACGGACGGACATGGCTATATCAATTCAGCTCGTCATGCTGATCAAGAATATATATACTTTATGTGGTCGGAGATGCTTCCTTCTATGCGTTACAAACATCCGGACAATTTTAATATACCATCTCCAAGGGTATAAAAATGATTAAAACTTAATTTCAAATTATCTCCATCGCCTTAGGACATAGACTCATATTTCTTTTTTATTTATGAAAGGGAAAAACACTTTTTGGGTTTTTATTTTTCCGGCTAATTAAAGCCAAAAGAAATTTACGATTTGCGGGACGATATTTTCCTTTAGGAGCACTTATTAAATGGATTTTAAGGCTAATGAAATAATCTAGGAATACCATGTCGAAAGTGCTCGAAAAATCACTTATTCACTTTAGAAATCACAACTACAAGTATCCAATAAATTAATATTGAATCACAGAACCGAACTGAAACCGCGAGACAGATAGCTCAAAAAACCATGTAATGAACCCAACTGGAGGTTTAAAGACTATGTGAACCACTGAACTGTTTCCAAGAAACCTATGACAGGTTTTACAAGGGCAAACTAAAACAAGTGAGAAAGTCGGTCAAGCCCGACTATAACATACTCTTACTGGAGTGAAGCTGAATCAATGTGGTGCTGGCTCATCTCAAAGTCTCTTTATTCCGTCTCTCTAAGTGGGGGGGGGGGGAGAAAATTTTCTCATAATTTAGAACCGCTGATCCGATCTTTATCATCCTCCAAACGTAATATCAATACTAATATCCAGAAGGTGCGAAACGTCTTCTTTAAACTGTAGGAGATTACGTTTTCCGATTGGGGGGCGGAGGGGGGGGGGGGGAAAAAAAAAAAAAAATGATGCCTCACTATAAAAAACATTTCATAATTAATTATTTAAGAGTCTGTGTCTACGGGGGGGGGGGGGGGGAGAGAGGGGGGGGGAGAGAGGAAAAAAAAGGGGGAAAGACGGACAGACGGACATGGCTAACGACCGGCTGTGTTGATTGATTATATCTTTATAATTTTCAGAGAAGGATAAAAATATAGCTTCTGTCAGCTATAATTTTTCAGAGAAGGAAACTTTTTCAGGTTGTGTGCCAAAAAAGATTTAAAGTCATTTTCGATTCTGAGTCTGATTCTCTATTCCTCCAGCGGAGACAAATAAAAAGTTATTGTGGATGAGATGAGACTAAAAACACTTTTAGTTCTGACTCTGATTCTCCTTCGTCCAGAGCTGAGCTAAATAATTTCATTTTGACTCCACAGCAAATGCTAGGTAAGTGTAATTTAAACTATTCCTTATTTCGAAATCACTGGCCTACTGTAATCGCCATCTGGTCAAGACACCTATCCCCGCCACACCACACACCACGCACAAACAGTCGCAAGACAATGCCCAAGCTAAGCCAACTGGCCATCTGAGAAACAGAAACTGGCTACCTTCTTAGGTAGTCTTCCTCCCCTTGTTATTTCCACCTTAATTTATGAAGTGATGATGACAAGTGGGATAACGGGGTCATTTCGCGCTTAATGTCGCCAACACGTAAAATGATTTGCATCGAAAGTCTCGAATCTGGACAAAAGCAAAAAAAAAGGAAAAAGAAAACCCAATCCCGCGTAACTTTAGAGTCCCTAGCAAGGCTGCCAGTTGGCGGAGCTTCAACTTAACTTATCATTGCCGCCCGATCATAACAACACACATTTTTAAGGGCTTAAAGGCAACGTTGCGGCATCGGTTGCAGCTGAAGCTGACATAAGCAGACCGCAGACGTGACAGCTCACTTCACCCCCGGTGACAGCTTAGAGGGGGACAGGGAGGGGCTTTCCAATTCCAATTGCTTTAATATTATTCCTAATTTGGCACTTAATTTCTGCGAGGAATTGGGGGACTTGAAGAGAAGAGTTTTGCAGCGTCGTTTTTTAGCTTTTGTTTTTTTTTTTTTGGTGCGTTGACATAAATCAAGCGACTTCCAACTTTTATCACGATCTCCTAAATAAGGCGATGCGGTCTCGAAATCCGCTTCATACATTACACACCGTTGCAGTTGGTTGCAGACGGCGCAGCCGCTAAGTAAGCTATCATCGGATGCAGGAGCGTTCGGGGCGAGACGAACCTGAGACGAGATGTGGGGCTCAGGCTACGCTTTTGTCACAGTGGGCCTTCCTTGGTGTTTCTGTCTCTGGGGGATCTCGGACTTGTCGTAAAATGCGTGTGCGAGCCGCGTGCGCGCGCCTCTTTTTAATGACAGTCGTAGAAGGAGTTGAAAGAGTTGGGCAACTACTTAGAAGTAGAGAGGGTATGATGACTATGACAGGAAGTTGGCAATTGAAACTTGAACAATTAGTCAAAGGTGTGTTTTTTTTACTTCGAAAGAGATTTTTGTGCAATATATATGTTGGCACTTGGAATTTGGGAAAAATGCCAGCCCACCTACCGCCCAGACGACCAGGTTAAATTAGTTCAAATAGTCGCATAGCTTATTTACAGATTCTACAAATATGCACTCATTTTGTGAACATGTCTAAAACATATACCGATTTTAATGATGTATTCGTCTTAGCCCCGAATAGCGGCTAAACTTTGTATAACTTTTATTCTAATGGTTCAAGTACTGCGAAATTTTGCAAATTTTTTATTTAGGTGAAGAACTGTAGAATGGTAAATGGAAAATAAAAGCGGTCGGTTGGCAATTGGCGTCTGACAGTATAATAACTGCTTCGCAATTAACACGCTTCAAAGTGTGTACAACTACAAAGTCCATGCGAATTCCGATTCGCACGGCGCCTAAAAGACGCACACAGAGAGGGCGCAACATTTTGAGCAATCGAAACTCTCTGATTACGGTTGTTTTTTCTTCTTTTATTGTTGGGCTGCTCCCAAACTCAATATTGGCGCCCACCGCCCTTACATAGCGATAGAAAATCTAGCCCTTTAGCGGAAAATAGCTATATGTTGAGACAAGCTTGATTATCTCTGACAGTGATTTGCTCATGACATGCCCAATAAATATCCATCTCTTATAGACATTATATATATAATACACCGAAAGAATGAGGTCCTTAAGTACATTCTGCGAATTACCTCAAGAATGCGCCAGTGAAACAAGGGTATTATTCTATATAAAGCATTCTTCTTCTTTGGCCCGATTTAGAAATTTGAACCGCTTAAAGGTCTCGTCAGCTACTCTAAATGCTCACCTATCGTTTCTCCTTTGCTCGAGGCTTCAGCAGAGTGGGCCTCAATGGATTCAAATTTTTAGGTAGTTGATTAAGCAACTATAGCCACTGATCTAAATAAATTGTATAGAGTAGAGCCCTGCATGAGTGGAGTTATAGTGCCCTTTACTTTAACTTTTCAATATAAGGTTTAATTAGTAATGGGCGTATTCAGCAGATAATTCCGATTTACGATTTTTTTGATTTATGATTGCCGATTTTACCTGCTGAATACAGTTATTGCCGATTGGGATTGGAAAATTTTACAATCAAGTTTTCTGAGTCGAAATCGATAAAAACGTATGATTGGTTAACGATTGCTGGGTCAGTCTACCTTTGTTAAGACATTCATATTCAAGTTTCAATTCAACAAATTCAACAAATCCATATATTTTTGAGATTTTGTGTGATTGTTTTCCATTGATAAAAAGTACTAAAGCCAACAGATTTCTTAAAGTCTGCAATCAAATCTATTTAACAGAGGCTCATCAGCAATCGCAAATCATAAATCGGTAATCTCTAATCGGAATTATCTGCTAAATACGCCCAGTATTACTTGAACGTTATATTAACATGTTGAAGTAAAGGGCACTATAACTCCACTCATGCAGGGCTCTACTCTATACAATTTCATAACCTTACACTTTAAAGTATTAAGGTTTATAGATTAGTCAAAGTTTTTGTGCTTTTTACAGCGCTGGCTCAAGGTCAATTGTTGATCACAATTTAATGCAGTCAACACAATTCAACAGAGACAGCTCACAACATTATATCGGAATTGCAATTGGATTTGAATTATAGCAATAGCAATTACTTTGACTAAAATCAATGCAGGTCACTAAAACCCTTATAGGTTTATAGATTATCTGGTGTCGTGGCTTTATAGTTTCGAGTGGATTGATCTTTTGCCATGTTAAAATTAACTTGTACATCTCCAAGTCCAAGTACGAGTATGAAATATTTGTATCAATCCGAAAATGCTCATTTCAAGTAAGGATCAAATCAAAAAATTCCTGTACCGACATAGAATCGACTATGGAGCTTCAATTAAAAAGCGAAAAAGCAAGTAGAAATCGAGTGCAAGCTCGATACTAATCTAACAAAATCACTCTCACTTATAAAGTTTGGTTAAATAAGTAAACACATTCTTCTGTCAACTTAGGGTTTTTTTTTCTTTAGGGTTCTTACGGCAATGGCTTGTAAGCTTACTGCTACAAAATTTGCAAGTTTAAATAATATATATTCAATGTCCTGTATGTATGTGCGAAAAACTACTGAATATCAATTAGGTCATTAAGAAAGTGTTATTATGTTCTTTTTGGGGTCAGAATGAGCTAAAATATCAGGCATTTATTATTCGTATTGAAAATAGTTGAATATCGAGCTAAATGATTTGATCCGAATGACGGATAAGACCAGGCTCGAATATCAAGCTTAAATCAATCCCGAATTTTTTTGAATAATGATAAGTAATTGTGAGCTTAATTCAAGCTCACCTGAACGAAAGACTGGCTCAATGCAAGAATTTCGGGAATGAAATATCAGTACTCAAGTCCATCCATTCGCACTTGGATTTGAAAAATCCAGAATCGACATACATGTGACATCGTTCAATATTCAGTTTAGTCCGGCGTTAAAGTAAGATAACATTAAGCAGTTCTGATGTCAAAAGTACGCTAAGACGGAATATTTTTGGATCCAAGCCGAAAATACTGAAATCAAGCACGAATTTCTGAGGCGTTCGAAGTCAAGATTAATTGTCTTGTCCTATGCAAGCAGTGCACTTTCATGCTGGTCAAGGGTAAAATAATTGTAAGTGTGATTATAATTCCCATAAATATACCCTTAAATAGTGTATCTAAACTCGTTACCACTTCACACAAATAGATTTTTCCACAGTTCTTGTTTTGGCTTTGTCGCCGTCGCCAGGGAATTGTTCAGTGAGTTTTAGCAAATGCGATTAAAATGTCAGAAGACTTGGAACGACGACGACAAAGTCCAAGACGGCGGCGTGTGAAGCAAATGTGGCACAAATGCTGTTCGCCGTCTGTCAACAGAACAGAACCCGATGCTAGAAAGGAGACTTCTTCGTCGTCTCCTTCTGCGTCTTCTGTAATTGTAAATTGTATGCAAAGCGGCAAAGCTTTTGGAAGGCTCTTTGCATAATGATGACATTCCGGCGCGTATTTGATTAAGAATTTTGACAGGCGACATAGTGTCGCTTTGATGGCCACCCAGGCCAGGCATATCCAATGTCAGTCCGTCCTGTCCTGTCGTTTTAATCAACAGCCCTGATCAATAACAATCAACATGTTTGCCTGATCATTTCGCCAGTTGCCTTGAAATTTTGTAGGTGGCGTTCCTTGAGTCATTTTGCGGTGCATTCTTTTTAATGATTTGATTGATGGCTGGCAGCTTTTTGTGGCTGTCGCTTTGGCTCTCCGCTTTGGATTTGTCAGCAAATTTGTCAGCCCCAAAAAAGTTTTGACACAGCAGGAACGGGTTTTGGGTTTTTTGTGTAACGTTTTATGCTTAACCGAATCATTAGTCAATGGGAATTCAGAGGAAGGCGCGTGTTTAATAGTTGGGGGAAAGTAAATTGAAGACAAGTAATTGGGAAAGTTGTTTCGATTATGTCAGATGAATGTTGGGTTTGTGTCATAGGGAAAATCACTGAATGGGAAAGCGCAGAAATTTGGAAGTGAGTCAAGAAGTGGATTTCCTTCTAGTTCAAGAGTTAAGAACCACGGATATCTTGACGTCTCAACAAATACTTCATAAATATGTTCCCCCCCAACTGCATTGCTTTATAGAATCTTCATCTTGAAAACCAGCAGCTAATTCGACCCATTTAGGTCCATTAGTCATGCTGCTTTATAAATACAAAAAAAAAACTAAAAAATTTCCATATTGAAATCAACAGCCCAACAAATCAATGTTTAATCAGGGCAGTCCCCTAACCAGTTTCAGACGGTAGCAAGCCAGGAGAAGCAGCCGACGATCAGTGGAAAAGACTGCAATTAAAAGGCGATCAGCAGGCGTCTAATGACTGACTAACTAGGAATTAGCATAAAAGCTAACTAATGATCAGCAACTGACACACATTTCAAGGTGTGCGAGAGAGAAGGAGACGGAATAATCGATTAAGTGCCCAGAGTCCAAGCGCGATTATTATAAATTGCAAGTGGCAGCGACTAAGCTTAAATTTCATAATTAATTCAACAGCAACCACACAGCAGAATACTTACTTCTGTCTGTGTTTATGTACAAATCTTTGTATGCACGAAGGCTTTCACAGTGATTCACTAACCGGCCTGGAACTGGTACCCAGTTTTGAGCTTGTCAACTCTCCTCGGCTCGTTTCATAAACTCTTGTCGTCGTCGTAAAATCGTAAAAAAGCACAGCCAACACCTAGACCTCGGTCCAGTCTGTGGCTTATGAGGTGTCAGGAAACAACTTGTCGGAATGCATCTAACAAGGAATTCGATTTTGCCAGTCCAGGCGGAGGCCCCAGACTCTGCAGTGTCCGGGCTAATGGCACGTTGCATGTTTTACCACGCTTGATGACATGAATGGGCGCGGGCCACAAGACAATCCAGACAGAAAGAGATAGAGAGAGAGAGAGAGAGAAAAGAGTAAGAGAGATGCTTCTTTATCGGTCTTGTCCACTTTGGTCAAGCTCTCGTTTTGTCTGTTTCCTCTTTTTGCGCTACACAAAATTTTGTGAGATTTTATCAAGAGGATCGGGTTGGGTTTTACGCGCTTCCAAATGAGCTGTAAGACGGGTTCAATGGGTATAAAGTGTACCATACTTTGAGGAGGGTAAGATAAGGATGTTTTTGAGAATCGGCCCAAGCTTTTAATATGGTTAATATCGTTCCTTCCCTCCTTCCTTCTTCTCCTTCTTTCGCCTTCTTCCTCATTTATTTCTCCTTCCGTCCTTTTTCCTTCCCACTTTCTTCCTTCCTTCTTCCTTCCTTCCTTCTACTTTCCTCCTACTTTCCTCCTTACATCCTCCTTACATCCTCCCTTCATTCACCTTTGTTCCTCCTTCTTCCCTCCTTCCTTCCTTCTTCCTTCCTCCTTTCTTCCTCCTTCCTTCCTAATTCCTTCCTCCTTCCTTCCTCCTTCCTTCCTCCTTCCTTCCTCCTTCCTTCCTCCTTCCTTCCTTCCTCCTTCCTTCCTCCTTCCTTCCTCCTTCTTTCCTCCTTCCTTCCTCCTTCCTTCCTTCTTCCTTCCTCCTTCATTCCTCCTTCCTTTCTCCTTCCTTCCTTCTTCCTTCCTTCCTCCTTCCTTCCTCCTTCCTTCCTCCTTCCTTCCTTCCTTCCTCCTTCCTTCCTCCTTCCTTCCTTCCTCCTTCCTTCCTCCTTCCTTCCTCCTTCCTTTCTCCTTCTTCCTTCTGCCTCCTACTTTCCGTCCTCTTTCCTTCCTCCTTCCTTCCATTTTCCTTCCTTCATCCATCTTTCCTTCCTTTCTTCCTCTTCCTGCCTTCTTTCTTTCTTCCTCCTTCCTTCCTCCTTTTTTCCTCCTTCCTTTCTTTTTTATTCCTTTCTTCCTCCTTCCTTCAATCCTTGCTCCTTATTTCCGCCTTCTTTCCTTCTTCCTTCCCCATTCCTTCCTCTTTCTTTCCTCCTTCCTTCCTCCTTCCTTCCTACCTTCTTACTCCTTTCTTCCCTTTCTCCACCTTCTTTTCTTCTTTATTCCTTCCGTCCTTCTTCTCTTTTCCTTCTTTAATTCCTCATTCATTTGTTTCCCACATGTAGCTCATTTAGCGATTCGACCAATCCCCTCACAAATTTGGGAGACAACATATGGGAGAATATATAATGTCTTGTTGATAGCATCCCTAAAATGATTGAATCAATGTGGCAGAGTCTTCTGTACATTGCGAGGACGAGCAAAACTTGCAGGAGGAGAAGGTAAAGATGGAAAGGGAACACGCCAAACATTTTTGGAATTTTTGTTAATTTGTTGGACGACATTTTGCTGCCCCTGTTGAGATGAGAATGGAGCCTACTTTAGGTTTGAAGAGTTTTTGAAAATTTACTCTTGTGGTTCAGGCCCAAAGTTAACACTATCTACCATCAGTAGCTGATATAGATTCCCACTAGATCTTTTATTGTTGAATGGGTCTCCGCTCAATTCGACCTTCTTTAAATCGCTCTCCCATTTCCCTCCATCCTTTTCTTTCCACACCTAATTCATTCATTTACTTTGTCTCATATTTGTGTGGAATTTTTGTTTATTTTCTCGGTCAGAGCTTGTCACCACTTTCTTGGCAATTTGTACGCATTTTCAATCGCAACTTGTGTATCTGAAGCAACAACAGTGCTTAAAAATTCTCGTAGGTGTACACTTCCATGTTGTTGTTGTTGTTGCTGTTGGTGGCTCTCTTTATGAAACGATCGATTCGACACCGAAGCCGATGCTGTTGCTGTATTTTCGCAGTTTACTTTTTGGACATTAAAACATCCGTTTACATACTATTCCCATTAGCACGGGCTCTTGTCTTGTGGCGACGTTCGAGAGTTGTCGAGTTCCACTTCGAGAGGCTGTCGTCGTCTCTTCTTGTCTTGGACACGCGACAATTTTTTTGTTGTCTCAAGGGATAAGACGGACCTCGTTTTATTGTTGCCTCGTTGGATTGAAAACAAAAGCAAAATTAAATTGTTATGAACACAAGTTTTCGATATAAGGCAATACTTAACACATATTTATGGCGCGTGCAGCGGTAGCGCAGATTTTTCAGATACTTTTCTTCGATTCAGTTTCGAGTTCGGTTTCGATGGGTTCGTAAATATCAACGGTTTATGGTGGGCTGAGTCAGTGGGTTTGGAATTTTTTCGGCGCCTTGCGAATAAAATCTATAGTATGCTTAGCTTCTGGCCTGACCAGACTTAATTAAATATCAGTGACATTTATCGAGTCTCGTGTAGCTTTTGGCACGACACTTTAACGATAGCGCGATCCGAGCGAATCTGAGACAAAAAAAAAAACCCGCCCTGTCAAATATAAATCACCCAAAAGCTCACACATCTCCCTCTGCTCCGCTGCATCCCTGAGAGCACAACCCAATAAAAACGCGTCGACTGTGCAGGAATGTTTAATGATGTATAAAGCATGTTAGAGTTTATCTTTATGGTGGCGTTCTTTTGGCCAAAATACAAAAAAAAAGGCATAAGAAGCATCACAAGTAGAAAGGAATTCATATCGCTTAGATGAAGTTTGAGATACTCTTAAAAATTAAGATTCTTCGCAGAGTGCGGCAGCAGAAGCTGCTGCAAGTGGCGAAGCTCTCCTTTTTTGAAGAGCGAAGCTAAATGCTGTAAATTTTTATCCGAAGTCAGCATTGACGCACGTGAAGTAGATGCAACAACACTATGCTTCAACCAAATACTCTAGAAAAACGATTGTGGCCCGCAAGGGCCGAACTCATTTTGCTATTCACACCGACACATGCCGAGAATTGTGACAAGAGACTAAACAGCTTTACAGTCGCTGGTCAGCGGTCGTTAAAGTAGGTTAGAGCTGGTTTGTTTTGCTATATTATGGCATATACATTCTCAGTTGATGCCGTAGCTCTCTTTGACAAACGCTGCTCATGAAAAACTATTTAGTGGCTCTAGCGTACAAATTCACTTATACCACCGTCAATCGGCCTTGATCACATACGAAGCCCAGCAAAAAATTTTGTATAAAAAAAAACCGCTTATAAAACCATGCTGTGACATTTATGTATATAACGCGTCAAAATAGTCGAAACGGACCCATTTGTATAAGCTTTAAGAAGACGATTGCTAAACATGTCTTTTAAAACATGTTAGAAAGCGTTTTGTAAACGTGTTAAGAAAATGTTTAAAAATTTATTTTGTTTTTTCCTTATAAAAATGACTAAAAATTTAAAACAAACTGCATTAGTGTTTTTGATGCAAATACAAAGTCCTTCATTTAGTTCGAATTAAATATGAATGTAAGTATTTAACTGAGTACGGAATGAAAGCATTATTACTTTGGAAGAATGTCAGTGGCGACAGTAAAGGCTCTAAAGCATTTCTTGTTCGTAGTAAATTTTCTTATATTCGCCTCTTCTTCTTGGGGAACTCTGAAATAGAACGAGAAACCCAAATTTGTTGTTTGCCTTTTCTCAAAGTTAGCTATACATTGCCTGCGATACCTGCTAATCATCGCAAACTGAGAAGTTCTGCCAAAGAAGGAGAGAGAGTGAGTGGGAGAGAGCAAGAAATTTAAAGTTGCTTGCTGAAGTCAAGCTTCACTGTGTGTTAGAGAGAGACACAGTCAAATTTACGCGGTCTCTTCTTGGGGAACTCTGATTTAATGGATGGAATGGAGAGGACAGAAATGTGTGATTGTGTTGGTAAACAGGAGAGCTTTCTCCAGACTACAACCGTTTTACACACCGACTTACACAACCTAGCGTTTGCATCAAAACACGAATGACTTCGGATCCTGGTACCTTTGTCTGGCCGCATCTGATTTAGAGCAGGATTCCTCAAGATGATTGCGCGAAAACCTAAATTGGAATTTTATTTTATTTTAACTTCATTGATTCTTGTAACCAAATCGACTTATTTATACCCGAATCTTAATCATAACCATATATATTGATTTCTCACACAAGGAACATAAGCCGACATGTTTTCGACTTAAACTTAATCCAACTTTTCTCTTCCTCCCTTTTTTTCCAATCTTTTATTTCTTCTTCTTAAACTTTTGGAAAAGCCATACAGACAAATTAGCTTCGCCATTCTGGACTTGAACATTAATTCAGTCTTAATGCCCGAAACTTGATCACTTATTTAAGTTACCCTATTGCCCCAAGAGTAAACAAGTATGTCGAAAATTTGTCTCCCATTTATCGCATTTTGAATTTATGGCGTTCGATGGTATCAATTAACAAAAATTTACTCTGTCTCTAAGCAAACGCGTTCCCCCAGATACGGTCTCTCCTGGTGTTCTAGTCTCCATCACCCGTCACCGTCGTCACCGTTAACGCATTCCTTTTGCAATTAGCCATTCGCTAATTAAGTGCCCATTATCGGTCAGAGATTGGCCCTGCCGGCCGCTAATGAGGAGCTGCCCCTTCATTGGAATCCGATTCGTAAGTGTGCCAAGTGTGATAAGTGATTAGTAAGTGATAGGGCCTTATCGATGGAACTTTTATTGAGTGGCTTTTGTGGGGGCGGACAACATCAAAATCTAAATTTCTCAGTTTTGGCTTTTATCGGTAAATGGGTAAACTACTGGTATTATTTTTCATTCGTTCCTTTTTCGCGGTATCGCAATTAGTTTATGACCTGCCACTCGAATGTTGGATGATGAAATACATAGACTTAGATAAGCAGAAGCGTAGGTCACTTACTTTCTCTCTATGTGTGCGCTCCCACACCTCACCAGATCGCATAAATAATAATCAAATGTAAGAAACCACCCACCCAAATGGTCAATCTCCCACTTCATGAGAGCAGCCCGCATGTTAGGCAATCGAATGTCTAAAAATGTCCCACAAAGTAGCCACAGTTTGGATGTAGGAAAAGTTATGTGAGCCCCAAGTAAGTACACTGGAAGAAAAACTGTGGAATTTGTATTTACATAAGTATTTATTTTAATTAATTTTAAGCTGGGGATTCAAGTGATTAATTGGCTTTTGATTGCGTTGAATTGCAATCTTCTGAAGCGTAAGACATTTACTTTGATTTACCAGATCGTAAGATCTAATAAATAGTCCGAAACGGCATTTTTTCCCGAGTGTAAGTACAGTGTCACCCAATCGACGACAACAACAACCAGTTTTGGTTGTGCCCAGTCTCAACTGCCGCCCGAGTCCGTGCAGATTAGTCACATGTCAGTTTCAATTATCGTCGAGTCAATTTGTTGAAAGGCAAATGCAAAAAAAAGAGAAAAAAAACAGAGATTGGAAGTTGCGTCAATCGATACGCGAATCGCTGGGCGATTTTCGCTTGAAATATTCCAACTGCGCTGGAGCAGGAGCCGCCACCAAGTGAGTCTGATTATCGGCAGGACGACGCGTCGTCGTCGGCATAGGGCATAACTCAGATGCTCTGCTATGATAATTTCTACCCTGGACTTTGGCTCTGCAAAATTGATGATGTTGTGGATGTTTGGAGTCAGCTTGTTTACACAATTCAGCGCACATTGAGGTCGCTCCATGGTGTCTCTTGGGCCGCTGGCAAAGGAATTTGTTTGACTTGGTCATCAAAGAGGCGCCGAACTGAAATCAAGATCAAGATTGAAATCAGCTTTTGGCTTGTTTGTCTTTGCTTGTTTGGTGGCCACAACAAATCGAAATCGAAAGAAAATTCCTAGACAATTGGAATCGGACTCAGAGTCTGTCACCCAATTCACGTATGCACTTTCCGGCTGGCTCACGTACCTCGGCTATTTGTCCAAACTGACAAATTGTCATCGCTCTCCGGAGCAAAAAAGCGTGTCAACACATTGTCTGAGTGCCCCAAGCCAGCGCCTCATCGCCTCATTTGTCTTTTGAGTTGGAGCTTGGCTTTGTTTGTTAATTCTTGAGGCCATTTGTCTTAATGGCTCAATGCACTGGAGAAGTTAGCGTTTCCCAGCTCAGCTTGCAACTGCAGTTCCCAGGTCCCACGCACCTGGCCTGACTTTGACACCTTTCAGTGTCATTGTTCAGGCTTTCTGTTGTTGTTGGTGTTGAGGCTAATGCGAAATATCAATTTCGGATGTGTGTGTGTGTGTTTTGTGTGTGAAGCTTATTGGAATTCTCAGATAACGTAGTTCCGGTTAATGTTGTGTGAGCATTGTGGTTTGGCTTTAAGGAAATGGCAATTACTCAGATTTATTTAAACTATGAGTAATAGCTGAGAATTATAGGAATACATCATTTAGGCCATGATTTGGTGATTTGGGTTGAAAAATAAGAAATTACAAAATGTATAAATCAACATGATTTGCTCATAACTATAATTATCGAGACACAAATTTTACCACAAAGTAGGCTGGCCGTTTATATTGAATTTTTCAGAATCCCCAGATTCTAACTTTAGTAGCTACAGATGGTACTTTTCGTTATCTTGTTCTTCCTTTTAATATTTTGCTCACGTCACTCATTATACCTTGCAAAGGGTATTATAATTTTGCCCAGAAGTTTGCAACGCATAGAAATATTCATTTCCGACCCTGTAAACTATATATATTCTTGATCAGGGCGACGAGCTGAGTCGATTGAGCTCTGTCCGTTCGTCTGTTTGTCCGTCTGTCTGTCCGTCTGTCTATCTGTCCGTCTGTCTGTTTCTACGCAAACTAGTATCTCAATTTTAAAGCCTTCGAGCTGAAACTTTGCACAGAGTCTTTTTTTTACTGCACACTGCTAATATGTCGGAACCGACTGGATCGGATGACAATATCTTATAGCTGCAATAGGAACTATAGGTCGAAAAGTGGGTATTTGTGAGAAAAACTTTTTTGTTTTTAATGTAAACGACTTCCGCTTCTGCAATTATTAGTTTTATACGCTTTTACACAGATTTGGAAGTTTTGCTCAAAATCGGATGACTATATCTTATAGCTGCTATATAAAATATCGGTCGAAAAGTGGGTTTTATCAGAAAAACGTTTTAATGCTGACGTTCGTAAACTCTGTTGTATTAAAACATTTGCAAGGGTATTAAGACTTCGGCAAAGACGAAGTTAGCTTGGCCTTTTTGTATGTTAGTCCATCCCTCCAACACTCGCACTTTCTGTCTTTTCCTTCTGGTTTTTATCTTACGATTTTCATCTATTGCAAACTCAATGAATATATTTGGTGGCCTAGATATGGGGTCTAACTTAATATATATTAAGTTACTACACAGAAAAAAAAAATGATATTTTTTCATATCAATTTTAGGCCGATATGATAAAATATCAAATTAATATTTTACTAATTTCAAATCGTTATTTTTTTACATATCATATTAATATTTTTAGTATCATTCTGAAACTATTTAATATCAATTTACGTTAATGATATTATTTTGGATCTTTCTGATCTGATTATTTTATTGTCAAAATGAAATGAAAATATTGATATTTTGTAAAGTTCATTTTAATCTGGTTAATATCGGCATGAATTTGATCTTTTTTTTTCTCTGTGTAGGTTCAAACCTAAAAATTGTGGCTCTGACAGTTTTTCGCGGTTAGAAAGAGAAAAAAGAGGAATTTGCCAAATCTGTTGCACTGGTCTGAGAGATCATACACAGAGAGAGAGACAGTTGCTAAAAGAACCTCCATGTGGTTACGGTATACACTTACATACACAAATAAAAAAATAGAGGCCAGCTAACTTCGGCTCGACCGAAGTTTATATACCCTTGTAGCTTGATATATGCCTGACAGTTTGTATGGCAGCTATACTATATAGTGGTCCGATTTCGAAAAATCTTGTTGAAATTATGTAAAATCATTGAAAACTTATAAATACGAGCGTTGGGAGCGATAACATTAAAAACAAAAAAGTTTTTCCCACTAAGACTTTTTTTCAAACCTAACTTTTGTATGACAGCTATACTATATAGTTGTCCGATTTCAAAAATTTTTGGTGAAATTATGTAAAATCATTGAAAACTTATAAATACGAGCGTTGGGAGCGATAACATTAAAAACAAAAAAGTTTTTCCCACTAAGACTTTTTTTCAAACCTAACTTTTGTATGACAGCTGTACTATATAGTTGTCCGATTTCAAAAATTTTTGGTGAAATTATGTAAAATCATTGAAAACTTATAAATACGAGCGTTGGGAGCGATAACATTAAAAACAAAAAAGTTTTTCTTACTAAGACTTTTTTTCAGACATAACTTTTATATGACAGCTGTACTATATAGTTGTCCGATTTCGAAAAGCCTTGGTGAAATTATGTGAAATCATAAAAAACTTATAAATACGAGCGTTGGGAGCGATAGCACTAAAAACCAAAAAGTTTTTCTCACTAAAACTAGTTTTTCAACCGATCGTTCCTATGGCAGCTATATGCTATAGTCATCCGATCCGGCCGGTTCCGACAAATGTGCAGCGTATTTGTACCAAAAGACTTCGTGCAAAGTTTGGTTAAGATAGCTTTAAAACTGACGGAGGAGATAGCATAGAAACAGACGGACGGACAGACGGACAGACGGACAGACGGACGGACGGACAGACGGACATGGCTATATCAACTCAGCTCGTCATGCTGATCAAGAATATATATACTTTATGTGGTCGGAGATGCTTCCTTCTATGCGTTACAAACATCCGGACAATTTTAATATACCCTCTCCAAGGGTATAAAAACGACCGGCAGAGCTCTAGATCGATCGGGATAGAATTTATCCACGTTTTGTACTTGAAATTTTCAAGTAAGGGTTTTCGTTTATGGATGTACTTAAATTATGTAAGAATTATTCAAGAATAACCGACTCTTAAAATTATACAAATGAGAAAAAACGGTTTTGAATCAAGAAAAGTTCGTACCTACAATTAGCCTTATAATGTAAGAAAATAGTTTGTTATAGCCAGTTTTTTATAGCTGTAGCTTTACGATATATTCATCCGATTTTGATCAACCTCTCCAAAATTGTGTTGAAACATATAACTCATAACTGGAAAGTATAAGACGCTACCATTGTAAACCAAAAAGTTGTTCTTGTAAATGTAAAATTGGCTATACAGCTTCTCGAACGGGGCCAAGCCAAGCTCCTCTCAATCTCTTGACGTGTGTGCTTTAAATTTTTCGCACAAGAGAAAGGGACCTGAGATTTTGCTTTTTCATGGCGAGTTACTTCACAGCTGGCGCCAATAGCTGGTGAAGGTGACCGTATGAAAAAAAACTTTTATTCGGGTGTGTTCCAGAAATCTCTAGAGGTTTTCGTATAAACGTTAGCATTTCATATTAAAGCTCTTTGAATTTATATGTTGAGATGCTCGAATATACCCGCCTACTAGATTAGGTGACAAAAGTTGAGCGATTTGAAACCGCCTGCTCAAAGCCAAGCAGTTTTGTTGCGTACGGTTTTCCTTCCACATAATCTAGTAGGCGGTGTGATTCTTCGCATTTCACAAATTAAGTAGTCCCAGTTTAGTTCGAAGTGCAATCGTTTATACGAAAATCTCTAGAGATTTCTGGAACACCCTTGATTATTAGATGTTCAGAGGCGGGATCGAACCCACGACCTCCCGCCTAGCAGTCCAGCACACTAACCACAGTGGCCACATACGGCCACTAAAAAGTTGTTCTTACTTTTGCGAAAAAGAGGTGTTCATGCTATCGAATCGTGTATTCTTAAGGGTACAAAAACTTCGGCACAATCGAATTTAGCTTAACTTGACTTTTGTTTATGTTTAATCTTTATCAATTTAAAGAAATATCTTTGTTTCGACATTTGCACATAAACAGGAAAAAAACAACAGTTTTTTTTTTTTGATTCAAAATCAAGATCCCAGACTGGCGTCTCCAACGGAAGCAAAACCACAGGGGGTGGGCGTGGCAGCGACAACCACGGTGAGTCGGTAAGTAGGAGACACCTTTTTGTCCAGACAAGAAGCAGCGAAAAGCACAATTTTAATGAGAATATATATCTGGCCAAAGCGCCGAGGGCCCCAAGAGTGCAACCCATTGGACATTGTTCTTTAAAACCGAAATAATATTCCGTGAATTATGAAATGTAGGAGTAGAAGGTGGCATCCTCCTGGCTGATACCCCAAGAAAATGTCGTTCACACAGCATGAAATTTGACTGAGGAGGAGTCCCCCCCGCTGTTGGGTGATGACTACTAACCATAAGGCAACTACTGGAACGGACCGGAGCTGAGCCCAGCTCAGCGTTTATATGCTCATCAATAAAAATAAATCAAAAAGCATTTTTAGAAACTAAACTCGAGTTAAGGTCATAAAATGTATTTCTGGTTTTTGTTTTTTGGGACAAAGAATTGCCCAGTTATATACTCGTATGCACATTTATTTACTTCTGTACGTATGTATGAAAATTAACAGACCGAATTGGCACTTGGGTATCCTTGGCGCGTTTGCGAAAACAAACATTCAACATCGCTACCGGATTATCTGAGCTGTTGTTGTTGTTGTGGTGTATAATGCCAACTGTGACAGGCTGGGCGACTCCAGCCAGATCTGAGGATCATCGTCACCACTTGGCGCACCACTCTCAGCACTCTCGGGGTGTCTTGTTAACATATCAACATCATGTCGCACTCTGCCCACAGATTTTGATTGTTGTTGTTGTTTTTGTCGAGTTTCGGTTTCTGTTTTTTTACGATTATTATTTTTTACCGCCACACGGAGGCGCCTGATGGCTTGGCAGCTAATTGGGAATTATTTTTATGCATGAATTGTGAGAAGAAATTTGGTAATCATTTGTTCCAGTCATAAGAACGGTCCCAGGACTGAACAGGCAAGCGCCATCTAAGGAAGCAGCTGTCAATTGAACCCCTCTGGCTTAGGTTTTTTATACCCGTTACTCGTAGAGTAAAAAGGGTATACTAAAGTCGTGCAAATTTATGAAACAGGCAGAAGGAATCATTTCCGACCATATAAAGAATATATATTTTCTTTATCACCATCAACAGCCAAGTCGATATAGAGATGTCCGTCTGTCCGTCCGTCCGTCCGTCTGTATGAACACCTAGATCTCAGAGATGGTAAGAGATAGAGGTTTGACATGTATGAGACAAATGCTTCTTATACTTGCAAGCAGATCAAGTTTATTTCAAATTTTGGCCACGCCCCCTCCCGCCCCCACAATTCGGAAAAAACGTTATATCTCCTACAGTTTTAAGGATAGACGATTCGTACCTTTAAAGATAGTTAGTAATTAGCAAACTGAATAAATTAGCCTAAGAAATAATAAGGATCAGAAGAGCGGTTATCAAGTTATGAGCAAAAATGTGAAAAATAGCCGAGTTAAAAAAGTGTTGCATACTTTTCAGATGTTCACCCTAATGAACGCAGGAACACTGTTAAACATGTTTTTTCCTGAGTAACGGGTATATCGAAGACGGTTAGAGCCGACTTTAACTTGCGCTCTCGTTTTATTCGGGTTTGGAAAAGGAAAATACTCAATAACTCAATAGACTCTTTATAATTTTTATCCACAAACTTCTTATCTTTTTAAAAAATGGATAGATGAATAGATATATCGATATTTTAGTTTTGGGATAAAATGTAAAATTGGCTGTACAGCCCCAACAGTCCAAGCCAAGCTTCCCTTAATCTCTTAGCGTGTGTGCTGATAATTTTTCGCACTAGGCAAAGTTTGAGAAGCTTTTTCATGGCTAGTTACTTCACAGCTGGCGCCATTAGCTGGTGAGTATAAGGGTTAGGAAATTTTTAAGAATTCAATTGATGATCACACCGCGTATTAAAAGGGTCGATAAAGCGACCGGCAGTAGACTTACTGCGTTCAGACAAATCGGAGAGATATTCAAAAAATGAAAACCGAGATGATCGCGCAGTATAAGCGTGTGTAAATAGAAAACCGTTTAAAAAGTGTGCAGTTGCTTGACCAATCTGTAACGCATGTATGCCGAAATTAAGTGAATTCAAAATTGCTGGAGTTCCCGACCGGAAGACACGTCCCCGCAGCAGCTCTTATGCCAGCCGTTGGAGAGGGGAATGATCCCGTTGGAGACCGTTACTTTGAAGAGGTGCTCCGAAGCCCGGCCGCTAGAGTCGCCACACCCAGAAAATTTTTTTTCTAAAATTGGCCAAACTCGCCCTTAAATTTAGAAAATCGCCCATATTTTTGCGCCATGGGTAAGTTCGCTTTGATTTTAGAAAGGGCCTTTCATAAAAAATACAACTTTATACGCCCTAAAATTACTACTTTTTCCTAACCTATAGATAGATATATAATTAATGTAGAAATAAGCGCATTATCAATTTTTTTTTTACTTACTTTACTGGGACTTGAACACAGGACCTCTCAAAGTATGCAACATTTTTTTAGGGTGCGAGGGGGCTGCTCATAACTTGAGAACCTTTATTTTGCTAATTTCTAACTATCTTTAGAAGGTATAAATCGTCTATCTTCAAAACTGTAGGAGATATAACGTTTTTTCCAAATTGCGGGGGCGGGAGGGGGCGTGGCCAGAATTTGAAACAAACTTGATCTGCGTGCAGATAAAAGAAGCATTTGTCCCATACATGTCAAACCTCCATCTCTTACCATCTCTGAGATCTAGGTGTTCATACAGACAGACGGACAGACTGTCGGACGGACAGACGGACAGACGGACATGTCTATATCGACTCGGCTGTTGATGCTGATCAAGAATATATATACTTTATATGGTCGGAAATGATTCCTTCTGCCTGTTACATACATTTGCACGACTTTAGTATACCCTTTTTACTCTACGAGTAACGGGTATAAAAATATAGTTTTCTAAATTTAAGAAAGTTTTTTCTAAAAAATTCATTTTTAGGCCAACTTTTCTAAAATTCAGACAAGTTTTTATTAAAGATAGAAATTTTTTCCAAATTTAAGAGCGTTTTCGATTCTAGGGTGATTTTCTTAAATTATAGAAAAATAATTTTCTGAGTGCACTTCAATTCTGATGAAATAAACTCGCAGTTACAAGTCAGTTGCTTCAATTGCCGCCGTTTTGGTCATATTTTCGGAAATTACGTTTCGCCAGGATGGATACGGACCCGTTGAAATTGAATGGATCGGTGCGCAGTTGAAACTGAATGGAACCGTGAAGCTTTAGTACCGAGTGGATACGTGTAGACGGAAGGTGGTCTGCGTGGATTTGAGAAGCCGACTATTGAATCCTGTTGAGATTTCTGAAATGATTGTATTCATTGATCGATATGTTAGTGGTGGGGAATTTTAAAGAAGTCGAATGATCGCAGTTAATTTCATAGTAATTTTACTTTAAGCGTTAATTTATATCTTCAAAAATATTAATACGATATTTTCGAACAAATGAAAAAAACTAAATTTTTCCGAGGCGGGATCGAACCCACCCCTCTCTCATACTAACCTCTTCACCACACCAGGCCATATTACTCTCCCACAGTTAAAAAGAGCACGCTTTCAGTTTTCCGAATTTGGAATATTATAAAATTTGATATTAATATGAAAAACTAAAATATGAACTTTAAGTTTTTCTCTGTGTCGAAATATGGGCGTTGATTGGCAGCAGTCAAACTGTGAAGAGAAAAGCCGTATTGGCAGACAGTATAGTCAAACCATATAGAGATTATAAATATAAAAGCCGAAGTGATCGCACTCTAGAAGCGTGTGTAAATAGAAAACCGTGTAAATATTTGTATATAAAAGCCCGAAATCGCCCTGTTTTACAACAATTACAATTATTTCTTAATGATCAAGTAAGAAAGTCGGTCAAGCCCGACTGTAATATACACTGTGCCGAGAAGCACCTGAAAGCAGTGCTTCTGTTGCACTGCAACATCGAAATCTCCTTTGGTCATAACTTGAGTATTGTTTATGATAGATAGCGCCACTACTTGTTTTCAAAAACCAATAGATGACGCCACTACTGTGTAGGGCCAAAATAAAGTGGAAATTTGTGGAGCTGGATGAATGGATGAAACGTCGATAAAAATCTTCAGTTAAATAATTAGTGGATCTCTAAGTTGAATTTGTTTTACAGTAAACCATATCTATATACTATGTTAAGATTATTTTTCATGGCGGGCGGACATGGTTAAGATCGGCGTGATGCTGACAAAAGGTACTTTGAAGGGTTGGAAATTATTCCTTCTCCCTGTTAAATACTTTTGCACAAACTTAATCTATTTATATAAATCTGTACGCCCGACTGACTGACAGACTTAAAAATGATCAACCCACAGCCAAAACGGCTTATCCTACAGATTTGAGTTTTGGCATAGACCTTTGTTTAGTTATGCAGGTGCGCACTAAGAAAAAAATTTGGAAAGTTTTACCTCAAAACAAGAGAAAACGCAAAAAAAGTTGTTGTGATCGGATGAGCGGTTCTCAAGTTATGACCAAAAAATAAAATTCCTCCTCCCTCACCACCTCCCACGCACTCACAACCAACGAGCGAGTGAGAGAGAGAGATAGAAACTTAGAGATGAGCGCAGCAGAAGCGTTGCATTCAGCTCCTACTCTTGGTACAGAGTATGACATAGTCGGGCTTGACCGACTTTCTCACTTGTTATTTACAAAAACATCCAATTGAATTTAATCTTATGGCACATACCAATCACATCGATGGCTTTAACAATATGTTGACCGTATTTCAAAATAAAGAAATTTCACAAAGCTAGCTGCCAAAATATGTACATACATATGTAGCCAAAGAAAAGTAACGGTACTGCTGCGCTCAGATAATTATGGACTAAACTGTTTATCTAACAGCGCGAGAGAGAGTGAGCATGAGAGGGATCACACAAATTAGGTCTCAGAGAGCCATTCCATCTTGGCGGGGGGAGGGGAGGGGAAAGAGGGATGAGCGGTGGGAAATGTAAAGGTGGGGGTTTGGAAAAGTGGTGAGCGGGTGAAGAGGAAGTGGTAAGAAAACGGAAAAACTAATTTAAATTTAATTATAATTTAAGAGCGATGCTGCTCTGGAATGCAGTCTACATATAAAACTGCTAGACCCGAAATTCACTATGTGGTCGTGCGGCAGAAGTATGTATTCAGCATCCACATATAATTTCGCAATTTTCGAGAGCCTTGAAAATTTGATGTGGTCCTTTAGGACGGCAAAACACAATATCTTAAAATCTTGGACGCTTAAATTATAAATATTGGAATAGTTGTAATGGTAATTGTAGTTATTAAATACAAAATACTTAAAATAGTATTGGTAAATACATTTTGAATTCCCAAATTAAATGTTATGGTTAATTGTATTGGTTATTCCAATTAACCGCTTTGGAAGCAGCTCCCCTTAGGAATAAGGATTAGTTCGATCTAGTGTTTTTCGAACGTAAGGCGAAAGTTAAGGAATTGGTTTGCAAATGAAACAATAGAGCTGATAACGGGTTCCAACTATCGCACCGAATCTTCGGCCTGACTTTAGTCCAATCGGGGGTTTAGTCCAATGGAAAAATCTTTCTTGTACTTGCCGGAACCTATCTGAATTCCATCTTCGACAACAATGCTTCTCCACCTTTTGCCATATAAAATATGTTCATTCACAGCCAGCTATCGGTGGGGCTAACATTCATTCAACACTTCACGTGACTCCCATTCATTGGCCATTCACAGGTCCAAGTCCAAGGCTTTTACCGGATGTGGGCGTTAGCGACCATGTAATCTGATCCCTGACAAATCGGTCTATTAGAATCGTCGAAGACTGTGTTGAAATATTTGTCGCATGGTCCGGGGTGGAATATGGACGCTGCTCCATGGAGCGGCACTTAAAATCAGCGTAGGTGGCGCTGCGCTTGAAGGTGCAGTCACCGCAGACAAGGAAGGGGTGTGGGGGAGGAAAAGTCTTCTTCAACGTTGTGCGCGCGCGCGTGTGCCTAGCCCTTATTTCTGTGGTTTTTCTTTTCGCTGCGATTTTATGACTTCGCGCAAGTGGCGACGTTTTGTGGTTGCAAGGCAGACAACCGTCGACGAGGATGAGGCTAAAATGTTGCACATTGCTGGTGGCGGCGGCGCCGCAGCAATTCATAAACGTGGGCGATTGATTCTTTCTCTCTTTGGTGTACCTCATGGCCTCATCTTTGGGCTTTGGCTTTGGCACTAAGGCACGGCAAATGGCCTGCGGCATTGCGATTGAACTTCAAGTTATGATCAGAGTCGTTGGAGCAAACAGCAAACAGCAACAACAACAAGAACATAGCCACATTGATGGACGTTCCCGCTCACGAATGAACCTGGCTTTTGGGTACGCGCCAGCTACAACCACAATCAGCGTTTGGGGGTCGACTTAAGGAATACCAAGCAGAGTAGTTAAGCGTTTCTATGCTTTGCCTGCTGCGAAGGGATGCCCACAACCAGCTTACGGCGGTGCAGACACCTATGCAACGACAGTTTATTGACGGTTGCTGTGTGGGAGAGTACGGTGGCTTATAAAAACTCTTGTAAACCTAATCTTTACTAGGATTATATTTTCTTCATCATCTACCCTCAAAAAGTATCCTTCCCTCTAACCCCATATACCTTTTCGAACATTTGCTCCTCCTGGGTATAAAAACAACACACGCTGTTACCACTTATTGATGGCACATTGTGATGGTGATGCGTTTTACTTGCTCTTGCTCCAGCAACGACGACCCAACAAACGGTCCCAGTATCAGCTTCGGTCTCCAAAAACCTCCAGTCCTCACTTCACTCATGAGCACGTCGAATAGAGGCGTTCTACTCAAATGTATGATACCCACCCACGAGCAGCAGCCGGAGCAGACACAGCAGCAGCAGCGGCAGCAGTCCCAAGCCAAAAAACTATGATGATGACTGGCTGTGACTCTCGGTGCCACTCCCCCAGTGCCCTTCGCCCCCGCTTAACGTTCGGTTAAGGTGCATCCACGGCTGGCTGGCTGACTGGCTGGCTCCGCATGCATTCATTTTGGGGCCCCGAAAAGACAATGCAAAATTAAGCGTTTCCTTTATTGTTGTTACCGGCTGGTGGTTGGTCGGACTTTCTGGTGGTGGTTGCCTTTTGTATTACTTTAAGGTGTGCTCCAGGTAATAATTTAGTTAAATCATATTTTCGGCAAAAGACCAAACAGCCAGCCGAGCAACAACGACAACCTGGCCACATTTGCTGTGCAGTAAAAATTATTTGCCTTTAACACTCACTCACCTACTCAGCGCCGCCTATCTGAGGGCAGGCAGGCAGTTGGGGGAGACCCTAGGCCCGTCTCTGGTCATGAATGGCACAACATTGTTTCAGGGCGCACGAAACTTCTTGAAATGTCTCTAAGCACTCAGACGACATCAATATATAATTTTTCGAGAAGAGTTTATGATGTTTTAAGATGGATGAGGGAGAGATATATTTAGTGACGGCTCTATTTTGGTGGAAGATGGGGCTAATGATGAGTAGACAGTGGTAAGAATATATATTTTAGTTTCATTTGTCATTGTGAACTGAAATATATTCTTTATTGTCTTCAATTACTATATTGACTTTGGATTTCATCGACCTGTTTGTTGATGAATCAACTACTCTAAGTCAGCTAAACTTGAGAAATTCTTTAGTTTTTATCTTACACTTTTTATCCCTGAATGCACTATTTGAAGATTATCCTGCTCTTCAGGATAATCTTGAAATTTGTGGACGTCATCGGAATATCCGATTTTACCAAAGACTGAATTTTATTAATTTGTTTTTTTTTTTTTTAAAATTATTAAATTTGTATACTCTGTACCAAAGGTACACAGAGTATATTAATTTTTCATTGTTGTCTTGTTAATTGAATTACTTTTATTTTAACATATAAAGCGAAGTAGTGAAGCTTAATTGGCAATTGCCATCTATCAAATCTTCATCATATTTGGAGCTTATTATAAATTTTTGTAAATACTCATTCTATTTACCCGTCTTCATTAGATTTTAAATTTTTTTTAATTTCCTTAAACAAATTGACCGACACCTCCTATTTACCCGCTTTAAATAGCCAACTATTTAAAGTGTATACTACATGGCTATATCGACTCGGCTGTTGATGCTGATCAAGAATATATAAGCTTTATAGGGTCGGAAATGATTCCTTCTCCCTGTTACATACTTTTGCACAAACTAGGCCTCATAAGTGATAAGTAATCCAACGAAAGCTATCTCTTGAAAATTCCAGTCTAAACACCAATTGCTTTTAGCAACTCACTGTAAAAAATAGAGGCAAGATAACTTCGGTTCGACCGAAGTTTATATACCCTTGGAGCTTGATATATGCCTGACAGTTTGTATGGCAGCTATACTATATAGTGGTCCGATTTTGACCAATCTTATTGAAATTATGTAAAATCATTGAAAACTTATAAATACGAGCGTTGGGAGCGATAACATTGAAAACAAAAAAGTTTTTCTCACTAAAACTTTTTTTCAGACCTAACTTTTGTATGGCAGCTATTCTATATAGTTGTCCGATTTTGACAAGTTTTGGTGAATTTATGTGAAATTGCTAAAAACTTATAAATACGAGCGTTGGGAGCGATAACATTGAAAACAAAAAAGTTTTTCTCACTAAAACTTTTTTTCAGACCTAACTTTTGTATGGCAGCTATTCTATATAGTTGTTCGATTTTGACAAGTTTCGGTGAAATTATGTAAAATCGCTAAAAACTTAGAAATACAAACGTTGGGAGCGATAACATTGAAAACAAAAAAGTTTTTCTCACTGTAACTAGTTTTTCAACCGATCGTTCCTATGGCAGCAATATGCTACAAATGTGCCGTTCGTCCGTCTGTCCGTCCATCTGTTTCTATGCTATATCCTCCGTCAGTTTTAAAGCTATCTTAATCAAACGTTGCACAAAGTCTTTTGGAATAAATACGCTGCACATTTTTCGGAACCGGCCGGATCGGATGACTATAGCATATAGCTGCCATAGGAACGATCGGTCGAAAAACTAGTTTTAGTAAAGAAAACTTTTTTGTTTTCAAAGCTATCGCTCTCAACGCTTGTATTTATAAGTTTTCAAAGATTTCACACAATTCCACCAAGGCGTGTCGAAATCGCACAACTATATAGTATAGCTAACATACAAAAGATAGGTCTCAACAAAATCTTTGTGAGAAAAAGTTTTTTGTTTTAAATTCTATCGCTGCCAAACTGGTTACTGATCAATTTTACATGCTACCACACAATTCTGCCTAGTTTGATTCAAATCGGATGACTAAGCATATAGCTGCCATAGGAACCATCGGTTGAAAAACAAGATTTAGTAAGAAAAACTTTTTTTGTTTTTAGTGCTATCGCTCCCAACGCTCGTATTTATAAGTTTTCAATGATTTCACATAATTTCACCTAGATTTGTCAAAAGCGGACAACTATACATAAGATAGGTCTGAAAAAAAAAATCTTTCATACCTCAAGATCCAAGGGTATACAAACTTCGGTCTAGCCGAAGTTAGCTAGCCTTAATTTTTTTTGTTTAAAAATAACAGTCGGCTTACATTTTGCGGCTGTGACCTTTGTTTTGCAATCAGTTCAGCCGCCTTGCTGAACATTTGATCTGATTCTGTAAACAACCCCGGAATGTGCATATATCGAACAGCCACGGTTCTGAAGCGGAGTATGTCATCTATGCAAGAGGGTCGGGTACTCTTGGTGAGTTGCTTTGCTCCAGGTATACTCTTAAAGATTTAATATCATCCAAAAAGTTAAATAGTGGATCGGTGTCGGAGTCGTCGAATTCTTCCAAAGCATTTGATGACGCTGACAGTTGCTCGGGAGTAGGATCTTATAGGAAAGCCAGCTCATTTTCAATTAATTGAACTGCGTTTTGAGAGATTTTTTTTGACCGAAGTCCGTTCTTCCTAACTCTAGGGTCCAAAATGGTGGCTATTTTCGACACAGATCGGTTCTCGTAGTGGGAAAATTGGTATTTATACTTTCTTTTAGCATAGCAGACCAATTGACCTTGTTGTGTATTCAGCAATTTTTGCTCCGATACATCGGTAGCGGGTCAAAACAATCGATAGTATCGATAAGGCCATCGATGTTTTCACCAGTGTTTAAAAAACTGCCTAAGTTTCATTCGTCCGCTTTGCTCGCTCGCTAGTTTATTTGCTCTGATCGTTCCGTCTGTCAACAAAAGCTCGTGCGCTTTTAAAGTCGAAGGGCAGAAGCACCGCAGAGTTTAGCGTCTCTTTCATTCTTTGCTTTTGTATTTTGTCCGGCGGTTATTTCTCTCAACTCACACAACAAACGCTCGCGCCACGAAATATTTCTGGAATTGAGAAGCACAAAATTAACGCAACGCAACAACAACATAGATTTTTTAGCGCGTTGTTGTTGTGCCTCAACCGAGCCGAGACGAGTAACGGTAAAGCTTTGTTGTGTGTGCAAAGCAAAATGCAAAAGCAGAAAATAGATGCAAGAGACTTCTGTGGTGCTTTGCTGCTGTCGACTTTAAAGCGTTCACGAGCTTTCGGAACGGAACAGAAAAATTAAAATGAACATTCGAGATACAAAGTTTTCTGTTGCGGCGGCAATGTTCATCGGTTGAGTCGAGCTGTGAGTAAAATTGTGACTTTTGCTAATTCGACAGAAGCAATTTAAACACTGGTTTTCACCACATATTCTAGCAGGTTTGTATTCTAGCCTCAAAAACCTCAGTAGTATACATTCTGAGTAATAGAGCTTGCTGTTAACTCATTTGTATGTGTCACTTTCACTTTAATGCATAAATAAGTATTAGAAGTACGTAAGAAGTTCATTATTCACTGAAAGCTTTAAATCGTGGGCTGGGTCAATATGAATAAACATTCAGAAATGTATAGACATGTCTTTTGCAATTACATTTTATTCTCAGCCTCCCTGCCATTCCATTTCAATCTATTCCAACCGTTCGACGACTCCTTTACTTTACCCCATAGCTAAGCTGACAGTTGTGACATTATTGGCGCTCACTTTACGCTTAATTAGGTTGAGTCTATGTCAACGATTACGACACCTAATAACAAGAACCATACAGATCCAAAGCAGATAGCCGCATACATAGATACAAAAAAAAAAAAAAAAACAGAGAGTTGGAGGAGAATTTCAATTTCAATTTTAATTCATCACCCAAACGCAGCTAAGCCGATGCAGACGAGCGATAAGCCGAGGCAGGCACACACACACACCGACTCAGAGACACTCCATTCCAGTTCCTTAAAACCCAACAGATGCACTCCGCAGGCCAACCAACCGACCAGTCGACCATTGAGAGGGCCCTTGTCGACTCAATTATGTGTTACGTAAGCCGCCTCAAAGATCAGCGAGGCATATAACCAAACAATATATATCCATATCCGTTACCCAAAAAACCAAACCCGGGCTGCCGTTGACAGTTAACGGGTCTTTAAAGTGCCCACCAGGACATGGACACATTTCACGCTTATCAGCATTCCGACCGGGACCCGGGAACCAAATTGCTGCCTTATCCTGGCTGTTATTTTTCTTGTTTATTAGCTTAATAATTTGTGCTCACTTTGCACCCCATTTGTGTAGGGTTGTTTTACGCATCTGATGAGGGCGTGGCCTGGTATAGATTACAAGCGAAACAGTTGCTATTAATGGCCAAGGGGTTTTCCCCCCCTCGGTATTTCTTTGAGGGTTGTTCCCGGCGGCCACCATGCTGTGATAATTGAATCAACATTGATGAGGCGGTACAAAGCGCGTTAAGGTTTGAAGTTCGTTTTGATTGCCGTTTAGCCGAGTTGTTGTTATCTCTGACACAGCCTAAGGTGGGGAGGGGGCGAGTGTGGGTAACTTGATTTTCAACTATGTTTTGAATATTTTATGCATATCTAAAATGAAAATCTGACCTGAGACTTTGAAGTTTGTATCAAAAAAACAAAAGTAAAAACAAAGCATCAAATAAAATTTTTATGAAAGAATCAAGCATGCATGAATGGAACCAGTTGATGTCATTAAGTGAGAACAAATTATAAATTTAGTCCGTGTTTGCACGGTTAAGTTAGATTTATAAAGCTCTCTTCCACTTAGTTTTGAAGCCTCTTTAAAGCTCAGTGCATATTTACATGATGAAGTTAGACTCGTGATGTTTAAGTTCAACCCTTGATAGCATAACTACAAGGTAGCCCAATCGGATGTGCGTTTTCGCCTGCGCGAGAATTTACAGAATCAGAATGCTACAACTTACACACAAACCAGGCTTATCAGGAAATCGAAGGCGACCATTTCGACTCGATACACCAGACTACAACTTTAAACCAGAAATGTTGTAGCTTACGTGGCGTATGAGTTATTTTTTAATTAAAGCTTTCAGTGTAAACCAATAAACCCTAAAATCAATTTTGGGAAATAAAATATTATAAGTTCGTTAAGTTCTTTGTGTTCAACCAAATGCTCATAAATAAGCCTTAGTTCTTGATTGCAATTGGTTTACCTTTGCGGGTTTCGGTTTCAAGTAGACAACATCGCTTAATCCGTTTGGATCATACACTACTCTTAGAGCTCTCTCCATCTCGCTCAATTTCTTTTTCTTGGACTTCTGCCTTAAAGTTGCGCAAGTATTGAATTGTGTTAGCGGGCAAATTAATTTGTTAGAAGCGTGAAATATACCAAAAGGCAACCGATTTCTTTTTGGAGTCCACACTGATTGATGATCCCCACACGCGCCTTTCTGATACTAATAAATTCTCAACAAATTCAGACAAAATCCCAAGACAAATTCTTAGCCAGCTCGGTCAGATAAGGCCACATACCAACAACAACAACAACTCCCAGAAGAAGTGGACAAAGTGTGGAAAAGAATAATCACTAATGTGTCCATCTTCACATTCACATTTTCGGTGGTTCGGGTTCTCTTTCCGGTTATTTGGTTGACACTGCCAGCCATAAATAAGCGTACAATAATTTTGTTGCTTTGTTGTTGACCGTAAACAAATTAGAAATCAAAAAACAAATTTTGACCACACTCCACACACTCGAACTTTACTTTGTTTACTTAAAACTGATAACAAAGTTGAAACAATAAACATTTTTCTCACCACCAGAAAACACACAAATCCACTTAAAGAAAGCCTCCACCCAAATGCGCCGGACCACCCGAATCCCGAAAAAGAAGTGCGTTGGAGTCAAATAACCCGCAACCGGCCACCAGCAACCAAATGCGAAACAGACGGCAATTTATTGATGAGTTTATTGCAGCGACTCTTGACTTGCATCTCTCTCTCTTTCACTCTCAGTCCAACTGGGATGATGTCTATGTTGCTGTGGCATAAGTTGGTTCTTTGTATCCGTTGGGTAGGGGGCATGGGGGACAATTTGTAAATTTCATAAAAAAAGGCAGCTGGCTCAAGACTTACAAAAATGCTAATTTCGAAAATTATGAGTTTCGTTCGCTTTTGGTCACACCTTAAAAATTCGACAACGTCGACGGTATACGGTAGGTACAGCTCCTAACTGTTATTTATCGTTAGACAAGACAAGCGGCAGGCTGCCGCTTGGAGAGAAGCAGAAGACAACGCGTTGCGATATTTATAACGAATATTTATGACATGCCGAAATTTGTTTTGTGAGCGGAGAGGTTATATAAATATGTATGTTTGTAGGCATGGATGAGTGTCAGTCCTCCTATTCTCTATATGCCCGACTGTTGTAGGTGATCAATGAGTTTGAATTATGAACTTGTTTGCCGTTAGATTGGCTTAAATCTTAGTTATTTCTTTATTAATTCTTCTATTTGCATTGTTGGGGGATATAAATCAGATTTTAAATCGACAGGAAATGTGTTAAGTGATTTGGTCATGGAATGACATAAATACTGATCAGTGAGATTCGCTGTGATATTTCAAAGCTCATAATTAATATTTCAGATTTTCTGGGTTTATAAAATTCCTCTGTAAATTGCGGCACATTTTTGGCAACCTGTCAGCCATCTATCTATAGATAACTACCGCAGCACTATACTATATCATCGTTACTATACTTCAGTAATTTTTGAGGCTGAAAGATGATGACTAGGATAAATTTGGTGTCAGTACTAGGGTCACTACTTCATTTAAGATTTTAATCTGATTAATTGGAGTTCCACTGATTGAGAGCTCCGAGGAACCAATTACTGAATTGCAAAGCTCTAAGCCGAGGCACCACAAAGCCCTCAACCGAGCCACCTAACAGCGCCTGACGCGAGGCAACATCACGAACGCCACTCTCAACAAGCCTTCAGACTAGTGAGTCTACTAGGCAGATTTTTTGGCATTTTGAATAGAAGCATAATTTGTGTCGATATACCTAGCCAGATATATATTGATATAGAAAAGCGTCGGGATAAATTCAATAATTTTATACCCACTATTAAAATTGTACAGATATTTGTATTGCATGAAGGAAGCATCTCCGACCTCATAAACATTTAAACATACTTCTTCAGTATGACGAGCTGAGTTGTCCGTCTTTCCGTCCGTCTGTTTCTATGCTATTCCCTCTTTCAGTTTTAAAGTATCTTGACCAAACCTTGCACGAAGTCTTTTAGTACAATTACGCTGCACATTTGTTGGAACCGGCCGGTTCGGATGACTAAAGCATATAGCTGCCTTTGGAAGGATCCGTTGAAAAACTAGTTTTAGTGAGAAAATTATTTTGCGTTCAACCCAAATCGTATTTATAAGTATTTTATGCTTTTCAAAGAAAAAAAAGCCTTAGTAAGAAAAACTTTTATGTTTTGAATGATATCGTATATATTATGCTTCCACATAGTTCTGATAAGATTGATCCAAATCGGATGTAAGTGTAAAATTCCATCATCCAAATCGGATGATTATAGCATATAGATGCCATATGAACGATTGGTCCAAAAATTAGAACAACATGTTTGGTTTGAGTGGTGACTTAAGATCGATACGTTGGAGACGGCGTGTTGCCGGTAAGAATGAGTCTAACAGAAAGGCGAAGAGCTAAGCTTGTGAGTGTGTGAGTTAGAGATGTAAAATATATCTGTGATTGGACCTGCATGAACTGGGACTGGAACAGCCCCAGCCACTCCCAACTTAATCGATGCGTAGAATCGACTGGGTTATCAGGAAAGTTGACGCTGAATGCTGGCTTGTATATCCCTAATACATATGTTGTGTGTGGTTCCACGTGTACGGTGGCTCAAGAAGATGGATATTGACTTTTTGTTTCGCATTAACTTGGGATTCATATGCTGTTGAAATGTATAAGCGATTTTTATTGTAAGCACGAACATTTAGTTGATGTAAGTGAACGTCGTCGAGTTAAATGCCAGTTACCGGTCTCTTTTTGATAAGGTGAATTGGACTGGATCAAGGGTTTTTGAGTGGCTATTTTAGCCAGGTTGATTATGGGTGTTCTCACATGTGTGCATGTGTATATATTTCATGTGTGTCTGTACCAGTGGCTTAGCGTGTAAGGTCAACTATTTCTCAAGAACTCGCTAGAACATTGCTTGAACATTTGCTTAAAGATTTTTGTATAATGTTTTATGCACATTTCACTTATGTTGTGATGTTGCTGTTGCATTGCGGTTGTGTGTATGATTAATTGTTCATTGGGGGTTACCACACTTTTAGAAGGGGGTCACCACATGCGGCTAAGCCACATCGCAAATTAGTGTCTCAGAAAGGCAAAGAGCTAAGTGTGATGTGATGTGTAAACCAGATTGATGAACTAAATCTGGGATTGGAGCTGGATGAACTGGGACTGGAAGTGCCACCTAGTCAAAGTAGTGGCGCCATCTATCCCACTTTGCATGAAATCAAACGTTATGGGTAAACGTTGCTAGAACTTACCTTACCTTCAATGGCATCATTTTTCAAAATTCTCCTGCCTATATAAGTACTCGAAAAATGGTTCTCGCAAATTTAAAATTAAGGGAAATCTCTTGATAAAAATTAAAAAATAAAAAATAAAAAATTTTGCTCTGTTATTGAATTTCTGCATTTTATGCCAGATTTCCATGTTGCAAAATTGCAAAGTTTGCTGTTCTAACACGAAAGCTTAGACCCGAAAGCCTTTTCAATAATCGAAGGCTTATCATGATGAGTGGATTAATAACATTTCCGCCTTTACAAAGTTTCGGGATAATTTCCGAATCTCCAAAAGAGGTCAGGCCAGCATGCCAAAGTCACGCATCAATGAGAGTCAGAGAGAGACGGGTATAATGTAAATATCCAAAAACAGCGAGAGAGCAAAAAAGATTTCACTAATGCCCCATTAATCACTTGCCTAAACAAGCGCCCTAAGAACGTAAACCCCATTTTCAGAAAAATCCCACACATTGCTAATCCTTAAGTACACACAAGTGCCTAAAAAACACTCAACACTTAACGAAAATATGTCACATTTTTTGTACAAAAACTAAACGGAAATTTACAACTGCACCGGGGCTATTACAACACCTTGGCAGACGCTAAACTTCATATTTGTTGACAAATATTACCGGCGGGTGGACGGAAGGGAGGGGAAGGGAGTCGGAGTACTCCGTGCAAAGCAATCTTGTCAGTATATTACGTTAATGACAAATTGCCGGCATGCGAGTCTTTGATGTGTTTTGTTTGATTGTTTTTGGTTCTAATCAGGCGCGGACTGCCGACGAGGTAGGAACGAGGTAGGATTGGGTTAACAAGGGGTGGTTAGCTATGGTTAGGGAGGTGGGGGCGGGTCGACTGCTTGCAAATGATTTCGTTTTAATTTAGCCGCGTCACTCAGCACCGGCACAGCAGTCAGTCATTCAATTAGCTATGGAGCTGGAGCTGGACGAGCTTATCAGTTTCCGAAAAGTCATATAACCCAATACATATAAATATATATATCCAGGTAAGGCGTAAGGCGTATAAGGGTGTATAAGTGAGAGAGATAAGCTCAATTATTATCTGTGTGCCCAGTGGGGAGTACACTGAGCGAAAGGATCAAATTGATTAAAAGCTTTTGAGTGTTGAGCTGCGATTTTCTTATAAGTGAAAAGAGACTAATTGGTAAATTATTGAGAAATCTTTAAAATGATTGTTTTGAAATGATTGTAGTCAAAGTAATCGAAATCTAAGTCTAAGAAGATTGCCTAAAGAAATAAATAGGAATATGATAAAAAATCAGATTTCTACATTTATTGTGAAGCCATGTGAAGAAATTAAAGGAGAGGAACATTTTTAAATCTGAGTTTAATATGACTTTCTAGGAATATTCGAAAATCGACAGAGCTTAACTCGGTACATTTTAAGTAATGGGGAAATTGGTTCGAAATCGAAGTTACATTCCCCGTTATATTTTCTCTAAAGTGGAAATTTCAATGAATCAAAGTCAGAAGAGACTATCTGGTTGATATCAAATAACCACGGAAATCGAAATGCTATACCCAGTCACCGTACCTTAGAATTTCTAAACTTCAACTTTCCAGATTTTAATTTCTGCAAAAGAGCACTTTTTTCTGAGTTTCTTTCTGTGTAACTGCGAGTGATGGATTGTCCATACACCGCTTTCTGCTATGTTTGATGATTGTGTTGTAGTACACAAAACGACGCAGCGACTGCTCCGTGCTACGTGCCGCGGACTTTGTCAAACAAGCCGTGGGCAAATAGAGCACAGCACGGCTCAGCAGAACGAGAACCCAAAAAAATAAAAAAGAAAACTGCAGACCACCAACCAACACCGACCTTCCTCAGTGCTGCAACTTAACTCTAAATATAACATTTGTCGCATTTTGTTTGCATTTGCGCCCTGCGTGCAATAAAAACTCCGACCGACAACCGATATGGCTGGATATGGGGATATACATAAAGTCGGAGACTTGGGAACTGATCTGTCATGCGCGCGCGCGCTCTCTCCCGGCCTTTGGGGGCCTTGCCGCCTGCCGTCGGCAACTGCGGCCCGTCCAATAAAATCTAATAACCGCCTGGGCATTCCACACAAAACTAACTCGCTTTATTCACTTGCACGATTTTCGGCAGCTTTTCTTCTGTGACGATTGGCATGAACGCTGTGTGGTGTGGTGTGACACTGCAAGTAGTTGGACAGCAGTTCTAGAAATTGAGTTCTTCATAGTTTATGATCGTGCGGCGGTAAATGACAAGAGCTTTAAAGAGAAAATGGTGGAAGCAACTGTCAGTGGTAGGGGCTTTAAGGGGAATGTTAAGAAGGAGGCATATGTTTGTCAAAATAAACACTAATCGATAATACACTTTTATCATCTGAAAATCTTCTGATCATTGTTTGTGAAACTGCTCTCTCGATTCGAGGCATTTATTCTTGTGCAGAAGCAAAACTTTATCTCTAATTGAATATCATGAATTATACCTGGAATCTAAAATTGGAAGCTCGGGAGGTTAACAATTTAGACGGTTCGGTTCTAGGTCTAGTTTGATGAATGGATGGTGACTACGAATTGAATCCACTTGTCATTGAGCTGTCGGTTTCAATTGCATGTGCAATTCCATTTTTACTGAAAGCGGATTTAGTATCCGTAGATTCCATACACACAGAGAAAAAAAAAATTCAAAAGCTACTTTTGCGTAGCTTTTCTAAACGCCGCGTGTTGGTTTTCTACACGCGCGTGTGGCTTTGTCATTTCAACATGCGGCGTGCAAAAAAGCTACACAAAAGTAATGGGTTGAAAATCCCGGTCGAAACGTGTAGAAATCTTTTTTTTTTAACAAATTAATATTTTTTTTCTTACTCTGGTAGATTTGAAAACCCGGCCCTTGGACTGGACACGATTGGAATGATGGCTTAGACGTCTCCGCCACGTCACGCGTGTAAGGCAAGGCCTCTAAGACATTACTTCTATAGAATCTGCTAAAGGCACAATCCAATATTTGCTTGCTTGTAATTCTCAAGTTCTAATTCAACGCTATCGCTATTTATATACAGGCAACAGAAATTTGCGCACGACTCGTGTAAATTTTTAACACGCAGCGTTAAGATTTTGTAAATCTAAACGTTCCTTTAGAAATCCCACACGCCACGTGTGGCAGCCAGTTTGCTAAACGAAAAATATAAGAATTCAGTACTGATTTAGAGCTACATTTTTCGTTTAGAATTTCCACACGAGCGTGTAGCATTTCAATATCTAAACGTCAATGTTGAAAACCTAAACGTCCGTGTTGTAATCAGATTGCTGCATGAAAAATGTAGAATTATTAAGGGAAACAAGCTGATTTTCAAATGTCGTGTAGTCTTTGCTTTTGCACACGTAGCATTTAACTTAGATTTTTAATTCCTACACGTCGCGTTCAGCTTTTCCACACGTCCGTGTGGCTTTCTGAATTCTACACGCAGCGTGTGCAATTTAACAGGGCGAAATACGTTGCGTTTAGGTTTGACGTTTCTACACGCACCGTGTAGACAGTTTTGTTTTCTCTGTGCAGTCTTAGTAACATAGACACATAGAAAAAAAGATAGATAATGTATATTCGAAATTTCCACTATAAGATCCATTTTTTAAAATATTCTTTCAACATTTTCAGCTCCCAGAGCTTCAGAATAAAGATCAATGAAATTTTTTTATTTTGATATATGTATTCTTTTTAAGCGAAAATAAATCGACTTCGAAATATCCAATAACTATCCAGTTTAAATGGATAATGGAAAGAATCAAAAAATGTTTTCATCATGTTTTAACCCCTGCGAAAAGCCTTCGAAGTGCACACAAATATAGGAATTCTCCATTTCATTTTAAAAGTTGTCAAATTTGAATTTAATCGAGCAACAAATAAAAATGGAGCAGGAATCGAATGTATTTTTGGTCGGTAAATTAAGACCTTATTTTGTCAAAGCGAGCCCATTTCCAACGTAGAAATGCGATTTATCCACGTTTTTAAATGGGACTAAGTGTTTAAGAATGTCAGAAAGGGCGACTAGTGTGGCTCGCATGTTGGAGTCAGCATGGTTCACGAGCGGGGTTTTAGCAAGGGCCATGTCCTTATGAACGCACTGTCCTTCTCGTCAGATACTTAAGACATAACAGTGGAAACCTTTCACTCAAGAGAACGCTCCATGGACACCGTTTTGAATTGATAAAAGAGATAGAGCCCGAAACGAAGAAGGAATTGAAGGAATACTAGAAAAAGACTTTGCAGGATGTTTGTAAAATTGTCCTACAAAAACAAACACAATTGTATAAATCGTTGGCAAAAGTGTAATGCAGTAGGGGGAAGTTACTTTCAATAGACAATAATAAATAAAGCATTTTTGATTTATGAACAATTTTCCTGTATTTTTTGCCGATAGTAGTATAGCAGCACCGTAAAAATAGACTATTCGCAGGAACAGCTGCTGATGCGCAGCACTTCACTTCAGTGTGGGACCTGACTTCGAAGATATCCTGATAGCCGCTAAACTTGCATTCATCTAGAAGTGAACAGCGCTAAATAGTAGAAATTTTGCCGAAATATACGATTTTATTTACATATTGTGTTGGTTATAAAAAAAACATTTTTTAAATGGTCATTGTACCTTTTTGACAAACCAAGTCTACGCCAACTACTAAAGAATTAAACATGTAGGCAAGGGTAACAACGTATGAGTGATAAGCTTTGAATTCAAGTCGCAGACCCTAAAACAAATTTTTTCTCAAACATTTTTTTTGCTATGCTTTTTTTACACAAATATGCATCGGTATGGTCTTACATTCTCAGCATTTCCGACCCTATAAAGTATATATATTCTTGATCAGCATCAACAGCCGAGTCGATATAGACATGTCTGTCTGTCGGTTTGTCTGTATGAACACCTAGATCTCAGAGATGGTAAGAGATAGAGGTTTGACATGGACAAATGCTTCTTTTATCTGCACGCAGATCAAGTTGGATTCAAATTTTGGCTACGCCTCCGCCTGCCCCCGCAATTTGGAAAAACGTTATATCTCCTACAGTTTTGAAGATAGACGACTCGTACCTTCTAGAGATAGTTAGTAATTAGCAAAATCGATTTGCCGACGAAATCATAAAGATCAGATGAACGGTTCTCAAGTTATGAGCAAAAAAGTGAACCAAGCCCCCTAAGGAACGCTGGAACACTGTTAAACATGTTTTTTCATGAGTAACAGGTATATCGAAGTAGGTTAAAGCCGACTTTAACATACGCTCTCGTTTTTTATTCAAATCATAGAACTTTTAGCAGGCTCCAGGTCAAGAAGATATGATTTTTGTTCATAACTTTTCCAAAACAAAACACACACACACCTCCAAAAAGGAGGCTGGTTGACTATATTTCTATTTCATGAATGATCACAATTCAATCATCAGCAGTCCTTGCCTAAATTTGGAAATTTTTAACTTTGAAACCTTTACTAGGTATCTAATTTGGGCTTTCATTATATCCTGTATAAAATATGCTGCATTTTTTGAGCGTAATCCCTTAAGAACCAAAACAAACAAATTTATTCCATACTAGGCAGGTAAGCTCTAATGTACATAAGTTTCAACAGAGACGTCGAATGATTTGACAGCACTTATGATTTAATAGTACTTTAATAATAAGACGTTATATGCCGAGTGTGTATATAATTTTTACATGATAATGCTTCGAGTCAGAAATATAATGCATTTTTATTCGTGATTCTTATTCAAATTCAAAACTTCCTCCTACAAAAATCTACTTTACTTCTTTTTTCTTTTAGATGGAAGGTGTGTAAAATGTGACCACATTTTTAAATTGGGAAGGAATGAGATTTTGGGGTCATTAAACCATTAATCAGTTTTCTTATGAACATAAACATTTACTCCAAAATTTTCCCGTTTCAATAATTTTGTATAATTGTAAGGAATTCAATCATCGCTGTGCTTTTAAAATAAACAGGATATATATAAAATTTCTTATATGAATATTGGCCTCGTCTAGATATTCCAACTGATCCCTTTTAAGAAATTTCCCCCAATATAAGCTCCACCCATGTACCAAACACCTCACACCCTTCCTTCTGTGTTTAGAGGCTAGTTGCTAACACGTTGTCACTAGCCATCCGCTAACTCTAACTCTTCCTGTTTCCCCCCTCTCCACAGTTTTACCATCTTTCTCCCTTTATGTGCTGCACAGTCTGCTCACAAATATAAAATCGTTTACGATACGACACCTAATTAGGCACAAGAACGCCGCATAATTTACGTTTCGTCAAACGTTCAAGCTGGAGCCAGTAACTCGTCCACATCCAAGTGATGCCCTGGAACGCCAGCGGCGGCGGCCCCAACGTACATCAGCGCTATGCAAACACGGATTCGTTCCCTATTGAGGTGCCGAAGTCTGCTTAGAGGGGGTGGGGGGGGGGGGGATGGTTTGTGTTGCCGTTGGTCCACACACACGCATACATCAAATCATAAAGCAAATGGTGCCGACAACTAACTGGCCAAAGCCAAATGACCAAACGACCAACCGACAAACCATGACATTTACATTCACATTCACCCAAAACAACAACCAACGAACAGCCCAAAAGAACGTTCCGCTTTTTGCGTTGGTTCCGGGAAACGCAACAAAATTTCACAAGCACAACGAACTGAAAATATTTTTCCCTTCTCCTGCAATAGCACCACAAACTTCAAAGAATCCAAAAAAAAGCACACACAAAAAAAATCTGAAAAAAAAGAAGAGCTTGCCACGCCTCAACAACACTAGACAACATTGTTGGTGTTGTGAATTAGTGCACTGAAAAAAATTATCTTATCTTTCTTTTCAATATTAAATTTTTCATTTTCTGTGCGTAAAACGAGGTGACTTACCACACACCTGATTTGGAGACTACAATGTTATGTTCTTCTCCATTTTTGTACAGTGTGACCATCATTCCATTTCTTAAAAATACCTCAACACTAAAATTTTCGATATTTCTGCACATATTCACAGCAAGGCAGTCATTAACTCCATATAATCAAATATATTTTCGTTTTGATTTGAGACCAATTCGGTTTCGTTTAACAAAATTTTCTCTTAACTCCACCTTATAATGAAGAGTTCCCATCGGAATTTCTTCTGAGGTACCCAGTCCCATTTGTTGTTATTTTCGCGTAGGGTTAGCCACACGTATAGGGCAGATGCATAGCTTATGGCTATGCCTAGTGCTACATCGATTTCAAATGTGTTCTCTCTTTCTCTTCTCTTTCCTTTTCTTGTAGTTTTTATTGTTTCACAAATATTTGCTTCGTTTTTATAACTGTCTACGCGGCCGTAAGCTGATTTTGATTTAGATATCTCTTGCATTGTTTTTGCCTTTTTTTTAAATCTTGCCAGCTTCTTAGAACTTTTCTAAATCTTCTTTCTTTTGGCTCAGTGTAGAAAGTAGTTGATGGGCTTATTAGAGTTAGTCAGTTTTTGGTTTTTGTTGTTGTTGTTGTTGGTGTCTGACTCTGACATCGTCGTCAATAGGGCGGTGCGGAAACCTCAAAGCGAATTTAGTGCGCTCGCCTCCGCCGGTTTCCCTGTCCCCCAACACTTGTCCCCCCCAGGCCCCATGATGGTGTGTGCGTCTCTCTTTATGACGACAATGCGTTTGCTGTCATAATTATTAGTCAAACACAAACAATGAATTTCATAATTTTCCCATCAATATAAGTCCATGAAGTTGGAGCGAGCGAACGTTGTTGAAAGCGTTCAAACATCCGCTTCGCCCGCACGCGCCGCTGTCTCTGGAAATGAAGCCGTCGCGCATAAAGTGTGAAATTGCAGGCAATTCGCAGAGCCAGAGACCCTGGTCCTGGTCCAGACCCGGTCTCTCAGGGTCTTCCAGCTTGTTCCCTTTTCGAATAGAACAATATCCGTGCAAATATTTACAGAGAGCAACAAACAAGTCGCGAGTTTGAGCGCTTGGACCATTATTGTTGTTTGATCGTTGTAATTGGTTTGGCTGGGTTCGGACTCGGGTTTGGGTTTGGGTTTCGAAATGCAGGAAATGCAGGTTGGCACCGTTTAACGATTGACAAACGCAGCGCAGCTCTGGGTCGGCGTTTTGCTTTTGAACTCTTTTTTTTTTCTTACTGTGGTCGATAATAAAAACTGTTGGCCAGCTGCCATCTGTCTTGGGGACTCCACCCTTGGAGCTTGGACAGCCCACTTTTTGGCTATAAAAAATTTCCTGAAATTTTTTAAAGTTTTTTCCCTGGGAAATCCTTGACGTGGGTGGGCCTGTGGGTAACTGAACGCGCCTGCTCTACAAGCTTGTTCTACAATTGAACATTGTTTGGCTTAAGAGATAACAAAAGAGAGTACGAAACCTGGGAAAAACAACTACTCCAGGCTTTTGTCTCGCCTAGTTTGTTGTCAAAGGCTTGTTGTTGTTGCTGGTGAAAACGGTGTACACCTTTAATGGTACATTAATTGCCCTTGTTGGCACTTGAGTGATAAACATCGGTACAAATATTTGATTTTAGTTTCCTACAAGTGGGTAAATAGTGTAACTACAAGCAAAGGAAGATGGATGGAGTGAGTAAGTGAGTAAGTAGGGGTAGACGGTGGGAGAGTTAAAATGAAAGAGTTGGATATTCAGATTTACCATTGAAGCAAAGTATTCTTGATTCACGATTATCAATATCTTCAATTTTATTTTTTTGACAAACGACAGAAAGGGAAAAGTGCGTCACAGAAATCTACCTGTAAGAGTTTGTAAAAATTGGTTGTTTTTAGCTTCGGTTCTAAAGCGATTGGATCTGGACCGATTTGCAGCCTTGATTTAAGTTCCAGTTTTGATAATGTATTTTTAAGATTGCCAAATATTATTTAAACTATAAACAACAAACTGAACCCAAGTTTACTTTAGTGTATGTAAGTTGAGGTCCTGGCATGAATATACAGCGTGCAGTAGTATAGATGTGTATCAAACAGGCCTGTTCCCGTTTTCGATTTCGATCATGCGGAATCGGAATTCTTAAATGTTCGATCCTCTAGATAGCAAAAACATTCGATCGAATTCTTTAATCATTTCTTAGAAATCAAAACTCTTATCAATTCTTATTAATCGGATTCGTAAACAGGAACAGGCCTCAAAGCTTTAGCATTACGGTTTGCAGTTATTGGATTATTTCTGTTGCGTCGTCGCTGATATACTACAGGGTAACAAACCTAAACATTTCTCCGGGCTCGAAACAAATATATTTATGGTTAAAAATAAGGGTTTTTGGATGAAGGTTTTGATTTGAACCTTGGTTTGGCTCACGAATTACTAAATTTAAATAGAAAAGCTTTCAACTTATAGCAACGCGGACTCTGTCTTATTGTTTCGATCATCGCCAATCAATAGTTAATTTCGTTCATGTTAAATAGAATAGATCTTATGTTCGGAACAGGTTCATTATCTATTATTGCTCACAATTGGTTAGGTGAACAAATTTCGAAATTTCGTGTTTGAATCGATTCGGTTTGATAAAGTGTATTTTCAGGTACGTACGATTTTATTAGGAGTAAAATTTGATTTCAGCGCCACGTGACGCTGACGTAATTAATATTTTGTGTTGTTGTTTTGTGGAGTTTGCGGCAAACACACACAGCCATAAGAGAATGGGCAGTTGGCGGAAGTGAAGAGGTAGGAAATGTGAAAAGGGCCAACTGGGTGGGTTCTGTGCAAGATCTGGGTGGGATCGGGGTGAGATCTGGATGGGATCTGGGTAGGATCAGGGCGGGATCTAAGTGGGATAAAGCTTGGATGAATCTGGGTGGCATCTGAGTGGAGTCTGGATGGAAAATGGGTGCGCCCAGTGTGGGATCTCGCTGGGATCTGGGTGTGATCTGGGTGGGATCCGGATCTGGGCAGAATCTAACTGGGATCTAAGTGGGATATAGCTTGGTTGTATCTGGGTTTGATCTGGGTGGGATCTGGTTGTGAATTAGGTGGGACCTTGGTGGGATCTGTGTGGGATCTAGATGGGTTCTGGGAGGCATCTGAGTAGGATCTGGGTGAAATCTGTGTGGGGTCTAAATGGGATCAAGATGGAATCTAGCTGAGATTTGTGTGGTATCTGGGAGGGATCTGCGTGTGATCTGGGAGGGATATGTGTGACATCTTGGATCTAACCTTGGTGGTATCTTGGGGGGTGAAACATCATAGCTTATCTATGGATTAGCACATTAAGCTTCCTGAAAAAAGGAAAGAACACTGCAGCACGTGATCCTTTTGCTGGTATTTCTACTCCCTGTTAGTTTCTTCTTTGGAAAGAGTTCCCTTGTTGATAGACAATGGTACATAATTGAGAGAGCTTGTGATTTGAAAATAAGCTATTAAACTAAGCATCATGTTTCACATTAAAGACTCGTGAGTATTAGCTACACTCACACCTATTTTTTTTTTTACTTTTTTATTTAGTTTATTAGAAATCGTCGAAGGCGAAAAAAGGCATATTTTCATTATTTTTGCTTGGAGAAGTGATAAATGATCGTTTATTTATATCAAATACATGTTATAGTACAACATCTGAACAATATTTGGAAAAAATTTCAATTAAAATATGAATAAGTAAGTCCGTGACAGCGAATCTCTGAAGGAGCTTTGAAAAAAAGTTGTTTTGCTGTGTTTGATCATAGCTCATCAATGGATCATTTGAATAAGGTGATAAGTTTCCCGAGGTAATCACGAAGTGAATTTTATATTTTTGTACGTCACGTCAATTTGTTATTAAATAAATTCTATTTGAACCATCTCGTTCGTGAATTATTGTTCACAAAACAAGCCCGACGTTCACGAAAAATCACCACTTCAAAGCTTTCTTATAAAAACTGGCACAAATCACAACAGAGGTGCGATCATCGTGCATTGGGATATATTTTACATTCTACAATAATTACACTAGTTAACAAAATAGTAAAAATGTTCGATCCCGAACATTTGGTAGCACTTCCTCAGGTAAAGTCCACCTCTGAGTCCGTAAATCAATTCCACATTTATTTTAGTGTGGCCGTTTTCGAGAAATCGCGGAGAAGCTAGTTATTGTTTCATTAATTATGAAAAAGAAATGCTTTCTTGAAAGGTAATTGAACGCCTATCAGTCTTTCATCAATCCCTTCTTAATCCTTCTAATATTTGCACCCCGAAAAAAATGTGCATATTTTATTTTATTGCTAATCACCAAAGATTTATCTATTAAAAATACAACGCCTCATTAAAATCCGTTGAAGAATTTAGACCTTATTGGCATTTAAGTAAAATATTTAAGTTTTTTTGTTTATGCAAATGGGTTTGGTTTAAATGTTATATTGTTCGTCATAGGAGGTAGTTAAAATTCAAACAATGCTATTTACGGGCGACTATGACTGCCAAATTTTGCCAAATTTTGTTTCGAAAAAGCTGCATTATTCCACTTTGGTCAACGAATGTGCTTGATTTCGGTAGTGCTTTAACGAATTATTTTCTGAGTATTGAATTAAGCGAATTTCGCGAATGGGTGGACCTTACGATCTTCACCATTCATATCTTTACCCGTGCTCATTATTATTATCTGAATGATTATGAAAAGGTGTTCTACTTATATGAAACATTGTGCCGTACTAAATTTTTTTCTCATCTGAATATATTTTTCTTAATATTAAATTTTAAAGATTTCGAGTTTTATTTACCTATTTAATTGTCGGCAATTGCCAACTATTAAATCTTTCCGATAATCTAGACTTATTATAAAATTGTTCAAATTTTCGCTTTATTTTTGTACCGGTTTACTTTTACATTCTATTTACCCCTCTACAATTGCCATTTAATCTCAAATCGGTTCAGTCATTTTTTTTTTAAACCGGTTCTATTTGGCCTGAGCACTCAGCTGAGTGGCATCTATCGAATTACAGTGTGACCTTATTGCCGTGTGCTGGCGTTGCCACTTTCTGGCTGACAATATACATTTGTTGCGAATATTCATACTCGTCGTCAAGGGTAGTTTTTAGAGCGAAGCTCTTTTACGGACGTCTGGCTGTAAGTTTAGGCAAGCATCCTAACAGTGTTTGGCGATGTAAGCTGCTACATACTGTCGTCAAATTGATTAACAAACTTACTTTACGCTGGTCACATTTCGCCCAAGAGTTACTTCAAAGATAGTGTAGTAGCCAAACCAAACCATACCATAAGAAGCCAACACAATTAACTGATAAGTTTTACATGAAGTCATTTATTCGATCGTACAATAAAAGTCCACAACTTAACTTATATCCAACTAAATATTAAAGTTCTTACACCTAATTATCAAGTCAAACTTTGCTTCTAAGCTTACGTCACAAGTATCCTTAAATGTTTTAAAAAAAATTATAAACTAAACTTAAGTCACTAATTAAATGTTGTCAGCTAGAAGCAACTTAAGGGCAACGAGTACAAACAAACACAGATCAGATCAGAGGCACTTAGATTAGTGGAGGGATTCTGCATATGAGATTTCCTTAAGAGAGAGAGAGAGAGAGAGGGAGAGAGGGTTATAGTTTATCAGTCGCTAACGGCCACCAAATCTCGCGTCGTTGAGGAAGTTGTGGTACTGCTGCTGCTTCCCCCCACATCACTTGTTAAACAGGCTGCAGCCGCCGCGGGCAGACCCAAATCCGTGCCGGAACTGGAGTTAATTCCAAATAAATCACTTAAACCACCAACTCCACCCACGCCACCCGTGGCCGAGAGATTGTGTGTCAGACTGTGCCGTCGCAGATCGCAATTGCGGCGAAAGACCTTGCCGCAGGAGGCGCAATTGTAGGGCTTGATGTCCGTGTGGGTGAGTAGGTGGGTCTTTAGATTCGAGCGCTGATTGAACGAGCGATTGCAGACGGGACATTTGTGCGGGGATTCTTCCATGTGAAGAATTTTATGCACCGCTAGAGTGCGAGATTGGCAGAAACCTTTACCGCACTCGGCGCATTTGAAGGGCTTTTCCTTGGAGTGGATGTATCTGCAAACAAGAGAGAGTGGTAGAAGATGTGGGAGGGTGTGAGGTTATCTTTCCACTCATCATTTCCCCTCTTTTATCAATTTACCTACCTATGATCCCTTAAATGATCTTGCCTCCGGAAAGCCTTGCCGCATATATCACACGAATAGGGACGCTCATCGGTGTGGGTACGTTCATGGATCAGCAGATTGTAGGACTTGGTGAACTGGCGATTACAAAATTTGCATATGAACTGCTTCTTTGAACGTTGGGCAGCCGCTGCTGCCGCTGCAGCACTGGAACCAGCCGCCGCCGATGTCGCCTCCTCAGCCAACCCACTGCCGATCACACTCAACTTATCCTGATACATGGTGGCCTGCAGTGTAGGCAGTGAGGCGTCCGTTTCCGTGGCGCCAAATGTGGTGGGATTGAATATGAAACTGCCATAGCTGCTATCCAAATCCCCAGCTTCAAAGGACAAGGCATCCTCACCATCCAGCAGAGGCAAATCTCCACACTCAGCGGCTAATTCGGCAGCACAATCCAGGGCGGCCTGCTGATTGGCAGCCACAGCGGCAGCAGCAGCGCTTACAGTGCCAATGGAGGGCAATTTTGTCTGGCTTGGGGGGGAGGCGTTGGTGGGGGGGACTGTGTGAGTGGGTGTGGCCGTGGAGGTGGCCGACGAAGAGCTGGAGGAACAACTGGACTTGAGTTCTATGCTGGCTATATCGATCAGTGATGGCAAGTTGCTGTGGTCATTGTCGGTGGGGGTGGAGTTGCTGCTGCTGCTGTTACTGCTGTTGTTGTTGTTGTTGCTGAAGCGGAATACATCCGATTTGCCGGTGAGACGTTGTAGGGTTAAATAGGACTCTAGAGCTTGCAAATTTAAGGCTGCGGCCGCAGCGGAGTTAGCTGGTAGCAGAGCTGCCTGCTGCAAACTGCTAACCATGGTGCCTTGCAGCGACAGTACCACAGCAGCAGCGGCCGTGGCAGTGGCAGCAGCCATGGCAGCATTGTTGGATTTACTGGCTGAAACTGGCGAAGAGTTGGCTTTACAAGGGTTGGTACTGCTGTCGGATTTTGTGTGTTCCTTGGGGTTGCACGAAGCTGCTGCTGTTGCTGTGGGAGTGGACGTTGCTGTTGTGCTGCAAAGGGCGGTTGCTTCAACTGTTGCTGTTGTGTCGCTGCTGCTGCTGTTGTTGCTGTTACTTTGCTCATTTGCCTTAGCGGCACTCAAATGCTTAACAGCCTCCATAAAAAGGCCAACGTACGTATCCACGCACACAGCACAATCACAGCAGGATATCAGAAAAAGAGTTGTGTGTGCCCTCTGGGCCCTCAGCCAAAGATGCAACAGCAACCCAGGCGCAAGTTGATTTTGTTGTTGTTGATTTTTTATTGTTTGGCGCACCTACGCAAGGTTTTGCTTTGGCTCTTTCTTGCACATGAATATTAAAAACCACACGCCATCATAAATCACGTCTTAGTCACGCTTTCAAAAGTCATAAAAATCGAATTTGACGTACGACGGCAAAAAACAACAGCAACAACAACAAATTGGCAGCTTGTTTCTGCTTTTTTTTTTTTTTGTTAGCGGAGGCACGCTTTTAGTTTGAAGGATTATAATGAAAGGCAACACGCAAAGTTGATCAACGGTGATCAATTTGATTAAATAATTTTCCGGTGATCTTTCGAAAATTGTCAGCTGTTTCAGTAGTTCAGCTCAAGTTCCTGTTTGTTGACTGATCTTCCCTTGAGATTTGGAACCAATTTCAACATAATTTCCGTCTCTTTTGCACTGATCTTGCAGAGAATCTTTCTTTACTGATCGTGTTTTATTCTGAGACGGATTTTTCCACTGATCTTGCACAGATTCACAGATTCTCATATAATTTTGGGCAGAGTTTCATCTATTCGTTCTCTGATCTTCAACTTTTCTTCCATATGAAATCTTCCTCTGATCTTTTCTTGCTCCTGTGATGTTCTTACACTGATTTTTTCACTGATCACAGATTTTAATATAATTTTGGGCTGAATTAGCAGAGCTTTCACTGAGCTACAAATTGTTCACATATCTTCCCACTGATCTTCAGGTGTACTTCCACTCCAATTGTCACTGATCGAGTCTCTAAGGCCAATTAGAATCCCATTGAAACTTCCGTATCCGTTTGCACTATACTTCCGCCATTTATCAACAATTGTGTATAAAAACCACTTCTTTTGTTTGCTTCTTCCTCTTCTTTTACTGCTTCTTCTTCTTCTCTTTTGCGTTGTTGATCAGCCGTCGCTGCACAATATTGGTAAAAGATCACGGAATAACTAAAAGTCCATTGCTCTGCTGACGGTGCGCGGACCTGCGCTCACTTGTTGCCTAAGAAAACCCTCTCAAAACTCTCACAGAGAGAAAGAGGGAGAACGGCACACGATCATTTATGGAGAGAGAGAGAGAGAGAGAGCGCGAGCGAAATTTTCCCAGCCAGGTGTTTTCAAGGTGCAAACATGTTTTCTGATCTCTTGAGCCAGTTTAGCATTTTCAGAGAGCGCGAGAGAGAGAGAGAGAGCGCGCACGCGTGCGTTCTGCCCCACTCATTTGAAATGCAAACCGGTTATTGGCGCTTGGTAGTTATTATTTTTTTGTTTTCGCTAAATTTGAGTGGGTGTCCCCTCTCTCTCTCTCTCTCACTCACTCATTGGCTTGCTCACAATTTGCCCATTTGTGGTTTGATTATTTACCTTTAATATTTGTCTGATTTGTTTATGATTTTTACTTTGAATTTCATATGCTTATTACTTTTCGCCATAATTTCTTTTACTCGTTTCAAATCTGACGAAATTTCTGTCACAATAAACAAAATTTCGGTAATGATGAAAGACTTGATAAGAATATGGCTAGACCGGAATGACATAGACAGCATGTGACTCAAAGCTATTTTTTGTCAAGAATTTATAGATCGATAAGAAAATTCAGAAGAATATTTAGGTATAAATACAATCTCTAACTCATTACTATACAAGAATATCAAACGCCACTAAAAAGAAATTATCAGAAATGACTACAATAAATTGTGAAAGCAGGAAAAAAAAGCTGGCAACAAATAACACTTCTACCAAGATTTTCCTTATTAATTTTTTGACATTTTCGTCCAAATATGGTTTCTTTTGGCGAAGTTCCTCCATTTAGTGACTGATTCGATTTCCCTTGCGTAAGCGCAGTTTCGAAAAAATGAGAATTGCTTATCTAGATCAGGAGTATAATGCTGTCCTACAAGAATATTTGTATTTTGGTCACATGAGTTCCATATTTAAAATTACTACATTTTGTACCATGCGCTTTCATAACCTGTACTCTGATCAGACCCGACCCTGCAACTCGTTAAGTGACGTTTCTTCCCAAATGACTTCAATGCTGACATTACTAAGACGTATCTCCAGATCATAGTCGATCGAAAGCTTTAGTACTGCCCATCGCCTTTGGACCAGTGTTGTCCAAAATATTTGCCTTTTCATAACTCCACTATCGTTTATCCGATTGATACTTGAGATTGATTATAACGCTTCTTAAAGTATACATTTGTCTTGGGTATGAACCATCTAACTACAAAACTGTCAGCGAAAAACCGGAAAAGTTTACCATTTGATACAGTTATATTCGTTAAACTGATTTGAAACTGAATTTGTTTACATTTCGCGCTTTCAAAACCAACTCGAGCTGACATGACCTAAAGCCCATATTAAACATTTCGATCACATCTTTGATATATAACTCTGAACTTCTCTGGGTTTTAAGTCCGGACATAAAGCCCAAGGGAGTATTTGAAATATGTTGTCATCGTTCTTAATTAAAGAGTCATAAATTCCCATTTTCTGACTAATAAAACTGCATATCTAGAGAGCCGATCCACAAATCAATCCAAGTTTCTTAGCAAACTTGTTCTACGCATTTTCATGCACTATAAATTATTTTCACGAGCCATCAGGCACCAAATGTTGTAGAATGAGCTTCGCTGGAATGGTGTCATTGTTCTGTTCAGGATGTTCCTGCTCTTCCTCGACATTTCCTTTACTCTTAATCGTCTGGCTTCATCCAGAAACCATGATTTCTATTCTTTAAGGGGGTATTCTCCCGAGGCTGTTTTAAGGACCTTTTTTAAACAAAATCTTATTTGAAAACGCAAAGAGTTTTTCCAATTCTGTTTATTTTATTATGTTACGAACAGATTAAAGTAACAAACAAATTTTTACTTCTTCGATGCAAGGGCTGTTCCAAAAGTTATCGGCCGTCGAAGTGGGTGTCCAAAAAAAAACTTATAGTGCTGGCAGCCATTATTCCACGTCTCCAGGATGTCTGAAGAAAAGTAAAACGGGTTATATCAGTATAGATTTAATTCTGACTGTTTTGTGAGTTTTTTTTGAAAAATGTTAAATTATAAATCGATTTTTTCCCTTTTTAAAATAGTAAACATTTTTATACTCTGTACCGAAGGTACCTAGAGTATATTAAGTTTGTGCAAAAGTATGTAACAGGGAGAAGGAATCATTTCCGACTATATAAAGTATATATATTCTTGATCAGCATCAACAGCCGAGTCGATATAACCATGTCCGTCCGTCTGTCCGTCCGTATGAACAAACAGATCTCGGAGAAGGTAAAAGATCGAGGTTTGACATGTATGGGACAAATGTTTCTTATAGCTGCAGGCAGATCAAGTTTATTTTCAATTTTTGCCACGCCCCCACCCACCACGCAATTCGGAAAAAACGTTTTATCTCTCCTACAGTTTTGAAGATAGACGTTTCGTACCTTCTAGAGATAGTTAGTAATTAACAAAATGTATCGATTTGCCGAAAAAATGAAAAAGATCGGATAAGCGGTTCTCAAGTTATGAGCAAAAAAGTACATCGCCCTCGCCCCACCCCCTCCCATCCATTCACAACTAACACAATCTTAGAGAGAGAGCGAGAGAGAGAGTGAGAGGGAGAGAAAAAGAGAAAGAGAGACTTCGAGATGAGCGCAGCACCAGCATTGCATTCAGCTGTTACTCCAGGTACAGAGTATGTTATAGTCGGGCTTGACTGACTTTCTCACTTGTTTTAAAATTATGATTGAGGTTCAGACCAGAATGAAGAATTATTTCACAGCTTTGTGTACTCAAACTTTATTTACACAAAAATTTCTTGTTTTAGCGAAAAAATTGATCGACCAAAAAGGCTATATCTTCTAAAGTATTTCGAATTTCAAAAAATCCTTTTGGGGCGATACTCTCAAATATCCAAAGAATAAAAAAGTGAAAAAAATCGAAAAAAAATTTTGCACATGGAGAATACCCCCTTAATGTAAGGAAACTTTTTCGCTTGTTTTATTTAGATAGATTTTTAGGTGTGCCCTGACACTAATCACAAATTTTCATATGGGCTTTATGTCGGAAAAAATCTGGTCTTAATGACCGACTTAATGCGGACTTATCGCCCATGTATAATCTGATTGATATTACGATGGGCGCTACGACAAATTTTCATATAGGCTTTAAGTGAAAGGATTAAGGTCTCCAATTCGGATAATGGAACAAGCCTGATGGTGATTTTTAAGCTAATGGTTTTTCAGAGTAAATTGGCAACGGTTGGTTGATTTGTGATATGTGGGCAACGCCAAAAAAGATCAGTAAGGTTTGCCATTTCACACTAAATAGAATAACAAACTGACAGCATTCCCAAATCATTTAATTTTATTATCAAAGTTCGTGATCTGTGCTTTTAATCGAATAATTGGCTTAAGCGACAAAGCCTAACAAACAGAATTGCCGAATCCGGTCTGAATTCAGCTAAAGGCAGTTCAAAAGCTGCCAATGCAATGAAAAATGCAATGTTTGATGCGATTTGTGGGTCGGTGGCATCATTGGAGCGTACTTTTTCAAGAATAATTAAATTCTTGTGCGATGATTACCGACTTTTTTTACACAAAATCGAAGAAAAGCAATTGGCTTTAACAAGACGGTGCCATTAGCCACAAGGCAAGCGAAAATAATTGAAACTCGCCTAAATGAGAACTTAATCTCATGTTACGATCTTTGGACACCAAGATCATATGATTTGACCCGAATATATCTTTTCAGGGGCTACTTGAATTCTTTCGTGTCCAGAAACATGAAAAAGCAGGATAAAAATGGATCCTATGGATAGACCACCGCAGGCATACTCGTATCGCTACAAATGGCAGGCATTGATTTATCGTTCCAAATAAATATTTCATTCCCCATTGCAAAATTACTATTTTCTTATAATTTTTCAAAAATCGAACGCTTTAAATATCGCCCTTTATGTTAAACGTGAACCACTGAAACGAACCAAAACCCCGGTTCAGTTAGTAACATGAGCCCGGCTACGAACCGAATCTTCTTCTTCTTCTTTGAAATGAAATTTAAAAGGACCAAATGAAATAATGTTAAAAAATCTTGAAGGGTGTCTTAAATAAAGTCTTATTTAGACTACAAGTTCAAAAAATCGATTTAGGTAATCAGTCTCAGAGTCTAAATTCAACTTACTAGAAGGCTATCATTAGTCTATCCAATGGAACATAATTTGAGATGTTTCGTTCTAGATAAGCTTGATTGAAGGAAATTACTCAACTTTATTCAAGCTTTCATCCTTGGTCACCTTTCTCACTTGATGCTAAGAAGAACATACCAGATTTTTAACTCTAAATCGCTTTCATCGTTTTTCAAGAAGAGCGAGGAAAGACAGTGGGATGTATGTAGTCCTGACCTTCTTCATCGACCTCTGGACCAGCGACTGAGAAACTGTTTGCACTCTTAGCACAAGCCTCGGCATGCGTTCGACTCGTGTCGCTGTGAAGAGCGAGATGTGTTCGACCCCTGCGCTGCTCTTAATGCTAAACTTTACATTCTAGCAGCGATTTCCATTTCCTTGCTAAGACAATAGCTGTTAATATAAGTTGGTGTTGTGTCATCCTTGGTCTCTTACTTTCCTGCTTTTGCCATTCCAAGTGCATTCCCACCTCATCCATAGCCATTTTCGTTCAGTGTATGAACCTGTTTTGCACATGCAAATCATTCCCATTAGTCAAAGCGTTGATTTCTTTGTGCTCTAGGCACAACCCCCATCAACCAATTTGAGCTTCCCCCTGCAGCTATTCATGCGCCTTGCCGTGCCCCAAAGTGGAAAAAAAAACCGCACGCCCCCAACCAGCTGCTCCAGCAGCCACAGCCGCAATCCTTGCAGCTGCATGACCATAGTCAGAGTAACAGCTCCGGCACCGGCACCGGCACCGACTTCGACTGCGACTCTGTTTCAACTGTCAATTATTTCTTTATGCATAAAACTTCACTCTGGACTTTTAATGCGCTAAACGGCGCAAGTAAATGACCAATAATCATGGGAGCTGCCTGCTCCGGCTGCCGGTTGGTCAGCTCTCCATCCACAATGCCGACTCCGACTCGGCGACTCTCCAGACTGCAATTTATTTTTACATTAAATTGCAATTTGGGCGAAGACTGTTGCACAGTTTTCCAGCATTTATACAGATATTATCATGATTAATAATGCACAAACATGTCATATGCTCGTTTCGCTGTGTGTTTGATTGGAGCGCATTAGGAGCGCGCACAGATCTGGGGGTAATGACGATAGCAGAATCTCACGGTAGCAATTATGTCGCTTAGTGGCCCCTCTGGTCCTGTTGCTGATGTGGCTGCTGGGCCTGGGTCGGCGCCATCAAAAGATCACATTCCGCATAAGCATATTGACACAAGCTTCCTTTAAATCTGTAAGGTTCTTTTTTTTTACTCATATAATTTTTTTTCAGCTTGGCTTAATGTCGTTTATATTTCGATAGTCGCGCTTTTTTAAATGCGCGTTTCCTGTGCAGCGTCAGGGACACGATCCCATCCCAACCTGAAAGAGCGAACGTCTCGTCGTCTTCCTCGTCTTGGTTGTTGTCCGTCTCTGCGTCTGTCTCAAGGCAAATGGTACATGATTTCAAATTTCAAGTACCAGTTTACATAAAGAAGGCTAGCTACAAAATAAACCAGTCCTCTTCACAGTCCTCCAAAAACGCCTCAGATGTTTGCAATGACTTTGTACAGACGAAGAAAACGGACTTGAGACTTTAAATCGATTCATAATAAAAATTAGTGATTTATATAATCGAGTATGAAAGTAAAAAGATTTTTTAAGAATATGCAAGTGAAAGTCCTTCTACTCTTAGATCAGATTAAATCTGTCAGTTCTTTTAATCAAAGGTGTATATACATATCAAGGCTGCAAACCGGTCCGAACCCGAACCCTTTAGAACCGGTTCGGTTCGAGTTTTTTGGGGTCCCCAAACCGGACCATGACAGAACCCCCAATAATTTTGCCCCCTCGAACCTGAACCCGAACCGGACCACTTTTTGGAAAAATTAGGTTCGGTTCACAAAATAAAGTAGTTTTTCTTAACGTCACATACAGAGACAAACAGAGATTTTTGTCATCATTGTATTATTCAAGAAGTTCTCCAATCCTCTGTTAGATTTATACGATCCCTATTTATATGCTGCACACACTCTAAAATAATTAGTTAACGATATTTTAGAAGTTCCTTAAAAATTTGTAGGAAACTTCACCTAAAAAACATATTATTGGAAAGTAGTTCAAAATAAAAATATAACTCGCTGTTGCCAATTTATAAAACTTCTTTAAAGCTGAACGATTCACAACCAAGTGACTTTTATAACGCTTGCTTTTCTTGTCGAGTAATTGTTTTAAAATCTTCAACAAAACATTGTTTATTACTATTTGTTCTCCGTGATCTTAAATGCATATACTCAGCCACAGATGTCCAGCTTATAGAGCATAATGTAGCCCATAAATACCTTGGGGTGACACTCGGTCAGTCGGAAGACTGACTTTTGGACACCGTATCAAGGCAATAGCTCAGGCAGTGGCTCCCAATGCACGGCTCATGGGGTGGCTCCTGAAATCCAAGAACATACTGTCACTCAGGAATAAAGTCCTAATGCACGCGGCTATTCTGGCTACGGTATGGTGATATGGCCAAATTTATGGTATCGGGGCGAAGTCTCACCTGACAAAGATTACAGAGGTCCAGGCGAAAACCCTTAGGCGCATTACGGGAGCTGAATGGTACCTGACAATCAGGGATATTGAAATTCTCAGTCTTCTTAGACCGGAGGTTTCACAATCAGATCAGGTATCAGTTGAACGAAAAAAAGTTAGTATAGACGAACTGATCCTAAAAGATATAATGCTAATTAACTTAAGCATAGCAGCTCTTAAAAGTTGTAAGTGACAGATAAAGAACTCAATACTATTTTAATTATTCAATGCTTTAGCTGACATAATTGTATACAATTGAAATAAAAATATTATTTAAAACAAGAAAGGCAAAGCTAACTTCCTCTGTGTCGAAGTTTTGATACACCTGAAAACGCTTGTCTCAACGGTTAGCGACTTCGACCAAACTTCGCAGATCAGCTTAAAAACATTAAATATTACCCATGACCGTGATTGAGAGCGGTAATATTGAGGAAAAACCAGTTTTTCTCATTAAAATCCATTTTTCGACCGATCATTTGTATGGCAGCTACAAGAAGTAGCCATCCGATCCGGTCGGTTCCGACATATTAGCAGCGTGCAGACAAAAGAAGAGACTCTGTGCAAAATTTCAGCTCGATAGCTTCAAAACTGAGGGACTAGTTCGCGTAGAAACAGACAGACGGACGGACGGACAGACGGACAAACGGACGGACGGACAGACGGACGGACAAAGCTTAATCGACTCAGCTCGTCACGCTGATCAAGAATATATATACTTTATGTGGTCGGAGATGATTCCTTCTATGCGTTGCAAACTTCTGGGCAAAATTATAAAACACTTTTCAAGTGTATAAAAATAAGCATTAACAAGTCGAAACGTATCTTTTATGTTTTAGCGAACCGAGGCTCGAACCAGAACCTTGGGCTCAGGGGTTTCAGGAACCGGACCTTTGTCTTTACAACGGGTTCGAACCCCCGGACCGAACCTTCTGTAAAATTTTAGAGGCTTGCAGCCTTGATACATATAATCATAAAGTAAATTTATGTGTATACTCTAACCAGCATCAGTTAAAATAGCTCTAGTGGTAATTGAGACTAGTATACGAATCCCATCTAGCCTGTTTATCAAAGTTCCTAACTTTTCTGATGTTCTCAGCTACACTAATCGTGACTATCCATAGATTCAAAATCTCATCGCTAAGGAAAGTGTCCATCAATAGCAAAATCCACACTCATAAAAATCTAGAACGAATAATTTGAGTACGAACGCTCTTGATAAAAAAATCTAGTCGCACTTGAATTTTCAAGAATTTCGCTCTTGGAATCGAGACAAATTCATTCTCAATGTGGTTCTATAGGCAAGGGGAGTGAGGAAACACAAACTTTGAGAGAATAACGTTGGCCGCGCTCTTTCAAAGAGAGACAGCGCATGCGCAGTTTGTCGCCGATAATTATGTTAAAGTTGAACATTAAGATTGGGCAAAAGTAAGTGATTAAACGTCTGTATAATATAATAAAAATGTTTAAAACATCACAAAAAAAAAAATGAAATTAAAATAAAAAAAAAGGAAAAAATAAAAAAAAAAATAATTGCTGCTACGGGGACTTGATCCACGGTCGAGCTGTTGCGGCTGGCCAAATACCAACCGCTCTGCCTCATAAATATGCTTTCGCCGCTGCTTGTAGCTTATCGACAATAGTCGAGTCGGTTAAGCTGCTCGTCCAACTGTGTATGTTTCAGTTTTCGAGGTACCGAGTTCAAGTCCCAGTAAAGTAAGTAAAATAAAAAATTTTTATCTGTTATGTGACTAACTCAAAATCAATCACATCTTAGAAAAAAGTTGGTGGGGGGTGGCTGATGGTGAGTGGCGATCAGCGCGGAGCAAACAAACACCACGTCGGTCCGACGGGTTGTCCCGGGGTCTCGGTCGTGTCTGTCACACCCAAACCCCCACCCCCTTTAATTATTATTTTTAGTCTTTTATTTTGAGAATTATTCGTACTTGGATCAAGTACTGAAACTCTTGAGTGAAGAATGTCGGGATCAAAAATTCACTCTTGGATCAAGAATATTGCTCCTGGATCAAGAATTTTCACTCTTACCCTACTTTTGAGAACGAATGCTCTTGATTCAAGAGTGAAATTCTCTATTTTTTCTCTGAATGCATGTATATGCATTCTTTCTAACTTTTGGCAGAAGTAGCAGAGACGTCGCGACGCGTGGGTAGACAGTGAGTTGAGTAAATTCAATAAATAAGCTTCAAATCGCTCAATTCTCTATCTAGGCTTGCTGATCTTTGACTTCTCCTCATTAAAACCTCTTTCTCTTCATTACTGAAAGTACAAATTGCTTCAGAATGCCGCGCTTCATAAATATTACATATTAGTAAACCAAAAACCTTTGTCCGCGCGCTCTTTGTATTAAAGCATTTGTGGTAAGCATGCAACAAATTGTCTCGCTTTTTATTTATTTATACATAAATATACGTATACATATAACACAGTTCGACAAAATCCGACTTTTTTTAAAAGCCCGGCATAAGACAAATAAATTATGATAAAAGGCACCTTTGTAAGCATCACCTCATACCCAGTTTTTCAAATCCACCCTCGGTTCGCGTTTAATGGGTACTTTTGTACTTGCAACACACAACTACAACAATTTTAACTAAGTTTTTACTGGCTTAAGATAAAATTCTCCAAAATTCAGCATATGTGGACAGGGTCATTGGGAACGACATATGGAAAATTCACTTAATTCGCGCAAACGGTTAAGGTACCTCCAGAAGGAGTTAAACGTTCATTCTTCAATATCTTTAAAAGCGCACGGTAGATTTTTCTTAAAATCGTTGTGTATGATGGTATAATGGGCTACTGCATGTCCCTAAGAGATGGTACTTGACAGCCAAAAAACCGCGAATTGGAGTACCAATTTTTTATTCACCCACGGAGCACTCCATATGAACTATATACCCGACGTACAAATAGACTGAACTGTGTTTTCAGTTTCACCAAGGAAGCTTTGGTTCGCGTTTTATAGGAAATTTTGTACCAGCAATTGCCTTTAAACAACATATACCATCTGGGTATCACAGCCTCCCCCAAAAATTATGTAATTAATCTTATGATTAAAATTCGTCGTTTCCACCAAGAAAAAGTAAATCTTTAATAAAAATTGTCTTTGGTGGGCCATCCGTGGTACACAAAGATGCGCTGAACTAAAGTATTTAAATGATATGATCTGTTTTCCTGCTTGCAATGAAGCAATTTACTTATAAATTTAATTTCATAATTTTTGTAAAGCTGGTTTTACCTAAATGGTCAATGTTGTTCTAAGGCAGTTGCTGGTACAAAATTGCCTATAAAACGCGAACCAAAGCTTCCTTGGTGAAACTGAAAACACAGTTCAGTCTATTTGTACGTCGGGTATATAGTTCATATGGAGTGCTCCGTGGGTGAATATAAAATTGGTACTCCAATTCGCGGTTTTTTGGCTGTCGAGTACCATCTCTTAGGGACATGCAGTAGCCCATTATACCATCATACACAACGATTTTAAGATAAATCTACCGTGCGCTTTTAAAGATATTGAAGAATGAACGTTTAACTCCTTCTGGAGGTACCTTAACCGTTTGCGCGAATTAAGTGAATTTTCCATATGTCGTTCCCAATGACCCTGTCCACATATGCTGAATTTTGGAGAATTTTATCTTAAGCCAGTAAAAACTTAGTTAAAATTGTTGTAGTTGTGTGTTGCAAGTACAAAAGTACCCATTAAACGCGAACCGAGGGTGGATTTGAAAAACTGGGTATGAGGTGATGCTTACAAAGGTGCCTTTTATCATAATTTACTGGTCTTATGCCGGGCTTTTTTTTAGTGTTGTACTGTGTAATCATAGGTGTAGTATTTACGACTATTTTCTGGTTATAAAGAAAAATAAATTTATTATGAATCCATTAAGACACAAATCGTACGAAAAATGGTTAAACGCAATTATAATATTGATTGATATAATTTGACTTTTAAACCTTATTAAGAACAAAACAAGTGTTTGACCACTCTGTGTACCACTGAACCGAACCAAATCAGTTAAGATTGAACATGAGAGTATGTTAGCACTCTCAGAATAAACCTCTACATGCCATAAATTGTAGAAATCAAACAAGGCCTTCCATTTAATGTTTTATGATCCAAAGACTAATCGTATGAGGCAATCGTATGCCTAGGCATCATTTAAAACTCATAAAGTAGTGGTTGATTAAAAATCGTCCGCGAGGAAATAGAGAGAGCACCCCTTATATTGTGTGTGTGTGTGTTCGTGGCTGTCGTATGTACTCAAAATCGTTCGTTTTTAATAACGAAATCTACGGTGAAGAAGAAGCATACATATTTGTTGTAGCTCTCGATTTTACAAGAGGCATAGCAGAGAAAGAGAAGAGAGAAAACATACGAAGTTATTATTGTAATTTACTTTAGGTTGTGCTGTGCGCAATTGCCTATACGCACGGCTATTGCTATGTGTAAAACAACAACGCTTCAACTAACTAGATTTTAAATATATTTCAAAATTTTCATGCTATTCTCTCAGTGTAAATCCCTCAACCGGCCATCTGTCACAAGACCCAGGCGAGGCGAGGATCGGGCACTAAGAATGCGCTAAACTTGATTCCTTTTTTTTTTTTTTGAGAGTGAGCGCCGAGTGCGCATGCGTGGGCTGGAATTACATGATCACGATCAGCGATAAAACTTGATGTTGTACATAGCTCCAGCCCGGGCAGCGAGCCCGAGAGGGAGTCCCACTTCATATGCCCCAAAACCTTCTCAACAAAATGTCGCAAAAAGTTGGAGCAACGGGACAACAAACCGAAGGAAATGATCATCTGGCCAAGTCGTGTCAAATTTTTGATTGCTGTCTTTTAATTTGATTTTGATGCGGCTGCCTTTTGCTTTGAATTGAAGCGACACCCTCTATAAAACAAAATAAAAAGATCGTGACAAAGAAAAGTAAGAGTCACTCACACACACGTACGCACCACAGATAAGAGATCACACTGATCACTACCGATTAGCTGGTCTTGAGCTGACTTTTTATTGGTACAAGTAATTATGACCAAAAAAGGGGTTTCCTGGGAACAACAGCCGCTGCCGTTCATTAGCCGCAGGCGTTGCCGCTGATTGGAACAACTAATCCCTGACGCCGAATGTCAAGATTAGTTCAGTTTCTTTTTTTTTCGAATTTCTTGTGAAAAAGGCGGCCTGGTAGTCCACATTATGTGGTTGGCACGCACAGCCCGCAGCAATTAGATTTCTGTTTTGTGACGCAGATCTCTTATCTGTATTTTGAGGAATTGACATATCTACTTCGGAGGTAACATGATCTATTCGGCTTCGATCTGTTTGAAGGTTGCACATTTCTTTTGTGACAAACAATGGACGAGAAATCATAATTACAATGGATTAGGAAATATTAATATTTTTTCATTGGCTTTGATGTTTTGCCGTAGGTCTAAACTTTATGCACACACAACATTTGTTATTTGAGAGCATTTGAGTTGATGTTTCAGTTTGTATTGACAGAGTTCTTACAATAACAAATAGCTTGGCGCATGGACAACGTTTGGAGTGTTGGAAATTTTCTTGGGATATCTTGGAATTTATATAAATGTTTTGATTCTTACATTTAGGACTTGAGGCTAAGGCTCAGCGGGCAATACTTCGAGCTTTAGAAGGGGATTGGAAATTGGCATTTAAGCTTGTTTTCTGCTAAGGTAGGTTTATGCAAAAACTTATCTAAAAATCTGTAATATTTCTTTGGTGAAGGCTTGAATTTTCAACAGCAATTTTAGATGTAGGATTACGTTTCATTAAGTCGTTCATTCTGCTTTCTAAATCTTAGACGCTAGACAAAAACCGATTGGTGGAGTCAAGTACTCCATCGGGATAAAATTAAAACTGTAGGTGCCCATGACCATGAATGAGCTTACGGCCAAGTGAAAGCATATACATATGCAGAAAACAACAAATCCTGCACTCGGAAAGAACGAGAGAAGAGACCGCATATGATATTGTTTTTGGGCTGTTTAGTCATGTGGTATGTCCGGCCTATGGAATGGGCTTGGGCACCCCTTATTGAAACTGAGAATGTATGTACTTAAATTAAGTACGAAACGTTCTAGAATGGAAAAACGGCTCTTAATAAAATTGAAATGATACCATCGTCTTAAACTCCAGAGCTTTTCTTACCTACAGTCAGTCAGACGAAAAATGTTTGTGAAAGCTTTTTTAATTCAAGTATAAAATATCTTGGATTGTGCACCAAATAGACTTGCAATGCTGACTCCAAAAAGTATTCAATTAATATTGCGAGTTATTTCAAATCAAATCTTTTCTTAAAATTATTTCCTATCTCTACCACTTTATAGTAGTCTTTGGTTGATTTATTTCCTTTGGAACTTGCCAGCCTTATTTGATTTAATACAGAGACCTTGATTCGAAATCAAATTGGGAATAGTTTTAGAACTTTGAGGGCTTCAACCAAATATATTTTGTACCTATTGCATATACTTCTATTTTGTTTCAAGAATGTATTGGGGTTGACTTAAGTATTTAAGATACTTCTATGAAGAATATTTTGCACTAATTTTAAGAGTAAATCGGTTTTGACTTAAGAATGTTACAAACTAGAGTTGTGTTGGTGAGCAATTTTTCTTTCACCTTAAGCACGATTCTCGCACATAATTTTTTCCTGCTTTTTTCGTAACTCAGGAATCATCCACGATTTCAGGTGAGTACTGCATGACTTTTGTTCATGATTTTTGACTTTAGTTCACTAAAGAAACACGCACGGATCACAGTTACTCACGCACGAAATTCTGTGTTTTTGCTCACGATCATGTCGTGACACACCGAAACACCTTCAAATCCAAGTCACGGTTAGTTGTGCAAACTAAAAGTATGATCTAAAAGATATTAAATTAGTTAAAAATGTACATAAGATTAAGTATATTTTTACAAAATTCTGTTTAAAGATCTGCATAATTTTAAGAATTTAATTTCGCTTTGTTTCTTTGTTTTAGAAAAATATTACATGGATCACAATTCATAGTTCCAAAGACAACGCATTTTCCTTCCAAGGGGGGAGCACTGCAATTTTAATCATCAATTTTGGTGAGTTGACCCAATGCGAATGCGAAATTGAAATACATTTCTTTCTCACGTAGTCGCCTGTCATTAGCTCAATCAGAGAAACGTTAAATCGCATCGCGCATCAATTTGGCCATTTAAGGCCTTTAGAAAACAGCAAACAACAGCAACAAAACATTTGGCAAGCGAGGAGTGACCGCGAACGTGGAACGCCTGAACACTCGTACGTATACATGGATACATTGGACACATGGCCAATTCCAAACGGCCAGCGATGCAAAACGAACAAAAAAAAAAACTTGGGACGTCACTCAATAATTCGGCAGTCGTCTGTCTTCTACTACTTCCTTCGGACTTCTTCTACTGCTGACCTGACCGACAGCCGCGAGAAAATTGCAACAATTTGCCATTTGTTGCTGTTGTTGGTGTTATTGTTGTTGTTATTGCATTACAATTAATTGAACGGAATCGAGAGTCTGAGCCACACTCTGAAAATGGAAATTATATTGAACTGATTCCCACGACGCGCTCTCCTGGGTAGCTTTTTGCAGCCAGATGGTTTCGATTTGATTGTGTAGGAGAGCTGAGACCGAGACACGGACTGGGTACATATTGAAGGCATTCAAATCATTTAAGGAATGTGTGCAGTTTGAAGGGAAACAACCACTGCGAATGGGAATGGTGTGATGCATAATCATTTTGGACAGACAAAGTTGAGAAATTGGCAAACGCGCGACCCCAAAAGTTCAATGAGGTGTGCGTGGCGCCAGATTTAAATTGGAAAAAGGGAAATTTTGCATGTATAATAAGGGGTAACCTTAAGATATTGCTTAAAAAAACTCGACCACTAATCATGGTCGTTAATTTCGAGGGAGTACTGCTCTAAGTATGTACATTTATTGGTTTTCTATATTCTAACTTAGATCTTAGTTAGGTTAGTTGTGTGTGTTTGTTATTTTTGTATTTAGGATCCATAATTACCCAGCGGACCAGCAAGCGAGCATTTTGCGAGACAAAGAACGTAAGTCGAATTTTTTATCGTAAAGACCTCGCACACGAGCTTTCCTGCAAGAGCTTTGCGATAAAAGGTCGAGTGACGTGCAAAAAAACAATGAAATATAAAAAGAGAGGGAGTAAATAGTTAAAGTAAATTTTTATTCGGCTCGCTAGAAATATTACAAAAGTATCGCAAAACGCTCGCTAACCCTATTTCTTGCGACTATCGTAAACGAGACTTTCACTGCCACAAACTGAACGACATATGAATCATATTTCTATCTTTTCTTGATCCGATTGCGAGAGCTTTGTCGGGTTAGGTATCGCAGTTCACTCATTTGCGATATCGTTTGAGAGCGTTTGGTCTGCTGGGTATATGTCTTACTACTTTTTTTGGCATTTTCATCCAGTTTGCGGTAAATTTTCCAAATAAGCTTTCGTAGTGCGCGCACATAACTTAACGAAGGTCATTGCCAAATTTTAGGATAACTTGGCTGTTTGTTAGAATCAGTCAGTCAGATGGATGTGGGGACAAGCCTAGTACGGAGGGCGTTCGAATTTTGTTCAGCTGTCAAATTTTATGCAAAATAAATTGCAGCTGATATATCTTCAATAGATAATGTGCGTACATGAGAATTAGTGTTAGAGAGAAACTTTGCTCAGTCGACACCGCTTCTGTTAGAAATTAGTCAGCTGTTCGCTTTCACTTACGCTCTCTAGATAATTTTGGGCCAGCTGTTAGCTGGATATATTTGGTAATATGGTTGTCTCGCTTTAACCACAGTCATTTCCTACTGGCATCATAAAGTATCTTTTTGGGTAGAATCGTTTAGCATCAGCAAAACTGAGAGGCAGCGCATAGTTTATCTCTAATACTTTTTGCTCCATGACATACTTTTTTGGTACGTTTTGGTATTAATTTAAGGTGAACAGTTCAACTCAATCGGAAAAAAATTTGTTATAAATAATATAAAACTTGTCATAATTATACAAATGAGATAAATCATTCCTACGCGGTTCTTACCACGCTTGTGGCCATTTCGTGTCCAATGTTCTGGCATATTTCCCTCAGTGTAGAACTATTTAAATATTTTTTGAAAGTTGTACTTAAATCAATTCCGTTTTCAAGAACTTTATATAACACAGTACAACACTAAAAAAAAGCATAAGACCCATAAATTATGATAAAAGACACCTTTGTAAGCTTCACCTCATACCCTGTTTTTCAAATGCAGCCGCGGTTCGCGTTTAATGGGTACTTTTGTACTTGCAACACACAACTACAACAATTTTAGCTTAGTTTTTAATGGCTTAAGATAAAATTTTCCAAAATTCAGCAAATGTGGACAGGGTCATTGGTAACGACATATAAAAATTCACTCAGTTCGCGCAAACGGTTAAGGTACCTCCAGAAGGGGTTAAATCTTCATTCTTGAATATCTTTAAAAGCGCACGGTAGATTTTTGTTAAAATCGTTGTGTATGATGGTATAATGGGCTATTGCATTTCCCTAAGAGATGGTACTCAACAGCCAAAAAACCGCGAATTGGAGTACCATTTTTGGACACATCCACAAATCAATTCATGTAGGCCATAAACAAGATCTAAAAATAGACAGTTCTGCGTTTTCAGTTTTGCCAGCGAAGCTTTGGTTCGCGGTTTATAGGCATTTTTGTGCCAGCAACTGCGTTAGAACAACATTTACCATCTGGGTCTTATGCCGGGCTTTTAAAAAAAGTTGGATTTTGTCGAACTGTGTAATACATAGTCTGAGAACAAAAAAAAAACATTTCATCTTTAAACAAAAATTGCTTGAATTAAGTTTTTTTACTAAATTTTTAAATTTTTTAAATTTAACTTGTGAAGCCAGGATTTTCTAATTTTTTCTTAGACCTGCCTGAATTTAATATACCCATTACTCACTGATAAAATGTTTGATAGCCTTCCCCTTTATCAATTAACAAATTATTAATATTAAGGTTATCATAATAGCAGAGCAGACAGCGCATGCTGACACCAAATATATGGTAAAAGTTGTATTCCTTAAGCCCTTAAGCCCTTTATTAATACGGACATTCGAAATTATAATTTAATTAGCTTTGTCAAATATTTCGTCACCGTGGAACGAAAGAGTTGTGTGATCAGATTTTAAAAAAATTGAGCTGAAAATGTAAGTTTGCGGCTTTTTTTTAATTTTGGGACACCTCCGGCTCTTTCACCTCCCAAATTAAAGAAATTTATTTTAGTTGTGAACATTTTCACTGAACACATCTTCAAAAGAAGTTTGTGATATTTTCTTTTTTCGATCATCTGCTTCTGTTTTCTTTTAATGCCAAGTTGAATTTTTGTAATATGTCGGCCACTTCTTTCCTTGCTGTGTTAAACATCTCTGATTATATGATCTTAATAAAAATTTCAGATATTACATTGGGCATACTATTGCCATAAGAATCAGCTTTCTTAAGCTCTGATATTTCAAAACCAGCATTTGCAAGGGCTTAAAACGTCGGCACAGACTCAGCCAGCTTTTGCTTCTCATTATTCGTTATTCTCTTAAAATTGTTATTAAAATCGCCACCCATAATAGGGTCTATTTTTTTATAGATCCTCGATCTCAAAGATCTTTGAATGATTCAAATTTAAATGGGCTAATGACTCATTCTTTTTGGTGAAATTTCTTGGATTGTCTGTGAGTAAATGTGGTAAGTTTCAGGTGGGCTAGGGTCGGCTCTAAAAGCAGAGATGTCGACAGATTCTCAGTCGCTGCAAGAGAAAGTGTGAGTCAGCAAAGAAAAGATAAAATATAATAATATAAGTACATTGGAGAGTTCCCCAGCCGTAGAACCTGGGGTCCAAATCATATTGAATGCTTGCCGAAGTCATGCATCACTGTGCGTTAGAGAGAGACACAGTCACATTATCGCGCTTTCTTTTTGAGGAACCCTGGTACCCACTTGAACAGTTGGATAATTACATTGAATTCTGTTTTTAGAACGACCATGATCTATACTTACTTGAACTTTCAAGAACATAACGGTATTAATTCTATATTTTTCATTCTTTGTTCACTTCCATCCCTCTCTCTCTCCCTCACCCTTTTAAACTTAACTCTCCAACTCATCCATTGCCCACCACCAGCATCATCGTATCCATTTCTCTGCTCATCTGCCCATCGCCATTGTCACCCCCCCGTGGTGTCTTATGATTATTCTATTGGCAACTCATTTCCTGCTGCCTGCCTGCAGATAATCCGTAAGAGCGCCAAAAAGCATTCACTTTCAATTTCTCAATGCTGAACGTGCTCTACCCATTCTTGGTCAGACGACGCAAATTAATATAAAATGCTGTCTGGCAGTTGGAGGAGGCTTTTAATCATTTTTAGAGCAAAGTAGAGCAGCCGCTGCAACCGAAACCGAAACCAAAAAAGAGCTGTAAAGCGTGGCAAATATACGCTTAATTGGCTGCAGAGGAGCGGGTTCCCAGCTCCAACTCGCTGCAGCAATAAAATGCAAATTAAAGTTGGAACTCCATGGAAGACTCCATCCAGATCCCCGGCCCATTTATTTACTTAGAACCTCCTGCTGTGCTTCCGAATTAAGTTTAAGCCCAGAGGCTAAAATGCAAAATGAGTTTTACTAATTTCTTAACTTGATGGACGGACACGGACGCTGATCCTCGGGTAACTGAATTTTAATTCCTGCATAAATCGATTTTAAATGAGATTTTTGAATCTTTATTTTTTTGCCATAATCAAAACGAAAGAGATCCCATTTCGGTAGCCTAACGTGAAAACCCACCTCCTGACTGCCCAAAAAAAAAAAGCGCCCGAAGGACGCGTGTTGAAAGTGGGGCGTGATCCGTTTAGCAGGCTGCAGTGCCTTCTGCCAGTATGCAAAGTGGCCTTCCTTTTTTTTTAAGTTGGTGTGTGGAATGAGTTATGACTTGGACTTGGGCCTCGACTCGGCTCGGCCCGACTCGTTTGCATATTTTAGGCCACCGTTTAATTAAAGGTTCCACAAAAATTTGAAACGGGGCACGAGCAGAAGAGGCTCTTGTGGAGAGCTCGAGACTCGCCCATTGAGCACTTGAACACATCATCAACAACAACGCAACCCATAAGCGAGTCGGAGTGCTGGATGGTGCATGAGCCTGACAGCAGGCTTTTTCTCTCCTTTCTGGAAATGATCTGGCCTGTTATTTTAAGACTCGTGATATTTCAAATCAATATATAACTCTATTGTGTGGCGGCGGCTCTCTCGAAGTTTTCTCGGAAATGGAAACTCTTTTTCGATGCTGCGGGTTCTGGTTCTGGGTGGCTCCAACAAAATGTTGACCATAAAAAGTTGGCCAGAGAAGAAAGTATCGATCGGCTATTAGAGCTGCTTCCCGGTGTGCGTTTTATTGTCCAAGAGCCATAATTTATAGGCCAAGCGACACCTACCAAAGAGACGACATCAACAACGAACGAACCTGTTTATCACGCACATTAGATCGCCAGTCTGACCCTTTTCCAGCTGCTGCTGCAGCTGAAAATCCCCCTTTGTTCGCTGCTCTATAAATTCAAGTGGATATCAATAATAAATTTCACTAATTTCTGTCATTCCACTCAAGTGGTGTACGTATGTATGGCTGTTCCCCCACCCCCACCCGCCACTATTGTTGCCGCCGCCTGTACGTCTGTGTGTTAATGTCTTGCTTTTAACCACTTCATTGTTCGGGCGTCAAAGGTTAAGAGTCTCTGTCTTGGTCTTGGGCATTGGGTATTGGTCTTGGTCTGGCTGCGGCTCTCTGCAGCGCCGCCAGCTACAACAGAGCCTCACCCTCACCTCGACATCGACTCCGACTCCGACTCTTCCGTCGACAACAGATACTTTGCCTTTTTTCTGTAGTTATTTTTCTTGATTTTTATTATATGGTTTTGTTTCCACTCTTTTCTCGTTTCTTTCTGCTGCTGCTGCTGTTGTTGTTATTTATCTTTGTATTATTTTCATTTTTATACACATCATTTGATTTCATTTCATTTCTCGGCTGCTGCTTCTTAGTTATTGTTGTTATTCTTAAAACGCCCCGCATGCGATTGTTGCCCAATTCCATTGCGTTTTTGTTAGCTCCCCGATTGTTGAGGTATGTTTGAGGGGAGGAAAGGGAATTCTTCATTTACTGGGAATGATGGATTGAGATGAGAGGGAAATGAAAATAAGAATTGAGAATGAGTTTGAGAAAAATGATGAAATCGTTGCAAAACTTGGGTCTACAATAAAGACAAAAACTTACTAGATACTCTTAAAGAGGATTAAAACTCTGATGAATATTGCATCTTATTGTTACTTAGCTTGGTGAACCTCGGCTCAACCCGAATCGTATTTGGGTTCCGGTTCCGGATGAGGTTTCGGCAAAAGGTCCTGTTTTGGTTCTAATATTATTTTGGTATTCGGTTCCGTACCGGTACCTAGGTTTTTCATGGGGTTTACTGGTATGTACCGGTATGGATTTGCTTCCATCCCATTTTTAAGCGATGACCCTTTTTGCCCTTCTCAAAGACAAATGTGGGAACTTTGTTGAGTTTTCATCTTCCTAATTTTCGGAATGTTTGATGCCATTAACTGTTTGGTGAAAATACCAGGGACCGTAAATAATGATTATTTTATATTTTTTAATGTAAAAAATCATATACTTAGAAAAGTCGTACAAATAAAAGAACTATACCAATTTGGTTCTATTTGCATCTAATATGCATATCTGCAATGATTTTCGACTTAATGATTTTTTGGACATATTCCTCAGTAATAATTATTAAACTTTGAGTTTTACTAAAAAACTCTGATTTTAATTGTTATTGTCTGAGTGAAAAAATAATACTTACAAAATAATGATTATTTTGTGATTTTTATTTTTTCGCTCAAAAATATCGCTCACGGTGCTATTACGACCATACGAAAAGGAACTGAAACAAAATAACTATATATTCTTAGGATGAGAACCAAGGCGAAACTTTGAAGCCAAATTTTGATTAAAAAAACTCTTCCTTTAGGCGCGATTTTGGTGGTCAATGTGGCACTGGCGATCTGACACCGGATTTTAATAGATGTCGGCGAGATAAGACGAAAATAATTAGACCAAGTTTTCCAATTTTTGCATAGTTTTCAAGATATCCGCCCACAAATGTATAAAATTTCACATAAAAACTTACAAAAAAAAAAAAAAACAAGGGCATAGCCGGATTTGTAGTGGAACCGGCCTCCGACGATTTAATTTTTTGAGTATGCAGTTTCAAAGTACACCAACCGAAAGTAGTTTAGCGATTTTTTTTACACTTCTAGTACCAACCCTAGATTTTTAACAGCGATTTTTATCATATCAATCACAATCCTTTTTCGAGCTTTCTATCCATTAAATAATTCTAAATTTTTTTCTGGTCAAAGATGGCATGTATACACTCCCCCGGAACAGTTTTCCAGTTTTTTAAAATGCAATCCGTTACCTACAAAATTACGCGAAATTTTTAACACCATTTATTTAAGGCATCCAGAAAGGGTTTCACTTTCATGTTTTACATGTCCAATTGTCGTTCCTAAATACAATTTCTGCAATTTTTTCGGAATTTTAAAAGTTGAAGAAGGTGGTTAAAATAATAATTAATAATTAATAATAATTAATTATTCTCTTAACCATTGGTCATCCATGGAATTTTTTTGCGGTTCAGTAACATCACAATCATAGTACAGTTATTTGAAAGCAATTGCTTAAGTAATTATTAATTTAACTACCATGGGGGTCACTTAGCTAAAATGTGCGCTAATGCACTAGATCTGAAATAATTATAATCTTAATTGGCATTTAAGTTTTTTGCAGTACTGCTACTAATCCTCATAGATTTTAATATAATGATTCGTAAATCACGGTAAAATGGTTTGAACTTGATTAATATACAAAAAACGAAAGTGAATAATAAAATTTAGGTATATACATTTTATTGTTTTTATTAATTTTAACCACCTTCTTCAACTTTAAAAATTCTGAAAAAATTTCAGAAATTGTATTTGGGATCGACAATTGGACATGTAAAATATGAAAGTGAAACCCTTTCTGGATGCCTTAAATAAATGGTGTTAAAAATTTCGCGTAATTTTGTAGGTAACGGATTGCATTTTAAAAAACTGGAAAACTGTTCCGGGGGAGTGTATACATGCCATCTTTGACCAGAAAAAAATTTAGAATTATTTAATGGATAGAAAGCTCGAAAAAGGATTGTGATTGATATGATAAAAATCGCTGTTAAAAATCTAGGGTTGGTACTAGAAGTGTAAAAAAAATCGCTAAACTACTTTCGGTTGGTGTACTTTGAAACTGCATACTCAAAAATTAAATCGTCGGAGGCCGGTTCCACTACAAATCCGGCTATGCCCTTGTTTTTTTTTTTTGTAAGTTTTTATGTGAAATTTTATACATTTGTGGGCGGATATCTTGAAAACTATGCAAAAATTGGAAAACTTGGTCTAATTATTTTCGTCTTATCTCGCCGACATCTATTAAAATCCGGTGTCAGATCGCCAGTGCCACATTGACCACCAAAATCGCGCCTAAAGGAAGAGTTTTTTTTAATCAAAATTTGGCTTCAAAGTTTCGCCTTGGTTCACATCCTAAGAATATATAGTTATTTTGTTTCAGTTCCTTTTCGTATGGTCGTAATAGCACCGTGAGCGATATTTTTTAGCGAAAAAATAAAAATCACAAAATAATCATTATTTTGTAAGTATTATTTTTTCACTCAGACAATAACAATTAAAATCAGAGTTTTTTTAGTAAAACTCAAAAATAATCATTATGAAATGAGCAAAATAGTAAAAATTAATAAATAATCATTAAGTTGGGATTTTAAAAATATCACTTATAATGATTACGGTCCCTGGAAAATACTGATCTGTTTGAATTGTACGGTTTCTTTTCATACAAATGCATGCATGAATCCTCTTAGCCTCCACTTTTAACAGTTCCTGAACCGAAACCGCAGTATCAGCTCGGTTCGGGTTTATAGGCTTAATCGAACCGCACCTCTTATGATTGAAAATGGTTTGGTTTTAAGAATATCTTAAGCAGCGTTGGCCCTCGGTTCCATCCCGGGGGCGACAACATTTCGCTTTTCACACATATTTGACCCGAACGCTTGCCGAAGCTGAGAATTAAAGAGCGAATTAAAGAGCGAAGCGATCAGGTCGAAGCAAATTCACGGAGGTTTGTTTTTGCACACTAATACACTCTCACTTTTTTACCTCGCTCTCGCTGGCCATCGCTGATCTTAAGTCAGTTTTTTCGGAGCTTCTGAAATTCTCACAATATTTTGACCGTTAAAAAACTATTTTATGGTACTGAATTGGAGCAGTATCTGCATATTACGACTTCGAGAAGTTGTCGAATGGCAAATCATTATTGATTATTGTTTTACGTAAAAGGTGCGGCACGCTCTTCATTTTAAGTGCAGACTTATTTATAAGCCCTGGTAGAGAACTAATGAATGATTTTTATAATGAATGAAATCCATTAGGGTATGGATGAGCATTTTAATAGCTTCATGAGCTGAAAGCTTCCTTAGCAAAAAATATATTTTTTTTTTACCAAAAAATATCTCAACGTATCAGAAGATCCTAACTTCGAACCAAAAAGTTAAAACCGTAAGTAACAAGGTGTTCAAGGTGTTTGTATCCCTAGACCAGAGTTCTCCAGTCATAGCTCCTGGGGCACGAACTTACTCACCAACTCACACCGATGCTTGCCGAAGTCATGCTTCACAGTGTGTTAGAGAGAGACACAGTCACATTTTCACGCTCTTTTCTTGGGGAACCCTGCCCTAGACCGAACCTTCTTCAGAATTATAGAGGTTGGCAGGCTTTGTCAGAACTGCTTTCCTCATTAAGTTTCACTTAAAGTAAAGTGGATATCACAAGTACGTAAAAGTACCACAAACTAAGTGACAGCTTTGCAGTCGATTTGTTGCACAGTACCGAAATTGTACCGGTACTACATATAGGTTCTTTTCTATTTTCGGTTCTCGGATAAATATTTAACGTCAAGACCCCTAATAATATTTAAAGTTCATTTATTTATATTACTCATAGCAAATAAAAATTTTATTTAGGGCATGAAATACAATTGACAGAATTTTCGAACTAGTTTGGCATGCGAGTTTCTAAAGCCCCAATGTCAGAAAGCCGGCTTCCTATTTACTACGCAGATAAAAAAGATCAAATATCAGCCCTATCTTTAATAATATCATAATAATATCAATTTTTCATATCAATATGAACTAAACCTATGGACCCTATAATATCATATTAATATTTTTTTCAGATGAAGGCAGATTTGATACTCAAAATACCCGTATGATACCAAACATCGTGATCATTTTATACTCTGTACCGAAGGTACATAGAGTATATTTAGTTTGTGAAAAGTTTGTAACAGAGAGAAGAAATCATTTCCGACCCTTTAAAGTATATATATTGTTGCTCAGCATCAACAGCCGAGTCGATATAGCCATGTCCGTCTGTCCGTCCGTCTGTCCGTCCGTCCGTATGAACAAACAGATCTCGAAGATGGTAAGAGATAGAGGTTTGACGTGTATGGGACAAATGTTTCTTATAGCTGCAGGCAGATCAAGTTTATTTTTAATTTCGGCCACGTCCCCTCCCGCCCCCGCAATTTTGAAATATCATATCTTCTACAGTTTTGTATATAGATGGTTTGTTCCTTCTAGAGATAGTTAGTAATTGTCAAAATGTATCGATTTGCCGAAGAAGAACGAACGAGAGAGAGAAAGAGACTGAGATAGAGATAGAGAGAGACACAGCAGCAGCACTGCATTCAGCTCCTACTCCAGGTACAGAGTATGTTATAGTCGGGCTTGACCGACTTTCTTACTGTTTTTCCTGTGTATCTACTATTTATTTTTGTCTCGGTTTTCAAAAGAGCCTGGTATTTGAAATTGAATTAGTTAATATTGCAAACTAACAACTTGTTTACCTTCTCGAACATACTATCAAACATTAACATTTATTAACATTATTAAAAACGATGAGTGCTTGTTCTTTTAACAGAATCCTTTTACAAACAGATTGGGTTCATGCTTATGTGTCATGTCATAAGTTTGTAGAAGTTAAGGTTCATGTTCCGATTTAAGGGAGCCAACAAATCGTATTCAACCTGGATTTATATGGTTCGGACCTGGACTGCTTTGCCGCTTTGGTTAGGCGAGAAAAGAGAAGTTAGATCAAGAATGTTTCGTGTCTTAGTTATGGTAAAAGTACGAATTATTGATTTTTAAAATATTTACCAAAATGAATTTATTCGAAAAGTTTCGATCGCTCTCTCCAATTAGTTCCCAACATTGGTTCCCATGATCGCTATCTTCGATTAGTTACTTCCTAAAGCCCTTCAAAACCGAATGTCAAATGCATGGACATTTTTTATGTCTAACATTCTTTTTATACCCTGTACCCATTGAAAATGGGTAAAAGGGGATCATGAAGTTGTGCAAATGTATGTAACAGGTAGAAGGAAGCATTTCCGACCCTATAAAGTATATATATTCTTGATCAGCATCAACAGCCGAGTCGATTTAGCCATGCCCGTCTTTCCGTCCGTCCGTCTGTCCGTCTGTCTGTATGAACGCGTAGATCTCAGAGACTATAAGAGATAGAGATACAAATTTGCATGTACTTAGGTATAGGTCGTACGCAGATCAAGTTTGTTTCAGATTTGCAAAATCCCCCCCCCAATAAGGGTAATAGAAATAAACAAGTATTGTTATTGGTTTGTATATTAAATTAATTGTTAATAAAAATTGCAAATAAACTCAAATGTAGTAAAGTTCTTTATGGGGGTGACATTTTACTCAAAGGCATGCAAAAAACATGAATTCGTAAGCTTACGACCAGGTCTTCCTCCCTACGATATACAAAGTCAGTGCATCTGAAGTACTGAGTTCGTAAGGAGAAACGCGGAACCCGAAGGCTGGTGCGTGACGTCACCCAAACGGTTAACGGTTACAACAACAACCCCTGAGTTTCACGGCGTTTCTTAAGACAAACGAAACGGAACCTTCAGATATTCTCATGCCTTCTGACGTGACAAGTTGGCATGAAATATGGACATCTGTCATGCATCCAAGTCCGACTGGGTATTTAAATGCGTTTATGTGTATGTGTACGTTTGTGTATGTGTGTGTTTGTCAATGGTACAGGGTATTATGAAGTCGGGCAACTCGACTGCAACGATCTTACTTGTTCATTTTCCCTTTCTCCAAAATTTTGAGACTTTGAGTTCAAATTGGCTGCAAAAACGGGGTTGTATGGGATGGGAGTCTGGCTGTTATAAGTTATAGGCCAGATAGGTGCCGCATTTTCTATCAGTAAAGAATTAAAGCAGTCTTGAGTTCGATTCAATAATTTGCTTGAAACTTTTTTCTCTTCATCCTGTAAGCGACAGACAAGGCGAGGTCAGGTGAAATTGGCTTTTTGGACATGAATTTAACTCAGAAAGAAAAAAGAAGGTAGTGCGGTGTTGGTCGGAGATATTGACTTTTTCCAAAAACTAAAAGTCTGGAAAAATTACTATAAATTAAGTTAAATATAAAGAACACAATTAAGGAAATAAAGTTTTGT